>OX438917.1:2692588-3892588 GCA_949316265.1 Diarsia mendica
TTTCGACTAACGCATTGCCCCTTTTAATGAATCTGAAAAAAAAAATGTTCCAAGTCTCTTAACTTCCGAGATCCGAAAGGGCGGGGGGGGGGGGGGGGGTGGAGGGGGGCAAGGGGATCAAATTTTCAAAATGGTTTTTACTTCCCCAAGCCTCCTCTATACGAATCTCTAAAAAAAACCCGTAAATACTCTTTATTTCCGAGATCCGCTGCGCGCAGCGAGCGCAGCCACGCAAATACTAGTTCTATTATATAAAGCTTAATTACCACTGACTGACAGAATTGTTCTCCCAGATGGTGGATGGGGAGGTGGGTATATTTTGACAGATTCGTAAACAAGTCACTCTCGTGAGTATGGGAAAAGTCCGAAACCCCCCCTTTTCCCCCCTCCCTATCGTATCTCGGAAACAAAGAGATTTTACGTGTTTTTTTTTACAGATTCGTATAGAGGAGGTTCGGTAAAGTAAAAATCATTTTTCAAAGTGGCCCCCCTTTTCCCCCTTCTCCCCCCCTTTAGGCGGATCTCGGAAATAAAGAGTATTTACGGGTTTTTTTTTAGAGATTCGTATAGAGGAGGCTTGGGGAAGTAAAAACCATTTTGAAAATTTGATCCCCTTGCCCCCCTCCACCCCCCCCCCCCCGCCCTTTCGGATCTCGGAAGTTAAGAGACTTGGAACATTTTTTTTTTCAGATTCATTAAAAGGGGCAATGCGTTAGTCGAAATATATTTCAAAGCTCCCCTTCCCCCCCCCCCTTCACCCCTCCCCCTCTGCACCCCTTAATTTTCAGTTTTGTTTACGGATTCGTATAGAGGAGGCTCGGGAAAGTAAAATGGTGCTACCGGTAAAGCGAAGGGGGGAGCGGGCGAGCGAAGCGAGCCGGCGACCCCCGTAGCGTAGGGATAATGTCATGATAGCTTTCCGGTGGTAGGTAGGTCCTGAGTGGAGCGAACTTGCGAGACCGAGTGGAGCGAAGGGGGGAGGTGGCGAGCGAAGCGAGCCGGCGACCTCCTTAGCGTAACGAAGGTTGAGTGGGTGAAGCGTAACTCAGGGGCGACGACAAGCAAACTTTAGGGTAATGTTTTTTTAGTGGTAGTAGGAGGTAGTAGGTAGGTAGTAGGTAGGTGTAGGTAGGTAGTAGGTAGGTGTAGGTAGGTAGTAGGCAGGTGTAGGTAGGTGTAGGTAGGTAGTAGGTAGGTGTAGGTAGGTGTAGGTAGGTGTAGGTAGGTGTAGGTAGGTGTAGGTAGGTGTAGGTAGGTGTAGGTAGGTGTAGGTAGGTGTAGGTAGGTGTAGGTAGGTAGTAGGTAGGCGTAGGTAGGCAGTACCGCGAGCTGCATTGAAATTTTTTTTTTTTCAGATTCATTGAGAGGTGCAATGCGTTAGTCGAAATCATTTTTCAAAGCGCCCCCTCTACCCCTCTTCACGCCCCGCGAGCTGCGCGCAGCTCGCGCACCCACGCAAACACTAGTTATTATACTATATAAAGCTATTATACTATATAAAGCTTAATTACCACTGACTGACTCACTGATTGACAGAATTGTTCTCCCAGATGGTGGATGGGGAGGTGGGTATATTTTGACAGATTCGTAAACAAGTCACTGTCGTGAGTATGGGAAAAGTCCGAAACCCCCCCTTTTCCCCCCCCTTCTTCCCCCTCCCTATCGCATCTCGGAAACAAAGAGACTTGAAGTGTTTTTTTTTAGGGATTCGTATAGAGGAGGCTCGGTAAAGTAAAAATCATTTTTCAAAGTGGCCCCCCTTGCCCCCCTTCTCCCCCCCTTTAGGCAAATCTCGAAAGTTAAGAGACTTGGAACGATTTTTTTTTCAGATTCATTTAGAGGGGCCTTTTCGTTAATCGAAATCATTTTTCGAGACTCCCCCTCTCACCCCCCCCCCCCTTTTTCACCTTTTTTTTTTTTTTTTCTTACATAAAACTATTGAGGGGCGTTGAAACCTGTCCGGTGGTGGTACAGCGGCAAAGCGAAGGGGGGAGCGGGCGAGCGAAGCGAGCCGGCGACCCCCGTAGCGTAGGGATAATGTTATGATAGCTTTCCGGTGGTAGGTAGGTCCTGAGTGGAGCGAACCTGCGAGACCGAGTGGAGCGAAGGGGGGAGGTGGCGAGCGAAGCGAGCCGGCGACCTCCTTAGCGTAACGAAGGTTGAGTGGGTGAAGCGTAACTCAGGGGCGACGACAGGCAAACTTTAGGTTAATGTTTTTTTAGTGGTAGTAGGAGGTAGTAGGTAGGTGTAGGTAGGTGTTGGTAGGTGTAGGTTGGTGTAGGTAGGTAGTAGGTAGGTGTAGGTAGGCAGACCCGCGAGCTGCGCGCAGCGAGCGCAGCCACGCAAATACTAGTTATACTATATAAAGCTAAATTACCACTCACTGACTCACTGACTGACAGAATTGTTCTCCCAGATGGTGGATGGGGAGGTGGGTATATTTTGACAGATTCGTAAACAAGTCACTCTCGTGAGTATGGGAAAAGTCCGAAACCCCCCCTTTTCCCCCCTCCCTATCGTATCTCGGAAACTAAAAGACCCGGTTTTTTTTTTTTTTACGGATTCGTATAGGGGAGGCTCGGTAAAGTAAAAATCATTTTTCAAAGTGGCCCCCCTTGCCCCCCTTCTCCCCCCTTTTAGGGGGATCTCGGAAATAAAGAGATTTTACGTGTTTTTTTTTAGGGATTCGTATAGAGGAGGCTTGGGGAAGTAAAAACCCGTTTTTGAAATTTGACCCCCTTGCCCCCCTTCACCCCCCCTTTAGGCGGATCTCGGAAGTTAAGAGACTTGGAACATTTTTTTTTTCAGATTCATTGAAAGGGGCATAGAGTTAGTCGAAATCATTTTTCATAGGTCCCCCCTCTCCCCCCTTTCACCCCCCCCCCTCTTCACCCCTTTTTTTTCTGTTTTGTTTACGGATTCGTATAGAACTATAGAGGAAGCTCGGGGAAGTAAAATGGTGCTACCGGTAAAGCGAAGGGGGGAGCGGGCGAGCGAAGCGAGCCGGCGATCCCCGTAGCGTAGGGATAATGTCATGATAGCTTTCCGGTGGTAGGTAGGTCCTGAGTGGAGCGAACCTGCGAGACCGAGTGGAGCGAAGGGGGGAGGTGGCGAGCGAAGCGAGCCGGCGACCTCCTTAGCGTAACGAAGGTTGAGTGGGTGAAGCGTAACTCAGGGGCGACGACAAGCAAACTTTAGGGTAATGTTTTTTTAGTGGTAGTAGGAGGTAGAAGGTAGGTAGTAGGTAGGTGTAGGTAGGTAGTAGGAGGTAGTAGGTAGGTAGTAGGTAGGTGTAGGTAGGTAGTAGGTAGGTGTAATTAGGTAGTAGGTAGGTAGGTGGTAGGTAGGTGGTAGGTAGGTGGTAGGTAGGTGTAGGAAGGTGGTGGCATACGTAAGATTCATATAGAGGAGGCTCGGGAAAGTAAAATCCGTTTTTCAAATTTGAACCCCATGCCCCCCTTCGCCCCCCCTTCAGGCGGATCTCGGAAGTTAAGAGAGTTGAAACCAGGGACTGAATTACCCAAAAATTACGGTACCTTTAAATTTCGGTATGACGTCATACCGTTAAATAAGGGTTACCGAAATATTGCGATACCGTTATTTTTTCCGGTAGTGAAATTCTGAGTATGGAAATGCATACCGGTATATTTCGGTAGAAGTACCGTAACCGTTATAAATATATCGGTAGCGGTACCTAAACCTTAATAAATAGGGGTTTGCTTTGACGCACCGCCTCGCCACTCTGTCTGTCGTTCACTTGCCGATTGTTGCACATTATTAGATTATAAACTACATACGCAAGTTCTAACGTCTTCCACGGCACACACGCGCGCCGCGCATGCATTTCGGTACCGAAATCGTGTAAGGGTTAAATAACGGTTTAGCCCAACCTTTATTTATAAAGGTACCGGTATAGCTCAACCTTTATTTTAAACCGGTACCGGTATATTTTTGAGGTATCTTAACCTTTAACCGTAACCGCTTTCAGTCCCTGGTTGAAACATTTTTTTTTCAGATTCATTGAAAGGGGCAATGCGTTAGTCGAAATCATTTTTCAATGCTTCCCCTCTCCCCCTCTTCACGCCCCGCGAGCTGCGCGCAGCTCGCGCACCCACGCAAATACTAGTTTATATACTATATAAAGCTTAATTACCACTGACTGACTGACTGACTCACTGATTGACATAATTGTTCTCCCAGATGGTGGATGGGGAGGTGGGTATATTTTGACAGATTCGTAAACAAGTAACTCTGGTGAGTATGGGAAAAGTCCGAAACCCCCCCTTTCCCCCCCCTTCTCCCCCCTCCCTATCGTATCTCGGAAACTAAAAGACCCGTATTTTTTTTTTTTACGGATTCGTATAGAGGAGGCTCGGTAAAGTAAAAATCATTTTTCAAAGTGGCCCCCCTTGCCCCCCTTCTCCCCCCCTTTAGGCGAATCTCGAAAGTTAAGAGACTTGGAACGATTTTTTTTTCAGATTCATTTAGAGGGGCCTTTGCGTTAATCGAAATCATTTTTCGAGACTCCCCCCTCACCCCCCCTTCAACCCCCCCCCCCCCCTTTTTCACCTTTTTTCTTTTTTTTTTTTCTTACATAAAACTATTGAGGGGCGTTGAAATTTGTAAACCCTCCCCTCCCCTACCTCCCCTAAAATTAAAAGGGCTGTAACTTCATAACGGTTAGAGATAGCCATTAGGTGTTTGAACAAATATTATAGTAGGCGTCGAAACCTGTCCGGTGGTGGTACAGCGGTAAAGCGAAGGGGGGAGCGGGCGAGCGAAGCGAGCCGGCGACCCCCGTAGCGTAGGGATAATGTCACGATAGCTTTCCGGTGGTAGGTAGGTCCTGAGTGGAGCGAACCTGCGAGACCGAGTGGAGCGAAGGGGGGAGGTGGCGAGCGAAGCGAGCCGGCGACCTCCTTAGCGTAACGAAGGTTGAGTGGGTGAAGCGTAACTCAGGGGCGACGACAGGCAAACTTTAGGTTAATGTTTTTTTAGTGGTAGTAGGAGGTAGTAGGTAGGTGTAGGTAGGTAGGTGTAGGTAGGAGTAGGTAGGTGTAGGTAGGTGTAGGTAGGTGTAGGTAGGTGTAGGTAGGTGTAGGTAGGTGTAGGTAGGTGTAGGTAGGTGTAGGTAGGTGTAGGTAGGTGTAGGTAGGTGTAGGTAGGTAGTAGGTAGGTGTAGGTAGGCAGACCCGCGAGCTGCGCGCAGCGAGCGCAGCCACGCAAATACTAGTTATACTATATAAAGCTAAATTACCACTCACTCACTGATTGACAGAATTGTTCTCCCAGATGGTGGATGGGGAGGTGGGTATATTTTGACAGATTCGTAAACAACTAGCTCTGGTGAGTATGGGAAAAGTCCGAAACCCCCCCTTTTCCCCCCTCCCTATCGTATCTCGGAAACAAAGATACTTGAAGTGTTTTTTTTTTACGGATTCGTATAGAGGAGGCTCGGTTAAGTAAAAATCATTTTTCAAAGTGGCCCCCCTTGCCCCCCTTCTCCCCCCCTTTAGGCGAATCTCGAAAGTTAAGAGACTTGGAACGATTTTTTTTTCAGATTCATTTAGAGGGGTCTTTGCGTTATTCGAAATCATTTTTCGAGACTCCCCCCCTCACCCCCCCTTCAACCCCCCCCCCCCTTTCGCCTTTTTTTTTTTTCTTACATAAAACTATTGAGGGGTGTTGAAATTTGTATACCCTCCCCTCCCCTCCCCAACCTCCCCTAAAATTAAAAGGGCTGTAACTTCATAACGGTTAGAGATAGCCATTAGGTGTTTGAAGAAATATTATAGTAGGCGTCGAAACCTGTCCGGTGGTGGTACAGCGGCAAAGCGAAGGGGGGAGCGGGCGAGCGAAGCGAGCCGGCGACACCCGTAGCGTAGGGATAATGTCATGATAGCTTTCCGGTGGTAGGTAGGTCCTGAGTGGAGCGAACCTGCAAGACCGAGTGGAGCGAAGCTTAGCGTAACGAAGGTTGAGTGGGTGAAGCGTAACTCAGGGGCGACGACAAGCAAACTTTAGGGTAATGTTCTTTTAGTGGTAGTAGGAGGTAGTAGGTAGGTGGTAGGTAGGTGATAGGTAGGTAGTAGGTAGGTGTAGGTAGGTGTAGGTAGGTAGGTAGTAGGTAGGTGTAGGAAGGTAGTAGGTAGGTGTAGGTAGGTAGGTAGTAGGTAGGTGTAGGTAGGTAGTAGGTAGGTGTAGGTAGGTGCAGGTAGGTGTAGGTAGGTGTAGGTAGGCGTAGGTAGGTAGTAGGTAAGTGTAGGTAGATAATAGGTAGGTGTAGGTAGGTAGTAGGTAGGTGTAGGTAGGTAGTAGGTAGGTGTAGGTAGGTAGCAGGTAGGTGTAGGTAGGCAGACCCGCGAGCTGCGCGCAGCGAGCGCAGCCACGCAAATACTAGTTATTCTATTATATAAAGCTAATTATTATACTATATAAAGCTAAACTACCACTGACTGACTCACTGACATAATTGTTCTCCCAGATGTTGGATGGGGAGGTGGGTATATTTTGACAGATTCGTAAACAAGTAACTCTGGTGAGTATGGGAAAAGTCCGAAACCCCCCCTTTTCCCCCCCCTTCTCCCCCCTCCCTATCGTATCTCGGAAACTAAGAGACCCGTATTTTATTTTTATTACGGATTCGTATAGAGGAGGCTCGGTAAAGTAAAAATCATTTTTCAAAGTGGCCCCCCTTGCCCCCCTTTTCCCCCCCTTTAGGCGAATCTCGAAAGTTAAGAGACATGGAACGATTTTTTTTTCAGATTCACTTAGAGGGGCCTTTGCGTTAATCGAAATCCTTTTTCGAGACTCCCCCCCTCACCCCCCCTTCAACCCCCCCCCCCTTTCACCTTTTCTTTTTTTTTTTTTTACATAAAACTATTGAGGGGCGTTGAAATTTGTATACCCTCCCCTCCCCTCCCCAACCTCCCCTAAAATGAAAAGGGCTGTAACTTCATAACGGTTAGAGATAGCCTGCAGCGGTAAAGCGAAGGGGGGAGCGGGCGAGCGAAGCGAGCCGGCGACCCCGTAGCGTAGGGATAATGTCATGATAGCTTTCCGGTGGTAGGTAGGTCCTGAGTGGAGCGAACCTGCGAGACCGAGTGGAGCGAAGGGGGGAGGTGGCGAGCAAAGCGAGCCGGCGACCTCCTTAGCGTAACGAAGGTTGAGTGGGTGAAGCGTAACTCAGGGGCGGCGACAAGCAAACTTTAGGGTAATGTTTTTTAGTGGTAGCAGGAGGTAGTAGGTAGGTAGTAGGTAGGTGTAGGTAGGTGGTAGGTAGTAGGTAGGTGTAGGTAGGTGTAAGTAGGTGTAGGTAGGTGTAGGTAGGTGTAGGTAGGTGTAGGTAGGTAGGTGTAGGTAGGTAGTTGGTAGGTGTAGGTAGGTAGTAGGTAGGTGTAGGTAGGTAGTGGGTAGGTGTAGGTAGGCAGACCCGCGAGCTGCGCGCAGCGAGCGCAGCCACGCAAATACTAGTTATTATACTATATAAAGCTAAACTACCACTCACTCACTGACTGACTCACTGACATCATTGTTCTCCCAGATGTTGGATGGGGAGGTGGGTATATTTTGACAGATTCGTAAACAAGTAACTCTGGTGAGTATGGGAAAAGTCCGAAACCCCCCTTTTTGCCCCCCCTCCCCCCCTCTCTATCGTATCTCGGAAACTAAGAGACCGGTATTTTTTTTTTATTACGGATTCATATAGAGGAGGCTCGGTAAAGTAAAAATCATTTTTCAAAGTGGCCCCCCTTTCCCCCCTTCTCCCCCCCTTTAGGCGAATCTCGAAAGTTAAGAGACTTGGAACGATTTTTTTTTCAGATTCATTTAGAGGGGCCTTTGCGTTAATCGAAATCATTTTTCGAGACTCCCCCCCTCACCCCCCCTTCAACCCCCCCCCCCCCCCTTTTTAACCTTTTTTTTTTTTTTTTCTTACATAAAACTATTGAGGGGCGTTGAAACCTGTCCGGTGGTGGTACAGCGGCAAAGCGACGGGGGGAGCGGGCGAGCGAAGCGAGCCGGCGACCCCCGTAGCGTAGGGATAATGTCATGATAGCTTTCCGGTGGTAGGTAGGTCCTGAGTGGAGCGAACCTGCGAGACCGAGTGGAGCGAAGGAGGGAGGTGGCGAGCGAAGCGAGCCGGCGACCTCCTTAGCGTAACGAAGGTTGAGTGGGTGAAGCGTAACTCAGGGGCGACGACAAGCAAACTTTAGGGTAATGTTCTTTTAGAGGTAGTAGGTAGGTAGGTGGTAGGTAGTAGGTATGTGTAGGTAGGTGTAGGTAGGTGTAGGTAGGTGTAGGTAGGTGTAGGTAGGTGTAAGTAGGTAGTAGGTAGGTGTAGGTAGGTAGTAGGTAGGTGTAGGTAGGTGTAGGTAGGTGTAGGTAGGTGTAGGTAGGTGTAGGTAGGTGTAGGTAGGTGTAGGTAGGTGTAGGTAGGTGTAGGTAGGTGTAGGTAGGTGTAGGTAGGTGTAGGTAGGTGTAGGTAGGTGTAGGTAGGTGTAGGTAGGTGTAGGTAGGTGTAGGTAGGTGTAGGTAGGTGTAGGTAGGTGTAGGTAGGTGTAGGTAGGTGTAGGTAGGTGTAGGTAGGTGTAGGTAGGTGTAGGTAGGTGTAGGTAGGTGTAGGTAGGTGTAGGTAGGTGTAGGTAGGTGTAGGTAGGTGTAGGTAGGTGTAGGTAGGTAGAAGGTAGGTGTAGGTAGGTAGTACCGCGACTTGCATTGAAATTTTTTTTTTTTTCAGATTCATTGAGAGGTGCAATGCGTTAGTCGAAATCATTTTTCAAAGCGCCCCCTCTCCCCCTCTTCACGCCCCGCGAGCTGCGCGCAGCTCGCGCAGCCACGCAAATACTAGTTATACTATATAAAGCTAAACTACCACTGACTGACTGACTGACTCACTGACATAATTGTTCTCCTAGATGGTGGATGGGGAGGTGGGTATATTTTGACAGATTCGTAAACAAGTAACTCTGGTGAGTATGGGAAAAGTCCGAAACCCCCCCTTTTCCCCCCTCCCTATCGTATCTCGGAAACAAAGAGACCCGTATTTTTTTTTTGTTACGGATTCGTATAGAGGAGGTTCGGTAAAGTAAAAATCATTTTTCAAAGTTGCCCCCCTTGCCCCCCTTTTCCCCCCCTTTCGGCGGATCTCGGAAATAAAGAGAATTTTAGAGTTTTTTTTTTAGGGATTCGTATAGAGGAGGCTCGGGGAAGTAAAAACCATTTTTCAAATTTGACCCCCTTGCCCCCCTTCACCCCCCCCCCCTTTCGGATCTCGGAAGTTAAGAGACTTGGAATTTTTTTTTTTCAGATTCATTGAAAGGGGCATAGAGTTAGTCGAAATCATATTTCATATCTCCCCCCTTTCACCCCCCCCCCTCCTCACCCCTTTTTTTCTGTTTTGTTTACGGATTCGTATAGAGGAGGCTCGGGGAAGTAAAATGGTGCTACCGGTAAAGCTAAGGGGGGAGCGGGCGAGCGTAGCGAGCCGGCGACCCCCGTAGCGTAGGGATAATGTCATGATAGCTTTCCGGTGGTAGGTAGGTCCTGAGTGGAGCGAACCTGCGAGACCGAGTGGAGCGAAGGGGGGAGGTGGCGAGCGAAGCGAGCCGGCGACCTCCTTAGCGTAACGAAGGTTGAGTGGGTGAAGCGTAACTCAGGGGCGACGACAAGCAAACTTTAGGGTAATGTTTTTTTAGTGGTAGTAGGAGGTAGTAGGTAGGTAGGTGGTAGGTAGTAGGTATGTGTAGGTAGGTAGGTGTAGGTAGGTAGTAGGAGAGATTACGTGTGGGGTTCCGCAAGGATCTGTTTTAGGGCCTCTTTTATGGATCCTCGCTTACGATGTTGTCCTGCGTATTGATCTCCCCATTGGCGTTAATGTCGTTTGTTATGCGGATGACACCCTGGTGTTAGCCGCTGGGGAAACCACCGAAGAGACCATTCAACTTGCCGAGATCGGATTGGCAAAAGTCGTGGCGTCGATCCGCGAACTGGGTTTAGAGATAGCGCCTCATAAAACTCAGGCACTATGGTTTCATAAGCTGCCGAGAAACAGAGAGCCACCCAGTTCAATAGTTAGAGTTGGAGAAGTGCAAATCCCCGTAGGACGATACATTAAGTACCTCGGCTTAATCCTAGACGGTCGGTGGGGCTTCGAAGAGCATTTCGAGCGCCTAGTTCCCCGAGTTGGGAAAGCAGTGGGTGCTCTACACAGATTGTTACCAAACCTCGGGGGGCCACGAGAAGAAGTTCGCCGCCTGTATGCAGGAGTCGTGCGATCGAGGGTCCTCTATGGGGCGCCTGTTTGGTCAAACAGGCTGTCTGGTGTCCGCCGCTGCAGAACTAAAATCAACAGTTTGCAGCGTAAAATAGCTATTCGAATAGCACGAGGATATCGTACTGTGTCCTTTGAGGCGGCTACTCTCCTGGCACGTTTTCCACCACTGGACATTCTAGCAGATATGGACGCGAAGGTTTATAACCGTCTCCGCGCTATCCGCCAAAGTGGTAATGGCGTGCCAGGAATTGCTGTTGTGAGGCTAAGACGGCAGGAACGGCGACACGCGCTCGAGCAGTGGCGTGAGCGGCTTCAACAGCCGCAATATACACGTAAGCGCGTTGTCGAAGCCGTCCTGCCACACTTCGAAGCCAGGCTGAAAAGAGGGGATCGCATCTCCTACAGACTCACTCAGGTACTGACCGGGCACGGTTGCTTCGGTGAGTACCTGAATAAGATTGGGCGAGAGGCCACGGCGAATTGCCATCATTGCGGAGTTGGCCAGGACTCAGCACAGCACACGCTTGAGGAGTGTCCTGCGTGGGCCTCTGAGCGGCAAGTCCTGGTAGCCAGGATCGGCCGAGATTTGTCTCTGCCAGCAGTAGTTGGAGCGATGCTGGCGGATTCTGACAACTGGAGGGAGGTGACCTCGTTTTGTGAGACCGTGATGGTCCAGAAGGAAGCTGCCGAACGGGATCGTGAGAGGGCAGATCCTGGCAGGAGAAGAAATCGTCGGGGAAGCAACCGCCTCGACGGTTAATATGCCGAAACACCGCCTGCATTACTTAAAGCCGGTGGAACTTTGGGGTCACGGGCGTTCAGAGTGGGGACTCTGTGCGCTCACCGAGTGACCTCAGAGATGAACGGCAGCACATCAGTGGTCACGTGTTGCCGTATACAATTGCGTAGTATGACTTAGGGGAGACTCTAGTCATCCCAGAGAAGTGCCGTAACAGGCGTTGCACAGAGGAGGCTCCGGACAGGTCTTTTAAGAGGTAACGGTGCCTTCTCTTATGTGCGGATGGTGACCACCGGGGTGGTTTTAGTGAGGTAAGAATCCCACACTCCCCGGTCTTCTCCCCAAAAGACCGGTCGCCTTTTGAAGGTTTCCCCCCGAGAACAAAAAAAAAAAAAAAAAAAAAAAGGTAGGTAGTAGGTAGGTGTAGGTAGGTAGTAGGTAGGTGTAGGTAGGTGCATGCTTTTTTTTTTTTCAGATTCATTGAGAGGTGCAATGCGTTAGTCGAAATCATTTTTCAAAGCGCCCCCTCTCCCCCCTTCACAACACGCGAGCTGCGCGCAGCTCGCGCACCCACGCAAATACTAGTTCTATTATATAAAGCTAAACTACCACTGACTCACTGACAGAATTGATCTCCCAGATGGTGGATGGGGAGGTGGGTATATTTTGACAGATTCGTAAACAAGTAACTCTGGTGAGTATGGGAAAAGTCCGAAACCCCCCCTTTCCCCCCCCCCTTCTCCCCCCTCCCTATCGTATCTCGGAAACTAAAAGACCCGTATTTTTTTTTTTTACGGATTCGTATAGAGGAGGCTCGGTAAAGTAAAAATCATTTTTCAAAGTGGCCCCCCTTGCCCCCCTTTAGGCGAATCTCGAAAGTTAAGAGACTTGGAACGATTTTTTTTTCAGATTCATTTAGAGGGGCCTTTGAGTTAATCGAAATCATTTTTCGAGACTCCCCCCCTCACTTCCCCCTCAACATCCCCCCCCCCCTTTTTCACCTTTTTTTTTTTTTTTTTTTCTTACATAAAACTATTGAGGGGCGTTGAAACCTGTCCGGTGGTGGTACAGCGGCAAAGCGAAGGGGGGAGCGGGCGAGCGAAGCGAGCCGGCGACCCCCGTAGCGTAGGGATAATGTCACGATAGCTTTCCAGTGGTAGGTAGGTCCTGAGTGGAGCGAACCTGCGAGACCGAGTGGAGCGAAGGGGGGAGGTGGCGAGCGAAGCGAGCCGGCGACCTCCTTTGCGTAACGAAGGTTGAGTGGGTGAAGCGTAACTCAGGGGCGACGACAAGCAAACTTTGGGGTAATGTTTTTTAGTGGTAGTAGGTAGGTAGGTGGTAGGTAGGTAACAGGTAAGTAGTAGGTAGGTAGTAGGTAGGTGTAGGTAGGTAGGTAGTAGGTAGGTGTAGGGAGGTGGTAGGTAGGTGTAGGTAGGTAGTAGGTAGGTGTAGGTAGGTAGGTAGTAGGTAGGTGTAGGTAGGTAGTAAGGCGGATCTCGGAAGTTAAGAGACTTGAAACATATTTTTTTTTCAGATTTATTGAAAGGAGCAATGCGTTAGTCGAAATTTTTTTTTCAAAGCTCCCCCTCTCCCCCCTTCACGCCTCGCGAGCTGCGCGCAGCTCGCGCACCCACGCAAATACTAGTCTATTATATAAAGCTTAACTACCACTCACTGACTGACTGACTCATTGACATAATTGTTCTCCCAGATGGTGGATGGGGAGGTGGGTATATTTTGACAGATTCGTAAACAAGTAACTCTGGTGAGTATGGGAAAAGTCCGAAACCCCCCCTTTTTGCCCCCCCTCCCTATCGTATCTCGGAAACTAAGAGACCGGTATTTTTTTTTTATTACGGATTCGTATAGAGGAGGCTCGGTAAAGTAAAAATCATTTTTCAAAGTGCCCCCCCTTGCCCCCCTTCTCCCCCCCTTTAGGCGGATCTCGGAAATAAAGAGAATTACGTGTTTTTTTTTAGGGATTCGTATAGAGGAGGCTTGAGGAAGTAAAAACCATTTTGAAAATTTGACCCCCTTGCCCCCCTCCATCCCCCCCCTTTCGGATCTCGGAAGTTAAGAGACTTGGAACATTTTTTTTTTCAGATTCATTGAGAGGGGCATTGCGTTAGTCGAAATCATTTTTAGAAACTCCCCCCTCTCCCCCCCCTTCACCCCCCCCCCCCCTCTTCACCCCTTTTTTTCTCTTTTGTTTACAGATTCGTATAGGATAGGAGGCTCGGGGAAGTAAAATGGTGGTACCGGTAAAGCGAAGGGGGGAGCGGGCGAGCGAAGCGAGCCGGCGACCCCCGTAGCGTAGGGATAATGTCATGATAGCTTTCCGGTGGTAGGTAGGTCCTGAGTGGAGCGAACCTGCGAGACCGAGTAAAGCGAAGGGGGGAGCGGGCGAGCGAAGCGAGCCGGCGACCCCCGTAGCGTAGGGATAATGTCATGATAGCTTTCCGGTGGTAGATAGGTCCTGAGTGGAGCGAACCTGCGAGACCGAGTGGAGCGAAGGGGGGAGGTGGCGAGCGAAGCGAGCCGGCGACTTCCTTAGCGTAACGAAGGTTGAGTGGGTGAAGCGTAACTCAGGGGCGACGACAAGCAAACTTTAGGGTAATGTTCTTTTAGTGGTAGTAGGAGGTAGTAGGTAGGTAGGTGTAGGTAGGTGTAGGTAGGTGTAGGTAGGTAGTAGGTAGGTGTAGGTAGGTAGTAGGTAGGTGTAGGTTGGTGTAGGTAGGTGTAGGTAGGTGTAGGTAGGTGTAGGTAGGTATAGGTAGGTATAGGTAGGTAGTAGGTAGGTGTAGGTAGGTAGTACCGCGAGCTGCATTGAAATTTTTTTTTTTCAGATTCATTGAGAGGTGCAATGCGTTAGTCGAAATCATTTTTCAAAGCGCCCCCTCTCCCCCTCTTCACGCCCCGCGAGCTGCGCGCAGCTCGCGCACCCACGCAAACACTAGTTCTATTATATAAAGCTCGATTACCACTCACTCACTGACTGACTGATCTATTGACAGAATTGTTCTCCCAGATGGTGGAAGGGGAGGTGGGTATATTTTGACAGATTCGTAAACAAGTAACTCTGGTGAGTATGGGAAAAGTCCTAAACCCCCCCTTTTCCCCCCTCCCTATCGTATCTCGGAAACAAAGAGATTTTACGTGTTTTTTTTTACAGATTCGTATAGAGGAGGTTCGGTAAAGTGAAAATCATTTTTCAAAGTTGCCCCCTTGCCCCCCTTTTCCCCCCCTTTAGGCGAATCTCGAAAGTTAAGAGACATGGAACGATTTTTTTTTCAGATTCATTTAGAGGGGCATTTGCGTTAATCGAAATCATTTTTCGAGACTCCCCCCCTCACCCCCCTTCAACCCCCCCCCCCCCCTTTTTCACTTTTTTTTTTTTTTTCTTACATAAAACTATTGAGGGGCGTTGTAATTTGTATACCCTCCCCTCCCCTCCCCAACCTCCCCTAAAATTAAAAGAGCTGTAACTTCATAAAGGTTAGAGATAGCCATTAGGTGTTTGAAGAAATATTATAGTAGGCGTCGAAACCTGTCCGGTGGTGGTACAGTGGCAAAGCGAAGGGGGGAGCGGGCGAGCGAAGCGAGCCGGCGACCCCCGTAGCGTAGGGATAATGTCATGATAGCTTTCCGGTGGTAGGTAGGTCCTGAGTGGAGCGAACCTGCGAGACCGAGTGGAGCCAAGGGGGGAGGTGGCGAGCGAAGCGAGCCGGCGACCTCCTTAGCGTAACGAAGGTTGAGTGGGTGAAGCGTAACTCAGGGGCGACGACAAGCAAACTTTAGGGTAATGTTCTTTTAGTGGTAGTAGGAGGTAGTAGGTAGGTAGGTGTAGGTAGGTGTAGGTAGGTGTAGGTAGGTGTAGGTAGGTGTAGGTAGGTGTAGGTAGGTGTAGGTAGGTGTAGGTAGGTGTAGGTAGGTGTAGGTAGGTGTAGGTAGGTAGTAGGTAGGTGTAGGTAGGTGTAGGTAAGGTTAGCGAGCTGCATTGAAAAATATTTTTTTTTTCTGATTCATTGAGAGGTGCAATGCGTTAGTCGAAATCATTTTTCAAAGCGCCCCCTCTCCCCCTCTTCACGCCCCGCGAGCTGCGCGCAGCTCGCGCACCCACGCAAATACTAGTTATACTATATAAAGCTAAATTACCACTCACTGATCTATTGACAGAATTGTTCTCCCAGATGGTGGATGGGGAGGTGGGTATATTTTTACAGATTCGTAAACAACTAACTCTTATGACTATGGGAAAAGTCCGAAACCCCCCCTTTTCCCCCCTCCCTATCGTATCTCGGAAACAAAGAGACTTGAAGTGTTTTTTTTTAGGGATTCGTATAGAGGAGGCTCGGTAAAGTAAAAATCATTTTTCAAAGTGGCCCCCCTTGCCCCCCTTCTCCCCCCCTTTAGGCGGATCTTGGAAATAAAGAGAATTTACGTGTTTTTTTTTTTAGGGATTCGTATAGAGGAGGCTTGGGGAAGTAAAAACCATTTTGAAAATTTGACCCCCTTGCCCCCCTCCACCCCCCCTTTCGGATCTCGGAAGTTAAGAGACTTGGAACTTTTTTTTTTCAGATTCATTGAATGAAAGGGGCAATGAGTTAGTCGAAATCATTTTTCAAAGCTCCCCCCTACCCCCTTCACCCCCCCCCCCCCCTCATCTTCACCCCTTGTTTTTCAGTTTTGTTTACGGATTCGTATAGAGGAGGCTCGGGAAAGTAAAAACCATCTTTCAAAATCGACCCCCATTCCACTCTTCTCCCC
The DNA here is from genome assembly GCA_949316265.1 of Diarsia mendica. NCBI lineage: Eukaryota > Metazoa > Arthropoda > Insecta > Lepidoptera > Noctuidae > Diarsia > Diarsia mendica. The sequence goes on from OX438917.1 coordinate 2,708,368, forward strand.
CCCCCCCCCCTTTAGGCGGATCTCGGAAGTTAAGAGACTTGGAACATTTTTTTTTTCAGATTCATTGAAAGGAGCCTATCCTGTGGTGGTACCGGTAAAGCGAAGGGGGGAGCGGGCGAGCCGGCGACCCCCGTAGCGTAGGGATAATGTCATGATAGCTTTCCGGTGGTAGGTAGGTCCTGAGTGGAGCGAACCTCATTTTTCAAATTTGACCCCCTTGCCCCCCTTCTTCCCTCCTTTAGGCGGATCTCGGAAATAAAGAGACTTTACGTGTGTTTTTTTTGAGGATTCGTATAGAGGAGGCACGGGGAAGTAAAAACCATTTTTCAAAATTGCCCCCTTGTCCCCCTCCACCCCCCCTTTAGGCGGATCTCGGAAGTTAAGAGACTTGGAACATTTTTTTTTTCAGATTCATTGAAAGGAGCCTATCCTGTGGTGGTACCGGTAAATCGAAGGGGGGAGCGGGCGAGCGAAGCGAGCCGGCGACCTCCGTAGCGTAGGGATAAGGTCACGATAGCTTTCCGGTGGTAGGTAGGTCCTGAGTGGAGCGAACCTGCGAGACCGAGTGAAGCGAAGGGGGGAGGTGGCGAGCGAAGCGAGCCGGCGACCTCCTTAGCGTAACGAAGGTTGAGTGGGTGAAGCGTAACTCAGGGGCGACGACAAGCAAACTTTAGGGTAATGTTTTTTGGTAGTAGGAGGTAGTAGGTAGGTGGTAGGTAGGTAGTAGGTAGGTAGTAGGTAGGTGTAGGTAGGTAGGTAGTAGGTAGGTGTAGGTAGGTGTAGGTAGGTGTAGGTAGGTGCAGGTAGGTGTAGGTAGGTGTAGGTAGGTGTAGGTAGGTAGTAGGTAGGTGTAGGTAGGTAGTAGGTAGGTGTAGGTAGGTAGTAGGTAGGTGTAGGTAGGTAGACCCGCGAGCTGCGCGCAGCGAGCGCAGCCACGCAAATACTTGTTATTCTATTATATAAAGCTAAACTACCACTGACTGACTCACTGACATAATTGTTCTCCCAGATGTTGGATGGGGAGGTGGGTATATTTTGACAGATTCGTAAACAATGAACTCTCAATCCTATGGGAAAAGTCCGAAACCCCCCTGTGAGAACTGGATCGATATGGTCGGAGGATAATGACTTGGTCATTTGTTAGCTATAGTCTTTATGTTTATTTCTGCATTTTTTACCTGTGACACTGTGTGTTCCATACTCTATGGTTTTGTCTTTGGTTCTCATATTCTTTGTTAACGTGTGCTTTGACTAGAATTAAAACAAAGTATTTAATTATTATACCGAGTTTTATTAATATATAATATTGGCGACGAGAACGAACCATTATTGAAATTTAAAGTGAAAAATTAACAGCACTATCACAAAAAGTAATCGTAAAATAATTGTGCCGGCCGGCGTGACGCCATCTTTTCGTAAATTACAATGCAAATTGCAATAAAATCTGATGTCATCTGCGGAATCCACTGAAGGTTTGGATAAAAAAGGCCAAAAAGAAAAACTACAATTAGTAAGGGAAGGAAAGAGAACTTTCATTTATAAATGTTCAAAAACTGAATTGCAACAATTACTGCAAGAAGAAAATATCTCATACACCAGTGACAGCGTAGAAAATTTGCGAAAAATTTTGAGCGAACACTACAAAAGTAAGGAAAATATAAAAGAATTAGAACAGAAACCAGAGAAACAGAAAATAAAGATGTCCATGTGCGGCGACCTGAAAGTTTTCGACGGAGATAAATGGGAAGTTTTCAAAGAACAACTCGAATGTTTCATTATTGTTAATGACATCAGCGATGACAAGAAGGTGCCCTTGTTATTAACCAAAATATCACCATCAGTATTCGAAACTTTATGCTACCTATGCTCACCAAACAAACTTAGTAAATTATCGTTTGAAGAACTTAGCAGCAAACTTGGAGATAAGTATGCCAAACCATTATCCACAGCTTTAGAAAGGGCAGCATTCAGGAAAAGAAACCAGCTGCATAATGAAACCATAGAGGATTATGTTTTGGCTTTGAGGAAATTAGCCATGGACTGCAAATTTAAAGATAAGGAAGACCAAATTAAAGAGAAATTTATGGAAGGAGTATCGTCTAAGGTTATTAAATTTGAATTGATGAAAAGTGAGACGGAGATGTCATTACAAAAGTGTATTTCACTGGCACGCACAGTAGAAGCTGCATTATTACAGACTAATAATAACAGTGAAACAACAGAAGTCTACTATTCTAACAAAGGAAAAGCAAAACAAAATACAAAAAACATTAACAAGAATAACAACAGTGGACAGTGTTTTTGCTGCGGGAAGAAAAATCATATCAAAGCGGACTGTACTCTGAAGTTAAAATACTGTTCAGAATGTGGTCAACAAGGCCATATTTTCAGGATGTGTCCGAAAAAGCAACGACAAGCCAATGTTGTAGAGACAAACCCCGGGAACGTTGAGGAGGATGAAAAGCAGGTGGAAGTACCCAGTAAAGAGGTAGATAAAGAATATGTTAAGACTTATGATATTAATAGTGTAAGTAAAATACCACCTTTTTATGTAGAAATAATGGTCAACGGTCAAAACATTTCTTTTCAGTTAGATACGGGGTCAGACGTAACAGTGATGTCAAGTAAAGATAAATCAATTTTTTTTAAAGAATTTCAGCTCCAGAAAAGCAACATACTTTTTAAGAATTTTGACCAAAGTATTTCTCGCCCATTAGGTATTATAACTGATGTACCAATTAAATTTAAAGAAATTAATAAAAACTTGAACATTTTCATAGTACCTGACAATGTACAGTCGAAAGCACATCAAGCTACCCCACATTGACCTTGAACGCGTTATGAGCAGCAACAGCGAGAATCGAGCGAAAGAGATAGATATCTTTTAGTGTGTTCTTGCTTGTAATGTTTGGTGCTGCGGTGCGTCCGTGAGGATGTATGCGTATTCGCGTCTTTGTGTTGAATAACTATCCACAAAAACTAGTTTAGCAGGTTGAATACTTGAAATGAATTGAAAGAATGGCATGGTAATAAAAATAGGTTGGCCGTCACAGGTGGCCAGGCAGATGTGAAACATTAGTAGTAATATTAGAAAAGGGATGATTCCTGAGCAGAATAAATACGATTCTATTTGGTCCGTCAGTTAAATTAGATTATCGAAAAATATTGAATACGTATTTTTGATGTGAAACATTTAATTTTACATAATTATAGCGGCGGGTTAGACCGACTGTTGGTGTAGCGCCGCGTCGCCCGGCCTGCATGCGTCGCAGCAAAAATTCTTTTACAGGAAATTGACCCGTGACTTTGTATAAATAAGGACCACAATCGCGTTTACAAATAAATATCTACTTACAGATTAAACTTTCTAAGTTCCTAAAACATAGTTGCATAGGAAATTGACCCGTGCCGTGCTATAAATAAGGAGCACAATCGCCTTTAATAAATAAAAATACTTGCATTTGAAATTGTTCCGTAGACTTACAGATAAGGAACATGAATGATCGCATTAGCGAAAACAAACGTGGTATTTCAACTATCGAAGAGAGAAATATATAAATGAATAAACCTCTGACGAAATATGGAGTAAAATAAAGAAAAATATGAGTTTATTTTTACTTTAGTTATAACAATAATCTATACTTATCACTACATAGGTAGTATAAAATAAAATCGCTTTCTCTGTCCCTATATCCTTAGGTAAGTATATGCTTAAATCTTTAAAACTACGCAATGGATTTTGATGCGGTTTTTTAATAGATAGAGTGATTCAAGAGGAAGGTTTATATGTATGCACCCGTGCGAAGCCGGGGCGGGTCGCTAGTATTATTATAAAGCTGAAGGGTTTTTTTTTGTGGTTGAATGCGCTAATCACAGGAACCGGTTCCAATTGAAAAAATCTTTACTTGGCTACAGGTTAAAAGGTGTGTCCAGATTTAAGTAACATTTTACAAAACTTGTGTTAAGTATATAACACGTCTACATTACATAACATTGCTAATTTTTCTATTGAATATTGTTAAGTAACAATGTTTTATAACATGTTAGGTTTCAAGTGTGGATCCACCTTAACATCACGCTATGACCAGAAAGAAAGAAGCTCCTTGTGGTGTTCTAAAAGCGAGGGAATTTATTACTTTTGAGAGCTTTAGTTGCGTGCGCTGCGTAAACGGCTAAAGTTACGCAACAATCATTATAACGGCATTGTTCCGCTTAAAAAGTAAAAAAAAGTTGTCATTGACGAGCTCGTCGACGAAACTACAGTTTGTTTTTAATAGATTTTCAACTTTAAACTCTAGAACATAAAGTTGAAAATCTATTAAAGACTAAAAATACTCGGGAGTAGGGACGGTTGCGCAGGGGCAAGGAGGTGTGGCCTATTATTAGTGAGACATGATTATTGGCTCCTAATTGTTAGTATGCGCAACCATTGGGCAATTTCAGAAACGTTGAAAAATCCACCAATCACGCTAAGGATACTTTCTTTCTAACATGCCATGCCGCGTCGTAGTTATAGTTATGTATAGAGTTTCGCTTGACGTGCTGGCGACTGTACCTAGAGTCATAGGGCGAGACTGGTTACATGAGTTTAAATTATGGCCTCCAAATATTCAAAATAGTCTGCATATCGGTATGAATATGATACAAACTGTTTCAGATGCACAGCAACATCTGAAAACCCAGTTCGCAGAAGTATTCGGCCCGGGATGGGGAAATTTTAAAGGTGATGTGATCTCATTAAAGCTACAACAGGACGCTAAACCCAAGTGCTTACCAGTCCGGCGAATACCATTTGCCCTCAGAGAAAAGGTAAATAATGAAATTATTAGATTAATTGAAAATGGCAGAATTACTCCAGTAGAACAAAATGAATGGGGTACACCAATTGTGCCAATTTTAAAACCAGATGGATCAGTTAGACTATGTGGAGACTATAAATTAACTATTAATCCTCACTTGGTTTTTGATCATTTTCATCTTCCCCATATAGAAGATATTATGGATGTTTTAAAAGGGGGCGAATACTACTGTGAACTGGACTTAAAAGAAGCATATTTACAAGCACCACTCAGTGTTGAAAGTAAGGATTGTACCACTATAGTTACTGAGTTAGGCACTTTCAAATATAATTTTCTACCTTTTGGTGTAAGTACAGGCCATGAAAATTGAATATTCATTGACAATATTTATATTAAAGGAAACACCCTGCTAGAGGCTTATGAAACAGTATGTCAGGTTTTAAAAAGATTAAAGGAAAGTGAATTTAAATTAAAATTAAAGAAATGTAAACTCTTTACTACTTATTTAGATGTTTTTGGTTATCGCATAGACAAAAAGGGAATAAGTGTTATTAAATCCAACATAGAACCTTTATTATCTGCAAAGACACCAACCAATTTAACATTATTAAAATCGTTTTTGGGAAAAATTAATTATTACTCTAGATTTTTGAAGGATATGGCAACCATTATATCACCTTTATATGAATGTACAAAAAAAGACAGGTTTAATTGGACATCAGAGTGTGAGGAATCTTTTAAGGCTATAAAAAACAAATTAGCTTCAACAAATATTTTAAGACATTATGATCCTCAACTACCTTTAATTTTAACATGTGATGCTTCAGAAACTGGGCTTGGAGCTGTATTATCAAACAGAGATAGGGATGGTACAGTTAAACCTATTTCATATGCAAGCAAAAAATTAAATTCGGTTGAACAAAAATATTGTACGATAGATAAAGAAGCTATGGCAATTGTGTATGGTGTTACAAAGTTTTATAATTATCTCTATGGACAACCATTTGAATTGGAGACTGATAATGCAGCCTTAGTACGAATATTTGGACCTACAAAGAGTATTCCTAAAATGGCTGCCAAAAGACTACAACACTACGCCATCTTTCTATCAGCTTTTAAGTATAATGTACGACATATCAAATCAACACTTAACCCAGCAGACTTTTTGTCAAGAACTGTCACTGTAAGTAATTCAGAAAATGATGAAATTAATTCTTACTTAGTATGCTCTGATGATAATGGGGTTTGCTATGTAAATGAATCAGAAATGGAAACATTAAATTGGAAAATAATTCAAGATATTTCAAAAAGGGATACTATTTTCACCAAAGTTATAAGATATCTGACTGACGGCTGGCCCGAGAAAAAAGAAATTGATAAAGATATTCTACCATTTTACCATAGAAAAGATGAATTATCACTAGATAGAGGTTGCATATTTTGGGGATATCGTATATTAATTCCTCAGGCCATTCGTGAGACAGTATTAGCTGAACTACATAAAAGTCATTTTGGCATTATCCGTATGAAAGAGATAGCCAGGTCATATTTTTGGTGGCCTAATTTAGATTCAACAATAGATGGAATTACCAAAAATTGTATATTTTGTTTACAAAATAGTAAAAGCCCATGTAAAACTCAGAAACCATGGCCTGTACCACCTTCAACATGGTATAGAATTCATGCTGATTTCTTGGGCCCCTTTTATAATAAAATGTTCATGGTGGTGGTAGATAGCTATTCTAAATGGCCAGAAATATTTGAAATGGGAAACATTACTAGTAAACGCACGATAGAAATACTAAAAGGTTTATTTGCTCGTTATGGCTATCCTATACATTTAGTCACAGATAATGGAAGGTCTTATACAAGCACTGAGTTTCAAGAATTCTGTAAACAAATACAAGTTAAGCATACATTTTCACCACCTTACCACCCTGCTACAAACGGTGCAGCTGAGAGATTTGTAGAAACATTTAAATCCGCTGTTACAAAGATAAAAGAAAGTGGACAAGATCTTAATTCAGCAATTAATTTGTTTTTATCTGATTATAGAAGTACTCCACAACGTACCACGGGAGTATCCCCGGCTAGATTAATGTTGGGGAGAGATCAGGGAAATAGATTTAGTCTGTTGAGGCCACCACCTTTGGTAGAAATTGTGCAGGAAAGAGTGGAGGGGAGAGATCAGGGAAATAGAAATTTAAAATTTAAAGTTGGACAAAAAGTAATGGTGCGGGATTACAGGAAAGATAGCAAGCCATGGGTTCTGGGTTTAGTAATTGAGGAATCAATACCTGATGTTACCTATGTAATAGATGTTGAAGGTTGTAAATGGAAACGCCATGTTAACCAAATGTTACAGTGTGCGGAAACATTAAACGAAAGTTAAGATAAGCCAAAAAAACATATTATTTAACTGGGTCAACATCTAGGTACTTATAAAATTTAAAACCACCATATGTTTATAACTAAGTTAAGTACATTATATAAGTGAATTAATTATAGGTGAATTAGTTTAGAATATAATAATAAGTTATAATTGTAATAGCTATAAGCAACCTAATCTTAGTGTATGCGAACTGTTAAGTGTGGGAGAGTGTGAGAACTGGATCGATATGGTCGGAGGATAATGACTTGGTCATTTGTTAGCTATAGTCTTTATGTTTATTTCTGCATTTTTTACCTGTGACACTGTGTGTTCCATACTCTATGGTTTTGTCTTTGGTTCTCATATTCTTTGTTAACGTGTGCTTTGACTAGAATTAAAACAAAGTATTTAATTATTATACCGAGTTTTATTAATATATAATACCCCCCTTTTCCCCCCTCCCTATCGTATCTCGGAAACAAAGAGACTTGAAGTGTTTTTTTTTAGGGATTCGTATAGAGGAGGCTCGGTAAAGTAAAAATCATTTTTTTAAGTGGCCCCCCTTGCCCCCCTTCTCCCCCCCTTTAGGCGAATCTCGAAAGTTAAGAGACTTGGAACGATTTTTTTTTCAGATTCATTTAGAGGGGCCTTTGCGTTAATCGAAATCATTTTTCGAGACTCCCCCCCTCACCCCCCCTCAACCCCCCCCCCCTTTTTCACCTTTTTTTTTTTTTTCTAACATAAAACTATTGAGGGGCGTTGAATCCTGTCCGGTGGTGGTACAGCGGCAAAGCGAAGGGGGGAGCGGGCGAGCGAAGCGAGCCGGCGACCCCCGTAGCGTAGGGATAATGTCACGATAGCTTTCCAGTGGTAGGTAGGTCCTGAGTGGAGCGAACTGAGTGGGTGAAGCGTAACTCAGGTGCGACGACAAGCAAACTTTAGGGTAATGTTTTTTAGTGGTAGTAGGTAGGTAGGTGGTAGGTAGGTAATAGGTAAGTAGTAGGTAGGTGTCGGTAGGTAGGTAGGTGTAGGGAGGTGGTAGGTAGGTGTAGGTAGGTAGTAGGTAGGTGTAGGTAGGTAGGTAGTAGGTAGGTGTAGGTAGGTAGTAAGGCGGATCTCGGAAGTTAAGAGACTTGAAACATATTTTTTTTTCAGATTTATTGAAAGGAGCAATGCGTTAGTCGAAATTTTTTTTTTAAAAGCTCCCCCTCTCCCCCCTTCACGCCTCGCGAGCTGCGCGCAGCTCGCGCACCCACGCAAATACTAGTTATACTATATAAAGCTAAACTACCACTGACTCACTGACTGATCTATTGACAGAATTGTTCTCCCAGATGGTGGATGGGGAGGTGGGTATATTTTGACAGATTCGTAAACAATGAACTCTCAATCCTATGGGAAAAGTCCGAAACCCCCCCTTTTCCCCCCCCTTCTCCCCCCTCCCTATCGTATCTCGGAAACTAAAAGACCCGTATTTTTTTTTTTTACGGATTCGTATAGAGGATGCTCGGTAAAGTAAAAATCATTTTTCAAAGTGGCCCCCCTTGCCCCCCTTCTCCCCCCCTTTAGGCGAATCTCGGAAATAAAGAGAATTACGTGTTTTTTTTTTAGGGATTCGTATAGAGGAAGCTTGGGGAAGTAAAAACCATTTTTAAAATTTGACCCCCTTGCCCCCCCTTTACCCCCCCCTTTCGGATCTCGGAAGTTAAGAGACTTGGAACATTATTTTTTTCAGATTCATTGAAAGGGGCATACAGTTAGTCGAAATCATTTTTCGAACCCCCCCCCTCTCCCCCCCTTCAACACCCCCCCCCCCCTCTTCACCTCTTTTTTTCTATTTTGTTTACGGATTCGTATAGAGGAGGCTCGGGGAAGTAAAATGGTGGTACCGGTAAAGCGAAGGGGGGAGCGGGCGAGCGAAGCGAGCCGGCGACCCCCGTAGCGTAGGGATAAAGTCATGATAGCTTTCCGGTGGTAGGTAGGTCCTGAGTGGAGCGAACCCGCGAGACCGAGTGGAGCGAAGGGGGGAGGTGGCGAGCGAAGCGAGCCGGCGACCTCCTTAGCGTAACGAAGGTTGAGTGGGTGAAGCGTAGCTCAGGGGCGACGACAAGCAAACTTTAGGGTAATGTTTTTTTAGTGGTAGTAGGAGGTAGTAGGTAGGTAGTAGGTAGGTGGTGGGTAGGTGATAGGTAGGTAGTAGGTAGGTGTAGGTAGGTAGTAGGTAGGTGTAGGTATGTAGTAGGTAGGTGTAGGTAGGTAGTAGGTAGGTGTAGGTAGGTGGTGGCATACGTGAGATTCATATAGAGGAGGCTCGGGGAAGTAAAGTCCGTTTTTCAAATTTGAACCCCTTGCCCCCCTTCACCCCCCTTTTAGGCGGATCTCGGAAGTTAAGAGACTTGGAACATTTTTTTTTTTCAGATTCATTGAAAGGGGCAATGCGTTAGTCGAAATCACTTTTCAAAGCGCCCCCTCTCCCCCTCTCCACGCCTCGCGAGCTGCGCGCAGCTCGCGCACCCACGCAAATACTAGTTATACTATATAAAGCTAAATTACCACTGACTGACTCACTCACTCACTGACATCATTGTTCTCCCAGATGTTGGATGGGGAGGTGGGTATATTTTGACAGATTCGTAAACAAGTAACTCTGGTGAGTATGGGAAAAGTCCGAAACCCCCCCTTTCCCCCCTCCCTATCGTATCTCGGAAACTAAAAGACCCGTATTTTTTTTTTTTACGGATTCGTATAGAGGAGGCTCGGTAAAGTAAAAATCATTTTTCAAAGTTGCCCCCTTGCCCCCCTTCTCCCCCCCTTTAGGTGGATCTCGGAAATAAAGAGAATTTACGTGTTTTTTTTTTTAGGGATTCGTATAGAGGAGGCTCGGGGAAGTAAAAACCATTTTGAAAATTTGACCCCCTTGCCCCCCTCCACCCCCCCCTTTCGGATATCGGAAGTTACGAGACTTGGAACATTTTTTTTTTCATATTCATTGAAAGGGGCATAGAGTTAGTCGAAATCATTTTTCAAAGCTCCCCTTTCCCCCCCCCCCTTCACCCCTTAATTTTCAGTTTTGTTTACGGATTCGTATAGAGGAGGCTCGGGGAAGTAAAATGGTGCTACCGGTAAAGCGAAGGGGGGAGCGGGCGAGCGAAGCGAGCCGGCGACCCCCGTAGCGTAGGGATAATGTCATGATAGCTTTCCGGTGGTAGGTAGGTCCTGAGTGAAGCGAACCTGCGAGACCGAGTGGAGCGAAGGGGGGAGGTGGCGAGCGAAGCGAGCCGGCGACCTCCTTAGCGTAACGAAGGTTGAGTGGGTGAAGCGTTACTCAGGGGCGACGACAGGCAAACTTTAGGGTAATATTTTTTTAGTGGTAGTAGGAGGTAGGTAGTAGGTAGGTGGTAGGTAGGTGATAGGTAGGAAGTAGGTAGTTGTAGGTAGGTAGTAAGTAGGTGTAGGTAGGTAGTAGGTAGGTGTAGGTAGGTAGGTGTAGGTAGGTAGTAGGTAGGTGTAGGTAGGTAGTAGGTAGGTGTAGGTAGGTAGTAGGTAGGTGTAGGTAGGTGTAGGTAGGTAGTAGTAGGTAGGTCCCCCCTTTAGGCGGATCTCGAAAGTTAAGAGACTTGGAACATTTTTTTAAGCTTCATTGAAAGGGGCAATGCGTTAGTCGAAATCACTTTTCAAAGCCCCCCCTCTCCCCCTCTTCACGACCCGCGAGCTGCGCGCAGCTCGCGCACCCACGCAAATACTAGTTATTATACTATATAAAGCTCGATTACCACTCACTTATTGACAGAATTGTTCTCCAAGATGGTGGATGGGGAGGTGGGTATATTTTGACAGATTCGTAAACAAGTCACTCTCGTGAGTATGGGAAAAGTCCGAAACCCCCCCTTTTCCCCCCCCTTCTCCCCCCTCCCTATCGTATCTCGGAAACAAAGAGACTTGAAGTATTTTTTTTAGGGATTCGTATAGAGGAGGCTCGGTAAAGTAAAAATCATTTTTCAAAGTGGCCCCCCTTGCCCCCCTTCTCCCCCCTTTAGCCGGATCTCGGAAATAAAGAGAATTACGTGTTTTTTTTTAAGGGTTCGTATAGAGGAGGCTTGGGGAAGTAAAAACCATTTTGAAAATTTGACCCCCTTGCCCCCCTCCATCCCCCCCCTTTCGGATCTCGGAAGTTAAGAGACTTGGAACATTTTTTTTTTCAGATTCATTGAGAGGGGCATAGAGTTAGTTGAAATCATTTTTCATATCTCCCCCCTCTCCCCCCCTTTCACCCCCCCCCCCCACTCTTCACCCCTTTTTTTTAAACTCGTGTTCTGTTTTGTTTACGGATTCGTATAGAGAAGGCTCGGGAAAGTAAAATGGTGCTACCGGTAAAGCGAAGGGGGGAGCGGGCGAGCGAAGCGAGCCCGCGACCCCCGTAGCGTAGGGATAATGTCATGATAGCTTTCCGGTGGTAGGTAGGTCCTGAGTGGAGCGAACCTGCGAGACCGAGTGGAGCGAAGGGGGGAGGTGGCGAGCGAAGCGAGCCGGCGACCTCCTTAGCGTAACGAAGGTTGAGTGGGTGAAGCGTAACTCAGGGGCGACGACAAGCAAACTTTAGGGTAATGCTTTTTAAGTGGTAGTAGGAGGTAGTAGGTAGGTAGGTGATAGGTAGGTAGGTGTAAGTAGGTAGGTAGTAGGTAGGTGTAGGTAGGTGTAGGTAGGTGTAGGTAGGTGTAGGTAGGTGTAGGTAGGTGTAGGTAGGTGGTGGCATACGTGAGATTCATATAGAGGAGGCTCGGGGAAGTAAAATCCGTTTTTCAAATTTGAACCCCTTGCCCCCCTTCACCCCCCCTTTAGGCGGATCTTGGAAGTTAAGAGACTTGGAACATTTTTTTTTCAGATTCATTGAAAGGGGCAATGCGTTAGTCGAAATCACTTTTCAAAGCTCCCCCTCTCCCCCTCTTCACGACCCGCGAGCTGCGCGCAGCTCGCGCACCCACGCAAACACTAGTTATACTATATAAAGCTAAATTACCACTCACTGACTGATCTATTGACAGAATTGATCTCCCAGATGGTGGATGGGGAGGTGGGTATATTTTTACAGATTCGTAAACAACTAACTCTCATGACTATGGGAAAAGTCCCAAACCCCCCCTTTCCCCCCCCCCCTCCTCCCCCCTCCCTATCGTATCTCGGAAACAAAGAGACTTGCAGTTTTTTTTTTTAGGGATTCGTATAGAGGAGGCTCGGTAAAGTAAAAATCATTTTTCAAAGTGGCCCCCCTTGCCCCCCTTCTCCCCCCCTTTAGGCGGATCTCGGAAATAAAGAGACATTACGTGTGTTTTTTTAGGGATTCGTATAGAGGAGGCTCGGGGAAGTAAAAACCATTTTGAAAATTTGACCCCCTTGCCCCCCTCCACCCCCCCCCCCCCTTTCGGATCTCGGAAGTTAAGAGACTTGGAACATTTTTTTTTTCAGATTCATATAGAGGGGCATTGCGTTAGTCGAAATCATTTTTAGAAACTCCCCCCTCTCCCCCCCTTTCACCCCCCCCCTCTTCACCCCTTTTTTTTCTCTTTTGTTTACAGATTCGTATAGGATAGGAGGCTCGGGGAAGTAAAATGGTGGTACCGGTAAAGCGAAGGGGGGAGCGGGCGAGCGAAGCGAGCCGGCGACCCCCGTAGCGTAACGAAGGTTGAGTGGGTGAAGCGTAACTCAGGGGCGACGACAAGCAAACTTTAGGGTAATGTTTTTTTAGTGGTAGTAGTAGGTAGTAGGAAGGTAGTAGGTAGGTGGTAGGTAGTAGGTATGTGTAGGTAGGTGTAGGTAGGTAGTAGGTAGGTAGTAGGTAGGTGTAGGTAGGTGTAGGTAGGTGTAGGTAGGTGTAGGTAGGTGTAGGTAGGTGTAGGTAGGTGTAGGTAGGTGTAGGTAGGTGTAGGTAGGTGTAGGTAGGTGTAGGTAGGTGTAGGTAGGTGTAGGTAGGTGTAGGTAGGTGTAGGTAGGTGTAGGTAGGTGTAGGTAGGTGTAGGTAGGTGTAGGTAGGTGTAGGTAGGTGTAGGTAGGTGTAGGTAGGTGTAGGTAGGTGTAGGTAGGTGTAGGTAGGTGTAGGTAGGTGTAGGTAGGTGTAGGTAGGTGTAGGTAGGTGTAGGTAGGTGTAGGTAGGTGTAGGTAGGTGTAGGTAGGTGTAGGTAGGTGTAGGTAGGTGTAGGTAGGTGTAGGTAGGTGTAGGTAGGTGTAGGTAGGTGTAGGTAGGTGTAGGTAGGTGTAGGTAGGTGTAGGTAGGTGTAGGTAGGTGTAGGTAGGTGTAGGTAGGTGTAGGTAGGTGTAGGTAGGTGTAGGTAGGTGTAGGTAGGTGTAGGTAGGTGTAGGTAGGTGTAGGTAGGTGTAGGTAGGTGTAGGTAGGTGTAGGTAGGTGTAGGTAGGTGTAGGTAGGTGTAGGTAGGTGTAGGTAGGTGTAGGTAGGTGTAGGTAGGTGTAGGTAGGTGTAGGTAGGTGTAGGTAGGTGTAGGTAGGCAGACTCGCGAGCTGCGCGCAGCGAGCGCAGCCACGCAAATACTAGTTATTATACTATATAAAGCTAAACTACCACTGACTCATTGACAGAATTGATCTCCCAGATGGTGGATGGGGAGGTGGGTATATTTTGACAGATTCGTAAACAAGTCACTCTCGTGAGTATGGGAAAAGTCCGAAACCCCCCCTTTTCCCCCCTCCCTATCGTATCTCGGAAACAAAGAGACTTGAAGTGTTTTTTTTTAGGGATTCGTATAGAGGAGGCTCGGTAAAGTAAAAATCATTTTTTTAAGTGGCCCCCCTTGCCCCCCTTCAGGCAAATCTCGAAAGTTAAGAGACTTGGAACGATTTTTTTTCAGATTCATTTAGAGGGGCCTTTTCGTTAATCGAAATCATTTTTCGAGACTCCCCCCCTCACCCCCCCCCCTTTTTTCACCTTTTTTTTTTTTTTTTTTCTTACATAAAACTATTGAGGGGCGTTGAAATTTGTATACCCTCCCCTCTCCTCCCCTCCCCAACCTCCCCTAAAATTAAAAGGGCTGTAACTTCATAACGGTTAGAGATAGGCGAGATAGCCATTAGGTGTTTGAACAAATATTATAGTAGGCGTCGAAACCTGTCCGGTGGTGGTACAGCGGTAAAGCGACGGGGGGAGCGGGCGAGCGAAGCGAGCCGGCGACCCCCGTAGCGTAGGGATAATGTCACGATAGCTTTCCGGTGGTAGGTAGGTCCTGAGTGGAGCGAACCTGCGAGACCGAGTGGAGCCAAGGGGGGAGGTGGCGAGCGAAGCGAGCCGGCGACCTCCTTAGCGTAACGAAGGTTGAGTGGGTGAAGCGTAACTCAGGGGCGACGACAATCAAACTTTAGGGTAATGTTTTTTTAGTGGTAGTAGGAGGTAGTAGGTAGGTAGTAGTTAGGTGATAGGTAGGTAGTAGGTATGTGGTAGGTAGGTAGTAGGTAGGTGTAGGTAGGGAGTAGGTAGGTGTAGGTAGGTAGTAGGTAGGTGTAGGTAGGTAGTAGGTAGGTGTAGGTAGGTAGTAGGTAGGTAGTAGGTAGGTGTAGGTAAGCAGACCCGCGAGCTGCGCGCAGCGAGCGCAGCCATGCAAATACTAGTTATACTATATAAAGCTAAATTACCACTGACTGACTGATTGACAGAATTGTTCTCCCAGATGGTGGATGGGGAGGTGGGTATATTTTGACAGATTCGTAAACAAGTCACTCTCGTGAGTATGGGAAAAGTCCAAAACCCCCCCTTTTCCCCCCTCCCTATCGTATCTCGGAAACAAAGAGACTTTACGCGGTTTTTTTTAAGGATTCGTATAGAAAAGACACGGGGAAGTAAAAACCATTTTTCAAATTTGACCCCCTTGCCCCCCTTCTCCCCTTCTTTTGGCGGTTTTGGAAATGAAGAGATTTTACGTGTTTTTTTTAGAGATTCGTATAGAGGAGGCTCGAGGAAGTAAAAACCATTTTTCAAATTTGACCCCCTTGCCCCCCTTCTCCCCCCCTTTTGGCGGATCTCGGAAATGAAGAGACTTTACGTGTGTTTTTTTTAAAGATTCGTATAGAGGAGGCTCGGGGAAGTAAAAACCATTTTTCAAATTTGACCCCCTTGCCCCCCTTCTTCCCCCCTTTAGGCGGATCTCGGAAATAAAGAGACTTTACGTGTGTTTTTTTAGGGATTCGTATAGAGGAGGCACGAGGAAGGAAAAACCATTTTTCAAATCTGCCCCCTTGCCCCCCTCCACCCCCCTTTTGGCGGATCTCGGAAGTTAAGAGACTTGGAACATTTTTTTTTTCAGATTCATTGAAAGGAGCCTATCCTGTGGTGGTACCGGTAAAGCGAAGGGGGGAGCGGGCGAGCGAAGCGAGCCGGCGACCCCCGTAGCGTAGGGATAAGGTCACGATAGCTTTCCGGTGGTAGGTAGGTCCTGAGTGGAGCGAACCTGCGAGACCGAGTGGAGCGAAGGGGGGAGGTGGCGAGCGAAGCGAGCCGGCGACCTCCTTAGCGTAACGAAGGTTGAGTGGGTGAAGCGTAACTTGCACGAGATGACCTCCGGCCACCGTAGACGCGGGCCTGTGGACGGTGAGTAACGGGCTAGCTCGCCGTCCGGCCGTCGTCATGACGGCAACAGACCGTGTCGGCGGCGCGTACGTGTTCCACGCGCGCCTCAAAGAGAGATGTCAGCAAGGAGGGGCCCGCAAGGGCCGACGCCCGTCGGGGCTGCGATTGTCGAAAGGATAACCGGCTCCGACACAAGGGCGAAGAAGGAACATGGGTTCGGTTTTTAGTCAGTAGAAGTCTGACACTCCCCTTCGCTCTGCCCAAGAGCGGGGGGGGTTATTCGATGATTTTCCACCCACCAAAAAAAAAAAAAAAAAAGGGGCGACGACAAGCAAACTTTAGGGTAATGTTTTTTGGTAGTAGGAGGTAGTAGGTAGGTGGTAGGTAGGTGTAGGTAGGTGTAGGTAGTAGGTAGGTGTAGGTAGGTAGTAGGTAGGTGTAGGTAGGTGTAGGTAGGTGTAGGTAGGTGTAGGTAGGTGTAGGTAGGTGTAGGTAGGTGTAGGTAGGTGTAGGTAGGTGTAGGTAGGTGTAGGTAGGTGTAGGTAGGTGTAGGTAGGTGTAGGTAGGTGTAGGTAGGTGTAGGTAGGTGTAGGTAGGTGTAGGTAGGTGTAGGTAGGTGTAGGTAGGTGTAGGTAGGTGTAGGTAGGTGTAGGTAGGTGTAGGTAGGTGTAGGTAGGTGTAGGTAGGTGTAGGTAGGTGTAGGTAGGTGTAGGTAGGTGTAGGTAGGTGTAGGTAGGTGTAGGTAGGTGTAGGTAGGTGTAGGTAGGTGTAGGTAGGTGTAGGTAGGTGTAGGTAGGTGTAGGTAGGTGTAGGTAGGTGTAGGTAGGTGTAGGTAGGTGTAGGTAGGTGTAGGTAGGTGTAGGTAGGTGTAGGTAGGTGTAGGTAGGTGTAGGTAGGTGTAGGTAGGTGTAGGTAGGTGTAGGTAGGTGTAGGTAAGCAGACCCGCGAGCTGCGCGCAGCGAGCGCAGCCACGCAAATACTAGTATTCATATACAATGAAAATGCGTATTTAATAATGATGATGATTAATTTTTCAGAAGTAAGACCTCCACTGCTGAACATAGGCCTTCCCCAGGTGTCGACACATTGACCGGTCCCGGTCGTCTCGTCGAGGCTGTGTCGGTAACACTTGGAAAATCGATGACCCATGCATATATTATGTGAGAACTATGTAATTTTTGCAAAGATATCTAGATTACAAGTAGGTATTCAGCATGGGAGCGTGTTGTTGGTTACCTGATAGGATAGACAGCAGGCTTACAAGGTCACAAGTCTAAAAGAAGTCTACTGAATAGCGGCGCCGGTGACTGAAAAGTTGTGTGTAATCTGTTATGTGATGCGGAGGATTGAGGAAAATGTAGTGAGGAAATTAGAGGAAAACCAAAGAAACGATGGATGGACTGTGTGAAGAATGACATGGCTAGGTTACTGCAAATATGACGAGTAATATCGAAGTATAAAAGACTAGCTTTTGCCAGCGGCTTCGCCCGCGTGAAAATGACGATTTTCCATACAAACTTTCATCCCCTATTTAACTCCCTTAGTTCGAAAAATCCTTGTCTACATTATAAAGGGAACCTCTGTGCAAAATTTCAGCTTTCTAGGTCCAAGGGTTTGGGCTGGCGGAGGGGCCCGCAAGGGCCGACGCCCGTCGGGGCCGCGGTATTTGTACTAGATTACGTGGCCTCGGCGCAAGGGCAAAGAAGGAACATGGGTTCGGTTTTTAGTCAGTAGAAGTCTGACACTCCCCTTCGCTCTGCCCAAGAGCGGGGGGGTCATTCGATGATTTTCCACCCACCAAAAAAAAAAAAAAAAAAAAGGGTTTGGGCTGGGCGTTGATGAGTCAGTCAGTCAGTCAGGACTTCTCTCTTTATTCATATAGATAGATTCTAGGTCCAAGGGTTTGGGCTGGGCGTTGACGAGTCAGTCAGTCAGTCAGTCAGGACTTCTCTCTTTATTGCTGCATTGACCCTAAATAAATTGTGATAAAGGCAAGAGAAAGATGATAAATTGAGCAGTGGATATTGAGGAGTTATGTTGTCACTCACCAGAACCATGGTCCATGGAATGCAGATCAGCGCCATACTCCACGGTGACATCCTCGTCTAATGAAGACACGACGCGCCAGAACTCTTTCTCTACCGTCGATGTGGGCACCATCTAGTGATACAACATCATAGTAGCTCAAAATTACATGAAATGGCAAGTCTGTCAAGTGAGACATTTCTACTGACTTCTATTGGAATCGAATAAAGAGTCAGTTATATTATATATACAGTTACAGTTATATTATATTTTGACTGGCCTGTTGGTCTAGTGGTTAGTGACCCTAACTGCTATGCCGGAGGTCGTGGGTTCGATTCCCACCCAGGACAAATGTTTGTGTGATGAGCACGATCATTTGTTCTGTGTCTGGGTGTAATTTATCTATAATATGTATGTATTTAGAAATATATAAGTATGTTTATCAGTTGTCTAGTACCCATAACACAAGCTCTGCTTAGCTTGGGTCTAGATGGCGTTGTGTGATGGTTTAAAAAAAAAAAAAAAATTATATATATATATATATAAGAAATCATTTACATGTAAAGGACAACATTGAAGTCTATTCTAAACAAGGTCTGGAACAGCCAAAAGCTCTACGAAACTCTTTTTTTTATTAATTATATAATCATTTATTTTAATGTCTCACTTCACATATCGTCGGTCTAATTATCAGAATACGTAGGTCCTTTTGAGAAAATTTTACAGGAGCAACAAGAAACTGATTATCTAACAAGTTTAGAGAAGTTTTTAAAATGGCGTGTAGATTGATATTTTACTAGTAATTGTTTGAATTTTAAAGCTGGGGAATAAAAAAATGGCGTTAAAACAGAGGGCGCAGGTAAATGGCGTTTTTAGAGTTACTTATTCTGATAATTAGTCCGACGACATCCTGGCACGTTAACCCAACTCAATCTTAAACAAGCAATACTTTTTACACAAAAAAAACATCAGTAATAAAAAACTTACATGTACAGGCATATTGAAGTAATCCGACTTGAACTGATCAGCCATCTCTCCGAACTGTTGCAGTGTGTATTCGCGCGTCGCCTGCTCGAAGCCGAACGCTTCTGTCGGTTTTGATACCTGATGGCAACAAGAACTTACAATTTAGCTAAGTATTGCAATAACCTGAAAGGCTATGGCCTTCAGGCAGCAGTGGAACTATCATCATCTACCTAGCCTTTTTCCAGGTTAAATGGAAACAGACATTACTTTGTGGATATCCGGACAGGACAATCGCCAGCACCGGCGGTTCGAAAAGTTGATGCGGTCTAAAATCGCCACTTGAGCATAGGATAGGAGCACAGAGAATACGATAATTATATGAATTACGTTAAAATTCGTAAAATAGTCATACAAGTGAAAATACGTAATTATTAACTGCGTCTATGATCGTTTCAAATTTTTTTATGTGAAAATAAAATACATTTATTTCAGACCAAGTTTGTCCATAAATGTTAGTAATTATGATTCTGCTAAAGTGGTCATTTTAGACACCGATATCTCCGGGTGGATACCCTTTGAAGACCGACACGTACCAAGGATTCAACGGTTTGGGTTTGCATGTTTTATTAAAACCATGGCATAGAAGATGCGATCGTTTTGCTGGGCAAATAAAGTGTTTGAGGACTTATTTTTAACCGACTTCTAAAAAAAGAAGGAGGATCTCAATTCGGATGTTTTTTTTTTATGTTTGTTCGGGCATAACTCCGTCACTTGCTAACCGATTTGAAAAATTCTTTTTTTGTTGGAAATACTTCCCAAATGGTCCCATAATTTTTTTATCGAGATCGGACAAGCGGTTTTTGAAAAATCGACAAAACTAAAAAAAAAAAAAACTACATTGTCCACATTATGACCCATGAACATGTGAACCACTAAAAAGTGCAAAATAAAAACTTTTTATCTGAAAAGATATTGGAGCATGAAAGAAATAATGAAAGATAAAGAACTGCACATATCGATTAAATCTAAAGTATTCAACACATGCATTCTCCCTGTATTGATATACGGAAGTCAAACATGGGCCCCCACTAAATTGAACAGTAAGAAATTAAGCATATGCCAGCACTCGATGGAGCGAAGCATGATGGGAATCAAGAAAAAAGATCGAGTCAGGTTAGAAGACAACAAATGTCAGGAAACTAAAATGGAAATGGGCTGGGCATATGAGTAGAGGGAAGGAGAAGTGGAGCAAGAAGGTCACAGACTGGTACCCCAGGAATGGCAACAGAAAGAGGGGAAGACCCCGCCAAAGATGGGAGGACGACCTGGCTAAATTCGCAGGTGGGACCTGGAGCCGGGTTACCAAGGACAGAAATGAGTGGAAAAGGTTGGAGGAGGCCTTTGCCGATTGGCAATCAGCAGAAGACAACCTAGATTTTATATAAGTTAGATTAAGAAATTGTAATATTATGTACTGCTGAATAAATGGCTTTATTATTATTATTATTATCCTATTTTACTTTTAATTCCTCCAAGAATATATGTACAAAGTTTCATGATGATCGGTTGAGTAGTTTTCGCGTGAAAGTACACTTTCACAAACTACAACATTCACAATTATAATATTAGTAGGGATTATGATTTTAACTTTTCGCCTGCCGGAACGTAGATCCACGCGAGACATAATGGCTTTTAAATTGTGTCTAAATACTCGGCATACAAAAGGTTAAATAAACAATGAATAAACTAAAACCTTTTCTGTGTAATAAATTGTATATCTTTATTTTATGGAAGATATTACCAATCTTAGATTCGTGAAAACATACCGTCACTTTGATATTCCTCCTTGGGCTCAAGAATATCATCTTGTCTCTCACAAACAGCTGGCAATTCTTCCTTCACAACAACACTTTCTGTTGGACCAACTTCAACTATATTTATGTTCTGTATTGGAGAGATAGTAAACCCATGGGAAAACTGGAAGTGATCTTGGTTTATAAAAGGTTTTGGCTGTAAAAAGATGATTACAGTATAAGGTTACTTAATTATGTTGATGATCACAAGGGTATTCATATTCACTTAACAAAGTTATGATCATTACTTTATGTTGAAGAACACCTCACCTCGTAATTTCCATACATTATCTGAGCAAACAGCCCTTCTGCTTCCAAACATCTCCTCAGCAATCTACAGCTTCGCTTTAGTTCAGCACAGCAGAAGTAACAAGCGAGCATCAGTCTAATGTCACCAGTTACAAGCTACAATAAAAATGTTTGTTTCAGTTTTCTGGGGTTGTAAATAATATCTTACAAACACTGAAGTCTACAGTATTAATTAAGTAACACTCTTTAAACAGTTCACACAAAGAGAGACATGCACATGATAACCACTCTTGTTCAAGGCAGATTGGTGGACTTTTACAGTTATTATAAGCACAGGTTCCTTTATATTAGTTTTCCTTTTACCAATATTGTTAGGTTCCCTTCTCTCCAAAGCTCTAACAAAGTGTTTGTATGATTTCTCAAGTAAAAGCAGTATACAAATACAAATATTCATAAAATATAGGTACATGTACAACTTACTGGCATATGAGTCAGCCTCTCATATAGTTCATGCAAGTCCTTGTTGACCACCACATACATACGAACATCCTCCGCTAGACATATCCTACACATTGGCAGTTTTTCCATATCTGTTTATTTATATTTAACACTGAATCTTACTTCAACTTGGAAATTCTACTGCATACAAATAACAACAACACTGGTATATTATATAATTATTGCGACTTTTAGTATAATATTTAAGAAAGAGTCGCGACTAAGCTTAGCTTACAGCTGACCAATATGGTGTATTTTATTACAACGCGCAACGCAACGGTAAGACGTTAGCGGCCGGAGAGCGTTCGACTTATTATATATCACTCGTAAAATAGCCTATAATTAATACTTAATAGAACTTGGTTTATTAGTCCCTAGAGATCAATATCGGTATTAAAATTAAAACAAAGATACATTTATTTAAAGAAATCTGTTTTAGCACAACAGTCAGTCAACATCACAGAACATAATAAAATAATATATACCACAGAACAATTATATAACCTAACCAGTGTTGCCATCGAAGTTTGAAGCTCCCCACCATAATCGACCTCTAAAACCACCAGAAATCCACTAAAAAAATCGCACCATCTTAAAAAATCGCTAAAATTTTCCACTAACTTTAATTCTGGCCGATTTTTTTGGACTTTGTTAAAGGAAATAATATTTTTTTGAAACGTTTATTAAAGCAATAACATGAAAATTACTTAAAATGTAACAAAATACTACCATTAATAGAGAGTTGAGGTTGACCTCAACTCTCTATTAATGGGGTTGGCAAGTGAAAGCTGATTGTAGATGGCGTGTCCATAGCTTGTCCCAATCCGACCAATGAGGTCAAGCTATTTTGAAATATAAAATGACATTATTCAACCAATGAAGAGCTTAGGTTCATGCGGTGCTAGCGCCATTAGTTCCACCAGTTGCCCGTCCCATTCATGGCTTTTGTGGAAGAACAAAATACTTGATAAAACCTATTTTTTAAAAGATGTCAATCAATTTATATTATTAAGTTATCTTCAGATGAGTCGTTTCCGTCTGTATCATCATCGTTAATCTCGGACTGATACGACTCTTTGGTACCAATTAATTCCACTAGAAAAATCCACTAGCCACTAAAGCCGATATTTGTCCGCTAAAAGGTAAGTCAAAACCACCAGATTTAGTGGAAAATCCACTAAGTTGGCAACACTGAACCTAACGGGAAGAATGAAGACTTCATACAAAAAATATGCAAACAGCTTGCGACACTAGCGCGCCAGTTTTTGACCATGGAACTACTTTTCGCGCCAGATTTTAAAACTGATGACTATTTTTTTTAATTATTTTCTGGCGATGTATCATGAAAACAAAGCGAAAATCCGGTATTTAAATTGAAAATACCAGAATTTCGGTTTGTTTTCACGATACATATATTTTTATGGAAAAATATTTTAAATAAGTAAAACGAAGTTGTAAGCGTTTTACAAAATTTTATTTTTCGATTCATGGCTTTTCTCGAAGTTTCGTCAATAAACTGTCTATTTTTTAAAATAAAGTGTCGTTTTAGGCTTTTAAATATGGTTGAAGTTAATAATATATGCATTTTATTTTTATCATAATGATCATTACAACCAAGCAAACATTCGAAATTTAATTTTCTCTTTAAAATTTCTATAAGTTCACTTTTTAATTTCGTTTTACACCCATGCTCATCTAAAAATGCTATATCCACTGTCTCAGTAAAAAAAATATTAAGGTGGTACCCTGAGCAAATAACCTTGAGCATTTGCTCCCTCTTTGCCGCACCCCACCTCTACAATACTTCGTAAACTATTACTTGCGCCACCTGGCGAACTTCATACGAATACAAGTAAAATTCACAGATCTAAGAAGTAATAGACATGGCATTCAAAGAAATATTTTTTTATGAAATGTTATTATGAATTCAGTTACTATACTCACGTCGATAAATAGGTAGGTACTTTCAACTTTTACAGTGATACAAATATTACGATTACGAAAATGAGCTCAAAATTAAAATCCAAGATGGCGCCGACGAAAATTTTTGTTTTTTTCGTCATGGGTGTCGTTTTCATGGTTTTTGGGGTCACTGATTACGAAAATGAGGTCAAAAGGAAAATCCAAGATGGCGCCGACGGAAATTTTTGGATATTCCGTCATGGGTGTCGTTTTCATGGTTTTTGGGGTCGGTGATTACGAAAATGAGGTCAAAACGAAAATTCAAGATGGCGCCGACGAAAATTTTTGGTTTTTCCGTCATGGGTGTCGTTTCCATGGTTTTTGGGGTCGCTGATTACGAAAATGAGGTCAAAATGAAAATCAAAGATGGCGCCGACGAAAATTTTTGGTTTTTCCGTCATGGGTGTCGTTTTCATAGTTTTAGGGGTCGCTGATTACGAAAATAAGCTCAAAATCAAAATCCAAGATGGCGCCGTCGAAAATTTTGGTTTTTCGACTATATATATATATATATATAGAAAACGACAGCCATAACGGAAAAATCAAAAATTTACCTGGCCGCCATCTTGGATTTTCATTTTGACCTCAAAAACCATGAAAACGACACCCGTGAAAGAAAAACCAAACATTTTCCTGACCGCCACCTAGGGTTTTCATTTTGACCTCTTTTCGTAATCAGCGACCCCAAAAACCATGAAAACGACACCCATGACGGAAAAACCTAAAATTTTCCTAGCCGCCATCTTGGATTTTCATTTTTACCTCATTTTCGTAATCAGCGACCCCTAAAATCATGAAAACGACACCCATGACGGAAAAACCAAAAATTTATGTCGGCGCCAACTTGGATTTTCATTTTGACCTCATTTTCGTAATCAGCGACCCCAAAAACCATGAAAACGATACCCATGACGGACAATCCAAAAATTTTCGTCGGCGCCATCTTGGATTTTCATTTTGATCTCATTTTCGTAATCAGCGATCCCAAAAACCATGAAAACGACACCCATGACGGAAAAACCTAAAAAATCTTTACCGCCATCTTGGATTTTTATTTTGACCTCATTTTCGTAATCAGCGACCCCAAAAACCATGAAAACGACACCCATGACGGAAAAATCAATAATTTTCGTCGGCGCCATCTTGGATTTTCATTTTGACCTCATTTTCGTAATCAGCGACCCCAAAAACCACGAAAACGACACCCATGACGGAAAATCCAAAAATTTTCGTCGGCGCCATCTTGGATTTTCATTTTGACCTCATTTTCGTAATCAGCGACCCCAAAAACCATGAAAACGACACCCATGACGGACAATCCAAAAGTTTTCGTCGGCGCCATCTTGGATTTTCATTTTGATCTCATTTTCGTAATCAGCGATCCCAAAAACCATGAAAACGACACCCATGACGGAAAAACCTAAAAAATCTTTACCGCCATCTTGGATTTTCATTTTGATCTCATTTTCGTAATCAGCGACCCCAAAAACCAAGAAAACGACACCCATGACGGAAAAACCTAAAATTTTCCTAGCCGCCATCTTGGATTTTCATTTTGACCTCATTTTCGTAATCAGCGTCCCCAAAAACCATGAAAACGACACCCATGACGGAAAAACCAAAAATCTTCGTCGGCGCCATCTTGGATTTTCATTTTGACCTCATTTTCGTAATCAGCGACCATAAAAACCATGAAAACGACACCCATGACGGAAAAACCAAAATTTATCGTCGGCGCCATCTTGGATTTTCATTTTGACCTCATTTTCGTAATCAGCGACCCCAAAAACCATGAAAACGACACCCATGACGGAAAAACCTAAAATTTTCCTAGCCGCCATCTTGGATTTTAATTTTGAGCTCATTTTCGTAATCGTGCCAATATTATTTTGTATCACAGTAAAAGTTGAAAGTACCTACCTATTTATCGACGTGAGTATAATAACTGAATTCATAATGACCAAAAGTATTTGGACGCACCAATAAATATTTCATTGAATGCCATATCTATTACTTGAAATTACTTCTTAGATCTGTTGATAATGTGACGTAAGCGAGCGAGCGCATGAGCCGACGCGGCGCACTATGGAAAATAAAGGCACATTTCTGATTATAAATCGATAACTTCTCTATTTCTAAATATTATGTTGTAAAATTTTGCACACATGTAGAGTAGTATATATGGTTTGAAATGAAATGTATTTTAACGTGATTTAATTGAATACATTAAAAAAATAAAATAATTACAAAAGTATCAAAAATTACCATTAGTTCTTTTTTTACACATTGAATAAAAACTATAATGTCTACAAAAAGCAAATATCATCTATTTAATCTCAAAATAAAAATCAATATATAATAATAACATAACATTTCGTGCAAAATAAAATAAAAATATTGTGATTAAAAATTGTATGTAGATTAATTTATTAATTGTAAAGTAATATTTGCTACATAATATTTACTACATATTACATAATATTTTATACTTGGTGAACTTCGGGAGCTAAAATTAATTCGTTCACTTTCAAAAGACCTAAAGTGTCTTCACGGTTTTACTATTCAGTTTTCCAATGCTGGTGATGTAGGGCTCTGAAGTATAAAGAAGAGTATGAAACAGGCAGATCAGCTGGTTGAGAGCCTTTTCTAGTATGATGTAGTCAAAAATTTTCATAATCCTTAATGTTTACCATGGGAAGAACTGCAAAATACTTTATGACACTTTTTCGTTGAACCAAAATTTTGTGAACTGATGATGCCATTCATAATTACAAATAGATACTGGCAGTCTCCATAGTCTATCTTTTTGCGAAAATTTTCATCATTTATCATCAAATACATATGATAAAAGAGCATGCAGAATTATGTAATCATTTGATCAAATTTATATCCTCTCCTGTACTTTTAGCAGAGTAGCTTACATAGTAAAAAAATCTGGCAGTATTACTATCATTAGTATTACTACCTATCAATGATAAATTATAAAACATACCACTAACTATTGATATTTAAATCATCTTAATCGTTTCAGCCGAAAGGCATTCACTGCTGAAAATAGGCCTCCCCCAAGTGTCGCCACATTGACCTAAATATATAATATGTAAATACATAGTTACGTAGTAGTTACGTCATTAAAATTTAAGTAAATAAAAGTCATAATATTGATTTAAATAGTTACACTTGACACCAGAATAGTAAACGAGCGGTTTTTCGATGTCTGATATTTATCACATTTTGACCAATTACATCAAAAGTAGCAAATAGTAGCGGCAGATTTTTAATTGGTAATGTTTATGAATAGCTAGGCTACAAATTAACATTAAATGTAAAGCGGGGGTAAGCGTGGGTAACAGTTAAAAGTCTCGATGAACTGACAAAAAAACTTTTTTTTCACCTCATTTTATTTTGCAATTATTTTACGTAAATGTTAACATAATATTACATACATATTAATTGTTTCAAAATCTTTAGAAGATGAGGTTTACAGAAATATATAATACATTGTATCTATTCCTACAAAGTTTAACATTGAAATCACTTTGAAAGTGATGAAGTGAGTAGGCTTGACATGGACGTCCGTCAAAACCATATAGTTTGTGGCATTGTAAAAAATTCATTTTATATCACATAAATATTTTTTTCACATTATTGCTTAGTTTGATCCTTAAACTATTTAATAAAATTAAAAAAGTATCTCAATAGCGACATTGGTCAAAACCATTTTTAATCAGCAGTTGTTCTACCATTTTCCATAGTGCGGCGCGGTGACGAGCGACACGGGTTCCCCCTTCGAGGCCTGGCGGCATACTGAACATAGAGTATACTGAATGTCAATAGATACGGTTGCGAATACGCTCAGAATTTTGCATAAAAATTTTGGGTTTTTGAAAAAAAAAATCGTACCATAATGTTCATTATGAAATTGCTTATCCATTAGTGTAAAAACAAAATAAAAACAATTGTTAGTTTTGGAGAAGTAGCATGTTTTCAATAATTATTTCTCATTTCTGTGGTTTCGTTGTGAGGGGATTAATTAAATATTTTACTTAAAAAAGAAAAAAACAAAACGTACCATTTTGAAGGTAAGAGTATGTAGAAATTTAATGTATTTTTTGTTGGTTGATATATCTTTTTTTTAAAGAGTTATAAGCTCCAGAAAACTGCACAAAAAACGGCTAGAGCTACGTTTTGCTGGGGGACGCGCCTTAACATAATGTAGACTGTTGCGCATAGCATTGTATTCTTTAAAACTTGTGAATAAATGACTTACCTCAGTGTTCTGGTCTGCAAGCAATGTGATTTTGCACTGATGGCAAACATTCAGGTATAATTTATGTAATACGTACAAATGGGTCCTAATTTTTTAACATGAAACCACATACATATGCGCAAGCTTGCAGTTCACCAGAACACTGCGGTATTACAGTATTAGATACTTCTACACCTTCTGTTACATCAAATGTTTCAACAGCTACATTAGTTTCTTTGTTAGGGTTTTCTTGAGTTAAAAAGATTTTAAATCATTTAATATGACATTGTTATCTTCTTTGCAGTTCTTATTTTTACTGCTATGCAATAAATTGTTTATGATGGAGGTTTCAAGAGCTGCAACAAATTGTAATGTGTCTGTACCTGGCGATGGACCATGCCCTGCGTGTTAACCCCTCCTGATCAGAAGGTCTAAGTAGCAAAATGTCTAACAGCGCAAAATGTCTAATGAGCAGTAAGTCTACTTAGCAAAATGTCCATGTAGCAAAACGTCCAACTATCAGATGGTCTGTATAGCAGAATATCTATTTAGTAAAACGTCATTTTTAAAATGTGTACACTCATGATAGAAACTAAAAGTCATTTGTAAATTATATTTTGATATGGCCAAGGTTTACCAAAAATTCAAAGGGACTAACTTTTTGACCTTCTAGCTTTTGCAGCTCTCTTTTGTATTTGGTATTAAACATTATAAGTCTGTATGTACATAATATTGTAATGCCGTGTCCATTTCCCTCCCGATGAAATGTGTGTGTTGAATTTTGTGCCTGAGTATCCAGACATTTTGAGAATCTGACGATTTGCTAAATAAACGTTCTGCTATACAGACCATTCTGATAGTTGGACGTTTTGCTACATGGACATTTTGCTAAGTAGACTTTCTGCTCATTAGACATTTTGCGCTGTTGGACATTTTGCTACTTAGACCTTCTGATCAGGAGGCGTGTTAACGAATACGTTAAATAATTAGATCTTGTTCTATCGAAATGTGCATAATTGGCAATTTGTTCCGTATTAGTTTAAAAAAAAAACTTCTTTAACAGTTAGCCAGCGATGTACTTTTAAATTACGCACTTTAAGAAAACAAAACCTAGATAGGCGATTAGTTCTACATTAACTCTAATTACTTATCTACTTTTTATTTATATTTGTAGATAAGTAATTATAGTTAATGTTGAACTAATCGCCTGTCTAGGTTTTGTTTTTTTTAAGTGCGTAATTTAAAAGTACATCGCTGGCTAACTGTTAAAGAAGAAGTCATTTTTTTTTAACTAAAACGGAATAAATTAAGTATACTTAATGCATATTTCGAAAGAACAAATATAGATCTAATTATTTAATTTATTCGTTTAAACGCAGGGCATGGTCAATCGCCAGGTACAGACACATCAAATTGTAGGGTGTTTGGGTCCAAAAAAACAAAACAAAAACAAACACACCCCATTAGAAAACAGTTTTCTAATGGGTCTTGGTTGAGTCTGCGCGCTGATAAACTTTCTATGTTATGTTTTTATAAATTTAGGAATAGACGCTCAACTGCATTTAAAGTTCTTATAAAACCTTCTTGTGAACCTTTTCCGATCAGGCGTATCGCCATTTAGGGCATCGAACAGCTGGTCTATTTTTCTATCAGCATGGCTGTCGTCGTTGCTTCTTGTGGAAGTTCACCTGGAAAGAAAACACTTATTTGTTATTTCGTTGTGAAAGGTGATGGAAAATTAAATGAAACTGAAGGCAAAGTAAGGCAATTTCAGTTAAAATTCATAATTGATCTCTATAAACTCTAATAAGTTGAGATGCTTTCTGTAATTATCAATCAAATAGATTATTATTTATTTTTTAAGTATTCCAAGGTAGTAACTAATCATACAAATTAAGCGCCACAAAACCAATGCAATGATATAATCTATACATATAAAAATGTTATGTGGGCGTTTTCGTAAAAAAATGTCCCGGTTACAAAACGGAATATTACAAATAAAAATGGAACTTATATGAAAAAAAGGAACAAAATGGAAGTAACGATTCTTTCATCACCGACATTAATCTATTTATAATTCAAGTTTATTATTGGTAATTATAAAAATAAACTAATGAATCGTTTTGAATTCTATTCAAGTTATGATGTGGCGCAATAATAATTAAAAAAAACACAAAGTTACCAGCACAAATCACATAACAAAATGGATAAAAAAAAATGCGAGGTAACGCCGGTACATGTTTCGACACGATTATTGTGACGTGACTGCTAATGTCACCCTTTACAAAATGGCGGAAACGACGAATAAGTTGCCAGGAAACAAATTTGCAGTCATAATGGTAGTTTCTTATGCTATTTTAATTAATATCACGGTTACAAAATGGATTTTCCACATAGTAACGAAATCGTAGGACATATTTTAAATGGCAAAACTATGATTATTTAATATGAATACAACACTTTTTTATGTTTGTTTATTACAGAACTCACCCATGTAAGTATATTTAAACCTTCTTTGCTTTTGCCATGAATTGAATTGATCGATAAAAACGAATTCAAAATCAGGTTGGACACTGTAGGACAAGCATAAAAATGAGGAAGTTTACACTAAAATTTCATATTTTTTAATAAATTTGTTAAAACTATGCGTATTAACAGTTCTTTATCAAATATATATATATTAAAGATATTAAAAAACCAGGACACTTCATGGTACTTTTTTCTGTTTAAAAATAAATTATGTGAAAAGTGGTAGGACACAATAAAACTGGCATGGACATATTAAAAAAAAAACGCCCATGTTGGTTTGCGTACGCTTCAAAAACTCAAAAACTACTTCACCGATTTTTATGCTGTTTTCACCAATGGATACAGTAGTTCTCGAGGAAGGTTTTTAGTATATAATTTAACCGACTTCCACGCGGGTGAAGCCGCGGGCATCAGCTAGTATAATATATAATCAACTAGATTGATAATTACAGAAAAAAAAAGTTATTTTAATATAACATGTTTATCACAACTTACGTTTGCAACCTTCGCACAGCGACTGAGTGGCTGAATACTTGGCAAGCTAAGCTGATCTTCATCTTCTGTTTGAAGTTAGGTTCAATATGCTGCTTGGTTAAACCAGGTGCAAAAACAAATTTTGGACTTTTGTTGTCTATTTCGTAGAATTCTTTTATGTGGCTCCACTTGGCTATACCTGTAATAATAAACATGATAATCTTGAAATTGGTTAAATTCTTACCATCATGTTGTATTAACGAGATCCTTCAAATATAAACCACTTCTTTATTCTTGACATTTAATTTATTACTTCTCAACAAAACCCCATATAAAATATATAAATACTAGCTTTTGCCCGCGACTTCGGTCGCGTGGAATAGTGACTTCCGGCAGATTTTTGGTTTATCTCGCGAAAAAAAAAAAATCCTATGTCCTTTCTCAAGTTCCAAACTATGTCTGTACCAAATTTCATCAAAATCCGTTCAGCCGTTTAGGCGTGAAAGAGTAACATACAGACAGACAGACAGAGTTACTTTCGCATTTTTAATATTAGTATGGATAACCCATGCATTTTTCAGTATTAAAATGAAAACTACTCCAAAACTATTTCCTCACAAAATCACACTATGTAAAGATTATTTACAAAATTTAAATTACCTGGCATAGACTTTCCATCATTTTGCAATACTTGAGTGCATTTGATGTTGTACTTTCCTGAAGCATTTGATTATGTGAGGTGGGTCCATAATTGTGACAATTTCATGGCCTTTAAAGTCAAAATACGGTTGAGCTACTGAGGAACCGAGAGAGTTTAATGCTTTGATGTTCACACCAAAGTTATCTGATACAGTAGCAGCAACATTCAACCCAGCTTGGAAGCTTGCATCAAGCACCTGTAAATACAAAATATATATATAACATAAATATTTTAAGTATGCATGTTATGGTTTTGGTTTAATTTTTTTCTAACTCAATTATATTACATACTTACTTTTTTTATAAGAACAGATAATCTATCGGCTGTAACACAGTCACCAGAAAAGTAGAAAGCGGTTGCTTCCAATTCTTTCTGATTCCAATAGCTTTAAAAAGCAATGCATGTGTGGCTGGCTCCATAGTTCTGCCTTGATTCCCATGATCTATTAACCATCAATAATGTCTTGTTTACCATTATATTGTAAATTTTTTCGAATAGACATTTCGCCGAATGCCAACATGCACAGATTTTCTTCTGGTTCCTGATTACTGGTAATTCCTTTAATTGTTTCGAAAATTTGCCTATTTATACCGCATTTCATCGGTATTTTGTTTAGTAACGCTTTTAATGTACCTTCGCTTGGTAGACAAAAAAGTCGCCTCAGCAGTCTAAAGCAGCCAGTAGACCTTTTGTAGATGCTTAAAGCCATAACTTTGTCATCTACATATACTCCACCTCTGTCCAGTCAGTTTTCTGGGAGTATTTTGAAGTTGACTTTGCAACAATAATGCAAATGGCCCTGATAATTTAATATTTTTATCTATGAGACTTTTCACATTTCTATCTGTAGTTAACTGTTTGAAGAGGGTATGTGGTTGTTTCTTAATTTTTAATCTTAGTCTCATAATTTCACTCAAATTTGTCCTATATTTTTTGTAAAGTTTGAGTTTTTTAGGGGTCAACTCTACTGTCTTGCTTTAATCCAGCTCCCTCAGAACCCCTTTGGTCTTTGGCATCTGGAAATATGAAATGTATCAATAAGTAAATCATAGGTTTTATTGTTCATTTATTGTTTAATGAAATTAAAATGGTTATCATTATATCATACACCAAAGTATTATTATAATAAGATTGATTACTATGAACAATACTAATAAGTAGAGGGTTTGTACATTTTGAACCGTATTGAAAAGAATAACATCTGCATTTTTTTACTAAATCATATTATTTGGACTCTTTCTAAACAATAACAAAATTTAGACATTTTTGAGTATCAAAATAAAGCAAGATAATTAAAAAAGTCATAGCAACACTTTATTCATTACATTTTACTAAAAAACAAATTGCATGAATGTAGTTGTCAAACTGTCCCACTGCTGGGCAAAGGCCTCCCCCATGGCTTTCCAAGTTTGTTTGCTACTTGCCTTCTCCGTCCAATCTGTTAAGAATGAGTATCATATGCATATAAATTAAAAGCTTACCATTAGCAGCTCTTTTTTTTTATTTGTCTTCACTTGCACAGTAGTTATGTTCTGCTAACACATGACATACAGCAACACTGTTAATTTCACCTGAAAAATATAAAATAGCACAATGTTTATACATTTGTTCCCACAACAAGCTAACAATCTATCAATCTGTACATGTTCATGTATAATGACCTGACACAGACCTGTGGACAGACATCTACTTGAGCAGTCATACATATATGGTTTAAATCGTTTAAAACGGATATTTAGAGTAAAAATAATTAAAGTATATATTTATGTACATACCGCAGAGCATTTTTTGTGCCAGGCTTTGGAAACCGATGTAAAGTGATGCTGGGATCTTTAGAAGGAAGACCAATGTCCTTATCAGGGTTTGGAAACCAATGAAGAACTATGTAATTACGAACCTGAAAACAAGGAGTTTAAGCATTACATTTACAGATAAAAACTTGTGACCTATGACAAGACCTACATAGAATCAGAAATCTAAGACAGTTTACAAGCACAGAGAATATTCGTAATCACTGGACACCAAAACAGAACTTAGACAGTAAGTAATATGGCTTGGCTCATTTCTATAATTTTTATTGTATATTTTTGGTAGATCTAAGAATAGGGTTGCAGGCATATTTTTACACAAATACCCCAAACCCCTCTTTCTTAAAAAATAATAATGTCACCCAGTGAAGTGGGCACAGTTCGCTTGTAATATGATTATTATCTTTACATTAAATTAATGAATTTATCTACAAAAAAGAAAAACGGAATTAAAAAGGTGTTAGTAAATCAGGAGTCATCAAAGTGCTTACTGCATAACATCTTGTGTTGCGAGTGCAAGTCTCTTAGTGATTTCTCAGTTGACCACTCTCCAGTAGGGAAACAGTATTCAGCCCATACACGTGCCCTGAAATTATTGAAAAAAGATTTTTATCTAATACTACACTTTGATCACAGTTTAACTTTTAACTACTTCATATGCATTTTGAACTAGATTTTAACTAATTGTGACTGCTTCAGTATTACAGTGACCACTTTTCAAATATTTGAAAAATGTAGAATGTTATTAAATGTAATTGTCAACAAAACATTGATGGTCCGGGACTCTGTAGTCCAGTACTTACAAGATAAAGTTGATGTTTGTTTCATTGTTAATTTTAGGTAAAGTACTAGGTAGGTAAGGTCAGGTAGAAAGTACTTAATCAAAATTGAGAACAGTTCAATTACTTACTTTAGCATTGTATCAACTCAAGTTTCCATCTTCTGTTGCAGTGATTACACTTAGCACATTTTCTTCGAAGTTCATAGCGTTTAAGGCGTGACATTTTAACTAATAATGCACAGACACACGTACACAAAATAAAGAAAATCAGTCTTTTTCATTGAGTTAGGAAATATAGTCTTTTTCTCGTAAAATTGTCCAGGCACAAAAAACAACAAACACAATGAAAATGAGTCTCTATCTCGTAAGTGTCCAGCAGGCACACAAAACAAAAACACAGCAGCACAAAATACAAAACAAAAGAAATGAGTCTTATCTCGTAAGAATCCTCAGGCATAATTATATTAGAAAAACATTAAATTAATTAAATACGATGTCTAGAGCCACCAT
The DNA here is from genome assembly GCA_949316265.1 of Diarsia mendica. Taxonomy (NCBI): domain Eukaryota; kingdom Metazoa; phylum Arthropoda; class Insecta; order Lepidoptera; family Noctuidae; genus Diarsia; species Diarsia mendica. The sequence continues at coordinate 2,742,708 of OX438917.1, forward strand.
ATTTGTTTTTTTTTCAGGTGTTGTTGCCACACTTGCCAGAGTAAAAGTATTAAATCCTTCTAAAAAAACTATTTTTTTATAATAATAAAAAAGGAATCACAGATGTGCTCAGCACATGAATTTTATCCATATATTAAATAATGATTTTATTTAGAAATGGGGTCATTAATCACCATTTTATAACAAAATAATTCTACTAATATGGTAGAAATGTTCTAATCTGGTCAAGCAAAGCACCAATAGTAATTTCTCTGTCTAGCGTATATCGTTGTCTCTTTTTCGCTTATTTTGCCCAACGTTTGCATTAGCTATTATTAGACTTGACCCCCCCTGAAAAATGTATTATTTTTGGTCTAGGACGCACCGTTTCAGAGTTACAGGCCTTTTTCAGTTTTGGTGCGGTTGGTAAACTATTTTTCCGTTCCTGAAAGTTGCTTTATTTAAAAACTATAAGTCCTAAAATTATTTTGAGAGTTGGCTCTCCTAGGGGGAGGTCCAACAAGCGTCTGGCAATTTACAAAAATGGAGCGTCTCTTGTATATTTACTTGAATACTCATGGTTATGAGACTCCAGAGAGATTTCAAAGAACTAATTGAATGTATTTGTGCGACTCCAGCCAGTGAACCTCAGCTCATCAGCTGTGAACACTCACGCACACCCAGACACACACACATACGCATCAGACATCTGTCATTTTTACTTTGATTTTGACAGCGCTCACGGGGATATCTATTTGTGGCATGGTCGGTGTAATCGCAAGATGGCGCATGTCATGACGTCATCTATGACGATTCAAGTGACAGCGATATCGCGCTCACAGTAATTCGGTACGGGTTTATGGACGCTCAAATCGATTACAGCGTAATTCGGAACGCACCCTAACCACTATTGTTGAGGTTGATTTGACACTGACAGACAGATTGACACATATTTCCACTGACAGATGTGAACCAGTGGATACGAAAACGTGCATATTTCACAGTCACTTGACATTTCAAGGTTTTAAAAGGAAGCACAGAGTATTTATGTAGGTAGTTAACAACATGTATCTATGTATTTGTTTTTCTAACTGAACGATGTACACTCCTCTTTAGATTAACGCAACTCCGGCATTTGTTTTGGATTTTGTTTGACAAATCTGTTAGTCAGTCTGTTCAGTGGGGTGGGCATTACGGCCCGTTCACGACCTTGCCGCTTTGAGCGGCAGCTAAGCGCGGCGCGGTGAGCGGTAAGATCAAATGTATGAAAATGTGTAAAACGCTATGAGCGGTGTTTCGTGGCGTGCTTCAAACATTTTCATACATAGCGCCGCGCTTAGCTGCCGCTCACAGGCGGCAAGGTCGTGAACGGGCCGTTAGTCTAAGCAGTAGGCTATAAATAGAGAGGGAGAAGATTCATAACACGTTTACTGCGTTACGAAATCTATTCATCATCATCATCATCATTTCAGCCAATAACCCTTCTTTGCTTTGCGCAGTCGGGTAAAAACACGTCCACTGCTGAACATAGGCCTCCCCCAGGCGTCGCCACATTGACCGGTCCCGTGCGTCTCTCATACAGCGGTTTCCTGCAACCTTGACCAGGTCATCGGTCCACCTAGTGGGGGGCCTTCCAGCGCAACGTCTTCCGGTTCGCGGTCGTCTAAATCTATTCGTTACGAGTATTTTTAACCGACTTATAAAAAAGAAGGAGGTTCTCAATTCGGATGTTTTTTTTTATGTTTGTTCGGGCATAACTCCGTCACTTGCTAACCGATTTGAAAAAATATTTTTTTGTTGGAAAGGGCATACTTCCGAAATGGTCCCATAATTAAAAATAAAAATTTTTTTTTTATCGAAATCGGACAAGTGGTTTTTGAAAAATCAACAAAACTCAAAAAAAAAACTACATTGTCCACATTATGACCCATGAACATGTGAACCACTAAAAAGTGAAAAATAAAAACTTTTTAACAAAAAATAAAACCGACTTCAAAAAAAAAACAAACTAAAGTCACCAACTTCAGAAACTGATTTTTCTTTTAAAGTTTATTTTTCACTTTTTTGTTTTTTTTAAAGTCGGTTTTATTTTTTGTTAAAAAGTTTTTTTCTGAGCGGAGGATGTCTACCCCGCACGGGCTAAAGAATACTCTTTAGTTTTTTTTTTTATAATTCTAGTGACCCGCGGCTTCGCACGGCTGTAAAAAAAAGATATTAAAACTTAGTTTTATATTATGTAGTGATAGTGATGAGATGCTTTTGCTTTTGCCAATCATTCATAAATTATATCCACTGAACACTCGTTCAACATGCAACATTGCTGTAAACAGTTATTTCCTTTGAATGAGAATTTAGTGCAGTTGGGAAACACAAAATAATCAGAATATAATAAAAGTAATTTACAGTTCTAACCGCCATGATAGTGAAATGTATGATCTTGTAAATTAGATTTTTTTAATGTATAGTGATGTAGCATAATTACGTGTTTATTTATTCTGTACCTTTTTTGAGAACCTTGAAATATCTGGCTTAAAAGACTTTGTATCCAAGCTAAAATCATTTAAAAAAAAAAAACCTTGAAATGTCAAACATGACATGCATTGCATTGCCTGATGTCAGTGTCAAAAGTAGCTTCTTGTTGATTATCTGGTCTGGCTAACCTAAAATTATTTATCTTTGTTTTGGTTTTGATACCTTTAGGCGGTATTCGTACAGTAGATGGTGTCTAGAATCTAGGGACTCTAAACTTATTTCTAATAATAAAAGGCCACCGTAAGAGTAATATGTAAAGTCTGGCACTCTCCGGACGTTGCCGTCTTACCTCGGAACTAAACTGGACTGGACTCACGATACTTTTTTATTTGTCAGAGAGAGGATCGTTTTATATAATAACAATTTACAAGTTGTAAAGTTAAACTCATTCGCGACACTTTCGTATATACTAAAAGTATTTGCAATAATTATTTAATAGCGTTGCCTGTTATTTATATGCAGCAGAATTTCTAAGTTTATCTTCAGTGATACTTACACAGATAAAATAAAAGATGGAAAAGCTACCAATGTGTAGGATATGTCTAGCGGAGGATGTTCGTATGTATGTGGTGGTGACCAAGAACTTGCATGAACTATATAAGAGGCTGACTCTTATGCCAGTAAGTTGATACTTTATTTATTTATTAATACACTAGCTGATGCCCGCGGCTTCGCCCGCGTGGATACTGTGTAAAAACAATCCTTGATGTGGATTATATATCATTCTAAAATTTCAGCTCGATCGGTGCAGAACTTTTTGAGTTTTTGAAGCGTACACAAACCAACATAACATTTTTATATATATAGATAGATATAGATGTATACTATTTCATGAATATTTGTATTCGTATACTGCTTTTACTTGAGAAATCATATAAAAAACTTTGTTAGAGGTTTGGATAAAAGAGAAATCAACAATATTTATGAAAGAAAACTAATAAATAGTATTTTTATTTATTGTTTTTGCCAAGTTTTTCTTACAAACTAGTGATCGGAGTTTCCTTTTAGGCGTCTAAAGCTTGTGTTAGAAGACTCCACTCTTTTATAACTTATCAACATTAACAAAGTTGTTGTTGAACCTGTGTTTAAAATAACATTATAAGTCTACCACCAGCCTTGAAATAAGTGGTGATAAACGTACATGCCTTCTATGCATGAGCTGTTTAAAGTGTTATTTAGAAAAACTGTAGATTGCAGTGTTTGCAGAATATTTTTCACAAACCCAGAAGACTGAAACACAAAATTTTATTGCAGTTTGTAACCAAGGACAGTAGACCGATCCTCGCTTGTTCTTTCTGCTGTGCTGAACTAAAGCAAAGCTGTAGATTGCTGAGGAGATGTTTGGAAGCAGAAGAGCTGTTTGCTCAGATAATGGAAGGGAATTACGAGGTGAGATACTTCAATTGATAATTATTCTCATAACTTTGTTGTAATTATGTGAATGAAGTTCATGCCCTTGTAAACATCAACATATTTTACATAAAACTGTAATCATCTTTTTACAGCCAAAACCTTTAGTAAACCAAAACGGCTTACAGTTTCCCCATGGGTTTATTATCTCTCCAATACAGAACATAAATATGGTTGAAGTTGGTCCAACAGAAAGCGTTGTTGTGAAGGAAGAATTGCCAGCTGTTTGTGAGAGACAAGATGATATTCTTGAGCCCAAGGAGGAATATCAAAGTGGCGGTATGTTTGTAATTTTATATGTTATTATGTTATTATATTATTATTATTATTATATTATTATGTTATGTTATTTTATTTTATAATTTTATATTTGTAATTTTTTATTTTATTTTTTTAATTTTTTTTTATTAAATAATTAAATTTTTTGCCCATCTCGCCGCTGGACTTCTTTTCATCACTTACATTTAAAGACATGATACTTTTTAACTTTCCACACAACTTTTATTTGCCAACATACTGACTTGTTTGCTGGTTGTAACAGAGAGAAGAGCTCGGAGAGCGAAGCGCGCACGGAGTCCAAGTCGCAGTCCCCGCCGGCCACGGGCGGCGGCGCAGAGAGCCTGTCCATCGAGGATACCAACAAGCTGCGCGCCAAGCTCGGCCTCAAGCCCTTGGAGCGCGCCGAGAAGCCTGCAGGTAAATAATCTACTCACCGAGCATGTAAGGCCCGATTTCTTCCAAAGTGGAGACGAGAGTGGATTTGCGGAAATCAACCAATCACATTAGTTAATCACATCTGGACTTCTGCCCTCCGAATTTCCTTGGTGAAATTTGGCACATATCTCCGCTCTGCTTGTTTCTGCTTTGGTGGTAACCGGGCCTCAAGTTACTCATTTCACGTGGTAGTTCTTCAGTTGTGTTATACATGTCGTTTGTTTTTTGTAGACTTTATTATATTTGTTACTAGTTGAAATAAAATTATCATGCAAGATATAATTCCGTGTGGCTTATGGGACACCGCAACAACTATGTACAGCTTAATGCTAATAAATTGTGTAATGTATTTCAGAGGATGGCAAAATCAAAGACGACCTGGGCGAGTTCTACCACAAGCCGGCCGCCAACATCGCGCAACAGAAGAAGTCGGAGAAGATTCGAGAGAAGCTGCAGCTGCACAAGGAGAAGAGGAAGATTGAACAGAAGTCAGTGCCTCTTAAACTTGTCATAATTATACAGAGTACTTTGCTGCTTGTAGAAAGTAGCAGTAGCCCAGTGCCAGTAACACTTACAACAATACAACAACTTGTAATTTGCGATCGTAGGTTCGAAACTCCGAACCCAGACTTGTGAAGGTGGCAATTATTTCGTTGCCATCAATATCTCCTCTTGACCCTGGTTCTAGGATCAATCCATATGTTGGGCTAAGCATAAATTGGTTTTACAATTAAGAGCGTATGCTACCTCAGATTAGCAACCCTATTTGTGGTGGTTCAAACTTCGCTTGAAATACTGTTATAATAAAGTTCTAATCAGCTTGCATTACAAAGCGGTTGTTACGTCTTTCGCTGCGGCCGAATAGTGCGAAATTAGTGGTATTTTGCGATTTACAAAAAAACTATTGATTGGACTAAAAAAGTAAAACACTATGACCTTAGTATGTTGCTTGTAGAATTATTTGGCAAAAAAGTCAGAACGATGACATGTATTTTAGTATGATTTTTACTCGTTAAAAGAAATTTTTAGAGGTATCTTTGCGATTTTTTTCTTTCAAGCAAAGTTAGTTGTATTATGTTTTCACAACACTATGTCACTAGCATATATCCTGAAGAATAACATATATTTTTCTGATGTTGATTACTGCAGTGAATCATATACTTTTACGCATTATAAAACATGCGTTTGAGGTACCATAAGCTCTTAAGAGTATTTCCAAAAGTATCCTGAAGTCGAGGTTCATTCAAATCTGCCTCGCTCCAAATGATAGAGAATGACTTATTTGATTTCGGCTTATTTATGACGAATGCTCAAATGTGGCTAATTCTTAGGTGTGTTGTGTACTTGTGAAAATAACCGTTTGTATGCTTCAATAAATATCTGTTTATGCAGGTTGCAGACCACACTCCTGGCGGAGGAGTGAGACGAGGACGACGCGGCCGCCTGGGTGAAGCGCTCCAGAGACATCGACAAACAGAAGCGGGACGCTGCCAAGAGGGTAAATACACTACACCCTCACCCTCACTAATTATTATAATGTTTAATTGACAGATGGGTATCTTGACTAGAAGTTTCATTGATTTGATTATTACCTATAACAGTAGCTTGATCTCCTCGTGCTACGGAAGGCGCGGTAATCTGTTAGTCCCAGACCGAAAATCATGGCCGTTACGGGTATTCAGGAAAGTGACGACCATTCTCACCCACCGATATCGGGCTAGGCAGATGAAGATGAGACTTGAATAGTGTTAATGTAATGTTATTTGACTTGCAGGCAGCGATGTTGGACGAGATGGACGAAGTGTTCGGTGTGTCGGCGCTGGTGGAGCAGGAGGCGCAGGACGAGCGACAGCGCTCCTACTCGCACGCTGAGCTGCGCGGGCTCAGGGTCGCGCACGACATCGACGCGGTCAGTAGCACCAGACACTGCTTACTATCACTTGCAGGCGGCGATGTTGGACGAGATGGACGAAGTGTTCGGTGTGTCGGCGCTGGTGGAGCAGGAGGCGCAGGACGAGCGACAGCGCTCCTACTCGCACGCTGAGCTGCGCGGGCTCAGGGTCGCGCACGACATCGACGCGGTCAGTAGCACCAGACACTGCTTACTATCACTTGCAGGCGGCGATGTTGGACGAGATGGACGAAGTGTTCGGTGTGTCGGCGCTGGTGGAGCAGGAGGCGCAGGACGAGCGACAGCGCTCCTACTCGCACGCTGAGCTGCGCGGGCTCAGGGTCGCGCACGACATCGACGCGGTCAGTAGCACCAGACACTGCTTACTATCACTTGCAGGCGGCGATGTTGGACGAGATGGACGAAGTGTTCGGTGTGTCGGCGCTGGTGGAGCAGGAGGCGCAGGACGAGCGACAGCGCTCCTACTCGCACGCTGAGCTGCGCGGGCTCAGGGTCGCGCACGACATCGACGCGGTCAGTAGCACCAGACACTGCTTCTATTTATTTTTTCTATTTATCTTCGGGGACGTCGGCAGACACCAGGCGGGCGATCAGTCCTTTCGTTGTGGATTATTTCGTCCAGTTCCCCATTTTGGTGGATACCAGACACTGCTTACTATCACTTGCAAACTATTTGAAATTGGCCGGTTCACTGCTGTAAGCTGTTGGTTCCGGCTGCAATATTTAGATCTTTGGCAGTGACCTGAAAGTCTGATATCCGGTCTTACCAAAGGGTATCGTATTACCTAGTATGAACTGGGTTGCGGAGGTCAAATAGGCAGTCGCTCCATGTAAAACACTGGAAATTAGCTACACTCAGTTAGAGTGGAAGCCGAACCCAGCATAGTTGGAAAAAGGCTAGGCCGATGATGACTCAAACTTACAATAATCACCTGAGTATTCTCAGTGTTTGCCCATCACTTGATCTAGCAAAAATTTCATTACAAACAGGATACACAAAGTTCTAAACTAAGTGACGTGTAGCTGTTGCAAAACTGGTTTTAATACCCAGTGGCCGCCTCACATTAAACTTACGTCAGCCGTATGCTATTTTTTGCGAAAAGATCAGTCTATTCTACAAAATGCATGTCAATGAAATGTGCGTTTTCATGATGTCATATTAGGTGCAAATATCTAACTAACGCCGTTTGTGTTGTCGTGTACAGATAGGAGATGAACGCGAGGTGGTGCTGACGCTGGCTGACAAGGACGTGCTCGCTGAAGATAAGGAGGACGTACTCGTCAACGTTAACATTGTGGATGACGAGAGGACTAAGAAGGTAACTACTGTTCTGTTATGTTCGTGGCTAGGGTAGCACCCACTGCAACTTGCGACTGTGGCTTTTTGCAGACTAGAAAATGTTCGAAACGAAATTATACTAACTCCCTTTTTTATGCCAAAAGTTAAAATAATCTATTTCTCCTTTACATGTTCAGAAAACAGAAAAGAATAGAAGCATCTTATAATTTTATTTGAAGCCTGTTTCATACCCCATACATGTAAAACGATTCGCAAATATTTTATGAGTAACACCATAAATACTTTCCACAGAATCTTCTGGAAGCAAAGAAAGCCAAGGCAGGTTACCGGGCGTACGACGACGAGGCGGACCTAGAGGCTGCAGCCCTGGGCTTCGCGCGACCTGTACTCAGCAAGTATGATGATGAGATCAACAAGGAGAAGGAAGCCAAGAGTCGCGGCTTCCTCATCGGAGACGACGATGTGCTGGACGCCAAGAAGTTCCGGGATATGATGGTGAGCTGGTCACCTTAATTTACTGCTTAATTAGGCTACTAGAGCGATCGACTTGTTACCAAGTTGTTACAAGTATTGAATTAGGATTTTCTTCTTCTTTGTAATATTTAAATGTCATTGATTCCATGCTGTCACACTACTATTTACAACATTTGACGGATGTAATAATTTCTCATATCCTCTACTACTAATAAACAGAAATCATTTTAAAAAGTTGATATTAAGACGATGACAATAGCTATTGACTTCTGATGTTTCAGTATTTTTGGACACGCCCACAATTTTTCCGATACCCTAGCGCCATACTACCAAGTAAGAAACAAATAGTCCAGGATCCGCGGTCCATTTTTGCACTTGATTACTATCAAGCTAATTTTGATGAGACGGCGAGACGCCCAACAATTTCCTGCACGAAACTCTCGAATTCTCGATTGTGGTAAGTAATAGGGGTAGCAGGGATAAAATATGTTGGTTTGATGATTCTCAAAAGTGTTAAGTACAAACACTTTTGAGAATCATCAGCTGGGTTTTTTTTTGTTAAATCTGATGATAATTATCTAAATTATTTGAAAAAATATTTGTCCTACAAAATGTATGGTTTGATCAAAGAGTCCCCTTCCTTCCTTCCTTCCAATATGTATCGATAACGAAGTCATTAAAAATGATTACTTACTAACTGGGTTTTGGGGATTGGATATTTTCTATTAAACCCACTCTTTACAAGTTGCCTACAAGATTCTAAAAATTATATTAAGTGTTTGGCACTTACTCCACGCACCATCAATACTCCTGTGCATCATAAACAACAGGCTAATACACTTTCTGGAGCCACAAATTCCAGAAGAGCAAGCAGGTTTTGTTAAAGGCAAAGACACGCGGGAACAAATCCTGAACGTTCGCCAAATTATAGAGAAAAGCCGGGAATTTAACAGCCCTGTATTGATATGTTTCATAGATTATACCAAAGCATTTGATTGCGTGGAGTGGGGCAAGCTGTGGGGGGTTCTTAAAGACATGGGAACGCCTCAACATCTTATTGACATAGTCCGATGCCTCTACCTACACATCAACAACCGCTCTTTCGTCAAAATAGACACCGACTGTTCAAATGCGAGGCACAGGCTTCTCGGAAGGAGCATTTTTCCCCACAAGTTAAGACATGGACAATCCAAACAAGAGTAAGACAGAGGATAGACGCATTCGAAATGTGGTGTTTTAGGCGGATTCTCCGAATTCATTCATTCAACGCACAAATGTGTCTATCCTTTACCAACTCGATATCAAGACTCGATGGTCAACAGTTTGCCTACAGCGTATTTTGTCTTATTTCGGCCAAATAATGCAAAGAGGAGATAGCAGCCTTGAAAAGCTGGTCATTGTTGGCAATACCGAAGGCAAGCGACCGCGAGGCCGGTCGCCATTTTACAAATTTGGAAGTGTCTGTCTTCCAAACGATTGGCTTTGAGAAAAAATTGTTTGTGGAACCTCAATGTCATTTTTAAAGACCTGTCTAATGTCTATAGACACCCCACACGTAGGTCTGTATAGGTTTGATGAAAAAAAAAATATAGTTTCAGTTCCATGTATGGGGCGACCCCCTAAATCCTTTTTTTATCTATACTAATATTATAAAGCTGAAGAGTTTGTTTGTTTGTTTGTTTGTTTGATTGTTTGTTTGTTTGTTTGTTTGTTTGAACGCGGTAAACTCAGGAACTACTGGTTGGAATTGAAAAATTCTTTTTGTGTTAGATAGTCCATTTATCGAGGAAGGCTTTAGGCTATATAACATCACGCTATGGCTAATAGGAGCGGAGCATAAATGAAAAATGTTACAAGAACGGGAAAAGGTATTTCCTTTTTGAGAGCTTCCGCTGCGTGCGCTGCGAAAACGGTTAAAGTTACGTAAATATCATGTATGAAGGAATTGTTTCTCCTTAAAAGTTCTAAAAAAAAGTCCGCGACAGCATATGTCTATCTTTTAAGATTGTCTCACTGTAACCCTTTTTTACTATTAAAATGTTAGGTTAAAATGAATTATTTTTTGCGAAGCTTATTTAACCTATATGGTATTAATCTATATCTAAATAAATGTGTTTGTTAGAACGGAAATTTTATGTAGAATATTTGTGTCCTTTACTCTATACAGTTTAGATAAATATCTTAGAAGATATCGCAATGTAAAAATATCCGCGCGTCAAAATAATTCGCGCGTCGCAATGTGGCGCGGGGGATCTGGCTGGCCTACGGGAAAATCAAATTCAAAATATTTACTACATCATTATGTTTACAAGTACAGGGTGTTATCGTCTATTTAACAGTAAGAGATACCAATTATTAATTCTCACTTTAATATAATCTAAGCTAATCTAAACCATCTAAACTAATATTATAAAGAGGAAAGATAAGATTTTTTGTTTGTTACGATTTAGCTTAATTTCTGTTGGATAGTCGATTTATCGAGAAAGGTTATAAGCTATATTTATGTGACGCAGACGAAGTTGCGTGGGTCAGCTAGTTTTTGTATAAAAATCGTAAAGCGGTTCACAGAATACTTGTAGAGTTTCAACTGTGTAGTCTCAATAGTTTCCGAATGAAGTGGCTGTGACATACGGGTGGACAGACGGACAAACAGACATGACGAATATATAAGGGTTCCGTTTTTTGCCATTCGACTACGGACCCCTAAAAAACAGCTGGTTTGTAGTAATTTTTGATGAGCTCGTTATCAATACATGTTGGATTTAGATAATGATCATCAGATAAAAATAAAATAGTTAGTAATAGATTTTTGAAAATCATCAAATAAATAATTATAATAATATATAATCAATATATATTTTATCCCTGCTGCCCCTATTACCTACCACAATCGAGAGTTTTCGTATAGGGTAATGTTGGCTCACGGAAAATTAGCTTGATAGTAATCAAGTGAAAAAATGTACCGTGGATCCTGGACTAACATTGTGACGCGGTCAATAATAATTTATAGATGAACGGATAGCTGTCAGTGGGGCGCAAAGTGACATACGTCCGTCTAGCACCGCGCCTAAGCGCTCACTGTCGGATTGCATACGTAAGAAAGAGAGCGCGATGACGCAACGCTCGAACTTCTTACAAACCATATAATGATTAATTATAAAATAATAATTTATTAAATAATCAAAAATTAAAAACAACCAAATTTTGTATTTAAATATGATACGTTATTGTTATAAATTTTAACAACGTACGTTCATCAGTAATACAGATATTTTTGTTGGAAGATCATTTTAAGAGGTTAGTTTACCATTTTTTTGTATCGAGAAAACTTTTCAAAAACGTGTTTTGAAAACAACGAAATTATCAGAAATGTGTTCAAGATTAACATATATTTTTTCCGCCGTGTCAAACTGTATAGATTTGGCTAAAAAATTGTTCAATACAAGCCTATTTGGCTCTTGTCAGCGCCTTAAAACTCCTTTGATATTTTCATTCTTCTTCAACCTCTCTATAACCTTTTCGGATACTGTAGAAAGGCATACCAAATGAAAACTAATGCACAATTACGTACCCATTGTGTGTCTCGCTCCTCTAACAGTGTGTATATGTGTACAGCGCCAAGAGCGTTTGCAAGGCGGCGGCGACAAGCGCCTGGAGTCGCTGCAGCTGCCCGCACTGCGACTTGCCTCGGACTATCTGGACGAGCATGAGATACAGGCCAAGTTCAAGAAGACCAAGAGAAAGGTAACCAGAATATGTATCACTATATCTCTCATTTGGCAGGTCTTTACTCTTCAAAACTTACCTTCCGTAATACATATTTCAATGATCGTAGCGTTCTATTTTCTAGATATACATTATTTGACTGAAATAATTATGTTAACAGTTTTATGATATGTGTGTGTATTTTAAATAATAATCAATTGCTTGGTCCAGGGCAAGATCCGTAAGAAGGCTAAGCACGAGCCAATCGACGTGGACGACTACGACACGGCAAACACGCAGCTCGAGACTGACGACACAGGTAGCGTACACTTGTTTCTATTAACTACTTGTGGTTCCGAAAAGTGTATTATTAAGTCGAGGGATTGTACTGATGATGGGCTCAATGCTGGTCCTGCTCCACAACCATTGGACAAAACTAATGTCCGTGGAGTTTCTTGCCCATTCTTCTCCATAGAAATCTATGCTTTGAAATGGAATGAAACAACTATACTACATACTTTCAAAAGTTATTATGCCTTCTGACCGTAGCTTTACTTTTTTTTTTTTTCCTGACATTCAAAATCGTGCATTGTAATGTAGATAAAACCTCATACCCGTGTGTAAGTTTGTACTACAAGCTCCTGAGTGTATACGTGAGTTTTATTATGCAGAAGTGAAGCCTATGCTGGTATCTCTGCCGTCGCTCCCGGAGGACGAGGAGGAGACGGAGCCCGACACCGAGCTGCAGGCCGCACTGGCGCGAGCTCGCAGGCTCCGGCAGGCAGAGCGGAGTGAGGAGCTCATGTACAGGGTGCCCAAGGTGAGGGTTCTGACATCTATCAGCACTAGGTCCGCATCATGAATTTGGAGTTTATGAGTCACTAGTACAAGTTGTAGCTGTTTTTTTTTTAAAATTACAAACAGACACTTTATTTTTATTAACTACTAGCGGACGTCCCGCGGTTTCACCCGCGTAGATCCCGTTCCCGTGGGAATACAGGGATAAAAAGTAGCCTATGACACTCAGCAATAATGTGGCTTTCTATTGGTGAAAGTATTTTTAAAATCGGTTCAGTAGATCCCGAGATTACCCCTTACAATTTAACAAATATACAAACACACAAACTTTACTTCTTTATAATATTAGTATAGATAAATGTACAGATTTCATATTATTATACATTTTAGCTGCGGTTACAATAGAATCAATAGATGAACGTAATTTGCATCAAGATTTTAAATTCCTCTACTTTCATAAACCACCATCAGAGTTACACCATAAGTTTTCAGGTTGTAACATAGCTTTCTTCAACAATGTTATAATATCTTGCACACTTAGGTGGAGGAGATCCTGGAGCGCGTGAAGGAGGAGGAAGCAGGTGACGAGGAAGGCAGCAGTGCCATGGTGCTGGACGCGACCGCCGAGTTCTGTCGCACGCTGGGGGATATACCCACCTACGGGCTGGCTGGCAACCGGGACCACGACGCCGAGATCATGGTAACGTAATCCTTTAGGTGGTGTGAAATGTGACTGCACTATACACCAGACACCAATATTCGATACACCTGTGTACAATAAACCAGTGACCAAGCGTCTTATTTGCCGACGGGTAAACCGAAGAAAATAATGAAAAATGTATTGACAGACACCCGGTTGGAACGGAAGCTGTTTTCACTAAATATTTCGTCACTGGCATCTTGTATTTCCATTTAGACCTCATTTTTGTTATCAGGACTTCGAGCGCGAAGATCTAGAAGCGGAGCCCTCTACGGAGCCGGCTGCAGGCGCCTGGAGTCGTGTGGATGTGGGCAGCGAGCGACCTGCAGACCTGGCGGCAGGCGGGGCGGGGCTGGAGGCCGAGCCCTCACTCGGTGCCGGCGTGTGGGGAGCCCTACAGCTGGCACTCAGCAAGGGGTACCTGGAGCGTACCGGACAGGTGCCGCAGACCAACTCCGTCGCCAAACATCTGCTCACTGCACGACACTACTCCATCGAGGACAAGACATACGGGGGGTACGACAACTACCATATTTAACCTTATTTGCACCAGTTACCGACTAACTGTTACTTTCGTTCGTTACATCGCACCGTTTTGTTACTAGCCTCGCTTGTGTCACGCTGCTGAACAAAGACATCCCTATTTTCATGAAAAAATCTCAATAATAATAAACTGCTTCCTAACAAACAGCCGAACATGCTAACAAAGAATCATCACAATTCCAGTGAAGACGACAAGTACGGTCGTCGCGAGCGCGGCGGACACTCGGGTCCGCTGCAGGACTTCCGCGAGAAGAACAACTTCCGGCCGAACATCAAGTTGGAGTACGTGGACGACGACGGCCGGCCGCTGTGTCTCAAGGAGGCCTTCCGCTATCTGTCGCACAAGTTCCACGGGAAGGGACCCGGCAAGAACAAGCAGGAGAAACGCATCAAGAAAGCCGTGCAGGAAGGGGTGAGTTACTGATCACACATGTACTCATGTACCACTACGACTTACACATTGCACTGAGTACCTACTATTTAAGAAGCTAACTCAATGCTACAGTACATGTGTTATTTACTTTAGCAGTAAGATTGTGATCTCTTCATTTGCTTACCTTGAGCACTACTCTTTTTTTCTGCACACAGAATGAACAAAAAGTTACATAATCGTAGTAATCAAAAGAGAAACAAGCATAGTGATTTTACAAGACACCTCATGTAATTCTTGTTTTTTTGTTTCCAGCTAATGAAGAAAATGAGTTCGACGGACACCCCGCTCGGCACTCTCCAGATGTTGCAGGACAAGCAACGCGAGACGCAGTCGCCGTACATCGTGCTCAGCGGCGTCAAGCGAGACAACGCCAACTAACCACCCTCACACCGCCTTCCACTGCATACCCACTAACACTAGCCAGCTGTCTACCGCATGACAAGACATCAATTACCTGTTAAATTGAACACTAGTAACAAAAATAGAATACGAGGTGTTTGACGGCCGTGCCTTTACAATCTTGAGCAGTCGCGTACTGTATTCCGGTGTGACCACATTTGTTTAAAAACCGTTCGCATACACATCGCGACAGGTAATTAAAGAAGTGGCCATACATTATCGACCTTGAGTCAGCTAGAAAGAGTTATTGTCCATCTGCCACCAATTTTAGGACTTTCTTTAGGACTACTATACTCTCAACGGTTCTGCAGCTCTGTGCGCTAACTCGTGAAAATGTTCACAAACAAAATTGTGCGGCCCAGTATTCACGAACAAATTTTGGTGGAATCGCACCATAAAGTGTAGCTGAAGCTGATTCCGAGCTGATAAGCGTATTCACTACGTAATGGTACCGTTGTGTTTGACTTGCACACACACTCTGGTACCGTGGCACTCGTGTGGCCGCCCTCCCGTCACTAGTGCACCATGTAGCTCAGTTCAACCTAACTAGCTGTACACGTAATCATAGTAAGTTCCTTACAAATACACCTCGACACATAGAACACCAATTCGTAATGAAACCAACTTGTTTGTATATTTTCGTATGACCTGATTTTGTGGCAATAAATACATATTAGACCGACTTGTTGTTTTATTTAGAGTACAGTTATAAAACATGGAAAGTTCAAAACCTAATATTTCTAAATCAAGGACTATGTTGAAGAAACAAGTTTGGCTTTATCTCTCCTGCGCATGCGGTTTCCCTGGTAAATCATAAACGGCATAAAAATACGTGTTCTCTTATTGAGAATAACAGTAACAAACTCTTTAGCAAGAACTTACTCGTTTTATACTATAATAGTAGATTAGTAGCCAAGGGCTGTAAGACATCAATTGCAGCCCGATGCGCGAGGGCGCCAATAGTTCGAGGGTGCAATTGATGCTTACACCCGAGCTAACTACTCTGCTTTACATCTCGATTATGAGGTAAGAAGAAAAAAACCGGCATTACAAGAATAAAGTTTTCAAATATCTCTCTTTAGAACTTCCAGGCAAAATATTGTGAATTGCTGCTTCAGCTTCCATTTTCATTGAATCGGGAGTGCAGCTTATATCTTCATCACTTGCAGAACTCATGTTTTTTTCCTAATTAGCACGTAATTATAAAAAATCCCAAAAACAAACAATATTTAAGAGGCCTTGTACAGACAAGACTTGCGGAACTTTAGGCAATTTCGGTGCGATGCTATGTTTGTGTGCAGCGATAACACCGACGAACGCACACACGGGCATTTCGAGCGTTGAACTACGGTTGAAAAATTTGATCATTTAGACGATTATTATTTTAAGTGACATAATTTTATAGTAAGTAAGTACACTTTGAAAAATAGTCTGGAATGTGTGTTGTGTATAGATAGGTACAGTATATCAATCAACATAAAAATGGTTCAATTTGGTGTTAGATGAAATAATATTCATTTAATAAATCAAAAATTATGATATCTATTTTAATCACAGTTTTAAATTTTGTTGTAAATTGGTTGCAAAAGCACTACAACACGTCAAAAATAAATAATGTTTCCGTCTCTTTTTAACCGACTCCTAAAAAGGAAGTAGGTTCTCTATTCGTATGTTTTTTTTATGTGGTCCGCGCATATCTCCGACAATTGTGGACCGATTTTCAAAATTATTTTTTTGTTTGAAAAGGTATACTCCCAAGGTGGTCCCATTGTCACCAAGTCAGTTACTGATGATGGGAACTCTGAGAAATTGAGGGCAACCCTCCAATATCATAGGTGCACATAACGTTTTCCATACATTTTCAGAAGCTGTTCAAGTATTTGCGTCTGATAATCATAATTTCATGTGGCGGCGCTGCGCTGATGACGGAAGGTGCAACTCCTCAACGGTCAGGACTTGAAAGAAAATTCCTTCAAAATCATACGTACTTATGGATCGATAGTTGTATTCTTTCAGGCTATTAGGTTGAACTGATGATAGACGGTAAATCTCATTAACCGACGAGGTTCTCAATTCGTCGGCTAGGAAAATTTTAGGTTTTTCCGTCATGGGTGTCGTTTTCATGGTTTTTGGGGTCGCTGATTACGAAAATGAAGTCAAAATGAAAAACAAGATGGCGCCAACGAAAATTTTTGGGTTTTCCGTCATGGGTGTCGTTTTGATGGTAAACATTTTTTTTTTATACTGTATCTTAATTTGGATTCAATTAGTGCGTGGTTTACGATTTTTAAGTGTTCAAAGTCAATTTCGTCTCTATATAAGGGTTCTTAAAGCATAACATGTGGATGATATAGAAATGCATCAATGGCGGCTAATTATTTTTCCAGTTTAATGGGTCATCTATGTGTACTCCCAGGAATTTAGTTTCTTTCACGAGTTCAATATTACCATCATTTAGTAGTATTGTCATAGTGTCATTATTTCGGGCAGTTGTTTTAAATAAAATTACCTTAGTCTTTGCACTTTGCAATTGGCGAATATGCAATGCGAAATCAGGGGTGTAGTGTGTACTCAGTTTACCCAAAAACCATGAAAACGACACCCATGACGGACAAACCTAAAATTTTCCTAGCCACCACCTTGGATTTTAATTTTGGTCTCATTTTCGTAATCAGCGACCCCAAAAACCATGAAAACGACACCCATGACGGAAAAACCAAAAATTTTCATCGGCGCCATCTTGGATTTTCATATTGGTCTCATTTTCGTTATCAGCGACCCCAAAAACCATGAAAACGACACCGATGACGGAAAAACCAAAAAAAAATCCTGGCTGCCATCTTGGATTTTCATTTTGAACTCATTTTCGTAATTAGCGACCCCAAAAACCATGAAAACGCCACCCATGACGGCAAACCCAAAAATTTTCCTGGCCGCCATCTTGGATTTTCCTTTTGGCTTCATTTTCGTAATCAGCGACCCCGAAAACCATGAAAACGACACCCATGACGGAATAACCAAAATTTTCGTCGGCGCCATCTTGATTTTCATTTTGACCTCATTTTCGTAATCAGCGACACCAAAAACCATGAAAACGACACCCATGACGGCAAACCCAAAAATTTTCCTGGCCGCCATCTTGGATTTTCCTTTTGGCTTCATTTTCGTAATCAGCGACACCAAAAACCATGAAAACGACACCCATGACGGAAAAACCAAAAATTTTCCTGGCCGCCATCTTGGATTTTCATTTTGGCTTCATTTTCGTAATCAGCGACCCCGAAAACCATGAAAACGACACCCATGACGGAAAAACTAAAAATTTTCCTGGCCGCCATCTTGAATTTTCATTTTGACCTCATTTTTGTAATCAGCGACCCCAAAAACCATCAAAACGACACCCATGACGGAAAACCAAAAAAAAATCCTGGCTGCCATCTTGGATTTTCATTTTGAACTCATTTTCGTAATCAGCGACCCCACAAACCATGAAAACGACACCCATGACGGAAAAACCAAAAAAAATTCTGGCCGCCATCTTGGATTTTCATTTTGGCTTCATTTTCGTAATCAGCGACCCCGAAAACCATGAAAACGACACCCATGACGGAAGAACTAAACATTTTCTAGCAGACGAATTGAGAACCTCCTTTTTTTAAGTCGGTTAATGAGTTTTACCGTCTATCATCAGTTCAACCTAATAGCCTGAAAGAATACAATTATCGATCCATAAGTACGTATAATTTTGAAGGAATTTTCTTTCAAGTCCTGACCGTTGAGGAGTTGCACCTTCCGTCATCAGCGCAGCGCCGCCACATGAAATTATGATTATCAGACGCAAATACTTGAACAGCTTCTGAAAATGTATGGAAAACGTTATGTGCGCCTATGATATTCGAGGGTTGCCCTCAATTTCTCAGAGTTCCCATCATCAGAAACTGACTTGGTGCAATGGGACCGCCTCGGGAGTATACCCTTTCCAAGACAAAAAGAATTTTGAAAATCAGTCCACAATTGACGGAGATATTCGCGGACATACAAACACGAATAGAGAACCTCCTCTTTTTTGGAGGTCGGTTAAAAATATATATCGAAGTACAATCGACAACAACAAACGATCGTGAAATTCGACTTCGATCTGAAGATGAAAAAAATTTTAGCAATCTTTACAAACTAGCAAAATAAACATGTTTGATCAAAATTAATAAGTGTATCAAATTGTGGTAATCGGTGTACAATCTCGAAAATATATGCACGAAAAACACGGGAGCGTTTGTGACACAAAGCGATACGTCCGTCCTCTGGCAGTGGCCGATTCGTACTGGCGAGATAGAGTTTGCGCGGTCGATAATATAGTTAACTTTAGATTCAATTTACGAAATGAAATTATAGTTTATTGATAAAATAAAAATACGATTCTATTAGAAGGTTACCTTAAAATTAATACGTATTTTTTAAATTTTCTTTAACGTGATTCTAAGGTATAGAAAAAAAATCTTATTTGTCGAGACATTTTGTAAAAATTGCGATGTTTTAACATTTTTTTTCTGCTATATTTTGTATTGAAGTCGAAAATGTGGCAAACGGGTCCCCTAGTAGACCATACGGTGATGTTATTTATATTTTTTTTAATGTTTAAAATCGTTTGTAGTGTTATGTTCGGCTAAGCCAAACGTAACTCGATCGGTATTTGTGCGGAAAAGGGCTTTTGAATACGGGTGATTGTCATTAATATAAACATTATTTTGAAAATTCTTCAAACCCATCCACCTGAAAAAGAACTCGTCTCTTCATTTGAATAGATAAACCACAGATAAAGTGCCTCAGAAACCGGGCATAAGTCAGTCATAGATTTGTTTAGCCAAAAGGAAGTCATAAGTCATTTATTTCTGAACAATTTACATTGTGTAGAAAATATGTTGTAAAAATAAAACAGCCTACTATAAAACATTACAATGAAAAACATGTCTAAACAAGATAAAACAATAATATTAGTTAACATAATTATAGATGAACATACTAATTAAAAATATAAAACAATAATAATAATCCAAATTCCATTAAGTAATTCATAATTCAAAAAGAAGCTTCAAATTCTTCATAGATTTCCCACACCAAGCGATCAAAATTGATCAAAATGAGATGATTTTGTGGAAGGAGCCTTAAAGTAAAAGTCTTCTATTACCGCCTTTTTCATCTCTTTTTTAATTTTTTTTTCAAGAACTAAATTGAGCTTCGCCGTTCGATATTTAAAATTGATGACTATTAAGCCTCCCCCCACACAGGCGTTATACTCATACGAAGACAAGGCTGAATAGCCAAGCGACCTCTTTTGTCATTGGGCTGAATGCATGATGTCTATTGCCAGTATGATGTTTAGATGTACGTGAACTTTTTGAAGGAGTGAAGTGTTTTTTTTTTAAATTACTTACCGCCCTAGGGCTTTTCTTGCTACATTAATACCCTAGAGCGCTAATTGGTCACCTACAAGCCCCATTTGGGGGTAATAAGGACCTACTTACCGAATATGAGAGATGTAAAAGATAACATTACTCCGAAGCAAACAACAGACAGAGACGTCGCCTTACGGGTTTGTAGAGCTACGCCTTTCTCTTGTACCGAACAACCTTGACGCTCAAATTCAAATTCATTTTGTAAACATAGGGTAAAAATATATTACATAACAACACGCCTGTAATCCCTGAAGGGTTGAGCAGAAGTGTACCTAATAGTACACACACATTTCGCCAGTTATGTAAAGTCTGTATAGTTAATACATATAAATTTTTGTAGAGGGTTGTGCGCAAACCTTGATAACTTGTTTGCGTAACAGCCATTGTGTAAGCATAATCTAAAATCGCATGTTAGCACTTACTAGGTGTGCGTAATAAGATTTATGAAAGTGTACATGCTTTCTTGAAACTACTGTGTAACTGTGGCTCACCATAGAAACACAGGGGTAAATCGAAGCAACACTTTGAGAGTGATTTTAACGTTGAACGTAGCAAAATTATAGGTACTTGTTGGTAATCTATCAAACTAATTCAATGTTAAAATCCCTTTCAAACTTTTGTCTATTCACCCCGTTTTACTGTACTTTCACAAGGGAATCCTACTCTGTTAAATATGGTTTAAGTTAATCATCATCATTTCAGCCAAAAGACGTCCACTGCAGGACATAGGCTTCCCCCAGGTGTCGCCAGGTGTTTAAGTTAATAGTTAGATCTATTTAGATATGTTTGCTGTAGGTGTCTTATTATTATTGTTTTGTTTGATGATAATCTGTGGTGTCTTTTTTGAGAGTAAAAAATATCTTTAAAACTAATTATGGAATGAGTTCCGAAAAATGAGATGTCGTGATGAGCTGGCACCTAATCAAAGTATTGGACTAAAACAGCTCTTGGGAGAGAAGAATAAAATAACAAGCTATTTAAAAAAAACTTTTATTGATTTAAAAAACTCAACAGCATACATAATAATTATTATAACTTACGGCACACTTGAAATTTAATTATGTACCTACCTATAGATATTATTTAAAACGGTAAGAACACATTTACTCTTACATATGTTATTTATTAGCAACATAGCTCGTAAATGCTCAAATAAATATCTAAACAACAATCATATCTATGATAAATACTGCAGCGCTTGGACCTATAGCCTCGTGAACATTTCATAGAATACAACTCGGTGTACAATAACTAAGTTAACATATAAGAAATAAAAGATAAAATGTAAATGAAGAAAGAAAATAAAAAAGATAATGCACACGTACCTACACTTCACCGAATCTAATCAATATTATTGTATCAATATGCGATTTAAAATGCATTCTGAGCAACATTTATATTGCAGGAATGTTCATACAAAAATATATTTACAACATACTTAGCTAAGATATGCATTACTGCTTGCCTCACTTATTATACCAACATTTCAAATTATATAACAGTCTTCTTATACAAAGTTTAAAGATAACACACGTGCAATCACTGCTTTATGGGCAGTAAGTACTCACCGCAAGCATTCGCTCCAAAATAAAACATTCAGAATCACGAAGTTTGGAGCCCGCGGTGAGTTTCGACCATTTTATAAATCTAAAATAAATTCGTAAGATATGAGTTATTTACTTGTTTAATAAAATTCTCCTCTGCTCCACATACACGCACATACTGCGACGGAATTTATTTATTCCATTAAAAAACTATATTTGACTCGAGACAAGCGTCAAATCGAGGCATTTATTTTAACCGAGAAATAGTTAAAAAAAAAAATGTGTCCCGATATTAATCGAGACTGACGGTCGTTTCATTTATTTTAACCTAAATACTCCCGAGAGGAAGTATAGAGCTGCCTACTTGTAAAATTCACTCTAAAATAAAAACGAATTATTTTCACAGATCCTAAAATATAGGTAAAAAAAATATTTTGCGTGAAATAATTTCGTCATTTGGCTATTTTAATTATCCACCGCTATACTTACTGAAGTATCTATTCGTATAATTATATATTTGGCACAAAGGCTACAAAACTATTGATATATCTAGTGTCTTACACATTCAATACTTACATACAGAGGAAGACCGCTATTTATATTTATTTTTATGCCATAAAACACATTATAAACTGACTTACTTACTACACAATAATTATAATCCATTCGTCTTTGACTCAAATCTATGTTGCTTGAGGAAATATAATATTATGTATTCCTGTTTCATTCCATGAAGACACTTCCATCTTTAATATTCACAAACAAATAAAAACAAACGACAATGCCTAACGTAATCTACTAGAGATTACACTTGCAGTCTTTAAGTAATCATCACACTTTTGCAGTCCTTTAATAGTCCATTAAGAAATCCTTCCATTAATAAAATAAATATATTTTTATTTGGTAGATATACTCGTTCTACTCTCTCTTAGGTGAATTATTTTCGAGGTAAAGTATGATATTAAAGCGAGGTAAAGTTTCAACTATGATATGCCTCCTGCTTTATGTAAATTTGCCGCTGCTGCAGAATATCTCAAATTCTTTATAACCGCAGTCAGGCCACAACTTACAGGTATCAACTACAAGTTATTTATACAAGTTCAAATTGATTAAAGACTAGGGAACATCGTTTAAGATGAAAGCGCAAGGTTAACCCGCGAAATTCAACACTGACTTGCAAAATGCAAAAATCGTAAGTAAATTAGAATTTTGCCGACTACCTTAGCGCTTCCACCATCCTCTACCAAATATTTTTTATCGACTTTAGATGTCGAAATCGATCACGGGTGCACTACGTTGGCACATTAAATTGAGTTTTGAAAAATCGTAGATGGATCGTTTAGGCTTTAAAGTTATATGCTGTACCTCAGCTGCCCTAACCCGTGCACGATGTCAGCCAGTATCGTGCCCGCACCGTGCGCACGTCAGAACAGCCCGTGCGCGGGCACGACGCGCACGGGCTGCGCGCGCGTGGCGCTGCCGCTCTCCCACGCCACCACCACGCCCGAGCTGTAGCAACCGAACAGCAGCTGGGAGTCGCTGCTGTAGGTGAGGCTGTTGGAAAACGTGGATTTATTTATACAACGTATAGTTTGAAGCGGATCTCCGCAACCATCCCCAGATGCACGGTCTACCTAGTGGGTGGCCTTCCAGCGCAACGTCTTCCGGTTCGCGGTCGCCATTCCAGAACTTTTCGGCCCTGCCCATTGCCACTTAAGTCTGGAAATTCTTCGGGCTACGTCGGTAACCTTGGTTCTCATGCGAATGTCTTCATTTCCGATTCGATCACGTAAGGAAACTCCGAGCATAGCCCTCTCTATTGATATAGTTTTATGAGAACAAAATATATATATAAAAGATTCTGATTATGCAGGCTTTGTCTTAATAATTATAGCACAGGTGCACTCTCTGTTCCTTTTTCTCTCAAAATCCTCAGGGACGGCAATCCGACAGCCGGAGAGAGATCAGACGCAGAACCAACGGCCTTACGTGCTTTCTGTGTGGGTATTATACCGCCAACTTCCAAACTCCAGGCTAAGTACTACTGGGACGTTTCTAATGAAAAACCCAATAACACATTTTACCCAACCCGAGAATCGAACCCAGGACCCCGCGCTCAGCAGTCGCGCTCGCTTTGCGTCCACGAGACCAACGGGGCAGTTAACATTTAACTATGTAGGAATCGGCTTCCAGTGTAACCAGATGTCGACCATCCACAGACAGACACCGCGACATTCATAGATACAATGAATGCTATACCTGAGCAGTGAGGCCCTGGTGTCAGGCGGCGCGATGTACAGCAGAGGTCGCAGGTCCCACGAGGAGTACAGTCTGACGGCTCCACTGACCAGCCCGGCCGCTATGCAGTTCACGCTGATGCCTTCCGGCGCGTTCGAGTAGCATATACATGTCACTCGCTCGCAGACCTTTACACTACCTGAAAAATAACTAACTTGTCTAAGACCATAATTCATTTCATCACCATCAGCTTACAACAGTCCTGGATATAGTATTCAATCAGCAGCGTCTATTAGTCTCCCTCTCAAAGTGGCCTTTACCAAACTGCAGAGTTTGCCCGAGGTAGATACATTTACGAACAACCTCTAGCTAGAGGATCGCCAATGACAACAATATGTCCTGGGATAACGTGTGCGTTGACCATAAGACAAAGACAGGTGGTGCATTTACCTAACTTCATCACGATATCCATTCGTCTGTATTGTAAACCACAGATTTGATACCACTTTCAAAAGTTATAAGAGTCAATACTCACCAACAAACCTCGCATTAACAGTATGCACTCTAATCAGCGACTTGTACTTATACGCGGCGTCCTTCTCGTAGGCCTCCGCGCTGTTGTCGGCCACGTCAGCCGCGTCAGGTGTGACGTCACCGTTGTTGTCGCTGGTGACGTTGCTGGCCATGTCGTGCACTGACGCGATGTCGCACAGCGTCTCGCTGATGGTCACGTGCGTCACTGACAGCATGTCCCGGTTTGGTAACGTGCGGATGTAGATTAATCTAGAGAACAGGAAAATGTTTTATTTAATAACTAGCTGACCCACGCAACTTTGTCTGCGTCTCTATTTATAACTTATAACTTTCCTCGATAAATCAACTATCCAACCAAAATAATTAAGTTAAATCGTAACAAACAAAAAAAATTATCTTTCCTCTTTATAATATTAGTTAAGATTATACCAAAATGAGAATTACTATAAATATCTCTTACTGTTAAGAGCGTATGGTACCTCAAACGCGAGTTTTATAATGCGTAAAAGTATATGATTCACTGCAGTAATCAACATCAGAAAATATATGATATTCTTCAGGATATATGCTAGTGCCATAGTGTTGTGAAAACATAATACAACTAACTTTGCTCGATAGAAAAAAATCGCGAAGATACCTCTAAAAATTTCTTTTAACGAGTAAAAACCATACTAAAATACATGTCATCGTTCTGATTTTATTGCCAAATAATTCTACAAGCAACAAACTAAAGTCATAGTGTTTTACTTTTTTAGTCCAATCAATAGTTTTTTTGTAAATCGCAAAATACCACTAATTTCGCACTATTCGGCCACAGCGAAAGACGTAACAACCGCTTTGTAGTGCAAGCTGATTAGAACTTTATTCTAACAGTATTTACAAGCGAAGTTTGAACCACCACAAATAGGGTTGCTAATCTGAGGTAGCATACGCTCTTAAATATACGATGTCGATAACACCCTGTACTTGTAAACATTATTTTGTTTGAATTTGAAGTTCCCGGAGGCCAGCCAGAATCCCCCGTACCTACATTGCGACGCAACCCGCGTAATTATTTTTCCGCGCGGGTATTTTTACATTGCGATATCTTTTAAGATATTTGTTTAAACTGTATAGAGTAAAGAGCACAAATATTCTATATTAAATTTCCGTTCTAACGAACACATTTATTTAGATATAGATTAATACCATATGGGTTAAATAAGCTTCGCAAAAAATAATTATTTTTAACCTAACATTTTAATAGTAAAAATGGTTACAGTGAGTCAATCTTATAAGATAGACAGATGCTGTCGCGGACTTTTTTTTAGAACTTTTAAAGACGAATAATTACTTCATACAGTAGGTTTAAGGTTGATAGACACAGACAGTCACAAATAAAAAACTACTCCGAAGGCAGTTATAGAATACATGATAATAATTTAAGCTTTTTAAATTATAATAACCACAGTGTATCAATTTACTTCGCGTACCCTGACTTCAAACCGTATTCGTTCAATAGGCCTATAAAACTGTCAAAATGTATGCGAACACAACGCGTCTAAAACGCGTCTAGACTACCGAACGGTAGAACGGGTTGAACAAAAAAACGATGGATAGACTTTGTAAAGGACTAGCTGACCCGCGCAACTTCGTCTGCGTCACATAAATATAGCTATAACCTTTCTCGATATATCGACTATCCGACATAAATTAAGCTAAATCGTAACAAACAAAAAATCTTATCTTTCCTCTTTATTAAAATAGTTTAGATGGTTTAGATTAGCTTAGATTATATTAAAGTGTGAATTACTATAGGTATCTCTTACTGTTAAAAATATACTATAACACTCTGTACTTGTAAACATAATGATGCAGTAAATATTTTATTTTGAATTTGAATCCCCCGTACCTACATTGAGATTGCGACGCATGAATTATTTTGCCGCGCGGATATTTTTACATTGCGATATCTTCTAAGATATTTGTTTAAACTATATAGAGTAAAGGGCACAAATATTCTATGTTAAATTTCCGTTCTAACAAACACATTTATTTAGATATAGACTAATACCATATGGGTTTAATAAGTTTCGCAAAAAATAATTCTTTTTAACCTAACAGTTTAACAGTAAAAAAAGGTTACAGTAAGTCAATCTTAAAAGATATATATGCTGTCGCGGACTTTTTTTTAGAACTTTTAAAGAGGAACAATTCCTTCATACATGATATTTGCGTAACTTAAGGCCATGTGTTCCCGGTTTTGCCTGTTTTAGAATTCACTTTTGGTAGGCAAATTATAACATTTTAAATCTGAAATAAATATATATTTAGGATACATTCTTTCTCTTTACCATGTACCCGTTCAAAACACGATGCAATACAAATTTCTCGATACAAAAAAATACTGAAGTAACTTCGATTTGCAGTTTTTTTTACAAGTAAATTACATTTTAAACGAGTTCTATAAACCACCATATTTTACAAAAAATATCAATTTATAGGTGATTCATTTTAGAATCGATTCTACCTGATCGTTTTTTCATTGTTTTTATAGTTTTTTTTTAACGATTATTTCAAGTAAATTTCGATCCACGCGTCGCTTCTCACTCTTCTCAGTGTCCCTCGGGACGTTACCGAGCCTATTTCGCTTGGTCTACCCGCCCTTAAACCGTTTTCGCAGCGCACGCAGCGGAAGCTCTCAAAAAGGAAATACTTTTTCCCGTTTTTGTAACATTTTTCATTTATGCTCCGCTCCTATTAGCCGTAGCGTGACGTTATATAGCCTAAAGCCTTCCTCGATAAATGGACTATCCAACACAAAAAGAATTTTTCAATTCCAACCAGCAGTTCCTGAGTTTACCGCGTTCAAACAAACAAACAAACAAACAAACTCTTCAGCTTTATAATATTAGTATAGATGATATGGCTTGAAAGGGGGTGACTACTGACATGACAAGGAATAAACAAGATAAGTGTGGAAGATGACATACTGCGTCGACACCAAATAGTAAATTGGGAGGGTAGGAGAAAGATGATCACTCACTTATACAAGTCCCACAGCACGATATGTCCATCCGTACTGGCGCTGACGAGCAACCCGGCGCGTGCAGACACGTGCAGCGCGTGCACGGGCGCGGCGTGCGCGTGCAGCTGTCGCACGTGCACGCGCGCGCTGCCCGCCAGCTCGCGCACGCGCAGCACCAGCACGCGGCCCGACGCGTGGCCCAGCACCAGCGGGTACGGGCAGCCCGCTGTCACGCATGATGATGCCACTTTGGTTATCTGAAGAGACAAACAGTTTGTGCTACAAATAATCTCAACCTGTATACTGTATGTTTTTTTTTTAACTTAATTCACCAAATCAAAGTCACTGTTTGAGACGATATAACAGAAGAATAAAATAAAAGGAATAAAAAACTGGCAAAGTGTGAGTCGGACTTGCACATAAAGGGTTATACCGCGACCTCGACACAAACGGCTAAGAAGGAACATGAGTGGTTTTTAGTCAGTAGAAGTCTGACACACGACACTAGCGCCAGTGGCTGCTGCCCGTTGTTCTGACTGCTACTTGGCGCTTCTACTAAACACTAGCGGTGACGTCATACCTGGTCGAGCGCACACACATGCAGCAACAAGTCGGGTCGTATGTCGCGACGTCGCTTCAGTCGCACGATGTTGTCGGAGTGGCCCCACGACACTAGCGCCAGTGGCTGCTGCCCGTTGTTCCCACTGCTACTTGGCGCTTCTACTAAACACTAGCGGTGACGTCATACCTGGTCGAGCGCACACACATGCAGCAACAAGTCGGGTCGTATGTCGCGACGTCGCTTCAGTCGCACGATGTTGTCGGAGTGGCCCCACGACACTAGCGCCAGTGGCTGCTGCCCGTTGTTCCCACTGCTACTTGGCGCTTCTACTAAACACTAGCGGTGACGTCATACCTGGTCGAGCGCACACACATGCAGCAACAAGTCGGGTCGTATGTCGCGACGTCGCTTCAGTCGCACGATGTTGTCGGAGTGGCCCCACGACACTAGCGCCAGTGGCTGCTGCCCGTTGTTCCCACTGCTACTTGGCGCTTCTACTAAACACTAGCGGTGACGTCATACCTGGTCGAGCGCACACACATGCAGCAACAAGTCGGGTCGTATGTCGCGACGTCGCTTCAGTCGCACGATGTTGTCGGAGTGGCCCCACGACACTAGCGCCAGTGGCTGCTGCCCGTTGTTCCCACTGCTACTTGGCGCTTCTACTAAACACTAGCGGTGACGTCATACCTGGTCGAGCGCACACACATGCAGCAACAAGTCGGGTCGTATGTCGCGACGTCGCTTCAGTCGCACGATGTTGTCGGAGTGGCCCCACGACACTAGCGCCAGTGGCTGCTGCCCGTTGTTCCCACTGCTACTTGGCGCTTCTACTAAACACTAGCGGTGACGTCATACCTGGTCGAGCGCACACACATGCAGCAACAAGTCGGGTCGTATGTCGCGACGTCGCTTCAGTCGCACGATGTTGTCGGAGTGGCCCCACGACACTAGCGCCAGTGGCTGCTGCCCGTTGTTCCCACTGCTACTTGGCGCTTCTCCTGGGAAT
The DNA here is from genome assembly GCA_949316265.1 of Diarsia mendica. Lineage (NCBI taxonomy): Eukaryota > Metazoa > Arthropoda > Insecta > Lepidoptera > Noctuidae > Diarsia > Diarsia mendica. Next base: position 2,771,954 of record OX438917.1, read on the forward strand.
TATAAAATATATAATAATATAAAAATATATAATAAAGAAAAGGTGTAATTTTATGTTCATTTAGGTGTCGTTTACTCTTAGCAAAAATGGGCCACTGATACTTATTCTCAGCTAAAACAATAAGGTGAATGTTGAGAATCAAGTTTTGATTGGCAGGTTGATTGTCGTGCTCGCTTACCGTGCATGGCGAGCAGTGCAGTGGCCCTGTTAGCCACAGCCACGGAGCGTGCGTGCGGCAGTGCGTGCAGTGCGGTCGCGCCCGCCAGCGAGCGACGCCACACCGCGCACGGCGGCGACAGTGCTGGCGAGCCGCAGTACCGGCCCCAGCGTGCGCCCGACACACCCGCCCATACTGGCACCTGCACCATACACAATACTAGTTAATACTTGAGACATTTACTTTGATTAGAAACAACGAAGGTCCGAGAATAGAACCCTGCGAAACGCTTATGGTGAAGACTAAGCCAATAGATCTTTTATCATTAACGCCAAGTCTCAGAACCCTGTCGATCAGATACGATAAAAACTGGTTGAAAACCCTATCTTTCAAACCATAATTGACTAGCTGACCCACGCAACTTTGTCTGCGTCTCTATATATATCTTATAACTTTCCTCGATAAATCAACTATCCAACCAAAATTATTAAGTTAAATCGTAACAAACAAAAATTTTTATCTTTCCTGTATGATCCCTTGGTGGACCATACAATGCTTTTAGATGATGTTGCGGAAATGAAAGATGTAAAGTACTGAAACACTACTGTATTGTCCGAAAGGTATTAAAAAGTAAAATGAGCTTAATGAACTGATGGTGTGTGTGAAGTGAAGTGAGTGACGCAGCCCTTGTTGGCTGCAGCGAGAACGGCTGGCTGTCTTGAAAGCGCAACGCGAACTGAACCGCGTACAATGATTTGAAATGAGCGCGGCGTAAACTGCTGAATTGCAGATTGTGCGGTTGCACCGTACATGCTCCCGAGCGGGAAGATGGAGATGAGACGAAGATGAAAAGATGAGTAACAAGGTGATGCCAATTAGTCCTTATACTAGATGATTGACAAGGTGATTCCAATTGGTCCTTATTCTATGCTTAGAGTCTCTACTTGAAGTCTGTTTTACGGGACATAGGCACTGTTACACTGTACACTTGTCTAACTTATGCACTTTTGGAATTTCACTGTAATCTGATACACACGGAAACACACTGATTACGCGCACTAACACTGTATTGAACTGTGGACGATGATGTAGAGGCTCCAGCCTCTGCCCGTGCCGGCGTCGCGTGTTGCGAGGTCTGTAGACTCGCCAAAGCGACCCTTGCCACCTCGAGATGCGGTTCGCCTGTTACGCAGTCGTCGTAACATGAAGCCTGCTCCAACTACCAATATAACTCCGATCACCACATAAAATGCTGTGTAGTGGTGGATATCATGATATGAAAGTTGATTTGGTAAATTTTCACTTGCTTTTAGAATGTGGAGTTGCTTCTTGATATCGTCAAGCTCCTTGTTGCTTGAGAGAAGTGTATAGTTTTGTATCAGTGGAGTTGGGATGCTTACGTCTATGATGTGGTTGATTGGTTCTATCTGTGGTAGCTTGAAAGATGGTTTTATGTCTAAAGTGCTAAAACCTTCATTGCGTGCGTAAACCGTATAACTTTCGGTTTTAATTAGACAGTCGTGTTCGACTCCCAATATGCCTGCTTTTACTAACTGCCCCGGCGACACATTATCGTCGCATAAAACTCTTATTTGACACTGACTACAGCAAAAAAATGCATAATTGTTTATTTTGCTGAGGGCTGTTTGATAGTGAATTAAGCATCTTGTGTTGCTTATTAATTGTTTCCCCGTTCCTTTTCAAAACGTTGTATTCTGCATCAATGACTGTTGTTTGTTGTTTCAAGAGCGAGAGCAAATGATTTTCATTGTCATGTATATTATTGTATACCTTGTTTATACTGTTCTGCGAATCTCTCATCAAGTACTCCGAATAAACTGTTTGCAAGATACCCTATTCCGTTGATAAGGCCTCGCTTGCGTCGGCGCAGGTCTCGTACGCGACGCGTGCTGGAATGTTGACTCAGCAACAGGTGGTTATAGTACTCGAGTTCTGAGAATTCTTGCTGCAATTGAACTTGTATGACGTCGCAATGTGACGTTTCTTTAAACTTGTTGCATAACTGATCTAAGTAGCTAAGGTACGTACTGCATGCTTTTGTACCTTGCCAAAATGAATTCATGTCATAGTATGTGACTATCTTCCATTCATCCCTGATTAATTGCATGTTTGCAATTTTGTCGAAATAAAGACCTTGATTGTCTTTTAATTGTGTTATGTTGTATGAACAGTGAGCTGTGGTCACAATGCTCATGAAAAATAAAAGTAACATTACCAGCGATGAGAAGCTGTAGTTTACTTTTTTGTTTTGATATGTCTGGCCATCTTTCACTTCCTTGGAACGCGACTCTTGTTTGTCGATTCTATCATTCACAGGGAGAATAGACAGCTTGAGAATAGGCCTCTTGATAAGCCCATTCTTTGTTTTCAACGTGACCACCCTGATGTGGCCATCGGCACCGGGATGCAGTTGGACCACGCGACCAACTGCCCACTTCCCAGGAGGTAGGTTTGCATCGTTAATTGTAACAATATCATTTAGTTGAATGTCTGGTTGAGAATGTCTCCACTTGCTTCTTGCTGATAGCGGCTTATTTTCTTGTAAAGTATGTACTTCGAGGGCAAAGTCTGTCTGCTGTACATACAACATTAGTTTATGCTTGGCATTTAATAATTCTTGTAATGTAAAATAACTTTGCATGCGGTTTTTCTTGTGTCTCGCTTGCTTGATAAACCTTAATACCCATGCCAAAACTCTTGTTAGTTTTGCGAGTAAACTATATCTTGCTAATAATTCACCCAAAATGTTATCGCTTTCTTGCTGCGATGTGTCATTAATAAGCTGTTTGCTTTTTCTTGCTTCTTCGTCTGTGGTAAACACTGCTTGTCCAGTTTCATGGTCGGGGTCGTAGTTCTGCAGCCACGATGGTCCTTCCCACCACAGCGAATGGTTTTTCAATTGATCGATACCCAATCCGCGGCTTGCACAGTCCGCTGGATTTTCTGCTGACTTGACGTAGCGCCAGCTGTTTGCAGGTATCATGTTTGATATTTGTCGCACCCTGTTGGCGACAAAAGGCTTCCATCGTCCTGGCTCTCCTTGTAACCAGGCTAGGACTATCATTGAATCAGTCCAAGTATATATCTTGATATTATGGCTGATGAGGCATTGTTGAATTTTTGACAACAATTTTGCCAGTAGTAGAGCACCGCTAAACTCTAATCTTGGTAATGAAATTGATTTGTTTACTGGAGCTAATCTCGCTTTTCCTGCTACTAACGAGATCTTTGTTACGCCGCTGTTTTCAGTCTTGCAATTGCCGCATAAGATCCATCCCAGTTGCGTCTGTTGCGCAACTGGTAATGATAGATCGGCCCTGATAATGCCTTCTAAAATGATATTATTATGGGAATATACATCGGCTCCCAATAAGATGTCGATAGGACGGCTGACATTGTATTCTGGGTCGGCTAGTTGTACCGGCCGGTGGCCGGCCAGGTGTGCCCATGTTGGCTTGGTAAATGTTTATCTTGGTAATTGATTAATCAGCGTGTCCATAATAACCACATCTGTTTGAAATGTAAAGTCATTAAAATGCGAACAACATGTTATGTTCGTAACACCCTCGCTACTGCTCTCCCTCTCTCCTATCCCGCAGATGACGGCCCTGCAGTACTTTCTTGTTAAAGCTAGCTGTTGAGTCGCTCTGGCTGAGATGAGGGAGGCCTGAGAGCCTTGATCTATTATTAGCGCACGCATTTTGTGATATGATCCGTCGCTTGCTCGAACTTTAATCATTGCAGTCGCTAATAATGTTTCAATCACGTTGTTGCCTTGTTGCGTAACGTGATTCTCCTGTGATTCTTGATTTTGTGCTTTAGTTGCTAGAACTGCAGGTGTGTTATTCTCTGTAATTGTGTTACATGATGACTTATTGTTAAATGCTTCATGTAAAATTGTATTATGTTTGCCGCGACATTCCCGGCAGCGTCTTTCTGACGTACATTCTTTATCCCCATGCGAATAAAGACAATTTTTGCATAAATGTAATCGTGTTATAGCTTGTCGCTTTGCACTTGGTGTCATGTTTAAAAACTTATTGCAATAATAAAGTCCGTGGGACTCTTTGCACAACGGACATGTGAATTCGATATTATTTACCGAAGTCTTACTTGCTGAATATTAATTTATTCTTGAAAGTTGACGATGAATACTTATTTTGCTTGCTTGTTGATGGTTTGGAATTTTCAATTTTTGATGGCCAATTGTTCACGTGAACTACGGACCCTAGTTTTCTATTAAATGCATTTTTTAATTCATTGTAAATAGTTTCTTGCTTTGTATAAGACACCTCATATTCTTGATTTGTATGTATAGCCTCCATGACGAGGATTTAATTGAAGTAAGAAATATATGGAAAGATCTTACTTGAATGTTCTTGATAACTGCTTACGGATCCTTGGTGACCCTCTGAGACACCTGCTAGCCCCAGATCTCGATGATGTAACTCCTGATAGTTGACGGGTCCTTGTTGACCCTGAGACACTTGTTAGTCTCAAAGTTTGATTTCACCACACTTAGCACCTGATAGTTTATGGGTCCTTGTTGACCCTGAGACACTTGTTAGTCTCAAAGTTTGATTTCACCACACTTAGCACCTGATAGTTTACGGGTCCTTGTTGACCCTGAGACACTTGTTTGTCTCTAAGTCTGAATTCAGCACACTTAACACCTGATAGTTTACGGGTCCTTGTTGACCCTGAGACACTTGTTTGTCTCTAAGTCTGAATTCAGCACACTTAACACCTGATAGTTTACGGGTCCTTGTTGACCCTGAGACACTTGTTAGTCTCAAAGCTGATTTCACTTAACACCTGATAGTTTACGGGTCCTTGTTGACCCTGAGACACTTGTTAGTCTCGAGTCTGAAATCAGCACACTTAACACCTGATAGTTTACGGGTCCTTGTTGACCCTGAGACACTTGTTAGTCTCAAGGCTGAAATCAGCACACTTAACACCTGATAGTTTACGGGTCCTTGTTGACCCTGAGACACTTGTTAGTCTCAAGTCTGAAATCAGCACACTTAACACCTGATAGTTGACGGGTCCTTGTTGACCCTGAGACACTTGTAAGTCTCAAAGTTTGATAGTCACTCAACACAACACACACTTGAGTCACTGGCTGCCCGCTATACTGTCCACGCGCGCGATATGGACTATAGTATAGCTTGCAATGTTCACAGTTGAAGGCCGAAGGACCAAAAAGAATGTATGATCCCTTGTTGGACCACACAATACTTTTAGATGATGGTGTGGAAGTGAAGTGAGTGACGCAGCCCTTGTTGGCTTTAACGAGAACGGCTGGCTGCCTTGAAAGCGCAACGCGAACTGAACCGCGTACAATGATTTGAAATGAGCGCGGCGTAAACTGCTGAATTGCAGATTGTGCGGTTGCACCGTACATTTCCTCTTTATAATATTAGTTAAGATTATACTAAAATGAGAATTACTATAAATATCTCTTACTGTTAAATATACGATGTCGATAACACCCTGTACTTGTAAACATTATTTTGTTTGAATTTGAATTTCCCGGAGGCCAGCCAGAATCCCCCGTACCTACATTGCGACGCAACCCGCGTAATCATTTTTCCGCGCGGGTATTTTTACATTGCGATATCTTCTAAGATATTTGTTTAAACTGTATAGAGTAAAGAGCACAAATATTCTATATTAAATTTCCGTTCTAATGAACACATTTATTTAGATATAGATTAATACCATATGGGTTAAATAAGCTTCGCAAAAAATAATTCTTTTTAACCTAACATTTTAATAGTAAAAAATGGTTACAGTGAGTCAATCTTAAAAGATAGACAGATGCTGTCGCGGACTTTTTTTTAGAACTTTTAAAGACGAATAATTACTTCATACATGATATTCTCGTAACTTAAACCGTTTTCGCAGCGTACGCAACGGAAGCTCTCAGAAAGGAATGTTCTTTTCCCGTTTTTGCAACATTTCTCATTTATGCTCCGCTCCTATTGGTAGTAGCGTGATGTTATATAGCCTATAACCTTCCTCGATAAATGAACTATCCAACACAAAAAGAATTTTTCAAATCCAACCAGTAGTTCCAGAGTTTATCGCGTTCAAACAAACAAACAAACAAACAAACTCTTCAGCTTTATAATATTAGTATAGATTAATCAGACGAACTTACCTTAAGTGAAGTCCGATTACAATTTCATGAAGGATGAACTGAAATATAATTGATTACAGTGTAGTTCCCAATTCGCAAGTATTTGGCATCGCAGTTTTAGAGAAAATAAATAAAACTTTTTCTCTATGGATTGGCAACACAGCTTTGACACTCTTTAGAGATAGCGTTGCTCTATTAGCCCATTCGACAAGGGACTAATCCTAAAAAAGGATGGGTTGGGTGGGTAATTATATTTTAGTTCATCCTTCATGAAATTGTAATCGGACTTCACTTAAGGTAAGTTCGTCTGATTAATCAATTTCATTTCATGATGAACTGAAATATAATTGATTACAGTGTAGCTGTTTAGAGTCTAAGTCGACATGGGCCACTCTTTTGGAAATATACAAGACTTACCAAATCAATCTTATTGTTACATGAATCAAATTTATTTGAGACCAATATAGTCAAACTACCCTATGCTTGTATATCTTAGGTAGGTATGATTCATAATCATCAATCTTAAGGTATTATATAATAAGTATGTATGTGTAAAAAGACAAAATACCTAGCCATTGTGTGGCTTACATAACTAGGGCGTCATTAAAGACAAACCAATGATAATTGGCTACTAGTATTTTCATGATAATAAAATACTATCAGTCCTGTCTCATAATCAGATACAATATGAAACAATAAATGCTATAAGTATGTATAGCTAATAATGCCATATTACTAAATAAAAACACTATTAATGACAGTGTACAAATAAAATAAATAATCATTAATAATAAGGAATGTTTGAATAAAACTTAAAACTGAATGTTAATGAAACTTATTAAGTTTGTGTAAAGATAAATAAAGGAATGTAAATATTATTTACATCTTTAAGTTGGTATTTAAGACGGTATCAATAAAGCTGTCATGTAGGACATTTTTTTTTTTTTTTTTTTTGTTTAAACGTTGCCCCACACTAGGGATTTCTCCTGTATCGTGGGTGCGTGCAAAAACATATAAAGTCACATACACAAATACCCAGACCCGAAACAACTATCTGCAGGTCATACAAATATTTGTTCCGTGCGGGAATCGAACCCGCGACACGCAGCTCAGCAGTCCAACCGCTTAGCCACTGCGCCAACCGTGCCGTCAAACAGACATAAACCATTAACATTCACTGATACATCATGAACCTTGTCAATGTAATAAAACTATCTGGCTAGCCAATAGTTTTCCTAATGACATCTAATGACACCCTTGCCTGTTTAGCAAAATATGTGTCTGCATAAAGTGTGTTATGTGTGGTACATAATATATCAGTCAATCCCACTTCCCTTCATTAATAATTTAATTCTTCTACTAATTGTTTGTTTGGATGCCTGATAGAAAAGGAAAGCAGGTTTCAGTTTTTGATGACAGTGATATTTTTATAAGAATAGTAATGTACATAATGTATTATGTCTTGTGACATGGACATTATTGGACATATTGTCTTTTAATAACTGATAGAGTCTGCACTCTTTGAGCACTAACAAGAGCTGATAAGGTGACAAGCTTTTTACTTAATTTTTTAAATTAAAATTCAGATTATCCCCAATTAGACAGTGAATACTCCTACACTACTATTGTAGGATCACAAGTATTCCCATACTTGTATAAAGTGGGTTGAATTCTTTAAAGACCCATGAGAAAACGCTCAATTCATTCATTTAACAGAGAAGCGAAAGTATTGATCTAGCCTAATGTAACAAGCTGTAGCCAACATTATTTTGGTTTATGTATTATAATGTATTTCAGTGAGGTATTGTATTAGATCTGGTATTGAATCACACTGTGATTTTGGCAGAATAACTACCAACTCTTTAAGTAGTACTAAATTGTTTTAGCCTACCTGGTGGAGTGGATAGGTTAGTGGCAAACCTTTACATGTGAATGCATTTTGCAAAAGATGGTCACTGCCGGAGTAAGCTGGTTGCTTTATGGGTGTTTGGTACTGAAAGGAGATTTTAATAAATTATTATTAGAATAGAAAATGATTGGTTTTATAACCATCATCATTTTTACCAAAGGATATATATCTGACAAGTCCACACTGGGTACCTACACCTACTCATATTTCCTTGCCCCCCCCCCCCCCTTTTTTAATTTTTGAAGGCAATTCGTAATTAATGTCAATGGTATGAATGTGTATAAAAAAAGGTAGGAGCTCTATTTAATTGAGAAGGCATCTATCTCAAATGCATGGGTCTCTATATCAAGTTCATGACACATAGGTATCCCTATACGTATGCTTTACAATTTGAATTAACTCCGGTAGCTAGTAAATCATAATTGATAATTCCCACTCTGTGGCAATGTTAGTATGCCTTGATTCCTCATATGACAAGTTATATTTAGATTTTATGTAAGGCTAATAAATCATAAATGATAATTCCAACTCTGTGGCAATGTTAGTATGCCTTGGTTCCTCATCTGACAAGTTATATTTAGATTTTATGTAAGATGCTTGGAGATTAATACACCTAGCTTCACACCAAACCCATTTCATTCTACAACCATCATTTAGGTTAGACATTGAACACTACCCATCTTGTTAATGCAAGCAATGGCAGTAGTGTTGTCAATCCGAAGAAGAATATCACAATTATTTTTTAAATCTACAAAGCATTTTAAACCAGAAAATATTGCCCTTAACCTGGTTTATGTGATATAATTGCTCTGATTGTGACCACAGGCCTCCAACATTTTCACCATATTAATGAGTATCCCAACCTGACAGGTCTGTATAAACTTGTACATCAAATTTTCTTCACTGCCTTGGTGGAGGAATAACATAACTGGCATCTTTTGGTGCGCTTTCGTTACTTCGAAGACCTCATGACTCATCCGTCGCTTTTCATCAGGTAGGTACTTGATCTAATTACCTTTGTTATTCCTTCTCCATTGAAAGTCAACGGTCAATTATTGGTCATGGTCAATGTGGCGAGGGGGGCTTAGGGGAGGCCTATGTCCAGCAGTGGACGTCTTTCGGCTGAAATGATGATGCTGATGACCATTGAAAAAGTACCCATAGGTAATCTCATGGATGCATCATAATTAATAAAATAATTGATTGATTGTCTGATAAAAAGATGGTTTGATTTCAGTAATGGTATTCCATTTCCATTTGTTTTGTATGTACTATGCCATATTATGATAAAGCTGGCCATGCTGCTACTAATGTGCCTAAAAACAAGGCAAAATTCTTTTATTTTAAATTTTAGAATTTATCATACTCTTCATTGTATTTCTTATTTCAAAAGGTACGGTTGGTAGGTAGGCACAATGATTTGGAGTTAATCATGAATCCCAGTTTACAACATTAACAAGGTACTAGGGTACTTTTGTCATAATTAATAAGGGTTCCTAGTTGACTACGGAACCCTAATAATAGCATATGAACTTTAACACACTAATTGTTGTTTTCATGTATTGTAAACACTCCTTGTAATATGCTTGGTCAATATATAAAATATCATTAATGTAGATTATGAATAAGTGGCCTAATTTCTTGCTTACACAACCACAGGTATTAACAATTTGATGAACAACCTAGGTGCAGTACATAGTCCATACGGCAATGCTGTAAATTCATATAAGGTTCCATTGAATTCAAAACAAAGGAACTTTAAATCTAATAATCATAAATATGACTTGTTCAAAGGTTTTAGATTTAAAATTAACCTGTTTGCCATCAGGTTTTGAAACAAGGAAAATCTTTTGAGATGTATTCTCCCTTTGGATGACAACATGGTGTTATAGCTCTTAATTGTAAAAGGTGAACAATTATGAATAGCTTCCTGCATATGTGTAATTTCACAATCAGGTAAATTATTTTTAGGACTGAGACATGAAAGGGACATGAAATCCTTAATCCACTGCAATATAATGGGGTCATTTGTTGATGACAACCAACAAACAAAATATGTACCTTGTTTATTTCCTGCTGTTGTAGTAGGCATCCCGGGTTCTCTCGGAACGCTGTGGGTTCAAGGATGTTCTGCGGTGTGATCTCCTTGGTTGGTTGATGCTTTCAACTGTTGTGGTTGACTCTTCTTGTTTCCCATATATTTGTTACTTATGTTTTAAGCAGAAATTGCTGGCTTGGTGCAGTTTTCTTAATAGAATTTGAACTCTGTTGTATTAGGCATCTTATTTACCGCAATTCTTTGATAAATTGCCACCATTTAAAAATAGTTTTATGAGTGATTTCTATGAAATGCTTGTGCAGAGCCACTACAGACCTTGTTTTTAGTTTCTTAATGATAGAGTTCATACACCAACTTGTTGCTTCACCAAGTGATTTTAACATAGTTATTTTATCTAGTAGGTTTTTTTATTATAAGAGACATGATTTTGTCTAATATTGTAAGTGCTGTGCCCACCTGTCTTTGCTGGTAAGTGATACACTTATTTCTAGTTATTCCCATTTTAGAGATCACTAGCTTTACTTTGGTGATGATGAGGATTCAATTCAAATTCAAATTCAAATTCATTTATTTCAATCCATTAAGGATCATTAAATCATTTCATCATTATTACACATATTTGAAATAAAAATTACAATTATAAAATGTCAACCCAAAAAACAAAAATATAAAATAAAAATTTAAATCACAATAAGTACAACTAAATAAATAATATAAACTAAAACTCTAAAATTACAATGTCCACTAATACACCTGCCTCTGAGTCATTTGTTTGTTTGTCATTACATTAACCATGTAACAATGGTTAATGTACCGACAATCAAACCTGTTTGCAAATACGCTCAGGATGGTGTTGGAGGTAGCCCGGAGCCTGCGCCCCAGAGATGTGCACCGCTTCCGCATCGTCGTGAAGAAACAGTCGACACGGGCGTCGGCGAACATCCCCGAGGCGCTGCAGTGCCGGGGCAGCCCCAACAGCACCCTGAACGCATTATTATACTGAACACGGAGAGCGTTGTACTGCTTCTGGGTATACGACACCCACAGGCTTGCCGTGTACAGGGACGTACAAAACGCTCTGAAAAGAGTTATTTTGACGGACCCCGAGCAACGAACAAACCTGCGGGCGATCATATTGGCCCTCACAGACAACGCCCTCCGCTCCCTATCGATGTCTGCATCGTCCCTCAGGTCAGAGGTCACGATGTGCCCTAGATATTTAAAATGTTGAACTCTTCTTAGCTTGACACCGTTCAAACTAATAGGTGGAACCAAATCCGGGCAGCTCCGACCCCTGGCCTGAAAAACCATACATTCGCTTTTCTTTGCGTTATAGAGCAAACCGTGATCAAGCGCGTAACGCTCGCAGATGCCCAGCAACCTGGACAAACCACACACCGAGGCGCTCAGCAGCACCATGTCGTCCGCATAACTAATATTGTTGACACAAACACCGTCAATATGGCAGCCGACACGCGTACTACTGAGCTCCTCTATCAGCGCGTTCATGTACAAGTTGAAGAGCTTTGGTGAGGTCAGTCCTCCCTGCCTCACCCCGCACTCCAACCTATACGGCTCCGACAGAGCATCTGACCATCGAACAACGTTGACCTGGTTAAGATAATATCTGGGATTGTGTCACATCATTCATCAGGGCCTGATGTTTGACAAATTTCACACCTTTTAATGATTTTTTTCTCAAAAATGATGAAAAAATACCTTACTTGGTCCCTTAGGGCTTCTCAACAGCATTTGACTTGCACTACACAGTATCTCGTACTGTCGCACTGTATGCTCGTTTTGATCAAATCGGCATCACGTGCCGGTAAATAGAAATCTGACATTCAAGTTGATATCTTGTAGTGTTTGTAAACACTGTATATTGTAAGGTTTCTCGACAGCATTAGAATAGCACTGAACAGGGGGTTGCATTTGAAATACGCATCCATATATAAGAGCTGGGGTTGGGGGGGGGGAGGGGGGGGGGTCCCCCGTACCCCCCCTTCAACCCCCCAAGTGAGGAGATGCGTAGTTTTTTTTTTATTTAACTTTTAAATTTTGAGGTTAGAATAGCGCTAAAACGCGAAACGGGTAAAATTTTTGTGTCATTTGACAGGGGAAGGGTGAGGGGTGGTGCCCACCGTGCCCTGGCACCACTCCCATGTAAAGGCGACGCACCATTCTTAAGAAAAACAATTTTTTGGAACCGAACCCATTACTGGCCCAGTCGACGGAGCCCCGCTTCGCGGGGCTCCTACTTCTGGGTGGTTTACAAAAAAAATAACCACGAAGGGGATGGCGGGGTCTATTCGCTCGCTTCGCTCGCTCATTCGACCCCGCCATCCCCTTCTAACCTAACCTGTCCGAGTCGGGGTGCCCCAAGTCCCGAGCTCGCTTCGCTCGCTCTTGCAACCAAGTTTGCCTACGCGGCTCTGGCTTGCTCTAGGGGTAGGGCAGACCAGTACCAAGTGAGAGTCATGGTCCAGTGGTTACTGGTTGTGTCACTGTATAGTGATAGAAAATGGTTGGGCATAAAAATAAAACGAAAATTATTTTAATTTTATATTATGACAAACGTCAAATCGGTCACCATTCATAACAAAATGGCGAAAAACGTTCCGTTTCACGTTCACAGATTATCACAGATTATTTATTTTTCCTATAATGATGAAAAAACATGTTCCGTTGCACGTAACTTCAAACGCTAATTTAAAGAAAATCACGAGTCTCCTCACTGTGAAAGGGGTGTCAATTGAAAGGGGCAAACATCCTCCTTAAAATACAACCCTTACCAACTCCAAATTCGGGATGCGTATTTCAAATGCCAACCCCTGAACAGTATCTCGTACTGCAAGCACATGCTGGTTTAGATCAAATTGGCAGCTCGTGCCGTTTGCCATCAAAGTCGATATCTCGTATCAAAGTTGATCTTCGTGTTTGGTAACTCGTACTAACACGGTAAACAGTATCTCGTACTGTAAGCATATGTGGTCGGCATGGGCATCGCGTGCCGGTAACAGAAATCTGTTTTACATCAAAGCTGATATCTCGTATCAAAGTTGATCTTCGTGTTTAAGTATCTCGTACCAACACGGTATATTATCCTCGACCATTGCTGTAGCCAGCCACGTTTTTTGACTTAGTTGCACCTAAAACAAAAAGCTTACCTTCGATAACCGAGGCGAAGTAATGACGAGCAAAGGGCTCCGTCAAGGTCAAGTCCAGTCCCGGTCGACACTTTGCCGTCGATTTAAACTGAAGTTGCGTTGGCGCACACCATCGGGACTCCGGATTTTGTTTCGACGTCGACAATCCAACTTATACAAGAGTATTTCCACATTTTTCCAAAAAGTTTTTCTTCAGAAACCATTTTTAGTTGCGATGCCGTTCAACGCGCGAAAAAGAAGTGTCAAAGCTGTGTTGCCAATCCATAGAGAAAAAGTTTTATTTATTTTCTCTAAAACTGCGATGCCAAATACTTGCGAATTGGGAACTACACTGTAATCAATTATATTTCAGTTCATCATGAAATGAAATCATAGAATTTGAGCCCAAACCTGATGAGTGAACGCTATCAAATGCCTTGGCAAGTCACATGTATATCATATCATTATTGTAGACTTTACTTTCTAGTTGTTTTCTTTTTTTAGTTTTGGTATGTTTACTCACAATGTATTCTTTAATTTATTCAAATCACTGTAATTGGTCAACGCAAGTAACTTGTAACTAAATAGATTTATACATGTGGAAGCTTGTAATTAGCAAATGTCGCTACTTATGCATGACTAGCTTTTGCCAGCGGCTTCGCCCGCGTGAAAATGACGATTTCCCATACAAACTTTCATACCCTATTTAACTCCCTTAGGGGTTGACATTCGAAAAATCCTTCCTTATTCCTTGTCTACATTATAAAGGGAACCTCTGCGCAAAATTTAAGATTTCTAGGTTCAAGAGTTTGGGCTGGGCGTTGATAAGTCAGTCAGTCAGTCAGTCAGCTTCTCTTTTTATTTATATAGATATTTATAATTATATTATTAGTCTGTAAGCTTTCACTAAAATTAAATAAATACATAACATGCCAAGCGTGTGCAACTTGCGATTCATCAGTAATTTCACATCTTATATAATGATTGTTATTAGCCAACCTGTTGCGGCGGGTGTTGCGTGACGTCATGCGCGGCATGCGGATGCGGCGCACGCAACAGTTGTCGCGGCGCCTGTCCGTACGTACGCACCATGGCTGCTGCCGCTGTACGGTATACCTCCTCTTCTAGTGCAGTCGGGTCGAAGCCGTAGTATGTCTGCACGAAATATACATAATCAGTCTAAATTCCCGCAACAGAGAGAACGCTGCCAGCCGTATCGTCGATGCTCCCGCGTGTGATAATACTCCTGCTCGGTTAATTACTCCAGCAAATGATAGTTCTGTGCGATAAAAACGGATTGAAGCATAGGAAAATGCGATACTATGCTGCTAAAAGAGATGCAACCCTGACATAACTAACCACACATGCCCAGCATGATGGTGGATGTAACATGTCATACTTTAAGCATGTTGTATAATGTATATGACTTACTTAATTATATAAAGAACAATGGGAAACCCTTGTAACACTTTCTCCTATGTTTCTCTATCCGTGAACAACTTTTTTCCCCAATTATTCACACATTTACAATAAAATTATGTTCTTTTTACGCTCTTATATTTGATTTATAGGAAAAAGTACTACAAGGTTGGGGACGGGGTCCATACAAATTTTCCCATTTTTTTTTGCGTTAACATAAAAAGATCGCAGACGAATTGAGAACCTCCTCCTTTTTAAAGTCGGTAAAAAATAAATACAGCAACGTCATTTGTGAAAAAAAAATTTCACGTCTGTTTGAGATTTGAGTGTTCCGGTAAAAGAGAAGATAGTTCGGTTAGACGCCACGCCACGGCATATTCTTACGTGCAAATAGTAAGTTGGTAGTCAAACCGGGTGTAGCGGATCGTTGCTGGGTTGCATGCGAAAGAAAAGCTCGAAATATGAAACTGAACTGTGGGGTAGCTGCGCAGACGACTCCGCTGCGCATACGCGGCCGTCCCAAACGGCGTGGTGTCTCACTTGCGACTCTCGGGCATATACTTTATATATATATTTTTATATATTTTCTTTCCATATACTTTTTTTATACATACTTTCATATTTCGAGCTTTTCTTTCGCATGCAACCCAGCAACGATCCGCTACACCGGGTTTAGTAGAGATAATTTAGATAACTCACACAGGCCGGGAAGACATTGAGCGCATCGAGCGCAGGCTGTCCAGTCTGCTTGTACCCGAACACCAGGTCTATCCAGTGCGGCAGGTGCTCGCTGACGTGCGCGGCCTCCAGCGCCTGGCGGTGTATGAGCGTGAACAGTCGCGCGTCGGGCGCCCACGCCGGCAGCTCCACGTCGTCTACTGACGCGCCGCACTGACGCGTGCCCAGGTTCAGACCTGGACAGAAAGACAGGCTGTGAAAGCCAATGACCAAATTGGTGGGCTTTTATTTTTCGCTGCCATTAACGCGGCTATAGTACATACAAATAACTTTTACACAGTGTTTTTACGATTTTGTTGCAATGTAATTTGGACTCTGCCAATTATGACGTAGATTTAGTGTTTCCAAAACTCTGTAAAAATATTATTCATACCTTCATTATTGTGGAACAGCTTTGGCAGGTAGAAAAGCTCCGGGATGAGCTCCTTGACGTCGGTAGGCGAGTCGTTGGTGATCAGCCGCCAGGTGGTCGCCAGGGAGTGGAACGTGCGGTCTGGCATGTCGAAGTTATTGTCTGCAAGAAGGAACAGGAGAGTTACTGCTAATACTTGAAAGTTATGTACGAGTGACGTCTGTGTCAACGTATTTAAAGCACGGTTTACAGGCAAGACGCCAAAGGAATATTTTGTGATCTCTCCAAGGCATTTGATTACGTAAATCATGACTCATTACTTCTGAAACTTGATCATTACGGACTAGATAAACTTGTGCTTAGTTGAGAGTAATCTTATTTAAATGATAGGCAGCAGCAAGAACAAATAAATAATAAATTCACAAAATATCAAAGTAATTAAAAGTAGGTGTTCCACAAGGTTCTATATTAGGTCCTTCCTTATCTATTTTAGAATCCTAATGACTTCACTCAGAACGATGATTACCTTGGTAGTTGAGGAACAGTTCAGTGAAGGGCGGTATCCGCACGAGGTAGTGCAGCACTCCGCCAGAGTTGGAGTACAGCGACGCGTAATGATGTGGCTGGTGAGACAGCAGTGGGCTGCAGCCTTCGCGACGAGCTGCCTTTAGGTCCTGGGGAAGTGAGTACGAAGCTTATGTAGTTTAACGGTATTGTTTTGTTATTAATGATTTTACACGGTTTTCACTTGTGAATACAGGATGAAAACTGAAATTAGGTATGACATACGACATATAAAGTTTTGCTTTTAAAGAAAACACAGCAGTTTTCAAACTTTCTGTAATTTTGTTTTGTTTTTTGCCACAGACTTTAGAAGCTGATTTTTCTTCTAAAGTTTATTTTTCACTGTTTATAATAATATAATAATATAAATTTATTTCATAAAAAAGGAGATTGTAGTACAGAGGCATACACAAAGAAAAATTATCCCTTACAAATTTTTGTAAGGGATAATTTTTTTTTCTAGGTGCAATATTTATTTATGTACATAAGTACACTTACAAAAAAATCGACATATAAATTAATTGAATAGTATCATATTTCTATTGACAAGAACTCCAATGTTTTTTCGAAATTTTAACCTATACAAAAATGGAATTTGTTAGATTGTTGACGAGGCATTGAACTAAAAAAAACATGCCTAAAAAGTAAAAATAAAAGTTACTCACATTATAAATATTAATATAATGCTGCTCTCTATTCTTGTTCTGCACCGCCATGGGTTTACTGAGGTCCCTGAAGGACGCCGGGTCGTTGAGGTCCAGTATCCTGGAGGTGTAGTCAGCGAGCACGAAGGGCAGCACGGGGTACTGCATGAGGTCGTTGTAGGAGCGCCCGCCCAGACCGTTGAGCCTCATCAGGTACTCCCAGTTCGTGATGCTGCCGTTACGCCATTGTGTCATGGCGTCGTTTAATGTGTCGGGCTCGATTCTTGAGGACAAAGGTTAAAATGGTTACACGGTTAAGGGTTACACATAAACAATGCGGATGTTTGGTTTGCTGTCTATATGTTTGTAAACAAACCCACGATACACGAGAAAATCCTAGCGTGGCAACACTGGCAACGTTTACAAACACAAAATAAATAAATATGAAGATATAATTTTTTACTAAGTTTGTCGTTTTGTGTAGTGGTAAAGTGGCTCTACAATTTTAATCATGGATAAGTATGTGTTTCTAATTTGTAAATAGGTGATAGAGTTTTAAAACGGCATTCGCATATGTTTACCTGGCCGGTGGATGGTGTGTGTTAGCCAGAGCTTTGAGGAAGGCGGCGCGCTCCTGTGTGTCGCTGAAGGCCAGCATGTGTGCGTGGCCTGAGCTCAGGAACAGCTCCACTGCGCGCTCCTGCAGGCACCAGCGACGCGTCGCCACCTGGATAACAACAGTCGTTTACTTTAAGTTCCAATTACATGGGGGGGGAGGTTGGTGTAGGTCTTAGTGGGGTGTATTCTTTCAGCCAGGAAATACACTCCGACAAAATGCTAAGAATACCAGCAGCGCACGCCTCGAGAGTGCGGAGTCGAGGCTATCAGGCGCACACCGACAAGTTCTTTGTATACGTCCACGCCGTCTCTAGGCTGACGCCTCGGCCTATTGATGGGCCCACACCTACATCAGTGTGGGTCGTCCTCCCCGGGCAATGCTGTGGTCTGCAACGAGTCCCCGTACATTACCACCTACCTCGGGATCACAGCAGCAAAATACAAAGAGCGACAGGCGAACCTTTGGCGCCTTAAAACCGAACCAACTGGCTGAGCCGAACAGTGGCGGCGCATAACCACATTTCGGGCCCACCTGGCCTTGGGGCACTAAATACCCTCAGAAAGCGGTACCACACTCATCAAGGGCAGGTAAGTGTGAGTTTTGGTTTTTAATACCTATGCCCAAACCATAAGATGGAGGCACATTTTAAAAAAATATTACCCCAGGAAGGTACCGCTGCCTCAGGCAGTGGAGAATCCTTCACTGAGCCTAGCTCAGTCTGTCCCACGTATTCTGGGGGGGACAAAAATTGCTCAAGTCTTGACTTGTCGGGCCTCGCAGAGGCCATACCGCGTGACACCAACACCACGTCACAATGGTCAAATGTTGCTGCACATAAGCGACCCTCTAAAAGGAGCTCGCGTGTGCAGCAAGAAAATACCAAAGGGCAGAAGGGCCTACCTGAATGGAGTCGCCACAACCGGCGCACAGGAAGGGAAGCTCCAAAGCCCCAACCCTTACCCCACCCTAAATCCGCTCCTACTGTGACGGTGACTGCAGCCACGAAAACGCGGCGCGAGCCCGATCAGTCCGACCCGAAGGCACCGAAAACGGCACCCGAGGGAACGGAGTCCCAGAACCCACCACCACCACCACCACCGTCTGGTCAGCAGAAAATGAGGCGCAGCCGGAGGGGTCATCGCGCACGGCGGCCAGCTGCGGCGGCTCCCACTGCTCCTGAGCAGGAACAGTCTGGGGGAGGGGTAAGTCTGGACGGGCACGCTTCTTCGAAGCGTCCTCGCCTTGATGAAACCCAGACTCCTAGAGGGGATGCCAAGCGCGCGAAAACCGGAGCGAAGCGGACGGTAAGTTACGCGGATGCGACACAATCGCATCTGATGGTAGCAGTTGTTACCGTCCCACCTAGGGACCTCTCGACCAGCCAGGCCAAGCAGCTGCAGGTGGCTATTGATGCCAGTATTCTGCAAGCCGCTCTGTCTCTGCAGTCTCCGAGCATGCCGGCCCCATCTTTCCGCGGTCGCCCTTTCCTCATGGACGGGGCCCTAGCGATGTGGTGTGAGGACGCAAACGCTCTCAGCTGGCTAACAAGGTCAGTAAAAAACATTCCATCACCTATTCCTGACACCACTCTGGCTGTCATTAGCCAATCAGAGATGAAGAAGAAGATAAAGGCAGGGCTTCTCATCCACACCCGTATCACGGAGACTGCTACACTGCACAGGGTCCTTAGCGCCCAGAACCCGTGGTACAAAGTCGAGTCCTGGCAGCTGTACGGCATGACGGTGGATGACAAACCCGAAGAACCAGAAGACGGGGAGAAGGTAGTCCACCTGACCCTGGGCATCCCCGAAGACCAAAAACAGGTAATCCTCAACCGGGACCGACGTGTAGCACACATGTCGGGAAGTGGGTACATCCGCTTTTTCACACCGGACGAGGCGACTACGGCGAAAGACGAACCAGCAGCGACGAGTGGGGCAACAGCCTCGACGCCGTCCACCTCGGCTCCCCGACAGGGTACGAGCGGGGGAGACCTGAACTCGTCGTCGCAGAGCGGCGGGCACACCAGCGACGAAGATGTCCTGCTCAGCCCATAGCTCTACCCTTAACGTCATACAGACCAACCTCCAGCATAAACAAATAGCGGCGGCGACCTTACGCAGAGTGCTGGAGGCAAACAACGAGACCGTCGCCCTTATCCAGGAACCCTGGATAAGAAACAACAGAATCTGCGGTCTAAACAACATCGGTGGTAAGTTAATGCTGAACACGGTAGTTGACAAACCTAGAACCTGTATTTATATTCCCAAAACCATAGCAGCCACACTGCTTAACCAATTCTGTTCCAGAGATCTCACCGCTGTGAAACTTGTGACAGAAACACAAACCATCCTAGTCCTGGCCTCAGTGTACATGCCGAGCGACGGTGACATTCCACCAAGTGAACTCGTCGAACTGGTGCGGCACTGCGAGGCATCGAACTGGGAACTCATCATCTCGGCTGACTGCAACGCACATCATCCGCTATGGGGAAGTAAGAATGCAAACAGAAGGGGTGAGTTACTAACCGAATTTTTATTCCAAACAAACCTAAACATTATGAATAGGGGTGCGGAACCCACTTTTGTAAGCTCTAGGTACCAAACTATTATAGATATTACTCTAGCTACACACGCGGCGGCAAATCTTGTTGAGGGATGGCACGTGTCGAGCGAACCATCGTTCGCAGATCACCGCCGAGTGTGTTTCAATTTACGGCATAAGATAACAAACCCTGTTCCATATCGTAACCCCCGAAAAACAGATATAGCTAGGTATACCAATTTAACAAACGAGGCACTAAGTGATGCACGAACACCTGATGAATTACTCAGTACGAACGATATAGAACGCGGCGTACAGTTCCTAACCGACACTCTTTTGAGCGGATACGAACTGGCATGTCCAATTATAACTCCTAAAAGCCTTGACAAGAGTTCATGGTGGGGGCCAGAACTAGAGAGATTGCGCAAGGGCCTTAGGAAACTCTTCAACCAAGCGAAAAATTCCAGGACCACCGAGGACTGGGACAAGTATAAAACAGCGCAGAAACACTACAAAAAACGGATCAGGTATCGAAGGACAGAGGCCTGGCGTAATTTCTGTAGTAGTATAAACTCAACAAACCAAGCCGGAAGAATTAAGAAAGTTCTTGCTAAGGGTGATCTCAACCTTTTGGGCTCCCTTAAAAAAGACGACGGCACCTATACAACCTCGGACGAGGAAACCAGCGCAGTACTGCTGGAGACCCATTTTCCCGGATGCCAAATCACATCCGACTCAGAGTGGCCTACTGACCACCACAGCGCACCAACAACCAGCGAATGGGATGTGGCCAAAAAGCTCGTAACCGCGGATAGAATAGAATGGGCTCTAAGGAGTTTCAAGCCTTTCAAATCCGCAGGGCTGGACGGAATATTCCCGGCCCTACTACAATGGCAACTAAAACAGGTAACCAAGCACCTAATACCAATCTACCGGGCCTGTATAGCTTTCAAATATATCCCCACACTTTGGAGAGAGGCAAAAGTAGTCTTCCTACCTAAACCAGGAAAAGAGGACTACACACAAGCCAAATCTTTCAGGCCCATCAGTCTAACATCTTTTCTTCTGAAAACACTGGAAAGACTGGTAGATCGACACTTACGGGATGGAGCTTTAAAAAGCAAACCACTGCATCCCCAACAACATGCGTACAGGAAAGGCAGATCAACAGAGTCGGCATTACACATGGTAGTGCACAAAATAGAAACGGCTATAACCAATAAAAACTCAACACTTGCTGCCTTCATAGACATCGAAGGAGCTTTTGATAAAACAATACACAACAGCATTAACCACGCCCTGCAAAAATTTAGTGTAAAACCAGTAATAAGAAACTGGATCACTGAACTGGTCAGCAAAAGGGCGGTTCAGATAGTGGGAAATACTACCACAAGAGCCAAGGTAGTAAGAGGATGCCCCCAAGGAGGCGTTCTATCTCCACTTCTCTGGAACATAGTAGTGGACAGCCTCATAAAGAAACTGAATGACAGAGGATACACTACTATTGGTTATGCAGACGACCTGGCTATAATGATAAACGGGAATGCTGAAGATATGCTATGCAAAGTGATGCGCTCTGCTCTGCAGATAGTAGAGGAATGGTGTGAAGAACACGAACTTTCAGTAAACCCCAAGAAAACAGAACTTATCCTTTTTACCAACAAAAGGAAGTTACCAGAATTACAACTACCAAAGCTTTTCAACACAAGACTCTCCCTATCAACGCAAGTGAAATATCTGGGCATAATTCTTGATAACAAATTGAACTGGGCGAGTCACCTAGAGGCTAAAACAAAGAAGGCCTGTATAGCTTTTAATCAGTGTAGAAGACTAGTTGGTAAGAGATGGGGTCTTAACCCAAAGATCACACTCTGGCTATACACATCAGTTATCAGACCTTCTATTACCTACGGATCAGTTGTATGGTGGCCCAGAACTCAGCTGACCACGGTGAAAACGAAACTCCAGAGTCTGCAACGCTTAGCTAGTGTAGCAGCTACTGGATGCATGAGAACAACTCCATCAGCAGCGTTAGAGTATCTTTTAAATTTAAGACCTCTGGATCTGGTCATACAGGAGGAAGCTCAGGCAACCGCTTTAAGACTAAGATCAAACGGACTGTGGAAAGTAAATACAGAAACAACACACTCAAAAGTTTTGCATGGGATTCTGAAGGAAATACCACTCCTTGAGGCGCCCATGGATAAAGCTTCATGCCACCATGTGTTCGATAGAAGTTACGACATCCAACTCACTGCAGAAGCAGTAGATAGCTCTGGCATCAATGAAGTTAGGATATATACGGACGGCTCCAAGACCTCACACGGTACTGGAGCCGGCGTCTTCTCGAATGATCTAAACATTTCAATATCAAATACCCTAGATAAATTAAACACAATCTTCCAAGCCGAATGTATCGGTATCACCAGAGCGGCACAAGCAGTTGCAGCCAGAGACGTCAGTGATCTTAAAATAAAGATCATCTCAGACAGTGCATCGGTGCTTCAAGCCCTAAAAAACAACACAATTACCTCTGTCCTAATACTGGAATGCCACAATGCACTCCAATCCATTGCAACCACAAATAGTGTAACCCTGCAATGGATAAAAGGACATAGCAACTCGCTGGGTAATGACGCAGCAGATGAGCTGGCCAAGAGAGGCTCAAGCAATATAGTATTTGGACCGGAACCACTACTGCCCATACCTCAGGCCCAAATAAAAACATGGCTGCGTTCAAGAACCACAGAAAAGCACCTCACCGAATGGAGAAACAGTGAAGGATGCAGGCAAACAAAAGATGCAGTTCCGGAGGCATCAATGAAGTTTAGTCGCAATCTCATCAAACTTAAAAGGGACAAACTCCGTAAAATCATAGGAATTTTAACGGGTCACTGTTCCCTAAACAAACATCTACATAACATAGGTGTAACAGACAGCCCACTGTGCAGAGGATGCATGGAAGCGGAAGAAACGCCACGGCACGTACTCCTAGAGTGCAGGAGCGTAGCAGATCACCGGGCACAAACTCTACGATCCCCATTAACTCTCCCGGAAGCCTGCAGCAGTCTGGCAAGGCTGCTGAAATTCTGGGACGACCTATGTTGGTTGGAGTAGGTATTCTTAAAACATCACGCACAATGGCCCAATCAAGAGGCTAAGTGCGGATAAAAGCCCCGTTAAACTAAACTAAACTAAACTAAGTTCCAATTGTAAATCTGTCATATAGAGTGGTTTTTCATTTTGATGAATTGGAACTTTTTGGTTTAACCGCTGCTGAGACTCCACCATCTCAATTATTGAAATGAGTACCTGCAGTACATCCTCCAGCGCCCAACAGTGTGCTTGCGGCGCGGCCTGCACCTCGGGTATGTACAGGCGGTCCTTGCGCGGCAGCGCGGGCGGCGCGTCGTCAGGCACGAAGTGGATGCACTGGTCCGTCAGCAGCAGCTCGCCGTCCAGCTCGGCGGCCACGGTGACGCAGGTGGCGCGCGCCATGTGGGCCACGGTCTCGTGCAGCTGCAGGCGCGCCACCAGCCCCGAGCGCACGCCGCACCAGCCGCCCACCACGCTGCGCAGCCCGCCCGACCCGCACTCTGCCAACACAGCATCCTTGTTATGGTACACCTCATGCCAGACCAACATACAGCTTATTATGTTTTGAAATCGACAGTTCTATTACACCAACATTCCACTGTGATGTTGTGCGTCCGAAACCTCTCCCCTCTTCATCTAAATTAGCTAATGAAAATGTCATTTTCTGTGATCTCTCAAAAGCGTTCGACTGCGTCGACTACAACACATCTATATATATAAAAATGTTATGTTGGTTTGTGTACGCTTCAAAAACTCAAAAAGTTCTGCACCGATCGAGCTGAAATTTTAGAATGATATATAATCCACATCAAGGATTGTTTTTACACAGTATCCACGCGGGCGAAGCCGCGGGCATCAGCTAGTTAATAATAATAATAATAACCATTTATTTCGGACAGAATCCATATAAGTGTTAGTAACAATTTATCTTAAGATCTATGTTAGTGGTACATAATATAAATTATAAGTGTTAGTAACAATTTTCTTACGATCTATGTTAGTAGGTACACAATACACAACATCACAATTTTCC
Source organism: Diarsia mendica (assembly GCA_949316265.1). Taxonomy (NCBI): domain Eukaryota; kingdom Metazoa; phylum Arthropoda; class Insecta; order Lepidoptera; family Noctuidae; genus Diarsia; species Diarsia mendica. The sequence continues at coordinate 2,796,400 of OX438917.1, forward strand.
CGTGACTATTCCCACCCAGTGAGCCTGAATGGGACAGTCGTAGCGGGATGCAATCATTTGCAAAATGCTGTTGGTGCTACCGCGCAGTCTTTGCATTAACGACGCCACTTTCTTACGCATTATAGCGTGGAACCCGTCAACGCGCGCGTCTGCGAACATTTGCGATGCACTACAGTAGCGCGGCAAGCCCAACAGCATTCTGAAAGCATTATTATACTGAACGCGTAGGACGTTGTAGGCTCGTTGCGTATACCGAACCCACAGGCCACTCGAGTAAAAGGATTGGCAATACGCCCTAAAAAGCGTTATTTTTACTTCCCTTGTACATCGAGCGAACCTACGGGCCAGCATATTGCTCCTTACCGCCAACGCCCTACGCTCTCTTTCAATATCCGAGTCATCCTTTAAGTCCTCCGTGACCAGATGACCGAGATATTTAAAAGTATTTACAATTTTCAAGGCCGTTCCATCGACCATGATCGGAGGCACTTCACTAGGTCTCTGTTTACCGGCTCTAAATATCAGGACCTCACTTTTTTGTGTGTTGTGTTGACTGGCCTGTTGGTCTAGTGGTTAGTGACCCTAACTGCTATGCCGGAGGTCGTGGGTTCGATTCCCACCCAGGACAAATGTTTGTGTGATGAGCACGATCATTTGTTCTGTGTCTGGGTGTAATTTATCTATAATATGTATGTATTTAGAAATATATAAGTATGTTTATCAGTTGTCTAGTACCCATAACACAAGCTCTGCTTAGCTTGGGACTAGATGGCGTTGTGTGATAGTTGTGGAATATTATTATTATTATTATTGTACCTGAGACCATGCTCGTTAGCGTAGCGCTCGCAAATGTCAACCAACGTCCGCAGGGCGTTGACCGAGGGGGCCAGCAGAACCATATCATCAGCATAGCTTATGTTGTTGACACAGGTTCCGTCAATGTAGCATCCGACATGTGTACTGCTGAGCTCCTCGATCAACTGGTTCACATACAGGCTAAAAAGGCCGGTCGACGTGAGGCCGCCCTGCCTCACACCGCATTCCAACGTGTACTCGTCAGATAGTGTATCCACCCATCTCACCTGGTTAGTCTGGTTTTTATACCAGAATTGGAGAATTCTGGTATATTCCGTTGGCATGCCCGTTTCCTCAAGCTTTCGCCACAGCATGCCATAAGCAACTGTGTCAACAGCCTTTGACAGATCTAGGAAACAGGCATATATCGGTGTCTTTCTCTCCGTGTAATACTTGACAGTATGCTTAAGGCATAAAATAGCACTCTCAGTGGATAGCCCCGCCCTGAAACCAAATTGTGCGTCATGTAAATGTAAGTACCCACTGAGACTCTGATTAAGCAAACTGTCAAGTATCTTAGCTGTTGTTGTAGCAAGTGAGATGGGTCGATAGTTTGACCTATCCGATACATCCCCCGTCCTGTTCTTAAGAACGGGCACAACCACGGTTTTCATCAGCGATTGGGGCAAGTGTGAGTGACCGATACACAGCGTAAAAAACATAGCCAGTACACGCGGCAGATGGACACCAGCATGCCTAAAGTGCTCGATGCTGAGCCCGTCGTACCCTGGAGACTTCCCACCCTTCATCCTACGAATTGCAGCGACAACTTCTTTAGCTGAAAAGCGTGTTGTTCTCCCGGACACGACAGGCCCAGCGCCGCCTGCATCGGCCATCGCTGGCCCAAGGGAAGATCTTACCGTAAAGTGATCTCTAAAATTATTGGCAATACTTTTAGGATCACTGATGCCACCGACACTCACAGGAACACTTGGCCTGGGGTTCAGCTTGTTGGTATTCTTCCAAAAGGCTGAACAATTCCCCTCAGAATGATTGGAGGCAAGAATATCCATCTTAATTTGTTCCTGCCTGCTCTGACACCATTTCAGCTTGGACTTAAAAACCCTCCGACTATCACACATTTGTTTATAAACATTCCCATTTGATGGTCTACCAGCTAACACCCATAGCTGAAACCCCAGCCTAGCCCTCCTGTGAGCGTCCGCGACATACTTGTTCCACCCGGTAATGTACCCACCCCTTCTGAAACATGCACGGCCGTAGGATCTCATAGACGCCTGCGTTAAAATATTTGTTATTCTAGTGTACATATTATCTAACAAAACCGTATGAGCCGGGTCAGAACAGCATGTATCAGCGCATGAACTGAGTTCCATTGGGAAATCCAGCTCTTTGAGCTCCTGATGGCATAGGCTCTGATATAGCTCAACCTGCTCAACATCTCTTCTGCCCCAGCTCACACCGTTACAGACAGGCTTATTATCAACAGCACACTTAACAACAATCTTGTCAATATTACATTCCACATAAAGTGGAGAGTGGTCAGACCAATACACGCCATGCTGCACCCACACGTTATGAATAGTCTCCTGAGCCGCTTTCGTGACAATACAGTGGTCCAACCATCTCCTACATCCATGCGCCTCACTCGTAAAAGTGTAAGTACTAGACTGCATACCTAACATCTCCATATCAACACAGCACCAGTCTTGTTCTACACAGAAACTCAACAGTTCATTACAAAATACAAACGTTTTACCTGAAATAAAACGTAAATTAAATTACTTACCTAAATTTGAAGCCTAATAATACATGAGAGAGAGGCCATCGTTCTGTCCCTTTTTCGCTTCCGTTCTCCCTCCTTGTCGCGTACTATCGCCGTCTCTGTCTCTCCTCCCGCCACCACCAGCAGTTGCAAACGTCGGTTTGCTTTTGGATTAGACTCATTGAAGTCGTTGTAGAACCAGGCAGAATTTAAATTATTAGGCTTCAAATTTAGGTAAGTAATTTAATTTACGTTTTATTTCAGGTAAAACGTTTGTATTAAATAACTTGACCGTAAATTTGAAGCCTAATAATACATGAGAGACGTGTTTGTTATCGCCTGGTGGTGGTGGAGACGTCAATGTGACTATTAAAATGAAGATGTAAATCACACAGTAATGAAAAGGAATAAAGCCTTTGCCAAACGCAAAAGTAGCCCAAGTAGCACGTTAGTGTATTTTGGAACTTATTCTGCAACTGTAGGTAGCATTTAAGTGGTGCAAGAGTGTACGGTATTACTTATAGATGCAAACAGCGCTCGAATTTGCATATGAGTAACTCTTATCACTAACAGTTGCTTTTGAGTGATTTTTGTTCCTGCTTTATAACTTATGGTGGCACTAGGCCGAATTTATTAGTTATAGACGCATATAGGTTTCAATTTTCAATCTTTTAGAACTCAAAGAAGCTTAAGACATCTTAAAATCTCCCATTAAGAACCGTACATTAATAGGTGGTAATTTTTCCTTACTTGGCACCTTTAGTACTAAATAAGTAGTATATGTTAGTTACTTATCACCTGTAGTGGCTCAAGAGTTATTATTGCAGCTCATTTGGAACCTAGTGTAATTTGCCTTTGTAAGGTCTAATATACTCTAATATGCCACTGTAACGCGTAGATCGGTTCCAAAAGATGGTTCTTGAAAACCTTAAGCAACAATTTTCTCTCATTTAGAACCAATTAAGATCTTACAGTTCTAACACTATCGCAGGTTCCGTACATATTAATAAATTTAAATAGAGTATGATTTGTATTTAAGTCAATTTCCTACATTTTAGGTACTTAATTGAATAGTTTATGAAACAGTTATGAAATCACTAGTTCACTTTGTATTTTTTTTAATCTACTTACGTTATACACGGTGTAAATCACAGATTGGTAGGCAAGGCATGACCAGCTACCCTTCTGAATGTCTCTTGTATAAATTAAAAATGAAAATTTGCAAACTATCAGTAGGAAATCAGGCATCGAAATAAAAGTCGAGGATTCCAGCCAACATTTACAATTAAATTAAATTTTACTTTATTTACCTTCCTAAATGGGTTTTGTACCCGTCTTGAGGATCCCCAATTCAACGCAAAGGCAACGAGACCTGTTAAGTGAAAATAATCACTACTAGGTACTAATAAGGGATTTTTGGACCTAGGAGCTCTATTATGGTAACAAATGAGTGTAAAAATGACCTGCAAGTTCTATTTCAAATCGCCATTTTTAAAAATGGAGTCCTTGAAAAGTATCTTGTTGAATGGTATTTTATTACAATAACATACAATAAAATGAGTTTTGATAACTGTTTCTGATGTAGTTTGACATTATACTTTTTGTTAAACCATAATGTTAGGTTTTTAACAACCAAATTTTTATGAAGTATTATCTTATTTATTTGATCACCGCATATTTTTTGCTAATTCTTGATTAGATCGAAGGCGCATCAAAATTTACTTAGTAAATATACCATGGTTTCACAATAAAAAACCATTTGCAAGGGCTCATGATGGTTATCCTGCGTTAAATACATAATTTTTGAATACTCGCAAAATAGATCACAAATAAAAGCAGCCATAACACAAAGCCGTTGTTGTTTATCTCCACCGAAAATAAGAACTTGTTAGGATCTTATTTGTCACTCAACGAATGAACTGTATCGCTTTATCGTTCAATCATTCATTTACGGCGCACATTTGCACCGCTAGTTCCTAGTGCCACTCAGGGTAACAATTCGAACTCTTATGCATCGCTTTTGCATCTATAAATAAGTTGCAATTTTTCTCCCTTTGGTAACATACAGGTTGCTTATCGGTTCTAACCACCTTTATAGAACTTAATTACGGTGGATTTTATTACTAAAGTTTCCAAAAATATTCTATATGCAAGCCTTTTGTCGCAAAATGTGTTACTTGGGAGGCGAATGAAGGAATTGAAGGAAATATACTATAGCATTAGCATAGTACCTACTTGTAACGAAAGATATGTTCTTACAGGGGTACAAAAAATAAAAATATGGTTTACAAAATAAATTAGTTTTATTTTTAGAAAACACAAAAAACCATATTTTATAGGTAGGTACAAACAACATAAGTAACAAATGGCTGGAAACCAAGCGACTCGCTTTGTTAATTCAATACTGTGTATATACACAAACAAAATAAATCATAAAATCATTTTGAATAATTATTATTGAATCACACTGCCTTAAATAAATTAGTAACAGAGTTTTGACAGTCGGTTTTCTTAACCTCTTTACAGTAAAAACGCCTAAATGTATTTTCTGATCTCCAATTGCCTCTGGAGAGAATTTCATCAATTGAACAGTTCTCATTCCAACTTTTTGAAGCTACTGCAGACCTAAAACTTCCAGCTGGGGCTTCAATCCCAGCATCCTTTAATACTTTCTTAACCCAGTTAGCTATTACACAACGTGAAGCAGGGCGAGCTTTACCATACGTAGTAATAAATAAATTATCACATTTAGCTTCATTTCTCCTGTTTCCTCCGATGGATATCAACTTTAAAATCCAATGTACTGGATCTAAGCATTTATTGTCTTTATTTATCATTAACTTCCAACCTGATTGACGATAATTTGCGGAGTCAGTTTTTGAGCCGAACAATGGCCAAAAGATAATATAATCAGTAGTAATTTCGCAATGATTACAATTTGTGCTCAAGAGGGTCAGGTCATGGACCCTACGACCAGAACACAGTAGTAAGAGGCATGCTGTGTGCTGTGATACCTCATAGAGTTTATCTATATCAGGATTCTGTTGGCATAGTAAAGATACAACTTGCTTAACGTCCCAAACTGGAGTCTTTGAGGGTTTTGGAATTGCTAGTGCTATAGACTTTAATATTCGTTTGACCAAAGGGTGCCCACTTAGCCGTTCTGAAAACTCTGGACAACACAAAGTTGAAACTACAGCTTTATGGACAAGTATAGTGTTGTAAGAGAGTCCATCATTCTGGTGAAGATCAGCTGAAAATCTAGCAAGCGCCGAACCGCTTGGCTCTTTTACAGATATATGATTAACCTTAGCCCATTTTATCCAACGAGCCCAGGCTGGCTTATATGTTTTTACAGTAGACGATCGCCAGCTTTTCATAAGAAGATGCTTCTGTTGGGTTGTCCAGTCACTCAGTTTTTCATTCCACCCCCACATCTCCAAACTTCCAATGTCATTTCGTTGGCCTTGTGAGGGGGTTTGTTGGTTGAGGTGTCCATTAGTACTTGGCAGAGATTCCTGATCGTCCAAGGGCGGTCTGTTGCCCGATTTTTCAGATCCGGTCTCCAAAAGACTTGGTCCCATCTCGGGGCCACAATCAGAAAAATTCCTCGACATTTGTTCAGATGGATCAGCACTTTCGGTATCAAGAATGGTGGCGGAAAAATCCATGCCAATGGATAGCTCCAGATCTGGCTGAAGGCATCTTGAAACTCGGCCTGTTGGTCTCGGTGATCCAGACTGCAGTACCTGGGGACTACATGGGCTCGCTGAGACGCGAACAAGTCTATCACTGGGGTTCCCCATTGGGCAAATATTAGGCGCGTTACTTGAGGGAGTAGATGCCACTCTGGAAGTCTCTGCTGTCGAGATAACCTGTCGGCTTCTACGTTGTATACACCCGGAATGTGATAAATGGCTAAGTGAATCTGGTAAGAATCTACAAGCTGTAGAATCTGGTAGGCCAGGTCTATGAGTGCTAGAGATTTTGTACCGCCTTCGTTCCTCAGATACGATACTGCTGTCTTGTTGTCGCACTGAACGTGTAAACTGGCTATACCCAATGGTTCTTTTCGGGCAGTTTATATACTAATCTCTCGGATGACCACTTCTTCTCTGTTGTATGACGTCAATACGTATTATGCGTCCTTTAGTCCTGTATTGTATTGTAGACGTCACAACAAAGCGTTTGTAACTCCCAGGATGACATCTGGGTGGACGTGACGGAAGAGTCCCTGCACCGCAGCCCGCCCCTGCTGGCGCTGCTGCCGTGCTGCCTCAGCGACGTGCCGCTAGCGCATAACATCACGCTGCTCGCCAAGAGGATCATTGATAAAGTAAGAATAAGTACCTCTCTCTATAGAGATCTACGCTTCGGAATGAGCAACTACAGTACTGTCACAAGTTATTATGCCTCGTGCTGTGACTGTAGCTTCGCTTTCTTTGCTTTTCGTTCGACTTTGTAGCTGTTTATAACCAGCCTGTTAACTTCTCGTAGAGAGATTGTACGTGGATGCAATCAAAGACTTGAAGAATCTGTACACCAGATATATTAAAATAAAATATCAAATAGAAAATACATGAGCGCAGCCGTCAGGCGATCACATTGGCGAATACAAAAGTCACTCTCAATTCAAATACCTACGACAGTAGCATAGAATAGAGAACTATGAATCAAACAGTGACTGCACAAAGAAGGTCAACATTCAACACTTCCCCTCAATCACTGTTTGAACTCAGACATCACCGCTGGCTCAACTGGCCTAAAAACCTAAGCCCAAGTTCACAACACAGAACTTATGTTTAGGAGCACACAAAGACTTAGTATACATCAGCCACCATTTCCTGAGTAGACAAATAATTCAACTTAATCACATGATTATTCACAGCCTCCCTAACATAGTGGTACCTGATGTCTATGTGCTTCGTCCTCCTATGAAACACTGGATTGACACCAAGTTTCTGAGCAGACTGATTGTCATTGAACATATCTATTATCAACCCAGAACTACCAGTCAATTCAGTCACCAAGTCCCTAAGACAACTTGCCTCCTTAGCAGCCTCGCTAAGAGCAATGTACTCAGCCTCAGTACTTGATAAACTAACACATGTTTGTTTTCTACATTCCCAGGAGATGGTGTTACCCCCCATACTTGAAAACAAACCCCGAAAACGATTTTCGGTCACGTACGTCACCGCCCCAGTCCGAGTCTACAAACCCCTCAACCTTAACATGACCCGACCTGCTAAACACAAGGCTAACGTTTTGAGTTCCTTTTAGATACCTCAATACACGTTTCGCAGCCCTCCAGTGTTCCATAGTATGACACGTATTAAATTGGCTTAAGTACGAAACTGCATACGTAATGTCCGGCCGTGTAAATACACTCAGATACATAAGAGAACCTATCAATTCCCTATACAGAACAGTACCCTCGCCTAACACACTCGTATCAGTAAACTTAACATTTGGGTCCAAAGGAGTCTTAACTGGTTTGCATTCTGACATACCGAAACTGTCAAGCAAGCGCTCGACATACCGCGCCTGACAAAGCTTAAGAGTTTTGTTCATCCTGTCACGCACTACCGCGACCCCGAGAACATGTCGCACCGCACCCAAGTCTGTAATCTTGAACGGCTTTCGTAAACTCTCTTTCAGCTCTTCAGCCATGCGTGCATCATTGTAACAGACAACGAAATCGTCCACATACAAAGCAATGTAAACAACCGACTTACCATTTCGTTTGTAGAAGATACATTGTTCAAGTTGGCATTGAACAAAACCTGTCGACAGAAGCACGTCCTTCACCTTCTGATACCAAGCTCGCGAAGCTTGTTTCAGTCCGTAGACTGCCTTCTTCAATCTGTAGACTTTATTTTCTCCACCAGGTGAAATGAACCCCTCCGGTTGAAACATAAATATCTCCTCATCTAAATTACCGTTGAGGAACGCTGTCTGTACGTCCAGATGGTCTATATCCAGATCCATCTCTACAGCAATCGCCAACAACAGTCGCATAGAACTGTACCGTACTACCGGTGAAAACGTTTCAAAATAATCTTCACCATACTTTTGGGTGAACTCTTTGGCTACTAACCTAGCTTTATACCGGGCTATCTTCCCCTCGGCGTCACACTTAATTTTGAAGATCCATTTATTCCGAACCACATTTTTGCCCATAGGCCGATCCACTAACTCCCAAGCTTCATGTTGATTGAATGAGTCAATCTCTTCCTGCATAGCTTGCCGCCACAAGTCGCTCTGCCCAGAACCCAGAGCTTCCTTAACAGTGTGCGGTTCAGCTGGGATCGTATCATGTACGTACAAACCCTTAGATTGTCTAGATCTAAAATTGTACCTCGGTTCCGGAGGTTCCACCACCTCCTCAACGCTATCTTCAAAATCCAAAGTATTGTCGCCGCCATCATCACCGCTCGCTGACACAATCGGCTCAACATTCACCGTTACCAACTCTTCAGTGACAGGCTCCCGAGCTGCATCACCAGCCACCTCACTCTCAGGCACGCTTGACTTCCCCTCTCCAGTGGAATCGTCAACTATTTCCCCTGAAAGAAAGAATTCTATAGTGGCTGATCCGTGTCCAGTTCCTAGCACTTTGGCTGGGAACACACTTTCATTAAATAATACATCACGACTTCTCATTATAGCATGTGTCTCAGAGTCATACAACCTGTAAGATCTGCCATTGTCATCATAACCGACAAAAATATACCTCTTACTCTTAGGTTGTAACTTATTCCGCTTAACGTCATCAATATGTACATAGGCCTCGCAACCGAAAACACGTAAGTGGTCATACTTTACCCTACTACCCGACCAAACCTCTTCGGGCGTCTTCCCGCCTAATCTACTAGACGGAGACCGATTAATAAGGTACCCCGCAGTGTTAGCCGCTTCAGCCCACAGCTTGTGATCCAAACCCGCATGATACAACATACAACGTACCCGTTCCAAAAGAGTTCTGTTCATCCTCTCCGCCGCACCATTCATTTGGGGCGAATACGGAACAGTAACCTGAAGCACAATGCCCTTCTGTCTGAAGAATGCGCTCAGCTCTTTGTTTACGTATTCCGTACCGTTATCACTGCGTATAGCCTTTACCTTGGATTCACATTGATTTTCCACGAGCCTAATAAAGTCTTTGGTGACGCTAGCTACTTCGCTCTTATTCTTCAAGAAGTACAAGAATACTTTCCGCGAGTGATCATCTAGAAATGTTAAAATATACCGCTTACCTGAGTGGGACGCAACAGGAATCGAACACAAGTCCGTGTGCACCAGATCCAACCGCTTAGTCGCTACATCACGCCCAGATTTCTTGAACGGAAATCTTATTTGTTTTCCAAGAATGCAAACATCGCAATTATTTGCAATTTCTGTATTCTGAAAATCAATAACGTGTGACAGTGACTTCAAGCTGTCATAACTTAAATGACCCAATCTATGGTGCCAAGACTCCTTTGAAACCTCTTTTACACTACTTAAGGGGACGGTGAACGAACATTTCTCCATACAAACGTAATACCAAAATCATTCGCGATACGAACATATTACCAACTTAAAATTATGTTATTCGGATACAGACGATATTTATCTAGGTTCCTATCAAACTTTTTTTTTAAAACATTTACTATTTACGAAATGCAAGCGAATTGCATTTCGTACATTTTAACACCGCTAATAGCATGTTTTCAACTTAATGATTCTGTATTAAAAACATTAATATTCGTAATGTTATTGTAATAGGAACATAGCTTATATTATCTAGTAGCAGATTATCAAAAAAAAATTGGAAACATATCAAGTTTTCATTCATAATTTTTGGAATTACGGAACACAAACAAATTTATCACAAATCTGGAACGGCAGTAGCGCTGTCGCATCAAGCATGGGCTGTGTTTGTGTGCGTGTACGCACTGGTCGTGGTTGTGTGATCGCAGAAACTCACACTAGCGTTTCGTATTCAATGAACGCCGCCGCCCGGCGCCCGCGCGCTGGCCTCCCTGGGGTAGTAGGGGTTGTCAGTGTTACATTAGTACATTTTGATACAAGTGCGGAAAGTTTGTTATTGCATTCGAGGCAGATTGAACACCCGAGCCGTATGGCGAGGGCATTCCGGGCGAGGGTGTTCATGGGGTCGAGAAATGCAATAACAAATTCCCACGTGTATCAAACGACGTTTTTCAATACACTTTCGAAGAAATTAACTAAAAACGTTATGTGTTTTTGTCAACAAATTTGATGAGACTATGATTTAATTTACTTTTTTTCCGCGGTTTGATTTCGCCAGGTTGAAAAAGAAGCAAAGGTATAAAGCCGCCAAACAGCCTCACAGGAAAAATATAAAATTTAAATATTTTTTAATTAAGAACACAAAAAAATGCTTACTTGTTCATAAAAGTAAATAATTGTTTAAAATATTTACGTTTATTAGTAGTATTCTTTTTACAAACACAATTTAAATATTCAAAAAATATTTACGCTGTAAAGACGCAGATCAAAATGGCGAGATTAAAAAAAAAACACGCCTGCTCTATAATAGTCAGTGGTGTTTTTTTTTTAATTTCATAAGTTTTAATCGAATTACCGCTGCTCTATGATTACAGCGTGCGGTAATAATATTACAGCACGCTGTATTCTTATTACCGCACGCGTGCGAAATATGATGCATGTCGAACCTAATCATAGTGCAATAAGATCTAGTTTTCGAGGAAGTATATTGAAAAATATTACTTGACTGTGCTGCGCGTGCGTTATTGTTTGCGAAATTGTTTTGACGGCACGGTTGGCGCAGTGGCTAAGCGATTGGACTGCTGCGTTGCGTGTCGCGGGTTCGATCCCCGCACGGAACAAATATTTGTATGACCTGCAGATAGTTGTTTCGGGTCTGGGTATTTGTGTATGTGAGTTTATATGTTTGTGAACGCACCCACGATACAGGAGAAATTCCTAGTGTGGGGTAACGTTTTTATTATTTTTTTAAAAAGAAAGAAAAAATTATTCTGACACTATTGACCTCTGCTATCGACTTGGATTATGATTTGCCTTGTGACTTGGTATTGTGGAACCTACATTATTACGACTTTTGCTTTGTTTACGGGCTTAGATTTTTTTACGATTTGGTTTGAGTGAAGTTATGGATAAACTTTTTTTAACTCAGAACGGGATATGGATTTATATACCTATATTGACAGTTACTTTAGCAAAAACCAAGGTCACGTTAAATGCCTATGTAACACCCTCTCCTCTCAAGATCAGGGACTCTACACTCAAAGTTGTAGACGATTTTGCTACCTTATACAAACAGTCCAGCTAAGTAGGTCTTTTTTTTTTTGGAATGTGAGAAATCATAAAATTACTCCTCCCGCTCTAGGCGGATCGGCACCCCCTGTCAGTCTTCTACTGAAAAAAAATCACACAAATGTTCTTCTTGGCCCTTTGTATGCGAGGCCGCGGTATCTCTATCGAACAACACGCAGTCCCGACAGGCGTCGGCCCTTGCGACGTGGTCTACCACGGTTGCGTCTGACGAGTTTTATAGTTGTCCCAGACACTCCCAGAGCTTTGTTTGGGGACAACGGGACAGATGATCGAGAAAAGGGACAGCCCCGTTCAAAACGGGACGTAAAGTATGGTCACTTTAGTTATGGACCACAAACGTTGGGATACAGTATCTCACAGTAAGTATCTACAACTTACCTATCTATTTTTTATCTAGCTGACTTTAATCAGTGCTGTACACATTACAAAAATGGATTTAGACTTTATTGCAAAAGTACCTACTAGAAGGTTCATGTTGGATTAGGAAAAAATTAAATTGGGTTAGATTGATGTGCTAGCGTCTGTACACTACATACATACATACTAGGTACATAGTGACAAGCGGACACGATAATACCTACTAAGCGCGTGTAAGGCTAAGTTCAGATCCCATCGGGGCCACGGATTTTTGTACTAGATGACGTGGCCTCGGCGCAAGGGCAAAGAAGGAACATGGGTTCGGTTTTTATTCAGTAGAAGTCTGACACTCCCCTTCGCTCTGCCCAAGAGCGGGGGGGGGGGGGGGGGGGGTCATTCGATGATTTTCCACCCACCAAAAAAAAAAAACATGTGAACTTATTTCGGCTTAGGCTCGGACTGTGGTATTTTACCCGCGAGAGTAATGACCAAGGTACCTAGCTCATTATGCTGTATTGCATTATCCTATTTGTAAAGTTGAAAATCTACTAAAGACAAACCGTAGTCGACACTGCCAAGCCGCTGAGTCTTTGGGAATTATATAGGGTTCAGGTTATTTCGCTTTGAGGTGGTGGTAATAAAACGTCTATTTTTATATCTACCTATATAAAAAAATATCTCTTTAATCTAGATATATAAATAAAGACGTTTTATTTTATTCCATTTTAGATAATGTCCAAAATCTTCTAATTTAGCCATTGTAGAGTAATTTCCAAAAAACGCATTACGGGTTTGTGCGTTCACTAACGATTCCCCAAATTAGTTAACAAAAATAAAGCAAATATTGAACAAAATTAGTACAATGAAATGGTTATCAGTCATTATGAATGATTCGCTACAAACATACTATACACGCACGCACACAGCTGCGCGCTGCGCCGCGAAAAGTCAGATAGGGATAGCAAGCAATGTTTTGTTCGATTTTTATGCTCGCCTCGAATTGCAATTGCGAGCTTGTTACACCGGATTCTTAAAGCTATCGCGTTAGTATGCAGTTTGTATACCCCGCCAACAGACCTAACACTAGCTATACAAGATTTATTTCTAAAAATCTTACAAGTAGACTGCATAAATTCCACTCTAAGCCCTTTAACCGCTAAACTATTTACAGAAAGTAAATTTACACTCAGTCCCGGAACGTACATCACTTTTTTAAGAGTCAAATCATAATCTCCGAGTTTTAAACACACATTACCGATACCGACGCATTTCAAAGTCTGTCCGCTCGCCACGTTTACCTCTACACTGCTTGTAGAAAAATCATGTATCCACTCTCGCTGTCCCGTCATGTGACTCGACGCACCCGAGTCTACGTACCACGTGCCAGTCAAGAACCGAGTCGCGATCATTGCCGCCCCTTTCTGAATACACTCCTTCTTTACGTGACCAGACTTTCCACAGTTCCAACACCTCGGCTTCTTGTCTTTGCGTCTCTTACCAGACTTATTCTCTGACTTATCAGCAATCAGGCAATCTCCACCTTTGCAATTGTCAGACCACTTCGTATCCTGAAGCAATTTAGCCTTCACGAAGTCACTGGTGAGGTCGCTCACACTACTCTCCAAGGCCATGATCATTGGATCAAACTTAGGAGGTAATCCCTCAAGAATAATCGCCGCCAAGAACTCATCGTCAATCGGTTTATTTACAGCCGCCAACTGTTGCGAAAGCGACAAACATTCGCCAACGTATTTGTCCATATCGCCACCAAAGTCGTCCAACTTTACCGAGCACAGCATCCGCAACAGTTTTAATCTCCTGCCTATGCCCTTATCGTCGTACGCCTTCTCCAGGCTCAGCCAGGCATCCTTACTCGTCATCGCAGTCATCACATGAGACACGCACGAAGCGTCCAGTGACAGGCAGATCTTAACCAACGCCTTTTCATCCTTACGCCGTTTCAGCTCTGGAGTCGACTTATCGTCCTCTGGATACCCGTCGATAGAACACCAAAGGTCGTCATGAATAAGTAGGTTTTTCACATTAAACTTCCAGAGGAGGTATTTGGAGGGGTGGTTTCTTGTTGTGTATTACTAACATTAGGTATAAGGCACTGTTTACTAACAAAATGGATTGTATTGTTGTCCGATAATGAATAAATAATAATATAATATAATATATATAATTCTCTCGCCCCCTCAAACGCTCAATAGAAAGCCCACTCACGCTTCCGCCTCCTGCAGACATGGTTGCCATCTCTCGTCCGCTCATTGTATCTCAGTACAATTTTTCTTCTTTGCGCACTCTGGGCCCATAACCCTTGTTAACTTCTCGTAGAGAGATTGTACGTGGATGCAATCAAAGACTTGAAGAATCTGTACACCAGATATATTAAAATAAAATATCAAATAGAAAATACATGAGCGCAGCCGTCAGGCGATCACATTGGCGAATACAAAAGTCACTCTCAATTCAAATACCTACGACAGTAGCATAGAATAGAGAACTATGAATCAAACAGTGACTGCACAAAGAAGGTCAACATTCAACACAGCCATATACATTAACAATAACGTATATACATTTAAATTAACAATAACATTTATACATTTAAATGAAAATGATGGGATACTTCAGGTCTCACCCTTTTCTCCATTCACCGACCCAGACGAAGGAAGTTATTCTAAGAAAAAACCTTGAAAGTTCTATTCAACTTTCATTATAAAACGACGATTACATGTCAGCTTTCTAACTAAATCTTCATTTTACCCAACAGGCATCGCTGAAAGTCCTAAGCGAGATATCTCTGGTGGAAGTGGTGGCGCGGTCTATCCGTGCGGTGGGGCAGATGGCTGACACCACGTTCGAGGGTCGCGAGCTGCTGCTGGAGGACCTGTACGAGCTGCTCAACAGGGTCGCCATCAAGGCGCTGTCCACGCAGCATAGTATGCAGGTTGGTACTAGAGGGTTCGAAAGGAATAAAGTTTTTGAAAGATTTCTGAAGTTTTTTTGTTACAATTAATATAGCACTGAGCCTAGAGTGTGACTGACGGTGAGGTTGGGGCCAAGATCAGTGATTTTCAAGTATTTGTCAGAGACCGAAAAGTGTTCCTTTCATAGGGGCTTTAATCATGTTATTTTTAAGGGGTTAGGTGAAAAACTAGATTAAAGGTTAACTCCATGATATAGGATGTTTTTTTTTTTTTTTTTTTAAACGTTGCCCCACCTTAAATAATAAACCTAAAACCTTAAATAATAATATAAGTCGATTCACGCAAAGAGTAATGGTTCAAATATATGGGTTAAAGGTCTAACCGGGTAACCTTTTGAACCGATTAATTGGTCCATTAGATTCTAGAAAATTTTACAAACACAATCTAAATTATAGTCACATCTCGGACACTCCATACAACGCCCGCAAAATAATTACCTATTACTACTAATTCAAAAAATACTTACGCTGTAAAGACGCAAATCAAAATGACGAGATTAAAACAAAAACACGCCTGCTCTATAATAGTCAGTGGTGTTTTTTTTTTAATTTCTTATGTTCAAAATTCAAATTATCTTTATTTGTGAACACAGGTATTGAAATAAAGGTGTTATTCATAAATTTTAGTTGAGCTCTATGTCCTACCAATAAAATTGGTGTACAAACATTTGATTTTTAGTAAAAAGCCTGGCTAAATAAAATACAAAGTCAGGTTCGAGTAAATTATATTTCGTCGCTTCATTCTTCAGATATTTTTAACCATGTAGTCCCCTTCCCTTGCGCTAGCAACTACGCACGTCTTTTTAGATTTATTTTACCCTATTTTTTTTTTTTACTGACAACACCACTACCCTACCTCGTTGTATCGGTCAGTTGTAACCGTCATTCCTTTTTCGTGCGCAGCAACGAACGGACGTCTTCAACACTCCATAAGTAGTAGTTTAAAAGTGTATTTAACTATTAAGTATGCCGAAGCGTAACGCAGAAGAGAAGATCGAACGTTACAAAAATAAAATACGGAGATTAGAAAAGAAGGCTTATCGTAGTCGAATAAGATGCCTCCCGTCATCAGAGTCGGAACCAGACCCAAGTGAGTACTTTTTTCTTATTATTTGTGCAGTTAAAGTGATAATTCAAAATATAAACGCCTGGAGGTTGCCCGAGATGGTAACACGATGGAAAAATATCTACCCGTTACTTTGCTAAGTAACCCAATAATACCGGGAGGTTGTCCGCGATGGCAACACGAAGGTTTAATCATACCGGGAGGTTATCCGAGATGATAACACGATGGTTGTAAATAGAACAAACATGGTTTCCATGAACTGGACTCGCGTGTAATACTGTTCTTATAAAATTTCGAATTCCCTGCCGTTAGTTACGTCTTCCCTATCGTAACCTATGAATTTTCTTTCTAGGTTCAAGGGAAATGGAATCCGAGAATATGGATGCTGTGCTGGACGCCGACCCACACACATCACCACCAGAACCACCACCCAGCGACGTGATTATTGCGCCAGAAGTTACGAGTGATCCACCCTGTGTTGACATCGAAATAACGAATTCCATCACTGATCCGGATTTGGATCCAAATATTTTGGCGGCATTAGGCGAAATCACAGACGAGAAACCGGAATTTGGTGAAAAAATTCACGAGAATCTCGCAAAAATATGGTTACCTTTGCTAAAAAAGGGTATGTCAAAAGAAAGTAGAGAGCTTCTTTTGAGAAATTATCTCATACCCGAAAATTGCAACCTACTGCAGGCACCGACGCTTAACCTCGAGGTTTCCGCAGCCATACCAGAATCTGGTAGATTTCGGGATAAAAAGATGACTGCTAGCCAACAACAACTTGGACTGGGCATTACCGCCGTCAATAGAGGCCTACACTTGTTGGTCAATAATCAAAACAGAGTAGAGGCCATAAAGTTCATATCTGACGGGTGCCGAATCTTATCTGACTTGCATCATCAAAGTACTGAAGCTAGAGTCAGATTTATACTCCCCGGTTTGGACAAGTCATTTTTACAATTTCTAGATCGTTCCGAACGCGACAACACACTGTTCGGCAACGACCTTTCAGAAAAGATTAAAGCCTCGAAGGCTATTGTAAAACAAGGAGAAGAAATTAAGAAGACTATGCCCGCATCAAAGCCTTCTACTTCCAACTCAAGAGCACAACCTGCAGCCAACCGGTCCAGCTACCAGGGAAACTGGTCGGGACCTTCTCGCTTCCAGTCGAACAGGGGAGGGGGGCGAGGGGGTCAGAAACGGCCGAACTACCGAGCTCCCCCTGCACCCAGCCAGCCGAAGACCAACTACAAGCAACGTGCCCCAACACGACGCCACTAACCCAGGTACATGCAGGCAGAATTCAGTTTTACTATAATTGCTGGGCAAAGCTTACCGATAATAATACGGTTCTCAGTTGGGTTAGTGAAGGTGTGGTAATTCAACCCCATACGACAACCAAGACTCTGTGGACTCAACAGCAAAAATGCGACATGGCGATCGCTATCAAAAAGCTTATAGACCTAGGGGCGGTTAACATCTGTGAACCTGTAAAAGGGCAATTTATATCTCGCATATTCTTGTCACCAAAGCCAAACGGCGACAGTAGATTCATCTTAAATCTAAAATCATTTAATCAGTTCGTCATTCAATCTCACTTTAAAATGGAAGATCATAGGACTGCCTCTAAACTTATTCCAAAAAATGGTTTTCTTGCAACAATAGACCTTAAAGAAGCATATCTTCTAGTTCCAATTAAAAATCATTTCGCAAATACTTACGTTTTGAATTTGAGAATGATAAATCCGAAACAATAACTTACGAATTTAACGCATTGCCCTACGGCCTTTCTATTGCCCCTAGAGTTTTCACAAAAATTATGAAGGAGGTAATGACCTACCTTAGATACAAAGGGCATAAATCTGTTATTTATTTAGATGACATATTATGTGTAGGTAAAACTTACACTGAGTACCTCGAAAACGTCAACGAAACCTTACGAGTGTTGACTTGTCTCGGCTTCGTGATAAATTATAAAAAGAGCTCATTAATACCCCAACAAGAATGCAAATTTTTAGGGTTTGTTTATAATACGACAAACCTTTCAATTTCCTTACCTACCGACAAACGTCGTAATATCGCGCGCCTAATTAAAAAGTTTATTGGTCTACCTCCCTGTACCATAAGAGAACTCGCTCAGCTAATCGGCGTTCTCACAGCAGCGTGTCCTGCTGCTAAATACGGGTGGTTATATACTAAAACACTAGAGCGACAGAAGTACCTATTATTAAAAAGATTTCATAATAATTATAATGCGAAAATAAAATTAGAACGATACATAATTAATGATTTAAATTGGTGGTCACAAAATATATTCACATGTACAAACTCCATCGATACCCCCGATTTTGAGTTGGAAATATTTTCCGATGCTTCAAAATCAGGGTGGGGAGCATTTTGTGATGGTAACCGCGCTCGTGGATCATGGAAGGATACCGAAAGAGAATGTCACATAAATTACTTAGAGTTATTAGCTAGTTTTTTAGCACTAAAATCCTTCGCGAAGGAACGATCAAACTGTTCCATATTGCTACGAGTTGACAATAACACTGCGTTGAGTTATGTAAACAGAATAATACAACAGAATAATACTAACTAGAATACGTTATGTAACAGTACAATACCCGCACTTAAATGATCTCGCTTTCCAAATTTGGCAATGGTGCGAGAAGCGAAACATATGGATATTTGCATCCTATATTAACACTAAACAAAATATCGAAGCTGATACTGAATCAAGAAAAATTAATCCAGATATAGAATGGAGCCTATCAGATCAAGCATTCCTAACTATCATTCGTAAACTAGGTCAACCCGTAATTGATTTGTTTGCTTCTCGCATTAATGCCAAATGTAATATGTACGCATCCTGGTTTCCAGATCCAGACGCGTCTTTTGTCGATGCATTTACAATTAATTGGAAACCTGATTTTTTCTACGCCTTTCCCCCATTCTCATTAATACTTAAAAGCGTTTATAAGATA
This sequence comes from Diarsia mendica, assembly GCA_949316265.1. Classification (NCBI taxonomy): domain Eukaryota; kingdom Metazoa; phylum Arthropoda; class Insecta; order Lepidoptera; family Noctuidae; genus Diarsia; species Diarsia mendica. The sequence continues at coordinate 2,815,728 of OX438917.1, forward strand.
ATAAACGATGAGGCGTGTGGTATACTAGTATTCCCATGGTGGCCATCACAGCCGTGGTTTCCTATTGTTAAAGAACTAATCTGTTCACAAATAATATTTTTTGAGCCCAGTAAAGACTTGCTCGTATCATCTTTCAGGGATCACCTGCACCCACTACACAGTCAGCTTACACTGGCTGCAGCGATACTCTCCGGGCAGCCTTCCTCCGACGTAACATCCCCGTCGAAGCAATAGACCTCATGTTAGCATCGCTTTCTGATAATACCAAAAAACAATATAGCGTCTCATACAAATTTTGGTGGCAATTCTGCAAAGATAATAAATCTGATACATTTGAGAGTACAGTAGCAAAGGTCATCTCTTTTCTTACAACTGAGTTTAACAAAGGTGCCTCGTACGGATCCTTGAACTCCCATAGATCTGCACTATCGTTACTGTTGGGCAACAACATTGGTTCTGATGAATGCATCAAGCGTTTGCTAAAAGGAGCCTATAAACTTAAACCTAGCAGGCCAAAATATACACACACGTGGGACCCGCAAATAGTTCTTAACCTTGTTTCAAAATGGTACCCGAATCGAGATTTAGACCTAAGTCATTTAACTAAAAAATTAGTTATATTACTAGCTTTATGTACAGCACAACGAGTACAAACTCTTTCCCTAATAAAACTAGAGAATGTAAATATCTCATCAAACGGAGTAAAAATAGCAATAACAGACATAATTAAGACTTCAGCCCCAGGAAGAGAACAACCTGTACTGTTTCTTCCCTACTTTGTAGAAAACAAAAATATTTGCCCTGCTACTGTACTCACAGATTACATTTATATAACAAAAAACTTAAGAGATAAAAATATAAACAACTTAATACTAACAATTAAAAAACCTAATAAACCAGCCACAGCCCAAACAATAAGTCGATGGATAAAATTGGTGTTATCAGAAAGCGGTGTGGACACATCAATATTCAGTGCACACAGTACACGACACGCCTCAACTTCTTCTGCAAGCTCAGCTGGTGTGTGCATTGACACAATACGCAGAACTGCGGGATGGACCAGTCGTTCTCAATCATTTGCCAAATTTTATAAACTTAATATAATTAATGAAGCCGAATTTGCAGAATCAGTATTTCTACATTAAAAATTGTAACTAGTAAAAATTGTAACTAGCTATAAGGAATTGATTGTATATCAAACACAAATCATAACATAGAAGATTACCATTTATTTTTGTAGGTGATTAAAAGTAGGTACCTAAATATATAATAATTTAAAAAATCCTTGTAATTTATTTAAATGAACCTGCAAATCTCATTATCTCTTAACATCTACATGGTTAAAAATATCTGAAGAATGAAGCGACGAAATATAATATATGATCAAACGAACTTCCAAGTGAAGTTCGATCATTATTATATGAGTCGCTTCATTCGAAGATATAACTTCCCAACCCACCCTAAGGAACCCTGGAGAGATTTGCAATCATGACAACTTATTCATCTCTAAAACAATGACGGTTACAACTGACCGATACAACGAGGTAGGGTAGTGGTGTTGTCAGTAAAAAAAAAAAATAGGGTAAAATAAATCTAAAAAGACGTGCGTAGTTGCTAGCGCAAGGGAAGGGGACTACATGGTTAAAAATATCTTCGAATGAAGCGACTCATATAATAATGATCGAACTTCACTTGGAAGTTCGTTTGATCATATATAATTCAATTATAATTTATTATAATTTAATCGAATTACCGCACGCGTGCTGTAATCTTATTACCCCACGCGTGCGAAATATGTTGCATGTCGAACCTAATCGTAGTGCAATAAGAGCTAGTTTTCGAGGAAGTGTATTGAAAATAACGTTTGTGCACGACGTGCACGTGCAAATGTGTGCGTAAACTCTAGTAGGGTTGTCGTAGCCTAAAAAATGGCGCGGAAAGTGCAACGGTCTGCGTCGCGAAAACCGAACGACGACTTCGGGTGGCGGCGGCGCTGCCCGAACGCACGCACATTATTATGAAGTGACCTTGTACCGCTTGTACGAGCAGCGGGCGTTTAATTATTTATTTGTATAGTCGGGTTCATAATGAAATAAAAATAATATTATAATAGTCATTATGTAATAGTACATTATGGTATAAGTGTGTAACGTTGGTGATTACCGCTGAGGCGCCATTGAGACCCGAGCCGACAGGTGAGGGTCTTAAGAAAGCAGAGGACGGTAATCATCAATACACACGTGTATCATACGACGTTTTTCAACACACTTGTGAAGAAAATAATACTAAAAAGTCATCTAAACAGTTAAAACGAGTTCTGATTTTTTTTCACAATAGTGGGAAAAATTAATCGGTTTTCCTATGCGCGCGCATCTACAGTTCTACCAACTTATCTGTGCATGCGGGAAAACACGGAACTAAAATAAATGTACTAAGTTTGACGTAGCGATGCATTTTTTCTTGACCAGTGGCGCCACCATGAAATTCACACTTAAAATGGTCATACTGTAACAATGTGGCGATCGACCATAGACTAAATGAATGAGCGCGATATTGTTTTAGCCACGTATAAAATGAGGAAAAAGTTTTCTTTATTAGAAAAAATAAAAGTTATATTACATATTTGAGTGAAAGTTTTATTTAATAAAAACGTACAAGTTGAAATTATCTATTTATATTCAAATTTGCATGAAATGAGCAAGCACTAAGTACATTAATTTATTTTTACTATTGAACTCGATCTTTTTTGTATCGAAACTTTTTTATGAACGTAGCAAATCAACTAATAAAATTAAAAAAAAAGTACCTATAACTCACTAGTGAATAATAGTAATGAAAAAGTCACAGTTTGATTAAAGGTGTCATTATGTGCCTAATTGCGGTGAAATTATAGCCACTTTATGAGCAAGTGTGTTGAAAAAGATATTTATTTATTAAATTAATAATGACAAAATAAGGTACCTAACTAAATATTGCTTACACGAAAATATTTTCGTTATTCCTAAATAAACGGTTATTCTTACAAGCAGTTTATTTAAATACAAATTCGGAATTGTGTGTGTCAATAGTGCAGCGCTGCGGTTCTTACTATACGAGCGCGAGCTATTGCTCAAGAGTCGGCGACGACTACCTCGAAGTGCGGGGTGAGGTGCGGTATTTAATATGAGCGCGGGGAAGGGAGTTTCCCTTCTGTACGTAGTACTATTATGTATTCTGTGTTATAGTGACAAATTGAATCCATATTTGTAATTCCAGACGATATCGGAACTCCATCACATGCTGACATACATCGAACTATCAGGGCCCCGAGTCTGCTATTCAATAGTGTCAGAATGGTCGATCATTGATCTCATAATGGTTGATTGATGACAAGCCAAAAAGTACCTTATGCCTGTCGACTTAAGGTACTTTTTGGCTTGTCGTAAATCAACCATTATGAGATCAATGATCGACCATTCTGACACTATTGAATAGCAGACTCGGGGCCCAGGCGACGCGCGCGTCGTGCGCGTAGCTCGGGACGCGCAGATATCTCTGTACAACGCGCAACTGGACCACTTGGAGGACAAGCTGCACACATCTTACAACGCGCATACTAAACACAACTACTTTACCACAGGTATGTACTGTGTAAACCTCACGCCCCAGACGCCGCAACAGAATGCGACGCCCGGGGCTTCGCGAATCGCAGGACGATTCCCGGCCACCGCGACCGTAGGCGCGGGCCTGCGGACTGTGAGCGTTGGGTCTCGCCGTCCGATCAGAACCAGGCCCGGGTCCGGCGCGTTGTGTTACACGCGCGCTTGGGTTTTGGAATACAATTTGGAATTATTTGTTGTTGATTGATTTGTCGCTACGTAACTTAGTACTTGAGTTCTTTGTTAACAAAACTTATAGCTTCTCGTGACGCGGAGTATTTATTTACTTATTTTATTTTATTTTATTCTATTTGGGAAACTTACAGCTAATACAGAACAATACAATTATACAATAAACATTTGAAGGCCAATTACATGTTTCCACTGGTAAACACGAAAACAAAAAAAAAAACAACAAAAGAAAGGTAACAACAAAAAAAAGGTAACAATAAAAAAAACAAAGTAACAAGATTGGAGAATATTAACTAATAACTAAAAAAATATAATAGGGTAACAACAATTACTTTTGTGCAAAAAATGTTTTCACCAGCACATTTTTAAGCCGAGATACACTGGTGTTGAATATGTCCAAATCAAGTTCACTATTGAGTTTGTTGAATCTTCTGCTGGCACGGATCAGGAATGAATTTTGCCTGTACGCGGACTTGGAGTGAGGGACATGCAACAACTAGGCTTGCGAAACATTTTGCAGTGTGTAACTAATCCCATACTACTCAACAGCTCTGGGCAATCGATGGTACCATTTGCAATCTTAAATAAGCACACCAAGTCAGCAATGCGTCTACGCTCATGCAGTGGTAAAATGTGGAACCTCTTGCATCGAGTTACATAATTCGGAGTATAATTTCTGGTTTTAAACTGCAAGAAACGTAAAAACCGCTTCTGAATCCCTCAATTCTGTCTATGTAAATATTGTAACTAGGGTTCCACACTTGTGAGGCGTACTCCAAATGGCTACGGACAAAAGCACAATAAAGGATTTTATATGTTTTTACGTTTTTAAAATCAGCTGATAACCTTAATATAAATCCAAGTGCTTTAGAAGCTTTGCTAACAATGTTCTCAACGTGTGCGTCAAAGAGCAGCTTAGAGTCAAATGTGACACCCAGGTCCCTAATAACGCTTATTCTGTTTATATATTTTGTGTTATGAAATTTATACTGAAACGAGATTGCATGTGGCTTGCGTGTGTAAGTACTAACAAAACATTTTGAAACATTAAGTTCGAGCTTGTTAAGGAGACAATAATTTTGAAGGCTGTCTAAATCCCGCTGTAAACTAAAACAGTCGGAAAGTTCTGATATAGGGCATAAAATTTTCATATCGTCAGCGTAAAGGATTATTTTGGAACGGGTAAAGCACGAACTCTGCCATTGCCGGTCCCAAGCCCTGGATGCGAAAAGAGGAGGGTTGAGAGGAGTTCGACCTATCCATCGTAAAAAGTCAACGCCGAGCGTCGGGCGGCGGTCAATTAACCCGACCCAAACCAGGCTTCAGGGGCCTTGAAGAATTAAATCCCTTCTAAAAGACCTGCCGCGGAAGGACGGGGGATCCCACCGCGAGTATTCTTCCCAAGAAAGCCTCTATGAATACACGGACTCTAGATAAAGCGATGTCGGACGACCCGATTGACGATCGGCGCCATTCGGTACCCGGGCCGGATGGTGGGAAATATGCTACCGAAGTTTCTACTGGGGTGCTACGCCAGACCCCTCTAGCAAGTAAAACCAAGGGCGAAGCTCAGACCACCAAAAACGAGCAACTACCAATTCGTGACGAGCTTCGGATTGGAACATGGAACGTCCGTGGACTGTTAATGGCTGGCAAGCTCACCATGTTGGACAAGGAAGTGGAAAAAGGGCGCATATCCATACTCGGTCTTAGTGAAACGCACATGCGCGGCCAAGGCCACTTTAACACGGCTAGTGGTAACACCCTATACTTCTCAGGTTGCGAGGACAGAAGTCAAAGAGGGGTAGCCATATTACTTCCTACACACATGAACAAGTACGTGCGTGGCTACGACCCAGTATCAGAGAGGATCATAGTGATGAGAATCAATGCCAAACCTAGCGTGCTCAATATTGTTCAAATATATGCACCCACTGAAGGAGCAACGGACGAGGACATTGATGGGTTCTACAACACGCTGACCACCACCTTGAACAAAATACCAAAGCGAGAAGTCACCATTATACTCGGCGACTGGAATGCTAAAGTCGGGGACACCACCAACGATGATCACATACGCCACATTGTGGGAGGTTTCGGATTGGGCAATAGGAGCGAGCGTGGCCAACGTTTAATTGAATACTGCATTGACAGGAACCTTTGCATAACGAATACGCAATTTCAACACCACCCAAGACGACTGTACACCTGGACTTCACCCGGAGCACGATATAGAAATCAGATTGATTATATACTTGTGAACACACGCTGGAAGTCGTCTGTAAGGAATGTGAAGACCTACCCAGGCGCGGAATGTGGCTCTGATCACAATCTGCTCATAGCGAAATTCGCGCTTCGACTAAAGGCTCCGAGGAAAACAACACGCAAGCCTCGAACACTGGATCCTCCTGAGAGAGTGCGATTTCAGTCTATCGTTGAAGGAAGACTCTCAGAAGCTTCTGCTACAACGGGTGATGACGCAAATCTGTGCTGGAACCACCTCAAATCCCAGATAGGTATAACTCTGGACACAATCAAAGCAGACAGAAAGGACAATGTCATGACGACCAAGAACAAGTCATGGCTAACCGACGACACCTGGGAACTGATCCGTGACTGCAAAGAGGTAAGAATGAAAGGTCTGCAATGTCGAGACGTCAGAGAGAAATACTCCGAACTCTGGAAAGAAGTCAAGAAGAACTGTCGAAGAGACAAGAATAGTTTTCTGGTGGACATCTGTTCGGAGATAGAAACTCACTCTTTGAAGTTCCAGACCTCAGACCTTTTCAAGAAAGTTCGCCTCATATCCAGACAGTTCAAACCAAAAACATGGGTTATAAACGATGAGGAGGGCAATGCAATCCACGACTTGGAAGCTATAGCAGAGAGATGGCGTGGTTACTGTCAAAAGCTCTATGACCATCAACCGAGCGCTCGGAAGGTACCAGGCCCCAGTTGGAGCAGCCTAGACTTAGAACCCTCAATACTGCGATCCGAAGTAACATCAGCAATCGCAGCACTAAAATGCAGGAAAGCCCCTGGACCAGACCAAATAACGGCCGAGATACTAAGCGCCTTGGGTGACAGAGGCATTAACTGTCTTCATCACATCTGCAACTGCATTTGGCAAACAGGCAAATGGCCAAAGGATTGGACCGAATCGGTTATTCTACCCCTGCATAAAAAAGGCTCGACCAGAACCTGCGACAACTACAGGACCCTGGCCCTCATCTCTCATAGCAGTAAGATCCTCCTGCATATTATAAACCACCGCATAAGGCACTTCCTCGACTGGCAGATCCCGCAGGAGCAGGCTGGATTCGTTAAGGGTAGAGGCACCCGAGAGCAAATTCTCAATATCAGGCAAATCATTGAGAAGTCTTACGAATATAACACCTCATTTGTAATGTGCTTTATCGATTACAGCAAAGCGTTTGATTGCGTTGACTGGCAGAACCTGTGGAAAGTACTCTTTGAACTAGGGGTACCGGAACATCTGATCTGCCTACTTCAGTCTCTGTACTCTGACAACCAAGGCGTGGTCAGGATTGATGGCACACTGTCCAAGCCGTTTTCGTTCAGAAAGGGGGTCAGACAAGGGTGTATACTTTCCCCAATCTTGTTCAACATTTATGGGGAGTATATCATGCGACGAGTGTGTGAAGACTGGGAGGGCGGCGTTTCCATCGGCGGTAAAAAGATCACAAATCTGCGATATGCTGACGACACCACACTTTTTGCGGCCAATGAAGAGGAAATGTGCATCTTGTTGGAGAGATTGGAACGAACCAGCAGGGAGATGGGGCTACTCATAAACAGAGCCAAGACCAAAGTCATGACAGTCGACCGTAGCATGTCGCTCACTATGACCAACAGACTTAACCTAGAGATCGTAAACGACTTCACATACCTAGGCTCAATTATAGCGAACAACGGGTCATGTGAAAAGGACATTAGAAGGCGGATTGGCATGGCCAAAACTGCTATGGCCCAGCTGGACCGTGCATGGACCGACAGGAACATCTCGAGGAAGACGAAGAAGCAGCTCATTACCACCCTAGTTTTTTCCATATTTCTTTATGGCGCAGAGACCTGGACGCTCAGGAAAGCCGACCGCCAACGCATAGATGCGTTTGAGATGTGGTGCTGGAGGAAAATGCTCGGAATTCATTGGACAGAACACCGAACCAATGAAGCAATCCTAACCGAGCTCAAGATACCAATGAGGCTCAGCACCATATGCTCGAGAAGAAGCTTTGAGTTCTTTGGGCACATTGCCAGGAAAAGAGGTGAAAACTTGGAGAAGCTGCTGATAACGGGCAAGGTGGGCGGGAGAAGACCCAGAGGCAGAAGTCCAATGCGCTGGTCAGACCAGTTCCGCTCGGCCCTAAACACTTCTGTCTGCGATGCCCTACATGCTGCCGAAGACAGAGTGAGCTGGCGCAAGACAGTCAGAGAGAAAGTGATCCGAAGAGGCCACGACCCTCAGCATTGAGGAAAAAACGACGCAAGGAGGAGGAGGAAAGCACGAACCAATGTCATTTATAAAAATAATAAAAAGCAAAGGACCCAGAAGGGATCCTTGTGGTATTCCCGAGGGTATTTTAACAGTAACAGAACTGTATCCATTCAGTACAACGGTCTGACAGCGATTCTCAATATAAGACTTAAACCATCTGAATAAATCACCTCTGATACCCACTGCAAGCAGCTTACGTAAAAGGACACCGTGGTCAATACGGTCAAATGCCTTACTGTAGTCAGTATAGACAACATCCACTTGAGCGGGTTCAGACATGGTGGAGGACAAATAGTCGGAACAGATTAACAAATTGGATACAATAGACCTGTTTTTTAGAAAGCCATGTTGATAGTCATTAAGCGACTGTTTAATAGCACTATGAACTGAAGCGTAAACTATGTTTTCTAAAACCATAGCAAACAAACAGAGCTTAGATATTGGCCTGTAGTTTTCAACATTGTCCTTTGCGCCTTTTTTATGAACGGGTGTGATAAAAGCTGTTTTCCAAACATGCGGCACTACCCCCTCACTAAGAGAACGACGAAATATTAGGGTAAGCGGTAATGTTAAGCTCTGCGCGCACCTAATTATAAGAATAGCAGGAATACCGTCAGGCCCTGCTGACTTATTTACGTCAATAGCCCTCAGTAGCTTAAGTACTTCAGTTTCGCAAACTTCGACGGAGCCAATATCAGAGGTAGATGTTTGATAAGAATAGTGCACGTCACCATCCAACTGAGTTACGTCGGGGATAGTGTTCTGGAGAAAATTAAACTTAAAAACTTCGCTAAACATGTCGCATATTTCGTCACCCTGTCCCGACGACCTATCTCCATACTTCATAACGGATGGAAAAGTACATGAAGACTTTTGCTTGCTTTTAACGAAAGACCAAAAAGCTTTAGGTGATTTTTTAATACTATTTTCTATTGCCTCAATGTAATCGTCGTACATTTCCTTTTCCAATGATTTAGCACGATTTCGTAAGATTAAAAATGAGTCATGGTCAGATAAATTTCCATATTTCTTAAACTTGGAGTGATATTTAAATTTTTCTTTAAGAATTTTGATTAGCGGGGTTTTATACCAAGGGGGGTAATTGGACCTAGATTTAACGATTTTAGATGGTATAAATGTTTCACAAACTTTATTTAGTCTGACGTACAACAATGACAGGGCATCCTCCACTGATCCTTTGGCGAGATCAGTGCGCCAGTCAAACTCCTCAAGTTCTTTCATTATTGAAGGAAAATCAGCCGATTGATAGATAAACTTTTTCCTTTGCTGTGATGGGAGGGCATGATACTCAACAAAATCTACAAAAATTCTAAGAGCTGTATGGTGAGGGTCTTCAGGAACCAAAGGGTCAGAGCATTTATCAATAGTAAGGTGGTTGTTACAAAAGATAAGGTCCAACACCCGTTCATTAAGATTCCTATGACCGTTATACTGAATCAGATCAAATGTATTCATAATGTCAAAAAAATCCGTTTGAATAGAACCTTGTATATTGTCCGGGTAAAACGAGTATCCGTCATCAGAAAGTTGCCATTTTAAGTTTGGCAAATTAAAATCTCCCAAGATAATAAAAGTGTCCGTCAAATTATTCATTATAATGTCATTTAACTTAGTATAAAAATATGTAAGCTGTGTAGTCAACGAGTAACCTCTGTTTTGTTTGCAAAGATAAATTGTACAAATATTGCAATTTATATGACGCCACGGGTCTGGAACGCTTCAGAGTTAAAGTAACCCATAGATCCTCCGCGGACGACCGCCAGTCTGAGCGCTCCTCCGCAATGAGCTAGAGCTCCGTTATTTAAGGCTTTATTTCCGGCGCAGAGTATAGTAATAATAAATTGTTCTCTTTCTTTCGCGCAGTGCTATCATCAGCGGTATCTCTAGGCGGCGACGGCTCGTCCCGCAGCGAGCGCGGCGAGCTGGCGGCGCGGCACGTGAGCACGGTGCAGCGCGCGGTGAGCTTCCTGCTCTCGCACTCGCCGCGCGATGCACTGCATGCTGACGCGCAGCTACTGGACAGGCTGCTGTCGACCTTGCTGTTGGGTAAGTCAAACAACGGCTCGTCCCGCAGCGAGCGCGGCGAGCTGGCGGCGCGGCACGTGAGCACGGTGCAGCGCGCGGTGAGCTTCCTGCTCTCGCACTCGCCGCGCGATGCACTGCATGCTGACGCGCAGCTACTGGACAGGCTGCTGTCGACCTTGCTGTTGGGTAAGTCAAACAACGGCTCGTCCCGCAGCGAGCGCGGCGAGCTGGCGGCGCGGCACGTGAGCACGGTGCAGCGCGCGGTGAGCTTCCTGCTCTCGCACTCGCCGCGCGATGCACTGCATGCTGACGCGCAGCTACTGGACAGGCTGCTGTCGACCTTGCTGTTGGGTAAGTCAAACAACGGCTCGTCCCGCAGCGAGCGCGGCGAGCTGGCGGCGCGGCACGTGAGCACGGTGCAGCGCGCGGTGAGCTTCCTGCTCTCGCACTCGCCGCGCGATGCACTGCATGCTGACGCGCAGCTACTGGACAGGCTGCTGTCGACCTTGCTGTTGGGTAAGTCAAACAACGGCTCGTCCCGCAGCGAGCGCGGCGAGCTGGCGGCGCGGCACGTGAGCACGGTGCAGCGCGCGGTGAGCTTCCTGCTCTCGCACTCGCCGCGCGATGCACTGCATGCTGACGCGCAGCTACTGGACAGGCTGCTGTCGACCTTGCTGTTGGGTAAGTCAAACAACGGCTCGTCCCGCAGCGAGCGCGGCGAGCTGGCGGCGCGGCACGTGAGCACGGTGCAGCGCGCGGTGAGCTTCCTGCTCTCGCACTCGCCGCGCGATGCACTGCATGCTGACGCGCAGCTACTGGACAGGCTGCTGTCGACCTTGCTGTTGGGTAAGTCAAACAACGGCTCGTCCCGCAGCGAGCGCGGCGAGCTGGCGGCGCGGCACGTGAGCACGGTGCAGCGCGCGGTGAGCTTCCTGCTCTCGCACTCGCCGCGCGATGCACTGCATGCTGACGCGCAGCTACTGGACAGGCTGCTGTCGACCTTGCTGTTGGGTAAGTCAAACAACGGCTCGTCCCGCAGCGAGCGCGGCGAGCTGGCGGCGCGGCACGTGAGCACGGTGCAGCGCGCGGTGAGCTTCCTGCTCTCGCACTCGCCGCGCGATGCACTGCATGCTGACGCGCAGCTACTGGACAGGCTGCTGTCGACCTTGCTGTTGGGTAAGTCAAACAACGGCTCGTCCCGCAGCGAGCGCGGCGAGCTGGCGGCGCGGCACGTGAGCACGGTGCAGCGCGCGGTGAGCTTCCTGCTCTCGCACTCGCCGCGCGATGCACTGCATGCTGACGCGCAGCTACTGGACAAGTGGACAGGCTGCTGTCGACCTTGCTGTTGGGTAAGTCAAACAACATCAAGCTTATGAGAAAGGAACTAGGACACTCTAGAATAATGGAGCCTTTCAATGATGCAAGAGCAAGCGAAGCGAGCTCGAATATATTTACACATTGCCTAGAGTAGGTTTTTTAGTAACAGCTTAAACAGTATTTTTTGTCAATGGTTTTTTTTTTGTATGTACACCTGTGGTCCGGCCTGGGATAAGTTAAGATTCTGTGACAGCATACTTGGGGCCTTCTTCGATTGTGGGGCTCTGAGTATTACACTAGAGACCAAGATTAGCAATTTGCTTTGTGTTTTCCAGCGGTGAGCGGCTCGAACGCCTCGCGGCCCAAGTGGTGGGTGAGCAGCAGTGCAGACTGGGCGTCCCCGCTGCAGTCGCTGTTCTGGTGGGCCGCCGCCCCCGCAGCCGGGGCGCGCGCCCTGCAGCCCGGCCTGCTGCGCGCGCTGTACCACGCGCCCGCGCCCGTGCTGCACGTGCTCACACCTACCGACCCCGCACAGCTCAGGAAGGTATGTAGCTAAGCGGGCTGGGCGACGTCGCTGCACTCATGAAGCTTCAATCATAACATTTTGTGTATTTCCCACCCCCAGCTAGCGGTGTACCTGCTAACGATCCTCAAGCACATCCACGGGTCAGCCGAGAGCAGCACGGCGCCGGTGGAGCTGCCCATAACGGACTGGGCACGCAGGCCGGGCTCAGCGAGCGCGTGCCGCACGACCAGCTGCAGCCCGAGGCCGCCGCGCTGCTCAGGCAGGATGAGGAGCGCTGGGCACGACAGCAAGCGCGCACCAGATCTGTTATTGCCAAGTGAGTATGCACCCAGCACCTGCGAATTGTTTGAAAGAGATACAGCCATGAATTCTTTATTTGAATTGCTTAGAGTGGTGTGGAGCAAGGACGGACTGGCCAGCAAGGTGACGGAGAGCGCGATGTCGGTGACGCGCGGCGTGGTGGACGCGCAGAACTCGCAGCGCAAGGCCTTCATGGAGCATCTGCGGCGCGCGCACGCCAGCCTTGCGGCCGCGCAGCAGGCCTGGCAGCGGCTCATTGATACCTACACGCACGAACAGGGTAAACTTTCATAGCGAACTACAAGTTTGTCTGTTAAAATATGTCACCAAAAACCGCATCGAACAACGCACTGGCCTCATAAATAACCAACCGCACCACACATCCGAGGATTTCCCCAAAAAAACATAAGTAACGCGGCAAAACGCATTAACATACACCTTCCCTTTTTAGTCTGCATTGGATTCTTTAAACTGATGTACCTATGCACGATGGGTGGACAATAAACACACACATTAATCCAACGTATTTGTTCGTTTGATTTGATAAGCCATGAGGTGTAATGTAACATCCCCCTACAGCGGTATGGCACTGCCCACGCACGTACCCGCGCTCGTGGCAGCTGGACGCGACGGAAGGTCCGGGTCGCGTGCGCGTGCGGCTGCGGCGTGCGCATCTGCACATACCCGACAAGTTCCTCAAGCCGCACCAACGACACAAGGCCGGTAAGTGGATACTGTAAACTGTTGGTGGTTACTTCATGTATTTTTAAAATATACTTAGGAAACTCAAAATGTATGAATTCACTTAGCATAAAAACATAAACTGTCGCACATGAAATAGGAAAGGGCCAAGAATTAAACCTTGAGGCACGCCCATCTTGACTAGAGACCCGGAGGACGTCGCGCTATTACTATTTACTTTTTTGCTGTCTGTTTGATACGTACAAAAGAACAAAAGCAGCAGCTGGTTTGCGAATTTCGTAGTAATGTAATTTACAGATCAATGTTAGTCAGCTTCAATTGTAAAGCGATGAAGAGATCAATGGAGGGGATACGGACACTGTGTAAGGCTGCTGACGTAGTAGCGCTACAGGAAACGTGGCTGCTGCCCCATGATTTGCCATTACTTAGCACAATAGACGAAGACTTCGGATGCACGGGTACATCGGCGGTGGACACGTCGTTAGGCCTCCTAAGCGGCAGGCCATACGGCGGGGTGGCGATTTTGTGGCGAAAGAGTGCGTTTGAGTCAGTCTCAGTAATAGATTGTAATAGTGCGCGTATTTGTGCGATAAAAGTGATGACCCAAAACGGGTCAGTGATAATTTTTTGTGTTTACATGCCGGTTAACGGTATCGACAATTTAACGGTATTTACGGACTGCCTGAGTGTAATAAAGTCTGTGATAGAAGTTAACACTGATAGTGAGGCAGCTTATATTTTAGGGGATTTTAATGCTCATCCAAACGAGCTATTAAATAACTTGACCGTAAATTTGAAGCCTAATAATACATGAGAGAGAGGCCATCGTTCTGTCCCTTTTTCGCTTCCGTTCTCCCTCCTTGTCGCGTACTATCGCCGTCTCTGTCTCTCCTCCTGCCACCACCAGCAGTTGCAAACGTCGGTTTGCTTTTGGATTAGACTCATTGACGTCGTTGTTCCTGTCCTGATAACATCGGAGGTATTTCGCTATCATAAAGTGCTTAAGTGAAATTTGAAAGAGTTATTAACACTATTGTACAGCGTACAGCTCAACACTAAGGTAAAGAACATCTTTCTAACTAACTATAACTTTTGAACACCTATTTGAAATCAGAATACAAGGTTCAAAATCTGTACCTACTGTGAATAATAGTGTGTAAACTCGTTAACGGTGTTACCGTTCGGTTCAAATAAATTAATACCCTCCTTTTTTAACTTTTTTGCATAAAGTTATTTTTGTCGTATTCCAGTGTACCTACGAATTGTAATTATAATGAGTGATCAAAATATCTTACCGAACCAAAATATGAGCACTCAAGATATAGATAAAGAAGCTAACTTGCAATCTCGGAAAAGAAAGCGCCGTGTTCGTCATTCAAGTAGCTCAGCATCATCATCAAGTACTAGTTCAAGTTCTAGTAGTTCTGATAGCTCAACAAACCGTAAGCGTTCTCGCCGTTCGCGTAAAAGAAACAAGCGCAGCCAAAGAGACCGTAAATTTGAAAAGTTATTCGAAGAAGTAGCCGATATTAAGAAAAATTTAATGAATCGGGCTAATGAATTTGATTCCGGGTCATTATATGAACATGATCGTGAAGATTGTTTAGATGATAATGTGAGCCGTCAACTGTATTGCGATAATATATCTATAGATGAACCGGATAATTCTGAGTTAGGCCCGGAAATTTCATTGTCAATAGGGACTAAAACGAAAGATCCTGATATCTTAAGAACACCAAGTGCGTATTTAGACATTTTATAGAGTATACAACGTTTTAATGATCCCGATTGGACAAATGTGAGGTATTCCGAAGTTCAAAAAAATTATAGGCATACCCCCGGTTTCACGGAACTCGATGCAAATGATGAATTGAAACGATATGACGCCTCGCGCTCTTTAATTAATATGGAAAAATCTTTTGGCTCCTTAACTTTCGCCCTAATTAAACAAAAAGAACAGCTGCAAACGGAGCTTCGCTCCTTTTTAAGCTGGACTAGACAAGCAGATAATTTGAACCCTGATACGATTTGTGAAAAAATAACTGATATTTTTATAAATGGTGAGTACGCTAGAATTTCTAGCGATACATTACAAATGATTTGCGGACACCGCGCAGAATGCATACAGCAAAGAAGGGAAACTATTTTGGCTGGTGTCAAGGATCCACTACACAAGACTATGATGAGAAAAATTCCGCCGTCTTGTCACAATCTTTTCTCAGCTGAACAACTTACTTCTATGTTAGAAAAAGCGGGAGGCGTGAATAAAGTATTCTGGCCTCGTGAGAAGGATCGCGCTTCTGCACCGCAGACCGATCCAAGCACATCTACGGCTCAGCGAAAGTTTCCACTTCCGAGTCAAAGAAAGGTGACTTATAAACATATGGGGCATACCTCTTCAAGGCCGAATAATAAACCTTTCTTTAACAGCGGCAAGCCCTTTCGGGGCCGGGGTGGTAAGCAATCAAATAACCGTAGATCCAATGATAATTCAAATACCAGCCGCAAAGCATCTCCCTCATCCCACCGGGATAGGAGAGGAAATTCACGCCGATTCTGACTCAACGAGTTCGTTTCGCGCCGGTCAGCTGAGGTTTTTTCACGACCGGTGGAAGAAAATGGGCGCACCAGATTATATATTAAAAATAATATCCGGTTACAGAATTCCGTTCGTACAAAAGCCTCCACTTCACATGCCCAATCTACAGAATTCAGTACAGTGGACGCCTCATTCTCCAGAAATGGATCAAATTATTCACAAAATGATATCACAAGAGATACTTACAGTCATGCCACTGACTCAAAGTTTCATTTCACCAATGTTTCTGGTACCCAAAGGAGACGGGGATTTCAGACCGATTTTCAATCTCAAAGCCCTAAACCGATACGTCGATGCCTCCACCTTCCGGCTGATCAATATTTTCAGAATCCCAGACTTCCTTCAACCGAACGATTGGATGGTGAAAATAGACCTATCTCAGGCATATTTCCATCTGCCAGTCACAAAGGCTCACAAAAGATTTTTACGGCTAGTTTACCAAGGCCAATTGCTTCAAATGAACTGCCTTCCCTTCGGGCTCAGTTCAGCACCGAAAACGTTCGCCTCCTTGAGCAATTGGATTGCCCAGACTCTTCGAGACCGCGGAATGCGTGTAGTAATTTATTTAGACGACTACTTGTTATAGTCAATCAAGATCACGAAACACTGGTGAGTCACGTCAAAACCACAGTGGACATCCTAAAGTATTTAGGATGGATGATAAACTTCGAAAAGTCTATCCTGCAACCAAGACAAGCAATAGAATATCTAGGTATATTATGGGATCCATGGAAGAACATGAAATCACTTCCAGCAAAAAAGTGCTTGAAAATGAGAACCATGATCACTCGCTTGATCAACAAGCAAAAAGCATGCCTGAAGGAGTTACAAAGCATCATAGGAATGATGAATTTTTCAAGCTTCGTTGTACCTCGCGGAGACCGGCGTTTTGCGTGTGCGCCAGCTGTATATTATGGCTGTGGCCCTAAGGTACCACAAAAATGCACATGGCGCGATAACCTACCCCAAGGTGCGCTACCTCAGAAATGGAAATAAGCCTCGATGGCGGAAACCTAAATGCAGACTCGGTTTCGGCACTAGATGTTTTTATTATATGGGACCCTTTATTTATAATAAACTTAACAGCAAAACGGACGTCTTATCGATGACTAGAAATAAATGCAAAATCCATCTCATAAAATTTCTGTCAGGAATGGACTATGAAGGCACAGAGAAGTTCCTTTACTCATGACCATTCACTACACATACATTCACCACACAATTACATAAAGGATTGTTTGGACCAAGCGTACAAAGTCTCATACTGCTAACGGGTCCTCATTCTCCTGATTTATGTGTTTTGTTCGCTTGGCTTCAAACAACCTTAACTCAGTCATTCATCACACACCCCCACCACACTTACACACCTCACAAATACTCACCACACCCTTATAATTAAATTTACCTGTACCTAATTATTATTATTTTACTATTGGTCTGTAATTGCACCTTTACTCTAATTTTTAAAAATCTACCTTGTTCAAAACCCTAAATATGTTATCTGTCTTAGTTCCTAATTATTTATTGTAAGACGAAGGAGACTAGTCTCCACGACACAGGGAATCCTAGTGTGGAGACTAGTGATATTAACTTTCTGTAATGCTCTTCTTGAACAATAAAGATTTATTATTATTATTATTATTATTATTATTACCTCGCGGAAGGATAAATTTTCGTCAACTTCAAAAACTATGCATCAGCATGTTACACCTGAAACCAACAACACAGACCTCACTGCCGGAGGTAGCCCAGAGGGACTTACGATGGTGGCAAAATCATCTCGAGACTTCGTCTCCTATCCATGTCCCACATCCAACATACTATATTGTCACCGATGCCTCAGACAACGCTTGGGGTGCTTACATAAACAACACCTATGTATCCGGCACTTGAAAAGAACGGGAAAAATTGCTTCACTGCAATCTAAAGGAGATGCTTGCAATCCTGAAAACGATACAATATTGTGGCCAAAGCCTGCACAAAGCAGCGATACCCATGACGGAAAAAACAAAAATTTTCGTCGGCGCCATTTTGGATTTTCATTTTGACTTCATTTTCGTAATCAGCTACCCCAAAAACCATGAAAACGATACCCATGACGGAAAAAACAAAAATTTTTGTCGGCGCCATCTTGGATTTTCATTTTGACTTCATTTTCGTAATCAGCTACCCCAAAAACCATGAAAACAATACCTATGACGGAAAAAACAAAAATTTTTGTCGGCGCCATCTTGGATTTTCATTTTGACTTCATTTTCGTAATCAGCGACCCCAAAAACCATGAAAACGACACCCATGACTGAAAAACAAAAATTTCCTAGCCGCCATCTTGGATTTTAATTTTGACCTCATTTTCGTAATCAGCGACCCCAAAAACCATGAAAACGATACCCATGACGGAAAAAACAAAAATTTTTGTCGGCGCCATCTTGGATTTTCATTTTGACTTCATTTTCGTAATCAGCTACCCCAAAAACCATGAAAACGATACCCATGACGGAAAAAACAAAAAAATTTGTCGGCGCCATCTTGGATTTTCATTTCGACCTCATTTTCGTAATCAGCGACCCCAAAAACCATGAAAACGACACCCATGACGAAAAATCCAAAAATTTTCGTCAGCGCCATCTTGGATTTTTATTTTGACCTCATTTTCGTAATCAGCGACCCCAAAAACCATGAAAACGACACCCATCACGGAATAACCAAAAATTTTTCTAGCCGCCATCTTGGATTTTCATTTTGACCTCATTTTCGTAATCAGCGACCCCAAAAACCATCAAAACGACACCCATGACGGAAACACCTAAAATTTTCCCAGCCGCCTTCTTGGATTTGTTTTTTCTCGAAAGATTCATAAAAGTGAATATTTCAATGCAACATTCGAAAGATTCCCCATTATTTCTAAAATAAAGATTTCTATGATTTTTTATCGACCAGTAAAGTATCATTTACGAATAAACTTTATAGTAAGGTTGCGCAAAGCGTTCCTTTCCAACATAGAACATGACTACAATTTTATTTTATCATAATAAATTACAAGAATACTTACGTTTAAACTGTTGACAACCTCTGGTCTACCTGTATTCGTATACGTAACCCACACTAAGGCGCGCGGGAGCGCGAGCGACATAGGTCCGTCCTCCACGAGCCCTCAGGCGTTACTGAGCATATGGCGGCCGTACATCTAGTAATAAGGCATTATTTTGGAAAATCGTAATAAAAAAATGAGACGGCGTAAAATTCCAAAAAAATATAATTAAGGAAGGTAAAGTGTTGTACTATAAGTATGTCTATTTTTTTTTGTTAATATTATCTTTATCCTATGTTTAAACCATATTTAAAACGCATAAATTTTAGCTCAGTATTGCTTTTGAATATCCTTTTTTTTTGCTGCAATTCCATTTATATCTCAATTCTAATCAGGACAAAAACTTCAGGACTATTTAGCCAGTATTTTGACATTTTTTTCAGATTTTTCTGCGTTGCCAATTTGTCACAAGTAGCAGGGAAAAACCAGATGTTTTACGTTTGCTCGAAATTGGGTGTCGGAAAATTGCTATTTCTCGAAATATTAACATTCAAAACGAAATTCTAATCAGGACACAAACTAAAACAAAGTCAGATTTATAATTTTTCATTGAAATATTATGCCTTTATCTATAAATAAGACGTGTCCAGGACTTGTAAAAGTACGTATTTTCGGCAAATCGCCCAAAGTTTGTGACAGCGCTCTTAAGACGTTGGTCTGGCTGAGAAACGTTACAGTAGTCAGTGGCCCGGAAGTCTGACAACCAGTCTTATTAAGGAGTATCATGACAGTAGTAGCTGGGTTGTGGAGGTCAGATAGGCAGTCACTCCATCTATATATCTATATAAATAAAGAGAGAAGTCCTGACTGACTGACTGACTGACTGACTCATCAACGCCCAGCCCAAACCCTTGGACCTAGAAAGCTGAATCTTTGCACAGAGGTTCCCTTTATAATGTAGACAAGGAATAAGGAAGGATTTTTTGAAATTCAACCCCTAAGGGAGTTAAAATAATAGGGGATGAAAGTTTGTATGGAAAATCGTCATTTTCACGCGGGCGAAGCCGCTGGCAAAAGCTAGTGTAAAATAATTCAGCTGCATCCAGTTAGACTGGAAGCCAACACCAACATAGTTTGGAAAAGGCTGGGCAAATGATGGTTGCATTCTGTATCAAGTAGGGTTTTCCTAAATCCTGTTTTATCCTGGGAGGCTGTGTGATGCCTTCCGTATACACGGTAAGACCTTTCAACTCCATTTTACTACTTTTACTACCACTTAATGCCTGTGCCTACGATACGACAGCTGTTTATCTCTGCCTATCCGTTACCTATACCCGGGATATCATTAGTTGACTTCTATTGAATCATGCAGATCCACATTTGCCACTCACCAATTAAATTGCTTCAGAATGGTCCCTACCTACTTGGAGAGTGATCTCGGTTATTTTTCTTTAAAAATATCTGTTCTCTAGCACCGAAAAAGCGGCTTTCGTTCTGTGTCCCAGCGGTGGGGACATTAAGTTACCTTTTTAAAACCTGAATCTTCTTTATATAGCAAGGGACCAACCCGCACTGGGCCTGCGTGGTGGATTATATATAGCCTATCCCTCTCCTAGAGAGGAAGCCGAGTCCCTGCAGTGGGAACATTTGCTGATCCAAGCGTCATTCTTTTCTGCCCTTATCTCAATTTATTTTGGGTCACCGCAGCATGTGTTGTCTATTACTCAGTCATCTAGGCTGTCGCCGTCTCTCTAGTCATATTATCATCCTTCACACGGTCTATCCATGGTTTCTTTATGCGCCTACCACACGCTCACACTTCACCACAGTCTTGCCTGCGCGATTACACGGTGCACACAGTACATCGCGCGTGTTGTTGCTCATGGTAATACAGTTTTACCATACGCGCGATGTACTGTTTGCACTGTGTAATCGCGCAGGCAAGACTGGTGAAGTGTGAGCGTCCATATTCATATTCAAAACTTTCCTCACGTCAATTTCCTCATCACATGGCCCATACCACGACAACCGATTACCACACAACTTTAATTATTCAGGTCAAGTAAATAAAAATAGAAATTACAGTTTAACTCATTCTTTATTTATTAATTTCATAAACATAATTATTTATAATGATATTTCTAGTCACTATTAAGATCTTATAAATTACGATTATTTAAGTACTTATGAAAATGTGTTTATTAAGTACACTTGCACTCATGTAGTAAAATAATTATGTATTAATGTACCTACATAATTAATAATTCAAATGGATTTATTACATTACTTTAAAAAACAACCGTTGTTACTTTAAGAGGTTTTTTTCTTGTGAAATACTGCTTTTTAATATAAATTTTTTCTATAAGAAAACTATCAGCCATTTTTAAATGTTAAAAATGAAAATGTTTCTTAGAGAGAGTGAAATTAAGTTGCAAATCAACTGGGTCTGAAAACAAAACAGATTCTTTTTAAGTAAAGTGAAGAAATTCGGGTGTTTGTATAGGTAATATAACAAGTCCTAAGAATTTATAGAAAAATGGAATGACTAAGAAGTTTTACTCGCCATAACTGTGTTGTTTTGTGCTATAGAAAATAAAGTAAAATACAGAAAAATATTATTGTTAAGTTTAAAAAAATATATTGCAAATTAAATTTCGGATACAGCAACAATTAAAATCAATATTATAATTCAATAATTATTAGTTCAGTCTTAAAAATAAATTAAGTACAATAATATCTTCCGAATAAGTGATGGAAATGATTACTATTTTAAATCTTATTATGATGACATTAAGTAAAAGTTGACCGTGCAACTATATACATATAAATACATTTTGTAAAATATAATTTGCATTTGCATTTTCGTATTGCATTGTTTAGTAAAATAATAATATCATAGAAAACAGAAAAATGGAAAATAACAATGTGCTGGTAAAGAAAAAACACTGACATCAGCGCCTCTACCGTTCGAAGTTGGAACTCAGTAGATGTTTAGTAGGTTTTATATTTTGCCATTCTTTTACAATCTATGAATATTAAAACACATAATTATTTAATTGTCAACTACGCAGTTTATACAAGTTTAAAAACACAATTCATTTTATATTTATTATATTCTTAAATATTGCTTTTTCCCTTGGATCATTTTAGGAATTTATTTTGGATCTGAACAGAGCAAAACATATTTTTGTAAAACCATGTTAAATTTTGAAAATATTCAATTTAATTTTCGATTAATAGAGACAGATTTTTAAATAACCAAACATGTTTTGCACTATGTTGTTTTTTTAGGTTTTTATTTTTAATTTGAAATAAAACGTTAAATAAGTAAATATGTGAGCAATATAATATTATACTATATAAAGCTAAACTTTATACTATATAAAGCTAAACTACCACTGACTCACTCACTCACTCACTGACATCATTGTTCTCCCAGATGTTGGATGGGGAGGTGGGTATATTTTGACAGATTCGTAAACAAGTAACTCTGGTGAGTATGGGAAAAGTCCGAAACCCCCCCTTTTTGCCCCCCCTCCCCCCCCTCCCTATCGTATCTCGGAAACTAGGAGACCCGTATTTTTTTTTTATTACGGATTCGTATAGAGGAGGCTCGGTAAAGTAAAAATCATTTTTCAAAGTGGCCCCCCTTGCCCCCCTTCTCCCCCCCTTTAGGCGGATCTCGGAAATAAAGAGAATTTACGTGTTTTTTTTTTAGGGATTCGTATAGAAGAGGCTTGGGGAAGTAAAAACTATTTTGAAAATTTGACCCCCTTGCCCCCCTCCACCCCCCCCTTTCGGATCTCGGAAGTTAAGAGACTTGGAACGAATTTTTTTTCAGATTCATATAGAGGGGCATTGCGTTAGTCGAAATCATTTTTAGAAACTCCCCCCCCCTTCACCCCCCCCCCCTCTTCACCCCTTTTTTTCTCTTTTGTTTACAGATTCGTATAGGATAGGAGGCTCGGGGAAGTAAAATGGTGGTACCGGTAAAGCGAAGGGGGGAGCGGGCGAGCGAAGCGAGCCGGCGACCCCCGTAGCGTAGGGATAATGTCATGATAGCTTTCCGGTGGTCGGTAGGTCCTGAGTGGAGCGAACCTGCGAGACCGAGTGCAGAGAAGGGGGGAGGTGGCGAGCGAAGCGAGCCGGCGACCTCCTTAGCGTAACGAAGGTTGAGTGGGTGAAGCGTAACGAAGGTTGAGTAGGTAGGTGTAGGTAGGTGTAGGTAGGTGTAGGTAGGTGTAGGTAGGTGTAGGTAGGTGTAGGTAGGTGTAGGTAGGTGTAGGTAGGTGTAGGTAGGTGTAGGTAGGTGTAGGTAGGTAGTTATAGGTAGTTGTAGGTAGGTAGTATTGGAACATTTTTTTTTTCAGATTCATTGAGAGGTGCAATGCGTTAGTCGAAATCACTTTTCAAAGCTCCCCCTCTCCCCCTCTTCACGCCTCGCGAGCTGCGCGCAGCTCGCGCACCCACGCAAATACTAGTTATACTATATAAAGCTAAACTACCACTGACTCACTGACTGATCTATTGACAGAATTGTTCTCCCAGATGGTGGATGGGGAGGTGGGTATATTTTGACAGATTCGTAAACAACTAACTCTCAAACCTATGGGAAAAGTCCCAAACCCCCCCTTTTCCCCCCCCTTCCCCCCCCTCCCTATCGTATCTCGGAAACAAAGAGACTTGAAGTGTTTTTTTTTACGGATTCGTATAGAGGAGGCTCGGTAAAGTAAAAATCATTTTTCAAAGTGGCCCCCCTTGCCCCCCTTCTCCCCCCCTTTAGGCGAATCTCGAAAGTTAAGAGACTTGGAACGATTTTTTTTTCAGATTCATTTAGAGGGGCCTTTGCGTTAATCGAAATCATTTTTCGAGACTCCCCCCCTCACCCCCCCTTCAACCCCCCCCCCCCCTTTTCACCTTTTTTTTTTCTTACATAAAACTATTGAGGGGCGTTGAAATTTGTATACCCTCCCCTCCCCTCCCCTACCTCCCCTAAAATTAAAAGGGCTGTAACTTCGTAACGGTTAGAGATAGCCCTTAGGTGTTTGAACAAATATTATAGTAGGCACCTGTCCGGTGGTGGTACAGCGGTAAAGCGAAGGGGGGAGCGGGCGAGCGAAGCGAGCCGGCGACCCCCGTAGCGTAGGGATATCGACATGATAGCTTTCCGGTGGTAGGTAGATCCTGAGTGGAGCGAACCTGCGAGACCGAGTGGAGCGAAGGGGGGAGGTGGCGAGCGAAGCGAGCCGGCGACCTCCTTAGCGTAACGAAGGTTGAGTGGGTGAAGCGTAACTCAGGGGCGACGACCAGCAAACTTTAGGGTAATGTTTTTTTAGTGGTAGTAGGAGGTAGTAGGTAGGTAGTAGGTAGATAGTAAGTAGGTGTAGGTAGGTATTAGGTAGGTGTAGGTAGGTGTAGGTATGTAGTAGGTAGGTGTAGGTAGGTAGTAGGTAGGTGTAGGTAGGTGTAGGTAGGTAGGTGTAGGTAGGTAGTAGGTAGGTGTAGGTAGGTAGTAGGTAGGTGTAGGTAGGTAGTGGGTAGGTGTAGGTAGGCAGACCCGCGAGCTGCGCGCAGCGAGCGCAGCCACGCAAATACTAGTTATACTATATAAAGCTAAACTACCACTGACTCACTGACTGATCTATTGACAGAATTGTTCTCCCAGATGGTGGATGGGGAGGTGGGTATATTTTGACAGATTCGTAAACAATGAACTCTCAATCCTATGGGAAAAGTCCGAAACCCCCCCTTTTCCCCCCCCCTTCTCCCCCTCCCTATCGTATCTCGGAAACAAAGAGACTTGAAGTGTTTTTTTTTAGGGATTCGTATAGAGGAGGCTCGGTAAAGTAAAAATCATTTTTCAAAGTGGCCCCCCTTGCCCCCCTTCTCCCCCCCTTTAGGCGAATCTCGGAAATAAAGAGATTTTACGTGTTTTTTTTTAGGGATTCGTATAGAGGAGGCTTGGGGAAGTAAAAACCGTTTTGAAAATTTGACCCCCTTGCCCCCCTCCACCCCCCCCCTTTCGGATCTCGGAAGTTAAGAGACTTGAAACGAATTTTTTTTCAGATTCATATAGAGGGGCATTGCGTTAGTCGAAATCATTTTTAGAAACTCCCCCCCTCTCCCCCCTTCACCCCCCCCCCCTCTCTTCACCCCTTTTTTTCTGTTTTGTTTACAGATTCGTATAGGATAGGAGGCTCGGGGAAGTAAAATGGTGGTACCGGTAAAGCGAAGGGGGGAGCGGGCGAGCGAAGCGAGCCGGCGACCCCCGTAGCGTAGGGATAAAGTCATGATAGCTTTCCGGTGGTAGGTAGGTCCTGAGTGGAGCGAACCTGCGAGACCGAGTGGAGCGAAGGGGGGAGGTGGCGAGCGAAGCGAGCCGGCGACCTCCTTAGCGTAACGAAGGTTGAGTGGGTGAAGCGTAACTCAGGGGCGACGACAAGCAAACT
Source organism: Diarsia mendica (assembly GCA_949316265.1). Classification (NCBI taxonomy): domain Eukaryota; kingdom Metazoa; phylum Arthropoda; class Insecta; order Lepidoptera; family Noctuidae; genus Diarsia; species Diarsia mendica. Next base: position 2,841,047 of record OX438917.1, read on the forward strand.
TTAGGGAATGTTTTTTTAGTGGTAGTAGGGAGTAGTAGGTAGGTGATAGGTAGGTAGTAGGTAGGTAGGTGTAGGTAGGTGTAGGTTGGTAGTAGGTAGGTGTAGGTAGGTAGTAGGTAGGTGTAGGTAGGTAGTAGGTAGGTGTAGGTAGGTGTAGGTAGGTGTAGGTAGGTGTAGGTAGGTAGTAGGTAGGTGTAGGTAGGTAGTAGGTAGGTGTAGGTAGGTAGTAGGTAGGTGTAGGTAGGTGTAGGTAGGTGTAGGTAGGTAGTAGACAGGTGTAGGTAAGCAGACCCGCGAGCTGCGCGCAGCGAGCGCAGCCACGCAAATACTAGTTATACTATATAAAGCTAAACTACCACTCACTCACTGACTCACTGACTGACATAATTGTTCTCCCAGATGGTGGATGGGGAGGTGGGTATATTTTGACAGATTCGTAAACAAGTAACTCTGGTGAGTATGGGAAAAGTCCGAAACCCCCCCTTTTCCCCCCCCTTCTCCCCCCTCCCTATCGTATCTCGGAAACTAGGAGACCCGTATTTTTTTTTTTTTACTGATTCGTATAGAGGAGGCTCGGTTAAGTAAAAATCATTTTTCAAAGTGGCCCCCCTTGCCCCCCTTCTCCCCCCCTTTAGGCGAATCTCGGAAATAAAGAGAATTTACGTGTTTTTTTTTTAGGGATTCGTATAGAGGAGGCTTGGGGAAGTAAAAACCGTTTTGAAAATTTGACCCCCTTGCCCCCCTCCACCCCCCCCTTTCGGATCTCGGAAGTTAAGAGACTTGGTTTTTTTTTTCAGATTCATTGAGAGGGGCATTGCGTTAGTCGAAATCATTTTTAGAAACTCCCCCCCCTCTCCCCCCCCTTCACCCCCCCCCCTCTTCACCCCTTTTTTCTGTTTTGTTTACAGATTCGTATAGGATAGGAGGCTCGGGGAAGTAAAATGGTGGTACCGGTAAAGCGAAGGGGGGAGCGGGCGAGCGAAGCGAGCCGGCGACCCCCGTAGCGTAGGGATAAAGTCATGATAGCTTTCCGGTGGTAGGTAGGTCCTGAGTGGAGCGAACCTGCGAGACCGAGTGGAGCGAAGGGGGGAGGTGGCGAGCGAAGCGAGCCGGCGACCTCCTTAGCGTAACGAAGGTTGAGTGGGTGAAGCGTAACTCAGGGGCGACGACAAGCAAACTTTAGGGTAATGTTTTTTTAGTGGTAGTAGGAGGTAGTAGGTAGGTAGTAGGTAGGTGGTGGGTAGGTGATAGGTAGGTAGTAGGTAGGTGTAGGTAGGTAGTAGGTAGGTGTAGGTATGTAGTAGGTAGGTGTAGGTAGGTAGTAGGTAGGTGTAGGTAGGTGGTGGCATACGTGAGATTCATATAGAGGAGGCTCGGGGAAGTAAAATCCGTTTTTCAAATTTGAACCCCTTGCCTCCCTTCACCCCCCTTTTAGGCGGATCTCGGAAGTTAAGAGACTTGGAACATTTTTTTTTTTCAGATTCATTGAAAGGGGCAATGCGTTAGTCGAAATCACTTTTCAAAGTGCCCCCTCTCCCCCTCTCCACGCCTCGCGAGCTGCGCGCAGCTCGCGCACCCACGCAAATACTAGTTATACTATATAAAGCTAAATATAAAGCTAAACTACCACTCACTCACTGACTCACTGACTGACAGAATTGTTCTCCTAGATGGTGGATGGGGAGGTGGGTATATTTTGACAGATTCGTAAACAAGTAACTCTGGTGAGTATGGGAAAAGTCCGAAACCCCCCCTTTTCCCCCCCCTTCCCCCCCCTCCCTATCGTATCTCGGAAACTAAGAGACCCGTATTTTTTTTTTTTTTACGGATTCGTATAGAGGAGGCTCGGTAAAGTAAAAATCATTTTTCAAAGTTGCCCCCCTTGCCCCCCTTCTCCCCCCCTTTAGGCGAATCTCGGAAATAAAGAGAATTACGTGTTTTTTTTTTAGGGATTCGTATAGAGGAGGCTTGAGGAAGTAAAAACCATTTTGAAAATTTGACCCCCTTGCCCCCCTCCATCCCCCCCCTTTCGGATCTCGGAAGTTAAGAGACTTGGAACATTTTTTTTTTCAGATTCATTGAGAGGGGCATTGCGTTAGTCGAAATCATTTTTAGAAACTCCCCCCCTCTCCCCCCTTCACGCCCCCCCCCTCTTTACCCCTTTTTTCTGTTTTGTTTACAGATTCGTATAGGATAGGAGGCTCGGGGAAGTAAAATGGTGGTACCGGTAAAGCGAAGGGGGGAGCGGGCGAGCGAAGCGAGCCGGCGACCCCCGTAGCGTAGGGATAATGTCATGATAGCTTTCCGGTGGTAGGTAGGTCCTGAGTGGAGCGAACCTGCGAGACCGAGTGGAGCGAAGGGGGGAGGTGGCGAGCGAAGCGAGCCGGCGACCTCCTTAGCGTAACGAAGGTTGAGTGGGTGAAGCGTAACTCAGGGGCGACGACAAGCAAACTTTAGGGTAATGTTCTTTTAGTGGTAGTAGGAGGTAGTAGGTAGGTAGTAGTAGGTAGGTGTAGGTAGGTAGTAGGTAGGTAGTAGGTAGGTGTAGGTAGGTGTAGGTAGGTGTAGGTAGGTAGTAGGTAGTTGTAGGTAGGTAGTATTGGAACATTTTTTTTTTCAGATTCATTGAGAGGTGCAATGCGTTAGTCGAAATCACTTTTCAAAGCTCCCCCTCTCCCCCCCTTCACGCCTCGCGAGCTGCGCGCAGCTCGCGCACCCAAGCAAATACTAGTTATACTATATAAAGCTAAACTACCACTCACTCACTGACTCACTGACTGACATAATTGTTCTCCCAGATGGTGGATGGGGAGGTGGGTATATTTTGACAGATTCGTAAACAAGTAACTCTGGTGAGTATGGGAAAAGTCCGAAACCCCCCTTTTTGCCCCCCCTCCCCCCCCTCCCTATCGTATCTCGGAAACTAAAAGACCCGTATTTTTTTTTTTTTACGGATTCGTATAGAGGAGGCTAGGTAAAGTAAAAATCATTTTTCAAAGTGGCCCCCCTTGCCCCCCTTCTCCCCCCCTTTAGGCGGATCTCGGAAATAAAGAGAATTTACAAGTTTTTTTTTAGGGATTCGTATAGAGGAGGCTTGAGGAAGTAAAAACCATTTTGAAAATTTGACCCCCTTGCCCCCCTCCATCCCCCCCCTTTCGGATCTCGGAAGTTAAGAGACTTGGAACATTTTTTTTTTCAGATTCATTGAGAGGGGCATTGCGTTAGTCGAAATCATTTTTAGAAACTCCCCCCTCTCCCCCCCCTTCACCCCCCCCCCCTTCACCCCTTTTTTTCTCTTTTGTTTACAGATTCGTATAGGATAGGAGGCTCGGGGAAGTAAAATGGTGGTACCGGTAAAGCGAAGGGGGGAGCGGGCGAGCGAAGCGAGCCGGCGACCCCCGTAGCGTAGGGATAATGTCATGATAGCTTTCCGGTGGTAGGTAGGTCCTGAGTGGAGCGAACCTGCGAGACCGAGTGGAGCGAAGGGGGGAGGTGGCGAGCGAAGCGAGCCGGCGACCTCCTTAGCGTAACGAAGGTTGAGTGGGTGAAGCGTAACTCAGGGGCGACGACAAGCAAACTTTAGGGTAATGTTCTTTTAGTGGTAGTAGGAGGTAGTAGGTAGGTGGAAGGTAGTAGGTATGTGTAGGTAGGTGTAGGTAGGTAGGTGTAGGTAGGTAGTAGGTAGGTGTAGGTAGGTGTAGGTAGGTGTAGGTAGGTGTAGGTAGGTGTAGGTAGGTGTAGGTAGGTAGTAGGTAGGTGTAGGTAGGTAGTACCGCGAGCTGCATTGAAATTTTTTTTTTTCAGATTCATTGAGAGGTGCAATGCGTTAGTCGAAATCATTTTTCAAAGCGCCCCCTCTCCCCCTCTCCACGCCTCGCGAGCTGCGCGCAGCTCGCGCACCCACGCAAATACTAGTTATTTTATATACTTGAGCATGTTTATAAAAAAGGTATTTCGATATAGTATTTGTAAAACAGTGTGTATAAAATTATATTAATCTTTTGTCCTGAATCTAATCTTCCGGAAAAAATGCGGTAAGATTTTGCACACAAAGATAATTTATATAATATGCAGAAATGCACTGTTTGAGAGAGCTGTATTAGTTCTCCCGATTGTTATTGTTATGGAGGTAAATGTGCCCTCATTTATACCTAAATAGAAAGAAACTGTTGCTAAACTTGGTTATGATCACTGCCATGCACGAAAGTGTCTTTAGAAAAATGTTGTTGAACTTGGCTGTGCTCACTGCCACGCCCAAAATACGCGACGATCATTGTATTATCGATAGAACTTAAGTTGACTTTTTATTTACTTATAATTTAAATATATTTATTTAACTAAAGACCCAGTTTCTCTTGATGTCCGTGTGAAAATCCATCAGAATATTTTCTAAGGCTGTATCGGTACTTTATTAAATACAATTGACATTTCTATAGAAAAGGCACTTTAAAAGGCCAGGTACTTTAAGGCACAGAACAATATACAACATTATTTTTAGTATATGCGAAACCTGAATATAGTTTGTTCAGAATCAGTAACTGAATCGATTAAAATAATTTTTATACCATGTTATATTTTGTCCCAAAATTATTTAAAAAAGGATACGAGTTGGACACCTAGCGACTGTGGTAGCGCGGACGGCCCGCGCCCGCCGCCACGCCGCCGCCGCGCCCCGCGGTGACTTGGTAAGCATATTTTTGAACGGACAACCACGTAACTTAACAGACCTATAACTTTGTGATTTTTCAAGATACAGTTTTGAAATTTTGTACATGGATTCTTTACATAAAAGTACTAGACACGTGTTTCAGGTTTCGCATAAACAAAAACTAATGTTGTATACCAACTACATTACTATTGCAAAACAGTTTAAAACATAGGTATATTTAAATATGTGATATTTTACTAATATTCGTGATTTATGCTACACACAAATTATTCTAGAAATTCCACCAGATCATGTTAAATTCGCGTCTATTTTTATTCTACCTGGTCAATGTCTTCATTGACCGGAAAAACTGTGAAACTGTCTTGGGTTTTTGTACAAAAAAAAAAATGTTGTTTCGATGACGTAATTATATTGAGGTCTACCACGTTGGTCTAGTCAGGAGGTTCCATTTCATGGTCAGGAAAAGAGTTCTTAAGTTTTTCCACTCGTGTGGAAGGAGTCTTAATTTGAGCCCATTTGATGTTACTGATGACAGTGATGACTTTAACGTAACTGCAGAAACGTGGGCAAACGTGTGGATAACGTGTGGGCGTACGTTTATTTAAACGTATTTTCACATAAAGTAGATATTGATTTTAGTTTGGGACTCGTACTTTTATGGTATAGGCAGATAGGTATGATCACAAACTTGCAATCTATATTTATCGATCAAATCACTTTTGGATTTGTCGTACATACTCCCTTCGAGGAAAACGGGCTTTATTTCAAGTAGATCCATAGACAATGTCAAAATTCACCGGACAATGAAAACAAAAGACGTCAAAGTGGATTCTACCAGTATTCTGTAAAACATTCGTTAGTAATGTAAATAATATGGCTATTAAATGTTTTTCATTATTTAGCGATCTATTTCTATTATATCTATAGGCCCGTCTTACCACTTATAATAACTTATTTATTTAAAGAGACTGAGTAATACCAGGTTAGAAAATAGTTTATAAACCCTCGTTTTTTAAGGCAACCCTAGTATTTTAAGGCATTCTTGACCATTTCATAAATGTAACTGCATACCAATTTACAGTTAGGAAAATTCTTTCTCATGAATCACTGCGAGGGAATCTTTAGCTCCTTATAGACAATGTCCAGGTCTACCAATCGTTTCAACTTGCTTACTATCAATTAAGATTTTTTCTAATAGAAAAATCCAATTATAATTTCGCCTGAACCGGGCTTTTAACCCCTCAGGCTAGCAAGACCATGCTAAACCAATCCGTGTTCAGGCTAACATCACACGGTTTATAAAATAAAATTAGAACATAACCTAAAACCTCGGTGATTGCGGACGCGTCCGTACGGTAAGCCAAAATGGCGGTCGCTGCGATCAATTTTGATAGGTTTTTGTACAAAAGTATTAAAAATAAACTGTAGGCAGCTGGTAATGTCGATGGATGGTAATATTTGATAATGATAAGGTAGAGTGTTGATATGGTCGAGTGGTCTATGGCTTCATAGAGGCGCACCAAGAGTGGGGTACAACAGATCACAGGTGAAAAAATCCAAGGAGTCGAGAGGCCCTGGAGGCGGGAGGGGGCTGTTCTGGAAGCTTCCTTCGCTTCTCTTGACCACTCAACTTGTGTTTCATCTGTTCGTCGATGAGCTCTTGCAGGTCCATCTGAAATATTGAAAGTGGAAGTACTGAGTAACATTTTGGTAGTATGCGACGACTTATATCGGTATGATATCGCTTTACACACGTCCTATGTCTGAGAAAATCACTTAGGTACCTATTTCAATACTAGCTGTGCCAGCGTTGCAATGAACTTTTTGCTAACTAGAAAAAAAAAACGACAAAGGTTGCATAAAAATTGGTCAAGCCGTTTCGGAGGAGTTTGATAACCAACACTGTGATTTTAGTGGTAGGTTTATTAGAAGATGTAACCGAGCAACGAAAATCTCCGATCATTTTCAATATTCAAAAAAATTCAATAACGCAGCTTATGACCTTAAACTTGAAAACCATCGAAGCTTCACGGGGCTATTCCATTTAGTTCCACAAGATAAAATTTACTAGATAGTTATTTTAACGATCCTTTTAAAATAAATTAGTCAGGCTTCTTAAAAAAGGTTTAGGGGAGGTCAGCTCAAAGCGGCCACCTTAACTTTAATTTAAGAAAAAACCTATAAAACGATTCATTTTTGAAAATAATTTTATACTAATAGGTAGAGAATTTATTTAATTTTTGTAATTTGCAATTTAAATTTCGTGCAAATTTAAATATAAGCCTTAGATTTGTAGATTACAAAAACTTGTCAAAAAACCGCTTTGCCCGAGGGATCGCCCAAAGCGGCCATAGTGGCAGGGCCTGATTTAGAGTTCTGACCGCCCTAGGCTAACTATGAATACGCGCCCCCAGCCTGACCTGTCCTACCTTTTCATACAGGTGCAACTAATTGAATTACAAGTACAGAAGAGAGCTTACGTAATCTTTTTTTTTTGGCGGGTGGGATATCATCAATTTATTAATGACCCCTTCCGCTCTTGGGCAGAGCGAAGGGAGTGTCAAACTTCTACTGACTAAAAACCACCCATGTTCCTTCTTAGCCCTTTATGTCGAGGCCGCGGTATCTCTTGCGAACAACTGGCTGCAGCCCCAACGGCCATTGCGGGCCCCTTCCATGTTGCTAACATAATTACATATTGACATATTGAGGCGCGCGTGGAATACGAACGCGCCGTCGACACGGTCTGTCGCCCTCTCCACGACTATCGCCACCCCGCGTGTCATATTGACCCCCCCTGTGCCAACACAAGCGTATCATCAGCGTAGCGAACTACGCTAACGCCAGTGACGCCGCTAGGGAGCTCGGAGTGCAGCACGCAGTCGTAACCGATGTTCCACAGGGGCGGCCCCAGAACCGATCCCTGCGGAACACCGCACGACATCTCTTGCCGGTTCCATTGTCCGTCTTGACCAGGATAGATGACAGCCCTGTCTGTCAAATAGTCCCCGACTACACGACGAAGTTAGGCCGGCACCCGGTGATACCGGAGTGCCTCCCTAATGCATGGTGTTGAAGACGTTGGCGATGTCGAGAGACACCGCCAAGACCACACCGCACCGAGAGACCGTAACCCCCTGGTGAGGGCTCTCACGCGCATGATGGCACCCACCGTCGAGTGCCTCTTGCGAAAACCAAACTGGTGTTCCGCAAAATCCGGACCCATTCCCTCAAGGTGCTCGGCGAGGCGGTTTGTAATTACTCTTTCTAAGAGCTTGCCCCCTCGTCGAGTAGCACAATGGGCTGGTATGCGGACAGCGAGTCCGCAGGGCGCCCCGGCTTCTGAATGTGGACCAGCTTCCCCGTCTTTCAAAGAAGCGGGAACTGGCCTCTTTCCAAGCACGCGCTTAATAACCCCTCCAGTCGGGGCCCAAGAGTCTCTGAGGCCAGGACCCAGGCTTTGCCTTCACCGAGACCGCTCTTTTTCTCACTCAATCCACCTGTCCTACCTCTCATACGTGTCAAATGAAATGAAAGAAAGAAATAACAAATAGCGGGAAAAACTGGTTTAAACTTGTTGTGAAATGAGAGAGGCGCGCTCGTGGCGCGGGGTTGGGGTGCGGGGCTGCGGCGCTCACGCGCTCATTTAATTTTTTAACACACGTATTTTTCCAAACGCCGCCCCCTAGGTCCTTGCGCCCTAGGCTCTAGCCTTATTAGCCTGTGGGTAAATCAGGCCCTGCATAGTGGTAAGGGCATAGAGGCCACCCCAAAAATTCTTCGGAAATGTTTATTTTTTGTTGAAATATATCGTGATAGACAAAATAAAAAACAAAATAAATATATTAAAAACATTATTTATTATTATTAAAGATATTTTTAGTAAAATAATCAACATTTTCTACCCGTTTTAATCACAATCAGTATTAAAAGTAATTTGATTTAAATTTAATGTTATAATTAGGTATTTAGTTTGAAAACTTCTGAACTAAAAAAAAAACTAAAACTAAAAAAAATAACTACTTAACTAAACTAAAACTAATTTCTTGCGCGCTTTTCATTTATATCTTTGATTGCTCGGGTCATCGTAATAACTTCATCCCAAGACGCCTGGGTAGTTTTACGTTTGTAATTGTAAACAAAATAACTAAGCATTATCAATCGAATCATAATATTTCAATAAGCGGTCACATGGCCACTTTGCCCGAGCCGCTTTGCCTTTATCGCCCATTTTGTTATAAAAATTAACTACTCCCACATTATTTATCAAATTTTGGAGCTAATACTAAAGAAACAAAGCCAAATAGACAAGTAACAATAAACGTGTAATGCAAGCATTTAAACCTAAACAGGTTTGACCAAAACAGGTTAAACTTACCTTGTGTTATTTTAACAAAAGACGCGAAAACGTATTTTTCGTCACTAAGAGCCACCCGATCATCCCACCGCTACCGAATGACTGATCGGCACGGGGCGGGTAGGGCTTTCAATCCGAAGTTCCGGAGTTTCGTAACTCCGGAGTTTCGGAGCGATTTTAAGCATTTTTTAAATCCGGAGTTGAAATAGAACACCGGAGTTGAAACCGGTTTTCAAAAACCATGAAACATTATTTAGAAAACGACGAAAACTTGCAATTTGATTGTAATTTACCAAACAAATGTTTATTTTTTTATTATTGTTGATTGTTTTAATATTTTATAATGCGTATTAGTTGTCTGATACCCTGGTTCTTCAGTGAATTTCCTCATTTCGGATTTTATTGCACAAAGAAACTCCGAGCATAGCTCTCTCCATGGCTCGTTGCGTGACTCTAAGTTTCTCTAAGAGGCCAGCAGTTAAGGACCATGTCTCTGTGCCATATGTCATCACTGGCAACACACACTGGTTGAACACCCTCGTCTTAAGGCACTTCGGAACTTTGAAGATGTCGTCTAGTTTCCCGAACGCGTTGTTCGATGCTTCAGGTGACCTCTTTGTCGAAGTTAGATCTACCTAGTTTAACAGTTTGTCCAAGGTAGACATCTAGACATATCTATCGACAACTTCGAGAGTATCGCTCCCAACAATTACCGGTAAGGGTGAAAGGGTGGAACACGGACATTCGACATAACTTTCGTCTTGTCCACGTTCATTTTAAGACCAACCTGTTGAGAAACGTTACAGAGGTCCCTGAGCATTGTGTCCTCCAGCGGAATCGTCATAATTACTATTATATAATATATCATCGGCAAAACGAAGGTGAGTGATATATTCACCATTGCTGTTGATGCCAATCCGGCCCAGTCCAAGAGCTTAAAAACATGCTCCAATGCGTTCGTGAACAGTTTCGGAGAAATAACGTCTCCCTGTCTCACGCCTCTTTGCAATTGGATTGGTTTCGTGCTATCGTCCTGTAATCGGATCGACATACGGCATCACTGAAGAGACTGTAACACCGCCCAGGTTTCGATTGAATCGAAGACTTTTTCATAGTCCAAGACATAATGGCCGATTATACTGCTCAGACTTCTGTATGATCTGGCGGAGCATATGGATGTGTTCCATGGTGCTGAAGCCTTTTCGGAAATCGGCTTGTTCGGGTGACTGGAAGTCATCAAACCTGCGTTCGAGACTTTTCGTAATGACCCTCGAGAACAGCTTGTACACAATGCTCGGAGTGAGATGGGTCTATAAATTCTTCAGTAGGGTGTTACCATTTTTTTTGAAGAAGAGCACTACCACACTCCTGGGCCAAGTTGAAATGACAATGGGCAGGCCACACCGCTCGGAGAACCGACAACCGGTGGGAAAGAAAGGTTCTCGAGTGGCGACCATGAACCGGAAAACGTAGCGTTGGTAAGCCTCCTACCAGGTAGACCGACGACATCGTGAGAGTCGCGGGCAAGCGGTGGATGTAAACGGCAGGCTGCCCTTCTTTATGGCGTTCGATGGGGGTGGCCTATGTCCAGCAGTGGACGCCTTATGGCTGATGATGATTATTTGTCTATTATAACGTCTGTCTGTCAGACATTAAATTATTAAACAAAAAGTTTCATTTTTATAAAAAAAAAAAATATATTCTTGTATTTTTAATGATTGTTTCAATATGTTTCAATATTTTATAATGCGTATTAGTTGTCTATTATAACTTCTGTCTGTACATTACATTTTTAAACAAAACCACGGATTCCTTAACAAATAAAACGTCTATTAATTAATTTAAAGGGCCTTTTTATTAATTTCTAAAGAATTAGTCAACTCCGGAGCCAACTCCGGAGTTCCGGATTTGATTGCTCAACATCGTAACTAGCTCCGGAGTTGATAACTATCCGAGTTTGAAAGCCCTAGGCGGGGGGTTCATTACGCGTCCAGAATGGCAAAGTCGCGATTTCACTTCAAATATCCGAAAAATGAATCGTGGCCGCTTTGCCTTCTATGGCCGCTTTGAGCTGACTTCCCCTAAGCACTTTACGTTAATGTTGAGTAAACTGTCAGATCCAAAACGTATGATTAGGAGTTAGTAGACCGGGACCTATTTTGGAAAGTATCTTCGCAAGATAAAACAAATTCTTTGGAGAAAGTGCGGAAAGTATGGGAACATTTTCGTTGCTTTTTCGCAAAATAAAGAAGTTATTAGCGGAATAATAATTGCAGAACACACTTGCATACTCAATGCATTTTTATGATTTTTGTGATATAGGTACGTTGTTGAGCAGATGATATTATTTTTCAAACGCAATTAAATAAACGAAGTACCTAGTGATTTACGAATTAACTTCGAAATTCTTTAGATTTTGAGAAGAGAAACATAAAACCTTTATTTTGGGATATAAACACTCAACGTTTTACTACATACCTGCCACTGTTCCAGTTGCTGCCCAAGGTCTACCTTCTGGCGAACAGCCTCGAACAGCAGACTGTTGGCTTGCATCAGCTCCACCCTGGTCTTGGCGAGGGAAACCTGGAAAATTGGAATGCCGTATTTATTACCCGCTGTAGTGCACATACAAGGATACTAGAATCTCGAATACTTGACTTAGATATAAAGTAAGGTAAGTTATTATTTTGCCAATAAAGTAGAACCATCTAGTGGTTTTTGCCTATTCCATTAACGTCTTGTACATATCAGCAATTAATCAGCATGACCTCAATTTTAGGCGTTTCGTTGGACTCATTCTATGAAACTGCATATAGGTACTATGTGATAAGACTAGCTGTTAGCGCGGGGGTACGAACCCCGGCTTCGAGGGTCAAGTACGAGTAAGAGTCAGGGGAGAAGAGGGGGAGTGCTTCATCAGCTTTTTCTATATTTTTATGCACATTCTATTTAACTACTGTTTGTTTTATTTTAAGCCTTTTTTGGGCTCGTTCGGAGTAGTAGTTGGGTCGGAAATCTCAAGTCAAATCAATATCAGTCTAAGTCTCTGTAACCCTTGCCTCAGCAGCCTTCTTTCTCTCCATGGCCTCGTCTCCCTCCTGTCGTGCCTTGGTGACCGCCTCATCGTTCTGCAGGCTGCTGTAGTTGGCATCATTCAGCAGCTTGTCTCGCTCCTCAGCGGCCGCGCGGAGTTCTACGTCAGCGACCGACAGCTGGAATGAGGAGAAATACATGTCGCAGATTCAACACCGAGGCACAATATTTAGAGTTGACAATTTAGAATAACGCCATCTATCATCGTTTTTCGGATCTATCATCGTTAAAGTCGGAAACGTCAAGCAGTGAGCTTGGGTGAGGTCGATGCAGAGCGTGGCAGGTCTGGTTTGACAGTTTTCGGTTGACAGATGATAGCTGTCAGTTGTCATATGTCAAATGTCAGTTGTGAGTGGTCGGTTGACGTTGACGTTAGACGCATTTGACTTGAGGGACGTTACTTTTTGGTGAGACACGAGTGGGAACGGTCGTGGTGCCCGCCTGTATCGAACTTACCGCGTTTTCGTACTTTAATCCGTTTCCATCGGCTTGATCGTTTGAGATTTTGTTAATTTGTTAACGGAAGTAAATAAATAGGCGGTTGTAATCAGTGTTGAGACTATTATTTCGTACCTCCGCCATGCTGAACTTGGAATCTGACAACGATGTACCCGAAATAGTTGACCTACCGTCGTCATCAGAAGTGGGATGTAACTCTTTTTTTTTTTTTTTTTTGGTGGGTGGAAAATCATCGAATGACCCCCCCCGCTCTTGGGCAGAGCGAAGGGGAGTGTCAGACTTCTACTGACTAAAAACCGAACCCATGTTCCTTCTTTGCCCTTGCGCCGAGGCCACGTAATCTAGTACTAAATACCGCGGCCTTGGGATGTAACTCTAACGCCTACATAGTGTAAGTGATAGTGCTAGGCCGGAAAAGTGTAAAGACAATGCGCGTGCGTCTGAAAGTGACATAGAAACGGAAATGTGGTGTTTTATGTTCGAGCAAATAAACAAAAACTTTATGACTATTGTACAAGCAATGAAATCACTTTTTGCGAGTACGGATATTCGCCTACCACATTTTGACCCTGAAAAACGGAACATTGTCCCGCGTGCTTGGTTGGCAAGAGCTGACATGTGTGTTATCGATCCGAATAATCAAGGTGCATCGTTGATGATTGCTTTGAACCGCGCACTCATTAGAGAGACGGGACGAACGGGAGTCACACATCCACTGTAGGTGCGTCGTAAGTCGGCACCTCCGTCGCTGGTCGTCCTCCGCTGGGCCTCCTCCGGGTAACCGTTGGTCTCACCTGGTGGGGATGGACCGCCGGGGTGCTGTGAAGACAGCAGCGCCGTGTAACCGGCGCTGTGGCGTGCCTACAGGGGACGCAGCGAATTCCACGAGACTCATGGGAGAAGTTTCGTCATGTCTGTCGTCCATATCTTGTCCTGGGATGAAATGGAGCGATTTTAAGGAGCTGTTTATAGTCTGGAGTGCCCCGTATGGTGATGACGATCGCGAAGACCCTGATGCGACATCAGAACCGGGATTCACTCGAGCTGAAGAAAATACGAAGAATGGTGCGATGACGTCACGGTGCGCTGAGAATTTACTTCGGCAGCGGCGCGGCGGCGGGACGCGGCTTGGCGGTGCGTGGTTGGCAGCGCGGCGGCGCGACAGGCTGACCAAGCAGTGCCTGCAGCCTGCAGCAGAGGCAAATAGCAAGCGACGTGTTAAAGTTTGCTATGTGAGCAATCCCAGCGGTGTGCTGATGAATACCTGGTGAGTCGTACCCATTTTATTACGATTCTGGTGCAGAATGCTCTCTGATCAGAAATGTCTCGTCACAGTTCAGTGGCAAGTGTGTAAATAACATTGTAAATTGACCCGGGATAGGTCATGGTAGTCTGTACTTCACAATTACTTTCTGAGGTTATGATTTGCGATTTACGATTAGAGATTTTATTTCATGTTGTAAAAAAAAATGATATTTTAATTGGCGTTGAGATTTTACAACAAGGATTTAATGTTAGTTAGACGTGTGATAGTGTTGTTTTTGTGTCGTGAAAAGGTTGTTAGGTTATGTGATGTTTCAAATAAGCTCAAGAATGCTTCTAATATTCTAATTGATTTCAATACAGTTGATACAGATGTTCCGTTAGAATTTCGTTCCCAATTAATTAATCTATTGACAGCATATTCATCTTTGTTTACTAGTGATTTCTAGATCCCATATTATTATTACAACAAGACTAATTGAATACTAAGTGGTCAACTTAACATTTAAAGTACCTAGCATAGTAAGAGTTTTCTTATAACCTGTAACGTTACAGGAAAAATAAAGTAACATGTTGAACAACCCTACTTTAAAAAATATTTTGATGAAGGCTCGAAATGATTATCTTGATGGTGTTGTGCATGTAACTGGATGGAGGTTACATGTGGAGGTGACCGGATAGAGGTTGCCTGTTGTGTATGTAACCGGATGGAGGTTACATGTGAAGGTGACCGGATAGAGGTCGATTGGTTTGATGCTTATAACCGGATGGAGGTTATAAGTGTGATGATGAAGACCGGATGGAGGTCGATTGTTTTGATGCTTATGGCCGGATGGAGGCTATAAGTGTGATGATGAAGACCGGATAGAGGTCAGAGTATGAGCACTGCAATATTTTAATGAGTTTCCTATTATTTAAATGAGTATGGGTGTTGTTCGATATGTCAGCTTTGAGAAAAAGAGTTTGTTATGATTTTTATTAGAACCTGTAATGATTTTGATCAGAATACCTTTTATTCCCCACCCACTTGGGCCAGGAATGGCCGAACGGCTGGTATTGGGCAGACTTCTGTAAGGTCAACTGTACAAATTTTGACATCTGTTAAGACCGATGAAATTGTTTTAGAAATTCTATTTCACGTTTTACCCTACAATTATTTGCGATTAGTTTCGGTTCATAATGTCATCAAATGAAATACGATTTGAGAAAATACGGTCAATTGAGGCATGTGACGCAATTGCTGACTGTAAATTTGACTTTGACACGATAGACACTGACAAAACGAGATCGGGTGATGATGAAGGGGTCAGACCTTAAGTGAGAGGTAAAAGATGCAAATGTAGTATGCAAGTGATTCAGATTGCATACATTGCAATGCTGTTCGTTGCTGCACGCGTGTAAGTGTTTACTTGAGGGCTGTGACCAACGTTCAGCATGGCAATGTAGCTAAAGGTGCTAAATAAAGGCAATGTGTTGAGTTGAGTCGATGTTGGGTACCGGATAGAGGTCCCATGGTTGCCGGATGGAGGCAATGAGATGTGTTGAGGTTGGGTTTGGGTACCGAATGGAGGTCCCATGGTTGCCTGTTGGAAGCTGTGTGTGTTGTATGGTACCGAGCAGAGCATTGCATACTGGATTTGATCGGATACTAGATTTGGTCGAAAGTTGATGATTCTTAAAGAATGTTGATTTCAATGTTAAGATTTTCTTTATGAGATTTGATGAGATTATGGATCAGAACAAAATTTTGTCTTGGTCAGCGAGGCCGAGTAAGGGACGATTTACTTTCCGTGAATTCTTGTTGCAGATACCTCACACGAGGACGTGTGAAATGTCAAGATGGCCGTGTCGCAGATTCAACACCGAGGCACAATATTTAGAGTTGACAATTTAGAATAACGCCATCTATCATCGTTTTTCGGATCTATCATCGTTAAAGTCGGAAACGTCAAGCAGTGAGCTTGGGTGAGGTCGATGCAGAGCGTGGCAGGTCTGGTTTGACAGTTTTCGGTTGACAGATGATAGCTGTCAGTTGTCATATGTCAAATGTCAGTTGTGAGTGGTCGGTTGACGTTGACGTTAGACGCATTTGACTTGAGGGACGTTACTTTTTGGTGAGACACGAGTGGGAACGGTCGTGGTGCCCGCCTGTATCGAACTTACCGCGTTTTCGTACTTTAATCCATTTCCATCGGCTTGATCGTTTGAGATTTTGTTAATTTGTTAACGGAAGTAAATAAATAGGCGGTTGTAATCAGTGTTGAGACTATTATTTCGTACCTCCGCCATGCTGAACTTGGAATCTGACAACGATGTACCCGAAATAGTTGAGCTACCGTCGTCATACATATTGTTAGTGATATATTGTAAGTCCCGTTACAGGTATGCCAGTGACCGGAAAGTCTGCCAACCAGTCTTAGCAAAAGATATCGTATTGCCCAGTATTAACTGGGTTGTAACTATAATAACTAAACACGAAAAAGTGTGTATTTCACGGCTGCACCAAATAGGACGTTCGGCAAAGTGCCGAGCAACTAGTGCCCGACGCTGGTGTACGGATTTCGGGGGTTGGTTTGAAGGATACTGTTACGACGGTCATCTAGAATCTTCGAGAAACCGCGCTAATAACTGTGTAGTACCTAGAAAATACGAGTTCATTCTTTTAGGTACCTATTTCCGTAGTAGGTATAGAACTTACATTGTATTCAAGGTCAGGCGCCGGGAGTCGCCGGCAGTTGTCATTGTAATTTCGACCGTATGCCGACGACGTAAAGTAACTTCTTCCTTGTCGGTTCTTTTATCTTTAAATTTATTTTTTTGTTAATGTTTTTTTGTGGATGCTTTCTTGAATAATGGTGAATTATCTCGAATATCTTTTGTTTGCGTGGGTATAAAAGGACCGATTAAGGACGAAGTGAGTTAGTTCACTTTTAAGCGAGACAACGAAAGGATCGAAGAGAAATCTAGTGCGACAAAGTGTTCAGTAGAATTGAAGTGATTGTGAATAAGTGTATTGTGACTTTGTGAGTAATAAAGTTAATTCGTGTGTTTAATTGGTAGTGTTTTTATTTATCCCATACCCAGCTCGTAACAATTTGGTGTCAGAAGCGGGGATAAATAATGCCGATTCTACCGAAGGACGACACGGATAGTATCCGTACGAGGAGTCAGCGGCAGCAAGGTATGGACCAAAGGCGATTTGGGGACTCCCCGACACAGACACCGGGCGGTGTCCAGCCTACGTCAGAGCCAGTCGCTGGCCCATCTGGAGCTACTCCAGCGGCGCCTACTATATCAGCGGCGCCTGACTTGTCTGCCTTAATGGCACTGCTGCAAGACCAGGCACGTCGTCAAGAAGAGCAGGCCCGTCGGTTGGAGGAGCAGTTGCAACGGGACAAGGAGGAACAGGCACGCCGTCAAGAGGAGCAGGCTCGGCGCCAAGAGGAACAGATGCTCCTGATAAAGGATCTTCACGCATCAGTTGGGAAAGAGCTGAGCGTGATGAAGGAGCAGGTACAGCAGCACGACAACCGTATCGCAAAGGCCGAAATCCAGATCGCCGACGTGAAGAAGGCCCTGAGCGAAATTAAGGCTGGAGACGGGGCTGTGGCTTCGGTGATTGCTGCACCTTCAGTACGCGGGTTTAAAGTGCCGACATTCGACGGAACATCTTCGTGGTCGGCCTATAAAATCCAATTCGAGGCCGTTATGAAAGTGAATGGGTGGACCAAAGCGCAAGCCATGACCGCGCTCACCTTGGGTCTCCGAGACCAGGCCCTTAACATTCTTGAGGCCCTCGGCAAGGATGTGACCTACGAACAGCTGCTGGAGGCATTAGAATCCAGATACGGCGACGCGCACCTGGAGCATGTTTTTCGTGCAAAATTAAGGGATCGCGTTCAACGTAGTGCCGAGAACTTACAGCAGTGGGCTCTGGAAGTTGAAACGATGGTTCGGAAAGCATACCGGTCTGCCCCTGCACTCATCGATGGAAATTTGGTACAGGCGTTCGTCGACGGAATACGTGACTTGGAAGTGAGAGCCGCTGTGAGACTCGGACATCATAAGACGTTGAAGAACGCCTTAGCACATACTCTGGAAGTAGAAGCAGTGAGACAAGACCATCGAATACACTACGTCAGAGAAGTTGTGGCATCACCTACAGACGACCGTCCGCAAGGGTACAGTCCCAGCTGCTTCACCGGTAAAGAAAGCGATCATCTCCGCTCAAGCTGTCCAAAGCAAGTTGTGGTAACACCTGTACATCAGCGTCCGCGAAAGTACAGCCCTAGGTGCTACGCTTGTGGAGAAAGTGGCCACCTACGGCCAAATTGTAAAAAGCGACGCACACCGAGGGAAGACCGATCACAGCGGGAAAAGGCGACTGATATGACTGCCCAGCAACAGTGGAGAACTCGCGGTAACAATGATGAACTTTCTAGACCTTGGCGTGAAGACTGTATGCAGAGTTCCAGACAAGAAACTAAGGAAGTTGTGTCTGTGAGGAGGCTAAGAACAGATCTCAGCAACGAATGGAAGGAAACCATACAGCAGGCTCAGCAAAGTGACTCTGATATCAAACCGATCTTCGATTGGATCAAAGCTGGTGGTCCGAAGCCCAAGTGGAGTGATGTGGCTGCGATGAGTTCCATCACGAAGAGTTATTGGGCACAATGGAACAGCTTGGTGATCCAGGATGGAGTCTTGTGCCGTAAATGGGAAAACGCTCGAGGGGACAGCTGTCATCTACAAATGGTTGTCCCTAAAGCTAAGGTACCGGATGTTTTACGGCTCTACCATGATGGATGCTCAGGAGGACATATGGGGGTGAAAAGGACTCTACTGAAGATCAGAGAACGCTTTTACTGGATCCACTGTCGAGATGATGTGGAGGACTGGTGTCGCAAATGTACCAGCTGTGCGGCTGTGAAAGGACCCCACACACGAAGCAGAGGTGCCTTAAAAGTTTACAACGTGGGAGCCCCCTGGGAGCGGATAGCACTGGACGTTGCGGGACCATTTCCGGAAAGTGACAGCGGAAACAAGTACTTCATGGTTGTCATGGACTATTTCACAAAGTGGCCGGAAGTCTTCGCCATTCCTAACCAAGAAGCTACAACAGTCGCAGATAAATTGGTTCAGGAAGTCTTCTGTCGTTTTGGAGTACCCTTAGAAATTCACAGCGATCAAGGGAGGAATTTTGAATCGCAAGTTTTTCAGGAGACTTGTCGATTGATGGGTACCCACAAAACCAGAACCACCTCTTACCACCCACAATCTGATGGAATGGTGGAACGATTCAACCAGACATTGGAGAGATATCTGGCTAAAGTCGTGGAAAGCAGGCAAAGGGATTGGGACAAGCACATACAGCCGTTTCTTCTGTCCTATCGAAGTGCAGTTCACGAAAGTACGACTGTAACTCCAGCCTTCGCGAACTTTGGAAGGGAATTACGGTTGCCTGCAGATTTAATTACTGGAACTCCCCCTGATGTCCCACGCAGTGTAACGGATTACGCGAATGACCTGCGTAACAAGTTAAATGATGTGTATGAGCATATCAGGCAATCCGGGCAACAGATGTCTGAGAAGATGAAGACTCGTTATGACCGGAAGGCAAACAGTCGTGGTTTCGACGAAAATTCGCTGGTGTGGTTGCATAACCCAGTGCGGAGCAAGGGAAAGTCTCCGAAATTGCAAGCAAAATGGGATGGACCATACAGAGTTGTGACCAGGATCAACGATGTCACCTACCGAATACAGAAGGGTCCGCGAGGTGCGCCTAAGGTTGTGCATGTGGACCGACTGGCGCGATATTACGGGACTAATGATGCTCGGGACGAGCATGTCTAAGGAGGGGGCAGTGTTACGACGGTCATCTAGAATCTTCGAGAAACCGCGCTAATAACTGTGTAGTACCTAGAAAATACGAGTTCATTCTTTTAGGTACCTATTTCCGTAGTAGGTATAGAACTTACATTGTATTCAAGGTCAGGCGCCGGGAGTCGCCGGCAGTTGTCATTGTAATTTCGACCGTATGCCGACGACGTAAAGTAACTTCTTCCTTGTCGGTTCTTTTATCTTTAAATTTATTTTTTTGTTAATGTTTTTTTGTGGATGCTTTCTTGAATAATGGTGAATTATCTCGAATATATTTTGTTTGCGTGGGTATAAAAGGACCGATTAAGGACGAAGTGAGTTAGTTCACTTTTAAGCGAGACAACGAAAGGATCGAAGAGAAATCTAGTGCGACAAAGTGTTCAGTAGAATTGAAGTGATTGTGAATAAGTGTATTGTGACTTTGTGAGTAATAAAGTTAATTCGTGTGTTTAATTGGTAGTGTTTTTATTTATCCCATACCCAGCTCGTAACAATACTCAATCGCAAGACTTTTATATAAATTTAATCGATGCTGACTGCACGAGTTAAGTAAGGCAAGTGAAGTACATAGGAGAAAAAACATAAGACCTTATGAAATATAATTACTTAAAACTAATTGATCGGGTTGTTGCTATGATAATTTTGGCAGGCGCTCCAACATGCCCCCGGGCGTTGAAAGCAACGGTTTCAACCAGAATCAGAAGACACAGGCAATGGGCAGATCCTGTTGAATGCCCGCCGAATGAGTCCAGTGGAGGTCTGTATGTCAGCCACACGAGCGATGCCATCCGTTCCCGGGTGAACAGCCACAATCCGTCCAAGTCTCCACTTCAGAGGAGGAAGGTTGTCCTCCTTGATCACGACTAAGGAGTTAATCTTCAGACTGTCCTTGCAGCTACGCCATTTTGACCGCACCTGCTGTAGCTCTGTCACGTATTCCTTACTCCATCTGCTCCAAAAATGTTGTCGGAGTTGTTCGACTCTTTGAAGGCGAGAGAGATGGTTGGCAGAGTAATCCTGGTAGTCAGGTTGCGGCAAGGAAGTGAGGGACCGCCCAATCAGGAAATGTCCTGGCGTAAGCGGAGTATAATCTGCAGGATCTGAAGACAACGGCGTCAGTGGACGTGAGTGCAAGATGGCCTCGATCTTAGCTAGCGTGGTGTAAAGCTCCTCGAAGGTCAAATTACAATTTCCCAACACTCTTTGAAGGTGGTATTTTGTTGACTTGACACCCGCCTCCCAGAGTCCACCGAAATGCGGAGTATAAGCTGGGATGAAGTGGAACCTTATTCCATCGTTCGCTGCACTTTCACCCAAGGACAAACTATTTGTTTTTAAAAATTTAGAAAGTTCATTGTACGCACCGACAAATGAGGTACCGTTATCCGAGAAGATATCAACGGGTTTACCTCTTCGAGAAATAAATCGATACAAAGCCAGTAAGTAACTATTGCTAGTTAAATCGCCAACGAGCTCTAAATGGATGGCCTTGGTTGTGAAACAAATGAAAATAGCGACATACACCTTTACCAGTCTGCATCCACGACCTTGACGGCTAGCGCACATAATAGGCCCGGCATAATCAACGCCTGTGCTCTCAAAGGGATAACCTGGACGAAGGCGTTCTTGTGGTAAGTTACCCATTAACGGAGTTACGACCTTACCCTTCATGCGTTGGCACAGAACACACTTGTGATAACAGGCCTTTGCCAAGTTGCGACCTCCTATAGGCCAATACGATTCCCTAATGGAAGCTAGCAGTAATTGGGGGCCAGCATGCATCAATCTCCTATGTTCGAAATTAAATAACAACTGCGTAAACTTATGAGTGGACTGTAATAATATAGGGTGCTTTTTACTGTAAGCGAAATTAGAATTGTCGAGACGTCCTCCTACTCGCATAATATTTTTGTCGTCCAAAAAAACATTGAACTTAAGAAGGGCGCTCCCTTTAGATATACCTTTTTTATTTAAAAGTAATTCGTACTCAGAAAATGACTGAGACTTGACTGTGAATGATAACAACATTTAATGCATCTTGTAACTCATCATGTGACAAATAATTATCCTTTGGATAATGTTTTCTGCATGACTTAATAAATCGCAATAGATAAGCAACAGAACGTATTAGCCGCGAGTAATTAGAATAACGACTAAAATCAATGAATTCTTCACCCTTTGAATCATTAATGACAGTATTTAAAACGACATTAGGTCGAGTCTCCGGTAGCGACTCCAGTCCTGGACATTTAATTTGTGAAGGCCAGTCAGACGGGTCTAGTCCTAGAAATGTTGGTCCATGCCACCACAGTTCCGAAACCTGCAGAACACTTATATCCACGCCACGAGATATAAGGTCTGCTGGGTTTTGTTCGGTTGGGACGTGTCGCCATGTACAGTTGCCCGCCTTATCCAAAACTTCAGCAACGCGATTGCGTACAAACGGCTGAAGTTTGGTAGGCATCATCTGTAACCATCCCAATACAATGGTCGAATCAGTCCAACAATAGACTCGACTGATCTTCGCTCGGAGTGAGCCCATCACTTTCTCACAGAGACGAGAACCAACTACACAACTCCAGTCGCGGGATTGTGGTATAGGCTTTATGGGAGCCACTCGACTCTTAGCCATCAATAAACGAACCAAATGTTCACCCTTGTCGTTAACACTGCGAATGTAGACGCAAGCGCCATATGCGGACTCAGACGCATCTGTGAAAATATGGAGTTCTAACTCCGTATATAAATTGCAGACTACAATGCGCGGGATACGTAAATTATTTAGAAGAGGCAAAGACTCAATAATCACATTCCAATGTTTACTAATCTCATTAGGTAATGGTTGATCCCATGATAATTTATCTAACCACACTTTCTGTAATAATACCTTCATGCTGATAATAATAGGACCCAAAAGACCTAAGGGGTCAAAAATTCTCGCAATAACGGATAGCAAATCACGCTTAGTGTGCCCAGTAGAGGAATTAGTTACATTTATAGGAAACCCTAACTCATCAGTACTGACATGCCACCCAAGACCAAGCAACTTGTCAGGCTCATTAGGTCCAACATTTAAATCCAATGACGCTGGCAAGTTGTCCGGCGCAGGAACACAATCCGACACTAGTTGAGGTTCATTTGACTTCCATTTTCTTAATGGCATACATGCCGACGCAAGCACCTTTGTAACTTCAGTACGAATTAATTTTGCTTCGTCTAAGTCATTCCCCCCTGTCAGTAAGTCGTCGACGTAAAAGTCATGTCTGATGATTTCAGATATTTTAGGGTCCCTGCAATCAAGTCCCAGTTGCGTAAGGCATCGCGTCGCGAGGAACGGTGCACTAGCCGTACCGTACGTGACGGTATTTAATTCGTAAACACTAATCGGCTCACCAACATTGTCACGCCAAACAATCTGTTGTAGATACCTATCCGACGGGTGGACGACTATTTGTCTATACATCTTCTCCACATCCGCAGATAAAACATACTTATGGAACCTGAAACGAAGAAGTATAGACAATAGATCGTCCTGCACAGTAGGCCCAACCATTTGTAGGTCATTAAAGGACACTCCCGTCGTAGTAGGACAACTTGCATTGAAGACAACACGAAGTTTGGTCGTGCTACTCGACTCGCGTAATATTCCGTGGTGCGGGATAACATAACCAATACACATATTAGGTTTATTGACCTTTGTCATGTGACCAAGTGACTCGTATTCTAATAAAAAGTCATGATACATTCTACTAAAATCTAGCTTAACCTTTAATCTACGCTCTAATGACTGTAAACAATATGTAGCTTTCTTATAAGAATTACCTAGAACTGACGGATCTTTCTTAAGGGGTATACGAACACAAAAACGACCATCAGACAATCGTGTCGTATTTTTAACGAAATGTTCTTCACATGATTTTTCTTCTGGCATGTAAGAATTGGAAGATTTCGCATTCACCTCCTCTAATTGCCAGAACTTTGTCAAGTCTGTTCTAAGCTTTTCCCAGTTACTTTCACCTTCGGAAATATCATTAGAAAAGTTACATTTGATATCATTTGACAGCAGTGAAGTATAATTTTGAGTAATTGGACCGGAAACTATCCATCCTAGACGGGTTTCACATAATAAAGGTTTTCCAGTACCTAATTTTACTCGTTGCGATCCTAAAAGTTCCCAAAAAAGGTCAGCGCCGATTAATATATCGACATCCGAGGGTTTATAAAATTTAGGATCCGCTAAAATAATATTCGACGGTATGTCGAAATCAGTAATGTCTATTTCACGACACGGTACATTACTTGTAATGAATGGCAAAACAAAGCAATTGAGTTCGAAACTAAAACTATCGCTTAATGACTGCATCTTAACACGGCATGTTTTACCTACGTGCGAAGTAACATTATTGATGCCAAGTATAGATTTATCTATATGGCTAGTTATTAAACCAAGTTGTTTACATAGCTTGTCTGTTATGAATGAAGAGGTGCTCCCGCTATCTAGCACCGCGCGAGCGAGATGCACGCAACCAGTGTGATCCCGCAGTTTGACCAAGGCGGTCGATAACAAAACAACATCTTGCTGATTATGAGCACGGGATGATGCAGTGTTCGCTGACAATGCTACGGTATTTGTTTCAGTGCTAGTAGACGGTGAAGAACCCGATACAGACAAGTTGTTGTTATCACGAAGTGTATTCGCAATAGTGCTTTTAGAATCTATGTGAACTAGTGTGTTATGCCTACGTTTGCATAGTTTGCAACCTTGTTTTTTACATTTGTTAGCATAGTGACCTGAACGAAAACAGTTGAAACAAACCTTATAACTGGGTAGTAATTTTAAGCGATCGTCATTGCTTAATGCGAGAAACTGTGGACAATTATATAACATGTGATCGTTGTTATTACATTTCGGACATACCTTAGGAGTTAATTCAGTGCTAGAACTGTTAGGAGATTGCGTTGCTACCATAGATTTTATCTTAGGGCCTGATTTACCTGATGTTTGTGAACTATTACTGCGACTTAGTTCTAAGGTCTCGATAAGAGTGGCTCGATTTCGTAGGAATTGCATCAATGCGCCTAACGTGATCGCACTGTCTTGGTCAATGTTACCTTTATACTCTTCCCACTCACGATAGGTCTTTTGATCAAGCTTGCGAGTAACAAATTCAATCAAAAGTGTGTCCCAGTTGTTAACAGGTTCCCCTAGTGATTCTAATGCACGCAAATCTTTATTTAAGTGATCGATTAAACCTTTAATGGCAACTGAAGATTCCTTTGAGATAGGCTCAATATTAAACAATGCGGAAACATGATTTTGCACTAATAATCTTTTGTTGTCAAATCGATCACATAATAACCTCCATGCTACAGAGTAATTGTTCGACGAAAACTCAATACATTTAATAACTATTGCAGCAGTTCCCTCAAGAGATGCTCTCAGGTAATGGAACTTGTTGATTTCATCAATTTCATCGTTACAATGAATCAAACTGGTAAAGGTGTCACGAAATTCTAGCCAATTAGAATATGATCCGCTAAACTTAGGCAACTGAATTGTTGGCAACTTAACTGGCTTGTGTATTGTACTTTTACAACTTTCCATCGATTTATTATCTTTATTAAATTCAGTCAGAATATTTTGAGCTCTGGACAAGGATTTATAATAAAGAGACTCGAAGTCAGAACGCTCGGAGTCTTGTAATTTGAGATCATCTACAATACATTCCAGACGTAACTGTACCTCATCATACTGCCCGTACAACGACTCCATCTTACCCATGCGTAATTGCAATTCAGATACATTACAGTTTGATAAGTCTTTGTCCTTAAGTAAGTCCAGAAAGTTGACGAACGCGGTCAAACGACCTTTAAAGCTGCCTCGCTTCTTAACTAATTCCCTTTCCTCGGACATACTGGGAGATGAGTGTCGTCAACCTGGAATTGATACAGGAATACAATTATAAAAAGAACAATACTATTTTAACACTAAAACTGTGTTGTAACGATCTCTGAATGTTATAGCAAACAAAGTAAACAAACTTATCCAACAATTTAACTACCAGCTGTTTTTATGAACTTTACATACAATTCAAGTCTAATCTTTTATTTCTAAAACTTTAACGCTAACTTAGTACCTAACAATAAGGCACAACTAAACACTACTCGTTATTGAACGACACACGATAAATAATGATTCTAAATAATGAGTAATAACTTGACTAAATGACTTGCACTAATATCTAACACTCTCAACTTAGGCTGAGTTGCACCAAAAAAGTAGTTAAAGTTAAAGTTTGTGTCAAATGGCACGTCAAACAAACATCAAAACTTCAGTTTTGTATCGGTTATGCCAACAATGAGTTGCGCCATTTGACAAATAGTTAAATGACGTCATAACTTTAACGGTAACTGCAACCGCTCACTTTCCGCTGGTTAGTGTTATAGTTTGTGTTAAATTGTCTGTCAATTTTATTGTCAAACGCGTTGAATATAACCTTTAGACATCATGTCCCTGCTCCAAGAAATACTCGCAGAAACCAGTTCTGATGACGAAAGCGATGAAAAGAAAAGTGTGATTACCTAGAGCCGATCGTTTTTCCACATGGAACGACGAATGTTTCTTGCCAAGATTTCGAGTCTCTAAAAACGTAGCTTGGTGGCTGACTATACGATTGCATTGCTTAAGGCGTAACAAGGATATTCATCGTAGGTAATTGTTCAACCAAAAAATAATACGTGCTATAGACAAAGAAATAAATATATACTTAATTTGTTTGAAATTTTGAATGTTTGCAAATAATAATTTGTATAATTATATAATTTTTCTATACCCCTTAAAGTACTGTCAAATTTGACAAAAACCTTAACTTTAACGACTTTTTTGGTGCAACTCAGCCTTATATTATTATGTATTCTGTTAAGATACTAGCTAACAATTGACAACCACTGTAAAGTAGATAATTATGTGACTTAGTTACAGCTTTATACTTATTTAAGTTTAATGATGTAGCAAATAAGCTAACTATACTATATTCAGTATGATTTTAAACTTAATTTTGCTGATGAATAAAATACTAATCACAATGCAACAAGTATCTAATGATTTTAATCTAACACAATACAATAGGTAATACAATAAAATTTACTGACCTTATGAGTATTTACTCTACTTATATACTACCTGAGTGTTGGGTGACGATATTGACTTAATCACAAACGCAGTACACCGCTAATAGCTTGCTCATCAATCCAATTCAATTTACCGGCGAATAACCTCCACGACACGTGGATGGAAAAAATCCTTATTTCCTTGAATATTATACGCTGATCTTCTTCAATAATATTTATCCGGTTCGTTAGGACCATGTACGGATTTCGGGGGTTGGTTTGAAGGATACTCAATCGCAAGACTTTTATATAAATTTAATCGATGCTGACTGCACGAGTTAAGTAAGGCAAGTGAAGTACATAGGAGAAAAAACATAAGACCTTATGAAATATAATTACTTAAAACTAATTGATCGGGTTGTTGCTATGATAATTTTGGCAGGCGCTCCAACAGCTGGTTTTCAACTGGATCTGAAAACCTGAAAGGAGCAAATTACGCCGTGACGTCTGACAGGGGTGAATGGAATAATACCTATAATGTGACACATAGCTGAATCATCATTTAATAACAGAAATACACACATTTCATTCACAACAACAATATTTCCAAACTGCTCTCACAGACGTTGTTTTTCTCCGTAAGTCCCACGGTATATTTCCGCATCACCTGATCGTTCCGCGTATTGCCCGCGGTTCAACCACCATTGTCTGCGCTTGCGCATTGTACGGCATCGTTGTGGTTTCGTATGTTTTTACCCACGACGGAACGGAGACGGTATATGCGTTTGGGGTGAGAGGTTGTTTGTTTGTGTGTTTGTGTAAATACATGTTGCCATTTTTCTCCAAAACTACAAGTCCGATTCTGATTCAGTTTTCAGTTATGGGTTCGGGTTTGATTGGTGCATGTTCTTAGATAGGTGTTACGGTGAGAACTCACCAGGGGGCGCTGCAGCAAAGATTTTTTGTGCAAATCAAAGTTGCCATTTTTCTCCAAAACTACAATTCTGATTTTGATTTAGTTTTCAGTTATGGGTTAAGGTTTGATTGGTGCATGTTCTTAGATAAAAAAATAAAAGTAAAAAGTTTAAAATAAAAAGCAAAATTAAAAATTTTGAAAAACCCACGACTGTTAAAAATTATTTTTTTTTAATTTTTTAAGAGTTTATTATGGTAGTTTATTATATTTTTTGATACAACTTACTTTGGAAGTTTTAAGTTTAATAGAAATGTGTCTGTTGTCAACGTACGTAGGTATAAAGATCTAGTGTGGGTAGATATCGATGATTTTAACCAATTTTCTCTTTACTTTGCTAAAGTTGTTTGTACTACCACAGATAATAATACTAGGTATAGTCGACCAAGAAATTGGTTTACCACTCTAAGGTTGAATATCATTTGCACGTACAAAACATCAAGTGCTATTTTCACGTCAGAATCTGTCAATCTGTCATCCTTAGCGAATAATGTTACTGGGAGATGTCATCAAAAGTGGTAAACCAATTTCTTGGTCGACTATACCTACTACCAAATAATCTTTGGCATTCAAGCTCATGGTTTTAAAAGCCGCACGTATCGATCTTCAAGGTTAAGCATAGCCTTGCAAGGTCGGTTCGTGGATGGGTGAGAATCTATTACGTATCGTGTTTACTCCGTGTCTCGGGAAGCACGTGAAGCCGTTGGACCGGGCTGTCATTATAGTTCTTTAAGTGGTCTGAAAGTCTGACAACCAGTTCTACTAAGGGCAGTATTGCCTACTGCCACTGCTAACTTGCTTGTTTGTGGAGGTCAGATAGGCAGTATTTTACATAAGTACTGGTATCCAACTTCATCAGGAAGAGGAAACTAGAAGTCAACCCTAACATAATCAGGAAAAGCCTAGGCAGATAATCACTCTCTGCTCTGGCAGCTAAAATAAATCATCAGGCTCCGAATGATATTTTTGGGCTTTAGACTTCTTTAGAATCTGAGGACCAAAAGTTTAATCGCTAAATAAACCCATGAAATGATAAAAGAAAAAAAAAAACAATATAAACCATTCATAGTTATCTATCACAAAACGGATCTAAACTTTCAACCTTGAACGCAACAATAACAGAATATAACAAAAAAATGATCGCGGCCGTAATAACTGAACAAATGACCAAATAAAAAAAGAAAGTGGGCCATTGCATGTTACTCACACATTTATAGGTAGATCATAGGTAATGTGAGAACTAGCCTTAATACATAATTAAAAGTACATGTAAAAAATAATAAATTCTCTTTGTTGTAAGGCCTGGGACACATTAGCGGTATGGTTATGCGGTTTATGGTGTTGCAAGTCTATAATGTCTATGGTGTAGGAAAACTTCGTGAGAAAACTGATGTTCTAGAATCAAAAATTCAAAAACATGTGACATCAGTATTAGCTCCGCGTGGTGTATGACGGCCTACTTGCCCTCACAAAGATGACATCTGTGTCCTAGCTGTGGGAACGCTGCAGTAGGCTGACCAACATCGACGAGTTTTTAAGCTGCGGTGTTGTGATTGTACGTAGGTACTCGGAAATGGTTTTTCCCAGTTTTAGGAGCATTTTTGAATCATCATTTTCGGAGAACTGAGTGACTAAGAGAATTACTTATAGAAAAAAGGGTACTTAGATACAAGTAGGTCTGTACCATCTCATTGTTATCCGAATGGTAATTTGAATGTATACTTAAATGGTTGAGATATCTGTCTCGAAGCTTCACGCTCGAAGGACCCAATGTTAGTCGCTCACTTGTGTTTTTCTTTAGAACTAAATTCAATAACTGTACCTTTTTAAGGTTTCTCTTGGGCTCTGTCATACCTTATAGCCACATAACATGTACCTATACATTATGAATATCCTGAGACCTGAAACTGTCTTTTGATAGGTTCAGGGCCGCTACTACCACCTCTAACAAAACAATCCTATTGCAGGAACGTTTTGATTCAGGCTTAAAACAATAACACTTTGTTTGGTACCATGACCTCTACAAAACAATACTGTTTTACTCTTGCTTAGTGCGGGGAAAGAACGAACGATCTGTAAAATTTGTCTATTCCCTGCTTTAACATGAAAGAAGCAACTAGCAATACGTAAACTGTATAGCGCTGTCTCTTTTTCAAAAATCCGGTCCAAATCGTATTCCGAAATAATAGTCATGAAACAAAATATAACTTTAATGAAAATAGAAATATTATTTACCATACAATGTTTCATTTTTATTGGTAGTTTTAAGAAAATAAATAATTAAAATCGTAACATTTATAAAATCTTTGAGGATTTTCCTTGACAAAGTAAGAAAATGTTTCGAAGGAGGTTAAGCCCTTCATTGTAACATAATAAGATTCGGACCAGTGTTTTTTTAAAACTGGCTGGTATCATTATCGTTTTTTATTATAGTGGCATCCATGTCAATGCATTACGTCATTAAACTTGTCAGTGAGTAGTTGTCAACAAAATTCAATAAAATTACATCATGTATATGAGGTTTATATAATAATTCTAAATTAAATTATGGTATTTACTTTTCTTGTGTGCTGTGATTGTGAATATGAACCGTTTTCGATATTCATATATTTATGATGGACTTATGACATATGTACCAAAATACTGGTTCCTAGCCATTGTTCATAACATTGTTCATAATAGGATGCGATAGGTACTCATCTTATCCTTATTTTGAAGCTAGATATGTGAAGGGGCGTGTGTCGGGAAACCCTTCAAGAATAGTCCTCTTTTTGGTTACAGGATATATTTCAAAGTTCACAAAAACTTATAATTAATAAAAATAGACTTCTTAAGAGTTAGATATTTTAACATATTATTACTGTCCGTTCCCACCGAAGTTAGGTAGATGAAAGGCGATGACAATAGCTGGTGACGACTGAAGCGCGGTGTCGTAATACGATCGTCTTTGTCCGTGGGATACGCTGAGTTTGCTGTACTTTGCAGGTTGGCTTCGTAACATCTCCCCTGCCAGATAAGCAACTATTTGGTGACCTTGACGCCAAAAGTTGCGGCTCTTCTTTCTTCCTCTGTCAACTCGGTATTAGCCGCTTCAGTTGTAATAATTAATTTCGCAGCTCGACGGCGGCGACGAATGAGATACCAGATGCTTAGTGCGCCTGCACCGAATAATATGAGTGAATAAAATGGAATTGTGGTATGGTACATTCCAGTTGTGTCCAATGATTCAACTGGTATTTCGTCTTGTGTGTTAATTTGGTTTTGAATTTCACGAAGACTGCTTAGATCTGTGGTTTTTGTACTGTTGGGGAAAGCAATTATGTAGTGGTAGCTGTCTAGCTCAATCAGAGCTTCCTTAGTCAGAGAGACAGGCGTGGTTTTGCACGTTTCATCCATCTCCTGAGATTGTATGAGCTTGTGAATACAGTCTGTTTTAGACATAATCTGGTGGACGATCCTCTGCTCGCATAGATGCCAGGAGTTGACCTTCGGGCATTCAGCCTCTATGTACACAAATTCCTGAGAATTGGATGCTATACAGGGTGCAGGTGGTACTATAATAACGCTACTATTATTTGGAACTGGGCACAATTAATATAACTGATACTCAGTACTAAATGTAATAGGAAACTTTATGACTATTACAACTGTGGATTCGGTAAAAATGAAGCTAAGTTAAGGATCTCGTAGTAATTTCTAGTATCTACCTAAGTCAATTATTTCGTCGGGACTATAAAGGCGTTTTAGTTCTTTTATCATATTTTCAAGATCTTTGACAGAAAGTATGGAATGATGAACTGATTTATCTCTGCTAAAGGCTAATATATTTTCTAATCTATTAATTTCACTCAGTAGTTCTTGTACATTTTCGGTCAAAATCGCGAAAAGTTGCACAAGATGAGCGTAATGACTTATTCGCTCATTATCATTATTAGTCATGTTAATGACATAAGAAAGAGCTTTTTCCAATTTTCTCTGATTATTTGAGAGATTACCGATTATCTGGTTTTGCTGAATTGTCATTTCTTCGGTGGTCTTTTTAATCGTGATTTAGCAACCGGACCACGACTTTTTGCGGTGTAAATATGAACAGGTAAATTCTTAACTACTTTGTCCTGAATAAACCGGGGTGCCAATTTTTGTCTACTTGCCATTGGATTTCTTAAATGTATGACTTGATTTGGTTCACAATCTAAAACGGGTTCCCTATCAACGTTACGCCGCGTCATTATATCTATACGGTCGGATAGTGCAGAATCATGGATTATTTTATACACCGTTTCCATTCTACTACGATGTTCCTGAATATAAGTTTGGAGATATCGGTCCGTCATATTTAAATCAATAGGATTCCGAGGATCAAAATGGCCAGAAATGACATCAAAAGGTCTACACTTGGTTAAACTATGGATAGAACTATTGTAGGCAATCAACGCGTAAGGTATAAGACATCGGGTGGGCTCGTTTTTATGTGTAATTTTAAATAATCGGAGGTGCTCTAAAAGTGTACTGTGAAAACGTTCTACGATACCGTTTTCATTTGGTGCGTATGCACTAGTCATGTGGTGTTCTATTTTATGCAAACGAAGAAATTCTGACACTACTTGATTCCTAAATTCGGTACCTTGATCCGTAGTTAAGTTTAAAGGAAACCCATAATGAGTACTGTAAGTTAAAAGGGCTTTTATTATATTGGGTGCAGTACAATCGGGTAAAAGATATGCCTGAGCGTATTTAGAAAATGAATCTATGATAGTTAAGTATTTGTCATGGTCAATAGTCAGAACCTCTGCGTGAGCTAATTTGAACGGTTGAGTTGGTGGAGGTACCACTCGGAACTGTGGGCGTATCGGATTTCGGTCATATTTCCCACATCTACATATATTACAATCATTTATAAATTTTGTAATATCTATTTTAATTTTCGGCCAGAAGTAACGTTGTGTGAGCGAAAGGTAGGTTTCGTTGATTCCCCGATGATTGGTCATACCTTCGTGGTATTTTTTTATTATTTCGAGTTGGTTTGACTGATCATAAACGTTAAGTACTTCATATTTGACTAAAACTAAGTTCATCGATGCATTTTCGAATGTTTGCTGTAAAATCGGTATGATACTAAGCATTTTTTGGATAGGATTTACAAGAATCGCTGTCTGGAGTTCTGGATCGACGTGAGACTTTATAACGTTAATAAGACTCACTTCAATGCTATGTTCGTCAATGTCTACAGTAGTTTTCTGAAAGGACTGAAAAGGTTGGGTAGTGGTCGGTCTACTTCTAGGGTTACTATTTATTATATTTATCACTAACTGTCTCTTAAATTTATTTAAAGGTTCGTCCGATATTGGGATTTCCAGAACAGGGTTTTCTAAACTTGTGTGTATGGTTTCAATATGTCGGGAGACTGTAGTACTTTCTTGATGCTGTGGGTCATTTGATTCTCTATCAAAACCTGAGTGAGCTGTGAGGGTTGATGAAGAATGTATAGGGCTGTTTCCGTGAGCTGTGAGGGTTGATGAAGAATGTATAGGGCTGTTTCCCTCAGCAGTTAATGTAGAAGATGTATCTGAGTGTGACATTTCAGAATGATTAACGTACAAGGACATAGTTTCATTTTGGTTGATTTGAATACGTGACAGAGCATCCGCATTCGTATTAGTTTTACCTTTTTTATGGACAATACTGTAATATACAAATCTGTAACCCTTACCTCAGCAGCCTTCTTTCTCTCCATGGCCTCGTCTCCCTCCTGTCGTGCCTTGGTGACCGCCTCATCGTTCTGCAGGCTGCTGTAGTTGGCATCATTCAGCAGCTTGTCTCGCTCCTCAGCGGCCGCGCGGAGTTCTACGTCAGCGACCGACAGCTGGAATGAGGAGAAATACATATTGTTAGTGATATATTGTAAGTCCCGTTACAGGTATGCCAGTGACCGGAAAGTCTGCCAACCAGTCTTAGCAAAAGATATCGTATTGCCCAGTATTAACTGTAACTATAATAACTAAACACGAAAAAGTGTGTATTTCACGGCTGCACCAAATAGGACGTTCGGCAAAGTGCCGAGCAACTAGTGCCCGACGCTGGTTTTCAACTGGATCTGAAAACCTGGAAGGAGCAAATTACGCCGTGACGTCTGACAGGGGTGAATGGAATAATACCTATAATGTGACACATAGCTGAATCATCATTTAATAACAGAAATACACACATTTCATTCACAACAACAATATTTCCAAACTGCTCTCACAGACGTTGTTTTTCTCCGTAAGTCCCACGGTATATTTCCGCATCACCTGATCGTTCCGCGTATTGCCCGCGGTTCAACCACCATTGTCTGCGCTTGCGCATTGTACGGCATCGTTGTGGTTTCGTATGTTTTTACCCACGACGGAACGGAGACGGTATATGCGTT
The DNA here is from genome assembly GCA_949316265.1 of Diarsia mendica. Lineage (NCBI taxonomy): Eukaryota > Metazoa > Arthropoda > Insecta > Lepidoptera > Noctuidae > Diarsia > Diarsia mendica. Next base: position 2,875,260 of record OX438917.1, read on the forward strand.
TGGGGTGAGAGGTTGTTTGTTTGTGTGTTTGTGTAAATACATGTTGCCATTTTTCTCCAAAACTACAAGTCCGATTCTGATTCAGTTTTCAGTTATGGGTTCGGGTTTGATTGGTGCATGTTCTTAGATAGGTGTTACGGTGAGAACTCACCAGGGGGCGCTGCAGCAAAGATTTTTTGTGCAAATCAAAGTTGCCATTTTTCTCCAAAACTACAATTCTGATTTTGATTTAGTTTTCAGTTATGGGTTAAGGTTTGATTGGTGCATGTTCTTAGATAAAAAAATAAAAGTAAAAAGTTTAAAATAAAAAGCAAAATTAAAAATTTTGAAAAAACCCACGACTGTTAAAAATTAATTGAAAAAAGGATAAAATAACATAAAACACCCACCTTAAAAAAACCCAAGAATGTCCGTCGGGAGCTGAACATTGCAAAACTAGTCCATTTAATGGCAGCCCCCGACGGACATTCTTGGGTTTTTTTAAGGTGTTTTATGTTATTTTATCCTTTTTTCAATTAATTTTTAAGTCGTGGGTTTTTTCAATTTTTTTAATTTTTTAAGAGTTTATTATGGTAGTTTATTATATTTTTTGATACAACTTACTTTGGAAGTTTTAAGTTTAATAGAAATGTGTCTGTTGTCAACGTACGTAGGTATAAAGATCTAGTGTGGGTAGATATCGATGATTTTAACCAATTTTCTCTTTACTTTGCTAAAGTTGTTTGTACTACCACAGATAATAATACTAGGTATAGTCGACCAAGAAATTGGTTTACCACTCTAAGGTTGAATATCATTTGCACGTACAAAACATCAAGTGCTATTTTCACGTCAGAATCTGTCAATCTGTCATCCTTAGCGAATAATGTTACTGGGAGATGTCATCAAAAGTGGTAAACCAATTTCTTGGTCGACTATACCTACTACCAAATAATCTTTGGCATTCAAGCTCATGGTTTTAAAAGCCGCACGTATCGATCTTCAAGGTTAAGCATAGCCTTGCAAGGTCGGTTCGTGGATGGGTGAGAATCTATTACGTATCGTGTTTACTCCGTGTCTCGGGAAGCACGTGAAGCCGTTGGACCGGGCTGTCATTATAGTTCTTTAAGTGGTCTGAAAGTCTGACAACCAGTTCTACTAAGGGCAGTATTGCCTACTGCCACTGCTAACTTGCTTGTGGAGGTCAGATAGGCAGTATTTTACATAAGTACTGGTATCCAACTTCATCAGGAAGAGGAAACTAGAAGTCAACCCTAACATAATCAGGAAAAGCCTAGGCAGATAATCACTCTCTGCTCTGGCAGCTAAAATAAATCATCAGGCTCCGAATGATATTTTTGGGCTTTAGACTTCTTTAGAATCTGAGGACCAAAAGTTTAATCGCTAAATAAACCCATGAAATGATAAAAGACAAAAAAAAAACAATATAAACCATTCATAGTTATCTATCACAAAACGGATCTAAACTTTCAACCTTGAACGCAACAATAACAGAATATAACAAAAAAATGATCGCGGCCGTAATAACTGAACAAATGACCAAATAAAAAAAGAAAGTGGGCCATTGCATGTTACTCACACATTTATAGGTAGATCATAGGTAATGTGAGAACTAGCCTTAATACATAATTAAAAGTACATGTAAAAAATAATAAATTCTCTTTGTTGTAAGGCCTGGGACACATTAGCGGTATGGTTATGCGGTTTATGGTGTTGCAAGTCTATAATGTCTATGGTGTAGGAAAACTTCGTGAGAAAACTGATGTTCTAGAATCAAAAATTCAAAAACATGTGACATCAGTATTAGCTCCGCGTGGTGTATGACGGCCTACTTGCCCTCACAAAGATGACATCTGTGTCCTAGCTGTGGGAACGCTGCAGTAGGCTGACCAACATCGACGAGTTTTTAAGCTGCGGTGTTGTGATTGTACGTAGGTACTCGGAAATGGTTTTTCCCAGTTTTAGGAGCATTTTTGAATCATCATTTTCGGAGAACTGATCAGTGACTAAGAGAATTACTTATAGAAAAAAGGGTACTTAGATACAAGTAGGTCTGTACCATCTCATTGTTATCCGAATGGTAATTTGAATGTATACTTAAATGGTTGAGATATCTGTCTCGAAGCTTCACGCTCGAAGGACCCAGTGTTAGTCGCTCACTTGTGTTTTTCTTTAGAACTAAATTCAATAACTGTACCTTTTTAAGGTTTCTCTTGGGCTCTGTCATACCTTATAGCCACATAACATGTACCTATACATTATGAATATCCTGAGACCTGAAACTGTCTTTTGATAGGTTCAGGGCCGCTACTACCACCTCTAACAAAACAATCCTATTGCAGGAACGTTTTGATTCAGGCTTAAAACAATAACACTTTGTTTGGTACCATGACCTCTACAAAACAATACTGTTTTACTCTTGCTTAGTGCGGGGAAAGAACGAACGATCTGTAAAATTTGTCTATTCCCTGCTTTAACATGAAAGAAGCAACTAGCAATACGTAAACTGTATAGCGCTGTCTCTTTTTCAAAAATCCGGTCCAAATCGTATTCCGAAATAATAGTCATGAAACAAAATATAACTTTAATGAAAATAGAAATATTATTTACCATACAATGTTTCATTTTTATTGGTAGTTTTAAGAAAATAAATAATTAAAATCGTAACATTTATAAAATCTTTGAGGATTTTCCTTGACAAAGTAAGAAAATGTTTCGAAGGAGGTTAAGCCCTTCATTGTAACATAATAAGATTCGGACCAGTGTTTTTTTAAAACTGGCTGGTATCATTATCGTTTTTTATTATAGTGGCATCCATGTCAATGCATTACGTCATTAAACTTGTCAGTGAGACAAGTTAATTTAATTGAATTTTGTAGTCAACAAAATTCAATAAAATTACATCATGTATATGAGGTTTATATAATAATTCTAAATTAAATTATGGTATTTACTTTTCTTGTGTGCTGTGATTGTGAATATGAACCGTTTTCGATATTCATATATTTATGATGGACTTATGACATATGTACCAAAATACTGGTTCCTAGCCATTGTTCATAACATTGTTCATAATAGGATGCGATAGGTACTCATCTTATCCTTATTTTGAAGCTAGATATGTGAAGGGGCGTGTGTCGGGAAACCCTTCAAGAATAGTCCTCTTTTTGGTTACAGGATATATTTCAAAGTTCACAAAAACTTATAATTAATAAAAATAGACTTCTTAAGAGTTAGATATTTTAACATATTATTACTGTCCGTTCCCACCGAAGTTAGGTAGATGAAAGGCGATGACAATAGCTGGTGACGACTGAAGCGCGGTGTCGTAATACGATCGTCTTTGTCCGTGGGATACGCTGAGTTTGCTGTACTTTGCAGGTTGGCTTCGTAACATCTCCCCTGCCAGATAAGCAACTATTTGGTGACCTTGACGCCAAAAGTTGCGGCTCTTCTTTCTTCCTCTGTCAACTCGGTATTAGCCGCTTCAGTTGTAATAATTAATTTCGCAGCTCGACGGCGGCGACGAATGAGATACCAGATGCTTAGTGCGCCTGCACCGAATAATATGAGTGAATAAAATGGAATTGTGGTATGGTACATTCCAGTTGTGTCCAATGATTCAACTGGTATTTCGTCTTGTGTGTTAATTTGGTTTTGAATTTCACGAAGACTGCTTAGATCTGTGGTTTTTGTACTGTTGGGGAAAGCAATTATGTAGTGGTAGCTGTCTAGCTCAATCAGAGCTTCCTTAGTCAGAGAGACAGGCGTGGTTTTGCACGTTTCATCCATCTCCTGAGATTGTATGAGCTTGTGAATACAGTCTGTTTTAGACATAATCTGGTGGACGATCCTCTGCTCGCATAGATGCCAGGAGTTGACCTTCGGGCATTCAGCCTCTATGTACACAAATTCCTGAGAATTGGATGCTATACAGGGTGCAGGTGGTACTATAATAACGCTACTATTATTTGGAACTGGGCACAATTAATATAACTGATACTCAGTACTAAATGTAATAGGAAACTTTATGACTATTACAACTGTGGATTCGGTAAAAATGAAGCTAAGTTAAGGATCTCGTAGTAATTTCTAGTATCTACCTAAGTCAATTATTTCGTCGGGACTATAAAGGCGTTTTAGTTCTTTTATCATATTTTTAAGATCTTTGACAGAAAGTATGGAATGATGAACTGATTTATCTCTGCTAAAGGCTAATATATTTTCTAATCTATTAATTTCACTCAGTAGTTCTTGTACATTTTCGGTCAAAATCGCGAAAAGTTGCACAAGATGAGCGTAATGAATTATTCGCTCATTATCATTATTAGTCATGTTAATGACATAAGAAAGAGCTTTTTCCAATTTTCTCTGATTATTTGAGAGATTACCGATTATCTGGTTTTGCTGAATTGTCATTTCTTCGGTGGTCTTTTTAATCGTGATTTAGCAACCGGACCACGACTTTTTGCGGTGTAAATATGAACAGGTAAATTCTTAACTACTTTGTCCTGAATAAACCGGGGTGCCAATTTTTGTCTACTTGCCATTGGATTTCTTAAATGTATGACTTGATTTGGTTCACAATCTAAAACGGGTTCCCTATCAACGTTACGCCGCGTCATTATATCTATACGGTCGGATAGTGCAGAATCATGGATTATTTTATACACCGTTTCCATTCTACTACGATGTTCCTGAATATAAGTTTGGAGATATCGGTCCGTCATATTTAAATCAATAGGATTCCGAGGATCAAAATGGCCAGAAATGACATCAAAAGGTCTACACTTGGTTAAACTATGGATAGAACTATTGTAGGCAATCAACGCGTAAGGTATAAGACATCGGGTGGGCTCGTTTTTATGTGTAATTTTAAATAATCGGAGGTGCTCTAAAAGTGTACTGTGAAAACGTTCTACGATACCGTTTTCATTTGGTACGTATGCACTAGTCATGTGGTGTTCTATTTTATGCAAACGAAGAAATTCTGACACTACTTGATTCCTAAATTCGGTACCTTGATCCGTAGTTAAGTTTAAAGGAAACCCATAATGAGTACTGTAAGTTAAAAGGGCTTTTATTATATTGGGTGCAGTACAATCGGGTAAAAGATATGCCTGAGCGTATTTAGAAAATGAATCTATGATAGTTAAGTATTTGTCATGGTCAATAGTCAGAACGTCTGCGTGAGCTAATTTGAACGGTTGAGTTGGTGGAGGTACCACTCGGAACTGTGGGCGTATCGGATTTCGGTCATATTTCCCACATCTACATATATTACAATCATTTATAAATTTTGTAATATCTATTTTAATTTTCGGCCAGAAGTAACGTTGTGTGAGCGAAAGGTAGGTTTCGTTGATTCCCCGATGATTGGTCATACCTTCGTGGTATTTTTTTATTATTTCGAGTTGGTTTGACTGATCATAAACGTTAAGTACTTCATATTTATTATTATTATTTTTTTTTTTTTTTTTTTTTATTTTTTTTTTTAGTTTTTTTTATTTTTTTTTTTTTTTTTCTTCTTTTTTTAGATGCTAACCATTTATTTTATATTCATCCTTTTTCTATTTTTTTTTACTGTTTATTAAGCGTTATATTGTTTTATTTTCTATTTGTTTCTCCTTGTATGTTCTTGTTAAGCTGCGACGAATAAATATTTTTTCTTTCTTTCTTTCTATATTTGACTAAAACTAAGTTCATCGATGCATTTTCGAATGTTTGCTGTAAAATCGGTATGATACTAAGCATTTTTTGGATAGGATTTACAAGAATCGCTGTCTGGAGTTCTGGATCGACGTGAGACTTTATAACGTTAATAAGACTCACTTCAATGCTATGTTCGTCAATGTCTACAGTAGTTTTCTGAAAGGACTGAAAAGGTTGGGTAGTGGTCGGTCTACTTCTAGGGTTACTATTTATTATATTTATCACTGTCTCTTAAATTTATTTAAAGGTTCGTCCGATATTGGGATTTCCAGAACAGGGTTTTCTAAACTTGTGTGTATGGTTTCAATATGTCGGGAGACTGTAGTACTTTCTTGATGCTGTGGGTCATTTGATTCTCTATCAAAACCTGAGTGAGCTGTGAGGGTTGATGAAGAATGTATAGGGCTGTTTCCGTGAGCTGTGAGAGTTGATGAAGAATGTATAGGGCTGTTTCCCTCAGCAGTTAATGTAGAAGATGTATCTGAGTGTGATATTTCAGAATGATTAACGTACAAGGACATAGTTTCATTTTGGTTGATTTGAATACGTGACAGAGCATCCGCATTCGTATTAGTTTTACCTTTTTTATGGACAATAGTATAGTCATACTCTGCTAACCTTAATCGCCATCTCGTGAGACGTGATCCAGGTTCTTTAAGATTCATAAGCCAAATTAGGGGCTTGTGATCCGTTATAATTTTAAATTCTCTGCCAAAAAGATAAGGCCTGAAATATTTTGTAGCCCAAACTATTGCGAGTAGTTCTTTCTCGATCGTGGAGTAATTAATTTCGCTATCGTTCAAAGTTCTAGACGCGTAGGCTATGGGTTTGTCAGAACCGATAGGTCCCTGAGAAAGTATTGCTCCCAAGGCCACGTTTGACGCATCTGTAGTTAAAATAAATTCTTTGCTAAAATTTGGATAAGTTAGAATAGGGTCATTTGTAAGAAGAGTTTTGCAATGTTCGAAGCAGGCCAAGTACTCTGGAGTCAAATTTATTTTAGCGCCTTTTTTAAGACATGACGTAAAAGGTTTAGTGACACGTGCGAAATTTGGTATAAAACGTCTGTAATAACCAAGTAAACCAAAGAATGCCTTAATCTGCTTAGGAGTTTTCGGAATTGGATAATTTATAATGGCTGATATTTTATCAGGGTTTGGCTTCACACCGTCTGTAGTTATTATATGACCAAGATAGGGTGTTTCATGTTTGAGAAATTCCGACTTATCCATCTGAATTTTTAAATTTGAATTTCTAAGACGTTCAAATATGGCACGTAAATTAACTATGTGTTCTTGTAAGGATGTTGAGAATACTAAAATATCGTCCATGTATGTGGTACAATTTGGCAATCCGCGAAGGACATTGTCCATAACACGTTGGAACGTAGCCGGAGAATTTTTTAATCCCATGGGCATTCTAACGTATTCAAAATGCCCTTGCTCTACACTAAATGCCGTTTTTGGGATATCGGACGGATTTAGTTGAATTTGTAGAAATCCAGATTTTAAATCTAGCGTCGAAAAGTATAAACATCTGCCTAACTTGTCTAAAATATCATTAATGTTCGGGATCGGATATTTATCGTTAATCGTTTTTGCATTGAGTTGGCGGAAGTCAATGACTAAGCGCCATTTGACTAAACCAGACGCGTCACTTTTTTTTGGTACTATCCATATTGGAGCGTTCCAAGGCGATGAAGATGGTTGAATGATACCTTGTTGTAACATAGATTCTATTTGATTTTGTACTTCGTTCTTTATGTACATAAGGGTATCTGTAACTTTTACTATATACCGGGATATCGTCTACAGTTCTGATATGATGTTTGATTTCATTGGTAAAGGTTAATGGTTCATTTTCGAGATGAAATACTTCGGAATATTCTTTGCAAAGATGAATTAAATTGGCTGTCTCTTCTGCATTTAAATGTTCCATGCGCAGGTGCGATAATACTTGCTGAGTTCGCATATCGGTATTCACGGTCGTGTCTACTCGAGTTACAGGCATTGTTTGTTCATTATAAATCTGTGCTAAGATAGGTTTTGTTAAAGAAATTACAATTTCGTTGTCTGTTGGATTGGAAATTTGTACATTAGTATGATTATTTTCGGCGGATGATAGGCATTCGCTGATGTAGCAATTAGAAATGGATTGTTCTTCAATGTAAATGTCGCATTGCGCAATATTAGTTGGCACCTTAATTATCTGAGTAGTTTGTGCAGGTATTGTAATTTGATAAGAGTTTAAGCATGCAGGATTATATAAAACTATCGGAACATTAGTGAATTTAGTTTCTAACGTACATGTAGCAAGGTCGATTTTTGCATTCCATTTTTTTAATTGTTCGCAACCTATCAACCCATCGAAGAAATTATGAAATCTGTATAGGTGGAATTTTCATACAATCTTTAAATTCGTCGAAACAGGGCACAGTTAACGAGTAATAGTTTTGGGTAGTCGTGTGGGTATTTGTGACCAAAAAAGGGTCATAGACAAGTGGGATATGCGGGTAAAATTTTTCGTAAGCTTCCGGGCTTATAAAAGATTCATTTGCGCCTGTGTCGATTAAAAGTTTAATTGGTGGATTATTTATTTGAATATAAGGTAATCGGCGTTTACTGTGCAAATTTAATTCTATATGGGGGCAGTCTTCTCCGGAGTTGGGCAAAAATTTAAATTCTGAAGGTTTTGGCCATCCTCAAAAGGTAGATTGTTAACGTCAAGATCGGTTAAAAAAATGTTGGGGTTAGTTGAGTCTGTGTTAGTAACATCAGTGTTCTGGATATTACAATCATAGTAGCAATAATTTTCATTAAGCGATTCGTTGAAGTTCGCTTCATTAACTTGAGGAAATGCTACATTATTCACATTTAGCGCCAAACTGCGTGTTTCTTTGGGGTTCGTGGGCGGTAATGTACGTGCAACGGGGTAACTAATGCCACTCATAGGTTTTGGACAATTATTCTGAGGTGCTTGGCGTAGGGGGATTCGAAAGCCAGTTGACATATTGGTAGGGGGTTCTCCGAACATTTGTTGAGTATATGTTGGTCTCGGGTATGGTTGTCTTATTTGATATGGTCGTGCAGGCTGTGCCTGATATTGTGGTAGATATTGAAATCCCAAAGGCTGAATTTGAGGTTTTGGGTATGCTTGAAATGATAAATTCTGATTTTCTGGCCTAACTGAACGAACATTAGGACGTGACCAAGAAGCAAAATTCTGCGGTTTTTCATTTGTGGGTACTGGTTTATTTCTTTTTTGTAGGTATAGTATATTTAATTCGTCTTGAGCGTATTCAAGAGCGATTTCAAGAGTTGAAGGTCTCATGCATCTTATTCTAGATCCTAGTGGTTCTTCTAAACCTTTCAGAAAGCTCTGTAAAGCTAGTTTTTTATAAAGAGTTCGTTTGGATTCTATGGTGCTTTGTATAGATTCGTGTAATTCGACGTATGTCATAACTGTGCATAGTAAGTGTTGAACTTTTTCGTAAAAAACTTGTATCGTATCGGTTCCCTGAACTAAGAGAGACAGGTCAGTATACAATGACGATTCATCTCTATGATCTGAAAATGTATTAATTAAGGTTGATCTTATACCATTCCAGTCACTTGGAATTCCGTTAGTTGCCAAAGTACGTGCAGCATTACCAGTAATCTTGTTTAAAATCCCATTGATCAAAGATAAGTTCGAGCTGACGACCTGGTTCTGGACTGATAAAAGTGAGCACTAATTGGTCGCACAAATTCAAAAATCTAGTAAGAACATTAGGATTTCCGTCAAATTCCGGAACTAGTCTAAGTGATTTATAAATCTTATCTGCTAAATCTATTTGACTTATGTCGAATGTAGAACTACTACGCGATTCCGTCATGGTTTCAAAGTTTTCTGTTATTTCTTCTAAATTACGAAAGGCGTCACTTCGCGCTATGCGGAGTTGATCGCGCCTACTAAGACTAGGGTCCTTATTACTACGTGGGTGAAAAATTTTGGAAAATTATTATAGTACCTTGCGATAGAAATATAGCAACCAATAATAGGACTTATGTACTTACATGAGTAGCATTGCTGGCGAGTGTTGTTTCATCGAATTTTGGATGTCCCAATCTGCGTAGCAACAGCTTCCTCGACAGGCCTCCAATAGGTTCTTCGTCTAGACGGTTGATGCGGCGATTTCCTGATTTTTAGTCATGAAACAAAATATAACTTTAATGAAAATAGAAATATTATATCCATACAATTTTTCATTTTTATAGGTAGTTTTAAGAAAATACATAATTAAAATCGTAACATTTATAAAATCTTTGAGTATTTTCTTTGACAAAGTAAGAAAATGTTTCGAAGGAGGTTAAGCCCTTCATTGTAACAGAATATGATTCGGCCCAGTGCTTTTTATAACTGGCTGGTATCATTATCGTTTTATATTAAAGTGGCATCCATGTCAATGCATTACGTCATAATACTTGTCAGTGAGTGGTTGTGAGAAGTATGTAGGCGGCGCAAAGAAAACAACCGACTAGAACCGCAGCTCGTTTATTACTGTCTGAATCACGGTGCTGCGCAGAGCACCTACATGTATGAATACACGTACAAACATACCAGGTTGTCAACAAAATTCAATAAAATTACATCTTATGTTTATATAATAATTCTAAATTAAATTATAGTATTTACTTTTCTTGTGTGCTGTGATTGTGAATAAGAACCGTTTTCGATATTCATATATATTTATGATGGACTTATGAAATATGTACCAAAATGCTGGTTCATTAGGATGCGATAGGTACTCTCAGGAGGTACTCATATCTTCCTTATTTTGAAGCTGGCTTGAAATAAAAACCTTAACGTGAACGTGGACATGCCAATGTTTATTTTCCTTTGAGAGATGAAGAGCAACCAATGGAAAGAATATCATTAAAACTGCATCCCTGCATCTTAAAAACCACACTAAGTACCTATCACTATGGACCATGGAGCTGGTTAAAATAATTCCAGGAAATTCGAATATGGACTGATCTACGAGTTGTTAATCGATATTTTAAACTGTATAATAAAGAATTCTGACTATAAACCATTATTTACTTTGATCGTTTTATTTAAGTAGGTACCCAAGTACCTACTTTAGGTCTGCTAAACTGCGTGTAAGAAGTTGTGGATGATTTCAGGGTGACTATGTTCAAACGATGTAAGAGCGTTCGGTTAAACACGCTTGTGCATTCCAGCGAGTTTGTAAGACTAGATTGATTCTCAGTAGCAATGTTTGGAAGGCACTTGCTTCGGAAGGCACGTATAAGGCTGCCTGTCCACTGAAGCGGAGTGAGGCTGCGGAGCGGAGAAACGCACAAATATTAACCAATAGGATTGCATACTGGGACCGGAGCGAAGATTTTATGCAGTGCTATTGGTTAATATTTCTCCGTTTCACCGCTCCGCAACCTCGCTCCGCTTCAGTGGACAGTCAGCTTTAGGCTGCTTTTCATCAAGCACACATCCATAGTACTTACGCATCCTTCCATATAGAAAACATCTTAGTTGAATCCGTTTCCACCAGTGCTAAGCTATGTGCACCAATGAATATGATTTGCGGATATATAACGCATCCATAGCAACGTAGCATAGCGCATCTCTGGTGGAAAAGCACCCTAAGCTGGTGGTCCCTGTCGCCAAATTGCTCTCGTCAAACCATGTTTAGAAACTCTGACACTAGGGTGTGTGGGTGTGGGGTCGTTAGACCTTAAGACCGTAATTTTCAAGCATACAAACAATAACACAGTTATTATAATGGTAGTTTATTGATTCTCCAGCAATACAAGTTATAGGTAGGTAATCTATAGCAACAGTACATTTTACAAATCGATGTTTATGATGTAAATACAAACGACAACAACATCCACTTTTTCTCAGGCATCTTTGGCAGCCTTACATACCTTAGTATGTCATGTAAAGCTGACTAACATAAATATGACAAAAAATACAATTTGTATTAGTAAAGAGAGCCTTAAAACTATGTTTGTAACACTTCAGTTAAGCACTAAGTCTTTGTGCTGCACGTAGGTACATATGGCACTTGCCCATGAAAACGACGGAACACCACTCCCTGCGGCCTAAGTCCTCTTCCAACACGATTATGCAGATCCATAACATGTTGGTACTACACCACGAACGCCCCAAAGTTGACGTAGCTGCGCGACTCCAGCAACTCCACACTCTCGCCACGTACTTGGTCTTCTGGCGCACGTACTCCACGATGTCCTCCGCCGTACTGGTGTAGTGTATGCCGGAAATGTACACAGGAGTGTTTGGGTTCGCGGCACGAATATGCACGTTGGGCTCCGATGGAGTCATGTCACAGTGGTTCTTGTTGGTACATTGACGGTGCTTCCTCCTAACACCGTCACTAAATCATCATCAGCCTAGTCATAGTCTCTCTAGCTCTTCCTCCTTTTCGGAATGCGAGAAACACAAGATCGATCGATGTGGCGATGCTTGGAAGATGCCTACGTCCTGCAGCAGACAATTTCTTGTTGAAAATGATAAAGATGATGCACTGAAACCACTGAAAACATAGTCCAATCAATGGTCCAATCGAATACTTTACGACACCATAACATTATGCCTGTAACATCCGAAGGATTGGGCAGAGGTGTTTAATACACCCCTTGCACGTATTTAAATGTGTTTTTATTACCAAGTATATCACGGCAGTACATTTCTTTTGTATAATTTATAAAACAATAATATATTCGTCGCCCCAGATCAACTTATTTAGAATGTCAAACATTCCTGCTATTTGACATAAAAACAATCCTGCTCGCTGTCAAAAGGCACGTCGTGGTACCAATTGAATGAACTATTTGAGGTGACGTCATCAAAACGATATCAAAACTGATATTTTTAGCAGTCCTGCATTAAGATTGTTTTAAGGACGTGATGGTACGAAAATGCAAAGTAAGACTTAAACAGGACTGTTTTAAGACGTTGTAGTAGCGCCCCTGTACTCAAATTAGGTGAAGTGTCGTCTGGTCATGGGGAGGAAATATGTAATTTGTTTGGTGGTCACGCCAACAATAATTCAGTCCTGAAAGGTATCAGAACCAACCTTCGATACGGTGGACGTGTTATTTAAAGTGAAACGGCAGTGGCAAAAATCGAGGCGGAGAAGAGAGGAAGAGAAGGGACATGCAGCACTTACCAGGGGCAGGCCAGCGGGATCCAATCTCCTTCGACCAGCACACAGCAGAGTATCACTACGCGGGTCGCGCGACCAATATTTGAATATAGTTTTTTTTCTTATTACACTGGGTAATCAAACACAAGGATGCGCTTGGCGGAGCGGGAATGTATTGAATTTGCAGAGAAAGGCTCGAGATGATCCTCGTCTCTTCGCGGCGGTCAGACGAAAGGGCTCGTCATGCGGTGCGGGGGTGATTTGAGAGATCCGTTACACACAGTGCGTTCATGTGCAATTTCTTCGTCGAACTGACAGCTGTCAGTCCTCGTTCTCTCGTTCTCATCTTCACTTTTTGAATGATGCTAAAGCGCTGCATGTACAGGTGGGAAAAGGAGCGGGAAATACAAACTGCCTCATATTATAAGAATGAATCTATCTAATCAGTGTTGGCGTTACCATTTCCACCCCCCCCCTTAATGGGTCACCATTAAAAAGCGATAATAAGACGAAAGAGAAAAATATTACAATGACTCTAGGAGCGCTCAATGCGCGCGGTGAGATAAATAGTTCCGTAGAGTCATGGCGAAGCGGGTTAAACTACACTCGCGAGCAACCAAATCGACTCAAGCCTTGACGGCGCACATATACATTGATTTTCCTAAAACGATAAATGGTAATTATAAAAGTGATATGTCATTCGAAAGCTGAAGAATTATGCTTTCAATTAACATCAATACCTTAAAAAAAAACTAAGCGCTGATTTATTGACGCATTTTAATTGGCCGTCAGCGTAAATTACCTCATTAGGAATCCACGACTTGCGCTACCTGCTCCCGCTATAAAACCCCTCCACATCCGGTTTACCTTATCAGTCGCTTGTTACAAGTTGACCGGTACACATCTCCGTAAATTGCATTCCTTGTTTTCGCTAAACCATGGATACCACACCAGAAGAAGCCGCTCAAGTGGTTGCCTTGTTGCAACAAGGGTTAAGTCAGCGAGCAGTCGCTGCCCAGCTCCACTTGAGCCAGTCTTCTGTATCCCGAGTATACAGACGGTTCCAAGAGACTGGTGCCTTCAATCGGAGACCAAGAACGAGCCGCCACCGGTGCACTTCAGAGAGAGACGACCGCTTCATTGTCTCAACCTCTCTGCGCAATCGACACCTTACGGGCGTTGATGTGCAGCAAGAACTGAGACGTGTACGACAAGTATCTGTCAGCGAGTGGACAGTGAGAAGACGCTTGAAGGAAGCCAGCTTGACGCCAAAAAGACCTGCGACGGGCCCTAAATTGACTGCAGGCCACCGACAAGCGCGCCTTCAATTTGCTCGAGAGCATCTCAATTGGAGCGTTGCGCAATGAAAAAAATGTGTCGCAAATGTGTCTACATGGCAGTGACAGGAGAGGCCGAGTCTACAGGCGTCCGGGGGAACGATTTGCCCAATGTTGTTTCGCTGAAACAGTGGCATATGGCGGCGGTTCCTGCATGATGTGGGCTGGTATTTCTTTAGAGGGAAAAACCGAACTTGTTTTCGTGCCTGGGGGCGGCCGAGGAGGCGGGCTAACAGCTGATCGGTACATCACCGACATTCTACTAAATCATGTTGTGCCCTACGCAGGGTTTGTCGGTGCAGACTTCGTGTTAATGCACGACAATGCCCGCTGCCACACGGCACGGGTCACTCGACAGTTTCTGGAAGAGGTCGAATTACGCACGATGGACTGGCCTGCGCTCAGTCCTGACATGAATCCCATCGAGCACTTATGGGACGAGCTTAAAAGAAGAGTTCGGGATTCCAGGAATCCAGTCCCTTCAACCGTAGACGAGCTAAAGACAGCATTATTAGAGGAGTGGGACGGCATTCCTCAAGAAAATGTCAAAATATTGATAAGGTCAATGAAAAACAGACTGCAGGCTGTAATTAGGGCAAGAGGGGGCAATACGAAGTATTGATTTAAATTTATTAATTTTATTTTTAACAAATTTGTAAAATACGAGACCCATACCCTTTTCCCTAAATTCCTGTTTTTCCTACTCTTGCGTTCAGACACCATTTATTTAAAAAAATATGGATGGATTTCAATGATAAAGATATCAAATTAAAGCTGACATCTTAAGCTTTCGAATGACATATCATTTTTATAATTTCCATTCATATTTTTAGTTTTATCAATGTATGTGTGCGCCTACAAGGCTTGAGTCGATTTGCTTGCTCGCGAGTGTATTAACTTACGTTACAAACTAAAGCGATGCGGTATTACTAACTAACTTAAACTAATGCGAAGTGCGGTTTATTAATTATTGTCTTGGAAGAGGACACAAACGAACGACCGGGCGCAGGTAAGTTCCCTTGGCGGTTCTAACTGTACAGACGCGCACGGCGCCGTCTTTAGACGGGTGGACGTTCTCCACAATAGCTAACGGCCAGGATAAGGGCGGTGAGTTATCATTCATCACAACAACCACGGTTCCTGCTGTGATAGGAAACGACGGCGTGTTCCACTTCTGCCTAACCTGTAGCCCGTGTAGATATTCCATCTTCCAACGACTCCAAAACGACTGAACCAACTTGTCCAGTAGCGAGTGTCGGTGCTGATTTAATACGTGTAACAAAAGCTTATTACTTTTATTTCAAATAAAAACTAAAAAATATTCGTATTATCCGTACTATCCGGATACTCCGGATAGTAAAATATTAAAATCCGTATTATCCGGATAGTAAAAATGAACGGATTTTGCAAGCCCTATGCGCAATGCATGGTAGGGACTTGATTTTAAACCGAAGCAGACGCGGTTAAACCTATACAATTGTAGTGGGTCTTGTGGAGAAAAGCGATAAAGAAAACATTGATAACGACGGTAAGCTTCGCGCATGATAATCTGTAAGAACTGCTGGCGGCAGTCCGCGGTCAATGCGATCGCGTGTAAGCCGAAATTTAATAATATTTTAAGGTGGTACCCTGAGCAAATAACCTTGAGCATTTGCTCCCTCTTTGCCGCACCCCACCTCTACAATACTTCGTAAACTATTACTTGCGCCACCTGGCGAACTTCATACGAATACAAGTAAAATTCACAGATCTAAGAAGTAATAGATATGGCATTCAAAGAAATATTTTTTTATGAAATGTTATTATGAATTCAGTTACTATACTCACGTCGATAAATAGGTAGGTACTTTCAACTTTTACAGTGATACAAATATTACGATTACGAAAATGAGCTCAAAATTAAAATCCAAGATGGCGCCGATGAAAATTTTTGGTTTATTCGTCATGGGTGTCGTTTTCATGGTTTTCGGGGTCGCTGATTACGAAAATGAGGTCAAAATGAAAATCCAAGATGGCGCTGACGAAGATCTTTGGTTTTTCCGTCATGGGTGTCGTTTTCATGGTTTTAGGGGTCGCTGATTACGAAAATGAGGTCAAAATGAAAATCCAAGATGGCGGCCATGAAAATTTTTGGTTTTTCGGTCATGGGTGTCGTTTTCATGGTTTTAGGGGTCGCTGAATACGAAAATGAGGTCAAAATGAAAATCCAAGATCTAAGGCCAGGAAAATTTTTGGTTTTTCCGTCATGGGTGTCGTTTTCATGGTTTTTGGGGTCGCTGATTACGAAAATGAGATCAAAATGAAAATCCAAGATGGCGCCGACGAAAATTTTAGGTTTTCCGTCATGGGTGTCGTTTTCATGGTTTTTGGGGTCGGTGATTACAAAAATGAGGTCAAAATGAAAATCCAAGATGGCGCCAACGAAAATTTTTGGTTTTTCCGTCATGGGTGTCGTTTCCATGGTTTTTCTGGTCGCTGATTACGAAAATGAGGTCAAAATAAAAATCAAAGATGGCGCCGACGAAAATTTTTGGTTTTTCCGTCATGGGTGTCGTTTTCATAGTTTTTGGGGTCGCTGATTACGAAAATAAGCTCAAAATGAAAATCCAAGATGGCGCCGACGAAGATTTTTGGTTTTTCGACTATATATATATATATATATAAAACGACAGCCATAACGGAAAACTTCCGACCTCATTTTCGTAATCAGCGTCCCCAAAAACCATGAAAATGACACCCATGACGGAAAAACCAAAAATCTTCGTCGGCGCCATCTTGGATTTTCATTTTGACCTCATTTTCGTAATCAGCGACCATAAAAACCATGAAAACGACACCCATGACGGAAATACCCAAAAATTTTCGTCGGCGCCATCTTGGATTTTCATTTTGACCTCATTTTCGTAATCAGCGACCCCAAAAACCATGAAAACGACACCCATGACGGAAAAACCTAAAATTTTCCTAGCCGCCATCTTGGATTTTAATTTTGAGCTCATTTTCGTAATCGTGCCAATATTATTTTGTATCACAGTAAAAGTTGAAAGTATCTACCTATTTATCGACGTGAGTATAATAACTGAATTCATAATGACCAAAACCAAAAGTATTTGGACGCACCAATAAATATTTCATAAAAAAATATTTCATTGAATGCCATTGCCATATCTATTACTTGAAATTACTTCTTAGATCTGTTGATAATGTGACGTAAGCGAGCGAGCGCATGAGCCGACGCGGCGCGGTGACGAGCGACACGGGTTCCCCCTTCGAGGCCTGGCGGCATACTGAATGTCAATAGATACGGTTGCGAATACGCTCAGAATTTTGCATAAAAATCTTTATAAAATCAAATTTTGGGTTTTTGAAAAAAAAAATCGTACCATAATGTTCATTATGAAATTGCTTATCCATTAGTGTAAAAACAAAATAAAAACAATTGTTAGTTTTGGAGAAGTAGCATGTTTTCAATAATTATTTCTCATTTCTGTGGTTACGTTGTGAGGGAATTAATTAAATATTTTACTTAAAAAAGAAAAAAACAAAACGTACCATTTTGAAGGTAAGAGTATGTAGAAATTTAATGTATTTTTTGTTGGTTGATATATCTTTTTTTTTAAGAGTTATAAGCTCCAGAAAACTGCATAAAAAACGGCTAGAGCTACGTTTTGCTGGGGGACGCGCCTTAAACAAGTCGCCTTGTAAATTCGGACCGGAGTGCAGAACATCATTCAGTGATTGCCGGCCACCAGAAGTAGACGCGCTGGCGTCTAGAACCACGCGCAGCTTAGTCGTTGTCTTATCTTCGCGCACGACCCCGTGATGCGGTATGACGTATATTGGTGTTGGGTCGCGGGGATCGTACCTACGACGCAGGAGAAACGTAATCTTTCGCGAGATAATCCTTTATTACGTCATCATATGCAGACCTAAGTTTTGGCGAAGCTTCTAGCTTTCTTTCGAGACATATGAAACGCTTGCGGGCATTGTCAAAAGAATTCCCGAGGGAATAAACATCCTCGTTGAATGGCAGCGCTACAGTGTATCTACCACTAACGGGATCGCGGGTTGTCGTGGACTTATAAAATAATTCACATTCAACATCAGAGGGGTGTTGAGTGAGCGGTGCGGAGGGAAGCTCCTCGAGCTCCCAAAAACGCCTGACTAATGAGTCAATAGCGGCAGGCTCCTGAGCGAGGCAACATGGCAACATGTCAGGGCCTGGGTGGTTTGATGCATAGGTAACGTAGGCGCGGAGCCCATAATTACGTAGCCGAAAACAGTACGCAGAGCGCGCGGCACCGACGTGTTACGATTGTGAACAACGTCGGGGAGAAGTAAATGCGGGAAAAGAGAAGCACCTATTAAAGCGTTTATCTTACTAGGTACACCATATGATTCGTCGGCTAGCGGTAAATTATGTAGATGTGATAAGTCACTGGTATATATCAAAGAGGTAGGCAGTAAGTCCGTTATCTGATCAACAGCAAGTAGCGAAATATCAAAATTAATTTTGCTGTCGAATCGCGAATATAATTTAATATTAATCGGACTAGTGTTAACTACCTTCTCAGCCCCACCGAACCCCTTTACAACAGTCCGGTTCATGTTTTGAGGTTGAATACCTAAACGTTCACAACACTCGTTAGTGATAAAATCGCTTTGTGAGGCGGAATCTAAAAGCGCGCGAATAATGTGTGGATTCCCTTTAGAATCGTAGGCAACGACTTGAGCGGTTGATAACAGAACAGTCGTGGACTGTTTGTTATGTGTGAGTGCATTACTCGAACACTGATACAATCTAGAATCAACAGATGCGCACAGCGTAACATCTGACCGTGCCGTCGATGCGGGTAGGTTCGGAGAGGTATGTGCAGGCGCACAGGTGGGGGGCGCCGCAGCGGTGAGCTCGACCAGCTGATTAGCGGGAGCGGCTAGTGCAGAGTGCCCAGGGGCCGTATTTTTGAATCAATAGAATTCCAAATCGTGTACGAAATCGCAGAATTCGTATGCGAATCCGTACGAAATCGCTATTATTGAATATTCATACCCATGAATTTTGCAACGAGTGGTCCGACCCACTCGTTTCCGATATTCTACCTGCATTTCGTATGAATGAATTCTGCGATTTCGTACACGATTTGGAATTCTATTGATTCAAAAATACGGCCCCAGGGCTCGTGGTACGTGACTCGTTGAAGTGTAACAATGTGTGGTGATTTAATTTGCAAACGCGACAATTTGACTTAGATGAGCAATTAGCGACTCGATGTTTTAAACTAAGACAGTTAATGAAATGAAATGAAATTATTTATTTCAGACACATGATACAGGTCCATATTATGTTAGTAGGTACTTATATCTATGTTAGTTACATTTTAAGACAGTTATTATTTTACATGACATATTATGTTAGTACACGCATTGTTATCCTTCACACACTTATAACGCTGTTGTGGAGTCATTCCATTAAAATCGGCGCACTTGAATAAATGTTGATGCACAATATTAGCGCATAGGCACTTGCACGCGGATTCAACCGTTGTGTTTAAATAAGTTTGACACTTCGGCGGCGAAGCGGTATTTGAACGCCGATTAGAGTTAATCGGACGCTTATTAGTTGAAGAAGTTGGCATAGTACGTTCTAACACTTTGGCTCGATTTGAAATAAATTCGACTAAGTTATCAAAGGTGGGTATTTTTGTTGAATATTTAATTTCAAACGCGCGGACGGTCTCGGGGTCTATTTTCTGTAAGGCAATATATGAATCAGAATTAAATCTGTAAGGTTATCCATTTTAAGGTTTTTTAAAGCGGCGACTGCGCTGCTAAAGTTCTCAGTAAATAAATCAAAGTTGGTTGCTGAAGCGCATTGGAAAGTTTTGAACTCAAACATTTGATTTAAATACGTAGAAACCAACATACGCTTGTCGTCGTACTTTTCAATGAGCGTTCGTAACAACAGACTATAATTTTCCGGACATGGAGATATCCCGGCGCACACAGACTGGGCTTTACCGGTTAGCTTCCCCAATAGGTAATACAATCTATCGGCGTCAGTGAGAGATGGATTATCGTGTACGGTCGATTTAAAACTGGCATAAAATAGTGGCCATGAGCGAATGTCACCAGAAAACTGAACTAATTCAATCGGCGGGAGTCTAGGTTTAGATTTGTGTGGAACACTATCGCTATGTGGCGAGCATTGTGACTGCACTCGCTTTATCCTACCATACAGAGACTCAAAAGCCATGACATTCTTATAGTCAGGCTTAGCGGATCGGTTAGATGTCAATAAACGATTATTATAGTCGTCCAGAACCTGTTTGAATTCATCGCGCAATGAATCTATTTGTGAAGATTCGTCAAGAAAACTTTCCCTTAGATCGGTGTTTGAAGAAAGATCGTAAATCTTTTGAGTAATTTCAAAGATAGCTTCGCGTTTAGCTTGCAACGTAAGTAACCGTGTATCTTCTGCATCGTCATAATCAGAACCCGAATCACAAGTTTTCTTAGCTTGTTTAGACATAACGAAGTTTATAAATTCAATCTATTGTAAACGAGCAGCTGATCTGGGGTTCAATGAACCACAATAATACGATAAAATTAAGTAGGTTACTATTTTGTGTAAAGAATAAGCGGAGAATGGCTTCCTACTACTTCCCACTTTGTTCGGTTAATAATGAACTAGAATGCATTCAATGAACAACTTGAAAGTGAGTTAACGAATGAATGACCGAATAAATATGAATGTCAAATCAAATATGGCGAACTGTTAAAACCTTTATAATTTTCATACTACACGGCAAGGCAACAATTTAATTTTGAGGGTATTTTAATATAAATTTTAACGAAATTAAAACTCGATTTTATCCAAAGTTAGCGTTATTTAGGTACTGAAATAAAGATTAGATGGACTTTTAATATGTTTATCTATATGAGTAAACACTTATTTATGATACCTATAGCTCAACGCGATGTTGATCTACGCGGTATCTATAATGGGGTAGATTTATGAATGTTCTCCTATTAGGGCCTATTAAATCCTAATAAGGGCGGTTGGAGGGTTCCAGTATTTATAAGGATCAGAAATCCGGCTCGAAGGACCACAAATATGGTCACGCCAACAATAATTCAGTCCTGAAAGGTATCAGAACCAACCTTCGATACGGTGGACGTGTTATTTAAAGTGAAACGGCAGTGGCAAAAATCGAGGCGGAGAAGAGAGGAAGAGAAGGGACATGCAGCACTTACCAGGGGCAGGCCAGCGGGATCCAATCTCCTTCGACCAGCACACAGCAGAGTATCACTACGCGGGTCGCGCGACCAATATTTGAATATAGTTTTTTTTCTTATTACACTGGGTAATCAAACACAAGGATGCGCTTGGCGGAGCGGGAATGTATTGAATTTGCAGAGAAAGGCTCGAGATGATCCTCGTCTCTTCGCGGCGGTCAGACGAAAGGGCTCGTCATGCGGTGCGGGGGTGATTTGAGAGATCCGTTACACACGTGCGTTCATGTGCAATTTCTTCGTCGAACTGACAGCTGTCAGTCCTCGTTCTCTCGTTCTCATCTTCACTTTTTGAATGATGCTAAAGCGCTGCATGTACAGGTGGGAAAAGGAGCCGGAAATACAAACTGCCTCATATTATAAGAATGAATCTATCTAATCAGTGTTGGCGTTACCAGTTTGGCGACTATTTCTTTTCGAACTTCCAAGAGCGCCACGACGTGAATGAACTCCTTGACTCTCCCCAAGAATAGATCAATCTACCGACCTGGTATCTGCCATCTGCGCTGTTGATGTGCAGGTGGATGAGGTCTTTAGGTTGTTAAAGCAAGTGGATGTTAACAAATCAGCTGGTCCCGATAATATTTCGCCAATTTTTATAACTAGATGTGCTAGTTGTCTGTCAGTTCCGTTGACGTTATTATTCAAACGGTCATTTGACTTGGGAGTAGTGCCTTCAATTTGGAAATCAGCTTATATAACGCCTATTCATAAAAAAGGACCTAAGGACAGCGTTGAAAATTATAGACCGATCTCCAAACTCTGCGTGTTCGCTAAAATCATGGAGAAAATTGTACACAAACAACTTTCTTCTTCACTTAAATTAAGTTTCTCCGAACACCAACATGGATTTTTGAAAGGTCGCTCCACCACCTCTAACCTCGTAGTTTGTAGTGACTTTCTTTCAGAGCATATGTCTAAGAGGTCCCAGGTAGATGTTATATACACTGATTATAGCATCAAATGTTTTGATCGAATCGATCATGCACTTCTAATGCGCAAACTATTAGTGCATGTTTACGTACGCGCGGCGCGGCCGGCGACGCGATCCGCACTAAATTCAAACGTATGGCGGTGTATGAGTGCGTTCACGGAGAAGCGAATTTATACGCGATTGCTTGAATTTGAGGCGGCGGCCGCGGCGGCGAACGCGGCGGCGGCCGCGGCGACGGACGCGGCGATGCACGCGGCGGTTTATTCTCGATGAAGCGATGCCCGCGACGGAACTTGGCCTTGAAAATTCGCGGCGGCCGCCGCCGCGGCCGCCGCGCCGCGTCTCTATGTACACCGTCGTACATTGCCATACGTTTGTGTTTGCGCGAACGATGATATCTGCCGCTGCACGCATCGCCTGTCCGTGAACACAAAATTCGCTCGACGCGTCGCTCGACGCGTCGCCGGCCGCGCCGCACGCCGCGCCGCGCGTACGTAAACATGCACTTAGGGATTGGTGTGAGGGGTAACTTGTACAGATGGTTTGTATCATATGTTGAAAATAGGTGCCAGACTGTAGTCCTAAACGGTTATGCCTCGAGAGCGATGTACATTCCGTCGGGAGTTCCCCAAGGATCCTTATTGGGACCTCTTTTGTTCAATATCTTTGTAAATGACATAACCTCTTGTTTTATAAATTCTAAAATTTTATTGTACGCAGATGACATGAAAATTCTAAGTCAAGTGTCTACCATTGAGGATGCACGCCTATTACAGGAGGATCTGGACCGGTTCCATGATTACTGTGATAGAAATAGGTTGGATTTAAACATTTCAAAATGTTATAATATGTATGTACTTTTACTCGTAAGCCAAACCCTATTATGTATGATTATAAATTATCGGATGACTCAATTGCCAGAGTTAACGTCATCAAGGATCTTGGGGTAACATTTGACTCAAAGCTTTTATTTGATACGCACATTGACAATATAGTCAACAAGGCTTCTAAAGCCTTGGGTTTTATTTTTAGAGTTTCCTCTGAGTTTAAGAATGTCAAAACTTTGAAAATCCTCTACTGTGCTTTCGTGCGTAGCCATCTCGAATATGCCTCTCAAGTCTGGAATCCTAATTACAATGTCTATATTAATCGTATTGAAGGCATACAAAGGCGATTTTTAAGGTACACTCAATATCGTTCTAATACTTATCTTCCTAACTATACAAGTCGGTGTAAGAAATTTCATATTCTTCCTTTACACGAGCGAAGAAAAATAGCAGATCTTGCTTTTCTATTCAGCATAATGAACGGATCTACTGACGTCCCTGAACTGGTAGCCAAGATTGGACTTAGGGTACCATCTGTGTTTCTTCGGAGACCTTATCTCCTACATGTACCTATTGTGAAAACTGTCTATAGGCAAAATTCATTTATCTTAAGAGCTTGTCGTAAGTTCAATATGGTGTGCCGGGATATTGAGCTTGATTTGTTTACAAGTGGACGTAGTTATGCAAATATGTTCCAGTCCACAGTGACTTCAATTTGAGATAAACGCAATTTAGTGTTTTAGTGGTACACTTTTTTGCCCTGACTAATATATACTAATACTATTGGTTATATTGAAGAAAAATATAGTAGTTATATAATCATGTGTATTTTTTTTGGATATTTGCATTAAAACGGTAGTAATTATAAAAAATGGGATTGGAACATTTTTGTTTTGTATGAACATGGATTCCAAATTATTTTGCAAAAACGTTCCACTTAGTATTTGAATGCAGATTAAAAACTTTATCATGATAACAAGTAAAAAAAGTATTATCAAATAAAAGAAAATAAAACTAGAAATGATTCATGATCATCATTTCAGCCAAAAGACGTCCACTGCTGGACATAGGCCTCCCCCAGGTGTCACCGCATTGACCAGTCCCGTGCGTCTTTCATCTAGCGGATCCCCGCAACCTTCACTAGGTCATCGGTCCACCTAGTGGGATGCCTTCCAACGCAACGTCTTCCGGTTTGTGGTCGCCACTCCAGAACTTTTCAGCCCCATCGGCCATCCGTTCTACGAGCAATGTGCCCTACCCATTGCCACTAAAGTCTAGCGATTCCTCGGGCTACTACGGTAAATTTGGTTCTCATGCGGATGTCTATATGTAATATGTTTCTTGCATAATACAATTATCCTCTATCTATCTTCATTTGAGCATACCCCTCTTGCCTTTTGGGTGATGTTGAGCTTTCTGATGAGGCTCATTGTGAGCGACCACGTTACGGTCCCGTATGTAATAACTGGCAACACACACTGGTCATAGACTTTTGTCTTGAGACACTGTCGTAAGTTGGACGAACGACGACGAACGCTGCCCAGACGAGTCGGATTCGAGGATTGACCTCTTACTTGAATATAGACCTTCCCAACTGGACCGTTTGTCCAAGTAACATGGGTGGTTTTTAGTCAGTAGAAGTATGATACTCCTTTCTACTTCGCCCAGAGCGGGAGGAGGCATTTGATGATTTCCCACCCACCAAAAAAAAAAAGCTTGATCATCCTTAGGTGCCAGAATGGCACGTTCGCACAGTCACAGTCACTCCATGGATCTGCTATGTTTTGGACATCTGGATATATTCGCGCTATTAGGTCATCATTACGGTGGACACAACTGAGGCACGATCTGATGGAGTTATAGCCTTGCCCTCAGTTTCCCTATATTCTAGAGAAACGAGCCAAGAGGCTCATCGGCAATGACGCGCTTGTCAAGTCAAAGCTCCAGAGCCTTGAACATCGTCGACGAGTAGCTAGCCTTTCGGTTTTCTATCGGTTACATTTCGGAGAGTGTGCGAGGGAATTGCACGATCTAATTCCGCCAAGCCCGTTCCATCATCGGACTACAAGACGTACGGCGATGCGCCACCGTTATATGGTGGACATCCCACCCATACGCACTAAACGGTTTGGGAATACTTTCATTGTGCGTAGGTACAGCTAAGGAGTGGAATTCCCTACCAGAGTCTGTATTTCCTGATAGCTATAACCTAGGGGTCTTTAAGTCAAGAGTGAATAGGTTACTTCTAGGTAAGCGTGCTCCATCGTCGACCGCATCATCACTTTCCATCAGGTGAGATAGTGGTCAAACGCGAACCTATCAATAATAAAAAAAAAAAAAAAAAAAATCTTATTTTGAGGAGGAGATCAGAAAATTTTATTGTTCAGCACAAACAACACCCATTTTTTTTGGAGTATGGCAAATAATCAAATGACTCCTCCCGCTCTGGGCGGAGCGGTTGCAGGTGTCTCCAGGAGGCGCGCGTGGAACACGATCACACCTTCGTCACGGCCTGTTTCGTCATAGGATGGACGGCGGGCAGCTAGCCCATTACTCACCGTCCACAGACCGCGCCAACGGTGGCCAGGAAATAAACACGTGGTCCCCGACGTCCGGAACGTCTCACGCGGCTCCTGAAAGGAGAGGTTCTCTCCCTCACACGTACCGTCACCTCCTTTGCTAGCATGACCCCTTCGCAGAAGGTGGCGACGGCGGCCCAAACATCACCCTTCAAGTACACACAAAACGGCCAAAAGGCTTTTAATATAAATTTTATGGATTCGATTTAAAATTTACGGGATTCCCATTCATTCCTATTTTACCCTCTTCTGCGTTTGTGATTATTAATTACCAACTTAAAAGCTAAATGCACATTTTCATGGTGTGAAGTGTTTGAACTACAAAACTAATGCGATTCCAACTTTTATCCCTATTTTTACCCGACTACGGCAAAGCCAAAAGGAAGGGTAATGATTTTGGCAGTCTATGTATGTATGTATGTATGTTCCACCGTAGCGCCTAAACTACCAAACGGATTTTAATAAATGAGGTGTCTATAGATTCGTAAGAATAGCCCGGGTGTCATAGGCTATATAAATTTTATCAAATATTATTATGACGGAAGTTAAATGTCAGATTATAACATCGAAAAAAATTAAATTGAGATAATCATAACATGTTTGGTATCAAATGAAAGGTCTTGACGAGCACATTACAAATATGTATATTATACGATAGTTTTAGTCCGCCGTTTGTAGTCGGGTTTTAGTTTTTAGACTTGTTTGTCCTCAGGGTTTATTTCCAAAAACGACTGAAGAGAAAATCTAGGGTTTCAATTTTTATCAATGATAAACACCAATTTTCATGCTTTAATCGACAAAAATGACGATTTTCCATGCAAACTTTGCCCCTTTCTTCACCCCCTTAGGGGTTGGATTTTGAAAAATCCTTCTTTAGCCATTCTCTAAGGACGGATTTTTTGTTCTCGCGCTGTGTATTTCCATTTTTAAATATTCGCTTTAGTTGTGTCTACGTATAGGTATATTAATTCTAACGCTGTGTATTTCTGTGTAACTCTTACGCTGTTTATATTTTACCGTATCTGTTTAATCTAAGTTTTAAGTTTATTTGTGGAAACTTGTAATTGGCCTTCTTCTACATGGTAATTCGACTACAAATGTTTTAGCTATAAGTTTTTTTAAAATTAATAAAATAAAATAAAAATAAAAAAAATATTGTTGTTTTGCACAAGTTTTTGTCCAAATATTTTAATACCGGTATCATTTCCGTCGGGTTACGTGGCGCTCCTTAATTTTGTAATAAATAACCCTTCTTTTGGGCTTCGCTGCAGTCGGGTAACAAAAAGAAAAAACAAAATGAATAGTCGCAGGTACATGAAGTGCAAACCATAATATTATATCATCACCATCATTCTCTTGCCCTTATCCCAATTCATTTGTGGTCGGTGCAGCATGTCCTTTTTACCCGACTGCGCAAAGCAAAGAAGGGTTATGTGTTTATCAGTCTATGTATGTATGTATGTATGTATATAAGTATGTATGTTTGTTCCTATGTGGCATTGTAGAGGCCAAACGCCTGGGCCGATTTTGATGATCCTTACGTCAATCGATTCGTCTTGACCTCGCGAGTGTCACTAAAAACATTACAATAAACAATACTCACCATAGTAACAACTAGTCGCCATATTGTCAAAATGAAAAAAAAAAAAACGACGCACCACGTCAAGTGGGATATCGTTGAATAGGTATTTGAAAATGAATATTAGGTTTCCTTTATCATTTTTCATTTTATAAAACCGTTTAGGATATATAACGATTTAAAGTTATTAGAACAAACAATATCGCATTTCTTACATAAAACCGGATTTTTTTACGTGTACGGAATGAATATAAAATCGAATCGAAATCTACCGTCTTATAATAGTAATAACGAAGTTAAT
The DNA here is from genome assembly GCA_949316265.1 of Diarsia mendica. Taxonomy (NCBI): domain Eukaryota; kingdom Metazoa; phylum Arthropoda; class Insecta; order Lepidoptera; family Noctuidae; genus Diarsia; species Diarsia mendica. The sequence continues at coordinate 2,902,990 of OX438917.1, forward strand.
GAAAACTGACTAAAAAGTGTTAAATAAAAAAATGTAGTTAAAAAACTAAAAAACCCGACTGAAAAAACGGAAAAGCAAAAAACAAGCACATTTTAAATTAAACAAAACTTGGAAGCAGGCGGAGTTCATTTGAATATTAAATTATGAAATGAAAATAGAATGGACCCCGCCTGCTAACAAGTTTTGTTTAATTTAAAATGTGCTTGTTTTTTGCTTTTCCGTTTTTTCAGTCGGGTTTTTTAGTTTTTTAACTACTTACATTTTTTTTTTCATATTTGTTTATACAAACTATTAAGTTTGATTGGAAATAGGAGAACCTTTAAATATGGGTGACGCTGCTAAACAGGTATACAATTGCTTAAATATAATATTAATAATCTAATATTTTAGTGAATATTTGATTGATTTTTCTTTTGTCATTTTCATTATGTTGTATTTATATTTCTTTTTTATATCGTGTTTTGGTTGTTAAGGCGCATATTATGTTGCATGTAGTGCTCTTCTTTAAGTGATGGGGCACTTAGACTTAAGTTTGAAATGTTTTTATGTAAATGTAACAGTGTACTCATTGTTGAGGAGCCAAATTAAATAAATAAATAATGATACATATGCGTAAATAATTCATTTTGGAAATCAGTCGTGCATCGCCATCTAGCGCGACAAAACCGGAATCCATCGTATTGACTTCAAACCATTTTAGGTGATTTACAATCTTGGAATATACAACACAAATTCATTATAGATTTTACAAGAAAATATAAACAAAAACATGGCAGATTAATAAAAAAAACATAAGCGTTATAATATAAGGGACCAATATCTTTCAAAATGCTCTATTTATAGACAAAACATGAATTAATTCAATAATACACAAACAGCAACATTAATTGTTCGTGTTGTTTAAATAAGAGAGTTCATAATATAGCACTAACACCATTTCTCACCCTAACCTTCTCACACTAATTAACAATTGAAACATTACACAGCCTGCTTGCTAGCATACTAACAACAATTTTATAATAAATAAAAAATACACCACACCGCGGACATAGTCGGCCGCATAGCGTGGCATTCGGAAGACTATAGGCGAAACAAAGATTGCGTGCTTGCTGAAAGTATCACAAGCTTGGCCAAATGACAACAAAACCACCGAAACCCACTAAAACCGGTATTAACAGCAAAGAACATGCCATACATACTCGTACAGAAATGATAACATTGCTGATTCCACTATGCGAACGACTACACTCGAGTATACAACATACAATTTTGAGCTAATTCTAACCAATGATATAATTTTTACATCTAATAACAGCTGCGAACGCACTGTAAATGATATGACCTTGCCTAGTTATCGTGACCAAAAGTAATCTCCCCCCCCATTCTAATTCGAATATAGTTAAAAGAATAATGAATGTTGTAATGTAAAATACTGGTATTCAGCTGCATCCGGTTAGACTGGTTGCCGATCCCAAAATAGTTGGGAAAAGGCTAGGCTGATGACGATTTTCATTCTAATTTTGTCAAGGCGCAACCTAGCTCTTGCTAAATATGTTTTTATGGTTTTTCGAGGAATATTAAATAATCCGCAAATATTAGAATCGTTGGGATTACTCGTTCCAGACAGGAGGCTACGGTTGGGACCGAGGGAGGGGCTGTTTAGAGTTCCGGCAACGCGTACCAACTTATTAAAGTTTGCGCCTGTGATTCGTGCAATGAGAATACTGAATAGTGTGTCTCGGCGTTTGGACATATTTTCTTGTTCCTTGGCGGAATTCCAGAGGGAGACACTAAGTATGTTGTCCACTGTATAACTGTGTTATTTGGAACTGTAATTAATGACTACTTTTGTTAACTTGGGTCTTACCCGTCACAACAAATAATAATAATAATAAAAATGTTTATTTTCTTCCACAAACACAACTTAAAACTAAGGACCGACCGAAGGTTCGGTTTCGGTTTCGGCTAGTTTCGGCCAAAAAATCTGGTTTCGGCCATAGTTTCGGTTTCGGCCAATAATTGGCCGAACCTTTCGGCCCCGCCGAAACAAGGTATACGTGAATTGTCGCGCATCATTCAGCTAACTTCGAGTGCCAGTTGAGTTCGCTAGCCGGCGCGATTGTGATGATTTGAGGTTGTGAAATTTTTCTCGCGTAAAAATTAGGTATTTGTTTTTACTTATGATTAATGATGATGTATTTTAATGGCATTCATTAGGGTCTTGTGCTACAGTGTAAAATAAATAGGTTGTAAGTAGGTGTGTATAGAAAAGAATTCATTAGATATTTTACTTGGTTCTGTTGAGTTATTCCCTAGAACATATTAAATATGAATTTATGTAGAAATTAATTTAACACTTAACAGATGTGTGAAAATACGTGTGATGTTTGATTCAAACATTACTATATTTGTTTGTAATTGTTGATGGATTAAATTTTGTACCCGTATTCGAACCGTCCCGTAGTTCCGATACACAACTATCTCCAGTGATTTAGGCGCTTTGCACATGGCGCAACTTAATTTGAGGCAACTTAAGCAACTTTAAAAGTTTCCTGTAACTAGTTGATAGTTGCTACAACGTTTACGGTTGCAGCAATTTTATGGCAATCTGTGAGCAGTGGCGTGCAGTGGTCCGCCACGGTGGGTAGGCCACGAAATATTGACAGCAAAAAAAAAATTGTCACATTTATAACATTTGAAAATAAGCCTGTAAAAGTTATACCTAAATACAATTCAAAAACTCACCACATTATTCAAGGTTCAACTCATGATTTTTTTATCGATGCAAACAGAAGAAAGATTCGGCCACCTCAAAAAAACTCATCCAAGTGAGTGGGTGATAGGTAGTTACAAAAGTACAAAACACGTCACTTGCAAGATAATATCCGAAGCGGCCTTCACACATCTACCTTTAGATATTAGATACCTACAACTTGCACGTTATCATTACTTATACGATAATTGAGAAAACTTATTACCTTTAAGTGCCTTTAACATCTAGCAATTAGCAAACACACATTATTAGCACAAACTTCACAAGTAAATTACCTACCATTGTTATTATTTGATAGGGGAATAAACAAATAATACACAACAAAACTAATATTTACACTACTGTTATTAATGGTATCTAATAACTGACACTATCTGTACGTTTTTGGTTTCAAAACAAATCGCGCTCAGCTTGTCACAACAATGAAAAAATAATGGCTTCCATAGACGTAAAATATAATTTCTAATTTGCCGATAGAAAAATACTACCAAATAAAATTGCATCATTTTCATATCGAGTTTGTTCACAACAGCGGTCAACAAAATTTTGCAGGATTATAGGTACGAAATCAATCAATGAAATGTGTTGTCAGTGCTGCACTCTATCTGTGGACGGAAGAGCGAAGACCGCAAACGCGCGAAATTCAAATTTCTTAATTTCCTTACATTTTTGCAATTTGCAGGCCAGTGCTAGGTTGTATGTTGATTAATAAAATATGATTCGCGGCTGTAAGACGTATGTAGTCAGTATTCAAGCTAGCACTGGCCTGCAAATTGCAAAAAACGTTAAAAAAAAAAAACAAATTTGAACTTCGCGCCAGAGTTCGCGGGCTAAAGATGGCCGCATGACGCATCCAATCGTAGCCTTGTGTTGTTGCAGCCAATCACAGGCCAGCTACACTCGCAGGAGCTGGCATGCATGTGTGCGGTTCATATACACGAAAATATGCACCGATCATTCACTGATGTGACGCTGTGTGCGTAAAATTATGAATGGGTTTTAGGCTAATCGAATGCTAGCCTAAGCAAGCCTGTAAATATAAGATTCGTACGCGAAAAATTGCTCTAAGTATTTTAACAGGAGTTTGAACTTTTTTATTATTATTTTGTACATGGTGTTATTTTATTACAATATGGTTAATTAGTTATAAGAAATGCTCAGTTGGTAAGGTAGGCTAAGCCTAAAAGCCTTAATAGAGCGCACGCCACTGTCTGTGAGCAACTTTCACAACCGAGTTGCTCAATCTACGCAGCGAACAGCATTCAGTGTGACGATGAATATCGAAGAAGCAGCAATTGCTCTTATTTTATTACGTCGTCGCCGTCTACGTTAACTTTAAAAATCGGTATAATACTTAACAGTTGCTAGTTGCGGCAATCAAAAACTAACTCAGTCATCGATTGCATCAACTGAAAACTGTTGACGATTGCCGGAACTCAAAACTCGAGTTGCTATGTGTGCGCAATCCAATTGAAATATATGTTAACAGCTAGTTGCCAGTTGCTGCAATAGTTGCTCCATGTGCAAAGCGCCTAAAACCTTAACTAATTAATATAATTTAAAAAGTTCGTATTTTCGTAATGAAAATTATTTCTTAAAACACCATCTTTGAAAATGATATGAGTATTTTTTTTGTTTAATAATTAGAAAAATGTTATATCGACCAATAGAATTTTTTTTACTAAAAAGTTTCATATATTTTCTATTAACGTGAATGGCCTTCAGTACTATTCGTCATGTCGCATTTTTTCCCTTTAGTATGCGAGGTGCTTATTATTATTTTTTTTTAATTATTAAAAAATATAGTAATGTTAAAAATGTATTGCTTATTTTTTTTAAAAGTTTGACAAATATGTTGATTGTATTTTTTTTAAATCACATTTTTAATTTTACAAATAAAGAGCTATTTTTGTTACCTAATTAAGTACCTACTTTAATTGTTGCATTTTTTTACACGTGTTAACTGTTTAAATATGCGTAAAAATACAATAGATTTTACATTCCATAAATATTAATAAGTTTCGGTTTCGGTTTCGGCCGAAACTGGGACCAAGGCCGAAGGTTCGTTTACGGTTTCGGTTTCGGCTGAAAATCGTGTTTCGGTCGGACACTACTTAAAACTAAAAACTTAGAAATTGAAAAAATAATAATAACGAGAGTTACAATGTGTATTTGTGGGAGACTGGTGCCTAAACTAAGCCGTGACTTGTATTTCAGGACACCAGGGACTCCCCCCTACAGGCAGAAGATATTTTAAATATGAGATAAAATCTGTATAATTAAATTGATTAATAATAAAAGAAAACAGTTCATGAAAATATGAGTAAAATTACATTTTAAATTACAAAAATGGAAGTTACATTTTTATTAAATATATATAATTGATTTGAAATAAAATCTATATAATTAAAATTTATCAATAACAAGTCTAAAAACTAAAACCCGACTACAAACGGCGGACTAAAACTATCGTATAATATACATATTTGTAATGTGCTCGTCAAGACCTTTCATTTGATACCAAACATGTTATGATTATCTCAATTTAATTTTTTTCGATGTTATAATCTGACATTTAACTTCCGTCATAATAATATTTGATAAAATTAATATAGCCTATGACACCCGGGCTATTCTTACGAATCTATAGACACCTCATTTATTAAAATCCGTTTGGTAGTTTAGGCGCTACGGTGGAACATACATACATACATACATAGACTGCCAAAATCATTACCCTTCCTTTTGGCTTTGCCGTAGTCGGGTAAAAATAAAAGAAAACAGTTCAATTAAGTATGTGTAAATTTACATTTTAAATTACAAAAATAGAAGTTACATTTTTACTAAATACATAAAATTGATATGAAATAATGTGTAGCTTAGTAAACAAGCTTTATAGTGCAAAAAACAGCTTTTAAATCCATCGAACAGTTAAAAAGTTTTTACATTGTAACCGTTGCTAATTACAAACTAGTCAGCTGTTACCTAGCGGAGCGACGTGCCGGGGTCAACGACCGGCTTTCGTTCGTCCTCCGCTCGTCTCTTCGGGCGACTTCGGGAGATCGAGGACGCACGATCGGCTCGATCGGCAACACTCGGGCGCAATCTGACAGCGCTTGGACTAATACATTTTAACAGTGAGTGATTAATAACTGGAAAAAGTTGTAACAAAGGACGGTGTTGTGAATATGAACCAGTGACCAATAACCCGGAGCGTGCGGTGCAATATATTACCGTATTTGGTCACAAAAACGGAACTAAAATCGGTAATCTGTACTAATAACAGGTCGATATTTTCGAGCTGTATTTCTAAGTCCATAGCGCGGAGGTTAAGACTCGAGCCAGCGAAGCCAAAGTGTGCAGGTTCTATTCCCTGCCACACAAATATCTTTTTGTGATTTTATACTACCATTTTATTGTTTTGGTGGTGAATTGATAAACTAACCGCTAATTGACGCAAATAAAAATGGATGACAATATTACCTATCGCAATATTAGACTGTTTAGATCAAGTTCACTATGTGACATTACTGCGGACAATTCAGCGCTTTTTGACACGACAATGATGAGTCTGCCCAATACGTCTATAAATACGAGTCAATCCATAATTGATCTGCAGGAAAAAGTTAAGCAGTTAACTAATGAATTACAAAGTGCTCATCAAGAAATAGAAAACTTAAATACAGAAAATTTCCGACTCAAAACAGACGTACAAAAATATATTAAAGTGGTTAATGCATACAAAGAGGTACATGCTGACACGAAAAATTCGACACCACCCTCGGGGCGAAAACGAAAAAGTTTGCAAAATAGATTAACGCCTGTGACTTACAAAAAGCAACAAATTGCATTGCCACAGAAAGAAAAAGTAACCGAAGGAAATAACATTACGCCAACAAAAATGGTTTCAAATACAAGTATGCTTGAAAGTAGCACGACTTCGACATTGAATTAATAAAATCAAATTCGACCTCTCACCACACTGACATACAAACAAATATAATAATCAAAAGTCCGCAACAAAACGCCGACACAAAGATTTTAATAAATGCAGGTATACATTGTAACGGTGACCACGAAACTGAAGCAAATGCAACGACGTGCAACAGCAGAGTTCAGGCTCAAACGCTGAAACCGATCACACGACGAGAATTATCATCAAGTTCGAATTATATTGACATAAATACGAAGAAAGTTATTATCATTGCGGATCAACAGGGACGATTTATCCAGAGAACTCTGCAAAAACTCTTGGGTAAAGATTTTTTAGTCCGATTTTTTTGGAAGCCAGGAGCATCTCTACAAGAGGTTTTAGGCACAGAAAGAACAGAAATAAGTTTATTGACTAAAAACGACTTCGTGATTGTTTTGGGTGGTGTTAATGATAAAAACCCAGAAGAATTTCAACTCTGTCTTATGCAATTTTTAAATACTACCAAAAACACAAATGTTATCATTTCTGAAGTACTATTTAATACTCATTTAAATGAAAGAAAGTTAAATTATAGATTGAAATTTATTTGTTCTCAGTTCACTCATGCAACATATGTAAACATGAATTTCTCAGTGTATGTTCCAAAGTATCGCTTTCTATCACTTCACACATCACAATATTGCTTAGAGAAATTTTGAAAACTGGTTATAAACAAAACTATGACAAATACAATCTCAAACAAAAACTTAACACGTATACAATGAATCCTACTACTAGTGACAAATATACTCAGACATTAACGCAAAACAGAACAAAACAATTTAAATTTAGAAAATGAGAATATTCCGGCGAGTAATCATTTTTTTCGTTTATAATACTTTTGTTTTTTGTAACACATTCAGATACAATATAAAATGTTATTGAATAAATGAAATGAAATGAAATGAAATGAATCATATGAATATTCTTCATCAAAACATCAACGGTCTCCTCACTAAAATCGATGAGCTAACGGCTCATCTCTACTCATTAAGTGAAAATATCAACTGTAACCCAGTCGATGTTCTCTGCATTACTGAGCATAATATGACTGTAGAAGACGCTAAATTATTAAAAATGAGTAATTATACGCTAGGGGACTCTTTCTCACGAAACAATAGGAGAGGAGGTTCCTGCATAATTGTTAAATCGAACCATAAATTTAGAGTTGTTACTGAAGCCAAAAGTCTAAGTATTAGTAACACATTTGAATGTAGCGGCATTGAATTAATAGAGCACAAAATTATACTATTATGTATTTATCGACCACCAAAAAATGGCAAAGAATTTATCGACTTATTTTTCACTAGACTTACTGAGTTATTAAATAAAATATGCTTCACAAGCAAAAGAGTTATAATATGTGGTGATTTTAACATAAACAAATTAGACGATAGCAACGTCTCCCGACAGTTTGAGCAAATACTAGCTTGTTATAATCTAAAATTAACAATAAATGAACCGACTAGATTAAGTAGTATGACATGTATCGACAATATAGCCCATAACATTAGAGGCTCTAAATCAAAAGTTCTAGAACTCTCGCTATCTGATCATACAGCACAAATTTTAACATTCCCTGTTAAGAAAAGTTATTATATTACTCACTGGTTCAAATCTAAACGTGACTATTAGACCAGGGTCGATAATTTTTGAAACCAAATAAAATTACAGTAGGATGAAACCCATTAGAAAAGGAGGGGAATATGATCAAAATGAAAGGAAAAATAAATTACGGTCGATCCAAATTCGGGAAGTGGGGGTGGGGGGGGTTTTAAGGGGGAAAGCGGTTTATCTCGATTTCCGGCAAAACTACAAGTCCTGTGGAAAAAAGTTAAATGGCAAAGTTTTAGGTAATTAAAAGATCTACAACTTTTGCATTTGCAATTTTTTCACATAACCTCAAAATTTAGGTGAAAAATTCAAAAAACCAAGTTTTTGGTTTTTAATTTTTATCTTTTACAAAAAAACATTTTTTTTTTTTCACGAAATTTAATGAAGATTTACATTTTTATGCCCTTAATACACTGTAATTTTTTTGATAAAAAATATTTTTTTTTCACCTTATTATTGACTTAATATCGAAAAATCTGTCATATTTTCAATCGAAAATTCTGACGTCAAAATATCTGTTTTTTTTTTAAAAGTCGGTGGGCGTTGTGTTCTTTATAATCTCTACTTTCTGATGATGTATAAAAAATATACATTGCAAGGTAAATTTTCTCAGAAAATGCAAAATCAGCTGCTACAAAATAACAGGTAGTAATGGCCAAACCCTCCTAGCCCTTCCCCACTTCTCTGTGAAATACCTTTTGATGGGCCAAAATTTTCCGTAGGTCTCCACGATATATAAATTATCTTAAAATAACAATAAATAGGCAAAAACAGCAATAAATCTTATAATTTCTCTGGCTCAGAACTATAATTAAGAAAACTCAAAAGGCGCAAAACAACTATTATATAAATTCAGCTACCAATAAACCCAAAGCAACATGGCAGATAGTTAATAACTATAAAACTGTAACTCCCAAAGAGGATATCGATGAAATTAAAGTAAAGGATAAAATAATTACTACGCCGGAGCAAATAGCTGAATCTTTTAATAATTATTTTATAGATGACATAAAACCTACAATTAAAGACAATAATACCTATCCAAATTATTATTATTTTTTTTTGTGTAAGCTTGTGATAGTGGGTAGCTGGTGAGGCGCTGGTACGTTGGTGCCGGGGAAGATTCAATAAAAATACGATAATAAAATTATTGTACGTCTGTATTGGACCAGTGTCGCAGATGGAAGGGAATTCAATAGTGTTGCCACTATATAAAAGAGGATTTACATTAAATGTTGGTGTTGCAAAATAATAATTAAAATCTCCAACATGCTGCGGCCTCTCAAGAATAGCAATGAACTTACAATAAGTTACATAAAATTAAATTGTTCAAACTTACAAGTTAACATTTGTTTTTTAGACTATTTAAAAACTAGACATAATACAGTTCAATACGTACACATATATATTATTATTATGTTACTTAAAATTAACAAAAGAAATATCCAAGAACTAAGTATCATCATATTCTATAGGTAGCAGACAAATTTTATTGATGGCCCGGGAATGAGTTTTCCCATTTGGGGTCCTAACCTCCACTGCCCGTATTTTACCATCGTGTCCTGGAAACAAATTAACAATTCGTGCCATAGGCCACGACATAGGAGGAGTATTGTCCTCTTTTAAAATGACTAAATCGCCTAGTTTGACATTACATATATTAGCACGCCACTTAGGTCTATTTTGTAACAAATTTAAATAATATTGATGCCACACTTTCCAAAAGGACTGTTTTAGAGAATTACACTGTTGCCAAAACTTAAGTCTATTTTGTGGAATGTTACAGACATTATTTTCAGGATACATTGACATTGCACTTCCTATAATAAAGTGTCCGGGTGTTAGATAACAATAATCATCAGTGTTTGAAGATAAAGGTAAGAGCGGTCGAGAATTAAGTACTGCTTCTATTTCATTTAACACTGTATTCAGTTGTTCATAGGTTAAGACAGCTTTTTGCAATATTCTTTTTAAGTGAAACTTTGTGCTCTTTACTGCCGCCTCCCAGAGTCCCCCAAATGTAGGCGAGTAACATGGTATAAAGTGAAATTGTATGCCACGCTCGGCGGTGAATCTTTGAACTTGCATTTGGTGGTTCTGAGAAGTTTGCAGTTTATAGAGTTCGACTAATTGACTCCTTGCACATTTAAATGTGCTTGCATTGTCGCAGTGAATTTCGGTGGGCAACCCTCGTCTAGAGATAAATCTCCTCAAGCACGCGAGAAAAGTTTCTGTGGTCAAGTCAGAGGCAAGTTCTAAGTGAACGGCCTTTGTCGCGAAACATACGTATACACAGATATAGCCTTTACCTATTAATGATCTTCTTACGCGAGAGAGTTTTACATCAATTGGCCCAGCGAAATCCACGCCAACCTTCTCAAATGGGCGGCTGGTAGCTGTTACACGTGCAGCCGGCAAGGAGCCCATTAGTTGCTTGGCTACTGAGGCCTTTTGTCTGAAACACACAATACATTTGTGAGTTATTTTCTTAACTTCTAATAAACCATTAACAATCCAAAATCGTTGGTTCAGATGCGAGAGTAAAAGCTTAGGCCCTGCGTGCAGTAGCCTTTCATGTTCACACCTTATAAGCAAGCTAGTAATTGAAGAGCCTTTGGGCAGTATGATAGGATGCTTTTGTGAATAAGCGATATCAGCATAATGTAATCTACCCCCAACGCGCAATAGACCTTGGCTGTCGAGAAAGGGATGCAATTCGGATAGATTTCCTTTCAAATTGTTACTATTGCTTATTGCTTTGATTTCAGATTTGAAATATATATTTTGTTCGTGTTTAAGTATTAACATTAATGCACGATCCAACTCTGAACTTTGCAAAAAGTTCGTATTTATTTTAACTTTATTTTTATTAATATTGTTTAAAAATCGCAATATGTAAGCTAATAGCCTTACTATTTTATTTAAATTAGAATAATTAGAGAAGCGCTTGAACACATAATCAAGCGGATTTGGATTTTGGCATACCAAGTTGCTGGATAGAGCTAAGCAGGGTTCCACTGAGACTGAATCAGCAAGAGTGTTGGAAGCAGGAAAGTTGTACTCACTGTTTTGCAGAAACTTTGGGCCATTCCACCAAATATCGCAGCTACTCAGCTCAGTCGGGTTGACACCTCGGCTAATGAGATCAGCAGGATTGTCATTTGTGTTGACATAATGCCAACTACATCCAACTGTGTTTTGACGAATTACACTTACTCTGTTCGATATGTAAGCCTGAAGTTTTGTTAGCTCAGTATTCAGCCATGCTAGGACAATTTGTGAGTCACTGAATAAACAGACACGCCTTATATTAATTTTGACTCTGAGTGTATTATGAGTCCGCAAAATTAATTTCGATAGCAATAGCGCAGCATTCAATTCAAGCCTTGGCACAGTCATGCCTTTCTTTTGAATAGGGTTAATTCGCGATTTGGAACAGAGTAGATGCAATTTTGTTGTACCTGATTGGTTTGTGAATCGCAGGTACACACAGCATCCGTAGGCTGTCTTACTCGAAGCATCTGCAAAGCCGATTAAATCTGCTGAGTCTGCATCTGAAATTCTAATGTTCCTATCTAAAAGGATTGGCTGCATAGCAGCTAAATTATTGGTAAATTGAAACCATTCTTGCTGAACAATTGCAGGCGGACTATCATTCCAACCTGTATTCAGTAGCCACAATTTTTGCATTATGGCCTTTGCAGTGACTACAATTGGGCTCACAAATCCCATTGGGTCATAAAATCTACCTATATAACTAAGTATGCTCCTTTTTGTAACATTACTCCTATTGAATGGTTCTGGAGCAGAAATTATAAAGTGATCATCCTTTACATTTATTTGAAGACCTAAGGCTTTCATGTTATAGTCACCCTTTTGTAATTCTAAGCTATCAAAGTGTCTATCGCTAAATGGTATATTGGTCAACACATTCTCATCATTTGATGACCATTTATGAGTATGGAAACTACCTAATTTAAGCAAATCACGAAGCTGGTCTCTGGCAGCTATAGTAGTTTCTAAGTTATTATTACAATAGATAATATCATCAACATATACATTATTTTTGATAATAGATGATGCTATTGGATATGATTTTTCATACCTATTTGCTAGCTCATCTACGCAGCGAGTTGCTAAATAACTTGAACTTTTCAAGCCATATGTAACCGTATCTAACCTTATACACTTGACTGGCTGGTCAGGATTGTCCCTCCACAAAATATTTTGAAGGGTAGTGTATTGAGGATCTACTTTAATGTTTCTGAACATACGCTTGATATCCGCAGTAAATGTATATCTACCTAAGCGGAATAATAAAATTATATCAAACAAATCCTTTTGAACCACTGTTCCATTGAGTTGTAAATCATTTAAAGAAACCTTCTTGTTTGTTTTCATTGAACCATCAAAGACAGTTCGAAGCTTTGTGGTTTTGCTATTATTATTAATAACTGCATGGTGTGGTAGGAAATACACTGCATGCTTATTTAAATCATACAATTCTATATCAAAATAATGACCATGACCAAGTGATAGATATTCATGAATGAAATTTTTATATAGCATGAATAAATCAGGATCAGTATGCAATCTCTTTTCCAAATTCATGAACCTTTTTAATGCTAAATGAAAAGATTCACCAAGGGTATTGTTTACATCTGATAAAGGTAATTTTAAAGGCATAGGAACTTCAAACTGATTATTAATTAATTTAACTGAACTTTTAAAAATGTGTTCACAAAGCTCTTGCTCAGATGTTTGCTCAGTGAATATTTCTGGAACTTTCTCATTGGTCCAAAACTGGGCAAGTGTCTCATTGAGACCTAATTCACATTTTAATACTACTCTATTACATGTCTGTTGAGATACCTTGGGTGGCAGACTTCCTCCTACAATGTGACCGAAGTAAGTGTTAAAGATGTGTAGTTGAGTGTTACCAGGCTGCTGGAGCGGATGAGCAGCATTCCACGGCAGAGCTGATGACTGCTCGCTGTGTGTTGGCAGGTTGATGCTTGTGCACAGCTCGTTCGGTAACAGGGTCTGGAAAAACACATCAGCACCTAATAACATATGTATTTCACTAGGCACATTAAATTGGTCATCTGCCAATGTAATATTGGGTGGTATCATGAAACAAGAGAGATCAAATTTATTCTGAGGTAATTTGCATGTTACCTCTTTTACAACATGACAATTTACCATTGTCTTGAATGGTGAATTTAATGAATGAACTTCAATGGGAATGCAATACTTTACATTACTTTTTTCATTCGTTATTCCAACAATACAAGTATTATTTTGCAAGGGCGTTAAACCTAATAGCTGAACAACTTTTGCAGTTATAAAAGAAACCTGAGATCCGCTGTCCAGTAACGCCTTGATAATGAATTCAGTACCGTTTCTTGCTACAACTTTGATTCGAGCTGTAGGTAAAAGCACATTGTTGTTAACATTACTTGATAAGGTGACAGCTGGTGGGGTTTCACCGGAATTGCAGTGGAGCAGAGTGTTATGAGGCTTCTTGCACTCTGAGCACCGGAAGTGAAACTTACATTTGCCACCATGCATGCCTAAACAAATTACACACAACTTATGCTCTTTGGCCAACTTCAGTCTATCGATTGCTGGCAATAGCTGAAACTTCTTACATTTATATAATTTGTGGTCATTCAACTTACAGAAGATGCATGTTGCTCCTGCAGTGGCGACCGCTGTTACTCGGGTTGACTGTTGCTGCAAGTGAAGACTCTGTCCAGCATTTTCCAATGCCAGAGCCCTCTTCTCAATATATTGCAGGAAATCCTCGAGTTTAGGTTGTATACTGGGATCTCGGTCCAGCTGATAAGCTCGTGCAGTAATTCCATCTAATTTACGGGAAAGAACACATAACAAAATTGCATCCCAGTATATGACATTAGAGTCAAGGTTTTTAATAGCAGCCAATTGTTGCCTTATACATGACACAAAGTCCCTCAAATTACTAGCTGTTGACTTAACAATACAACTTAAATCTAAAATGTTGCATACATGGTCATTAATAATCTTATATTTATTATCGTAGCGATCTCTCAATAGTTTGCGAGCTTCACTATAACTTTCTGCGGATAAACTTAAATCTTTTATCAAATTGTATGGTTCGCCTTTCAAAAATGTTCTCAAATAATAAAACTTTTGAATATGGTCAAGACTACTATCATTGTGAATCAATGAATCGAACAAATTAATGAATGGCACGTATTCTGTGAATGTACCATCAAATGTTTTTATCGAAATAGGTGGTAACTTAGTTTTATTATTTGTCTGACGTGCATCAGAATATGTTGAGGAGCCGGAGGGGCCTGCATTTTCCTGGGTCTTAATGTGCTCGTTCAATGATGCCAAGATACTATAATAATTATTTTCTATCTGCTCGACATCTTCTTTGTCGGCAGTATTGAGATAGAGAATATCTTTACACAAAGACTCATAATCGCGAAAAGCAGATACTAATCGATCACGTTTGGTGATCAGCTCATCACAGCTTATTTTCATAAGATCAGAACCATGAACGTAATTAAATAATCTTGTGATTGTACCTTTAACATAGCCACGTGTGGCGATTTTACGTTTTAGTTCCTCCTCCATTTCTAACTAACACGCACTTTTAAAATTATTATCACAACACAAATTAATGCTAGAACACAAGCTGATTTCACTGAAGGAAGAGTCGATCCTGTCAATCGAATGCCACAAAATGGTGACGTGAAGCGATGTCCGTAGCGTCTCTTGTTGTCTCCTTCGCGCTCGTTATAAATTGTTTCTGTCCCGCTCCGCGCTCGGTGGCGCGCGCAGATCGCGTTCCAGGCGCGTTAACTCGACAAATGATGTATATCGTGCCGTCTCGCTCGTTCTTGCGGAATACCTGTGTGCTTGCTCTTCACACTTGCAGAGGTGACTCCGGCGACAGCGGCAAATTTGAACGATGAAAATGATGATGAATTTATTTTGGGCTTATTCTTGGAATAATTATTGCTGGAGTCGAATCGAATAATATTGCGATTTGTGGCGACGACCAGGCCAAGAATTATGGAGAGCCCGTTGCCAACCAAAAATCCAAAATGGCTGCGACACGGCAGAAAATAAAATTCTCCAAACCTCTTGATTGCCTCTTCCTCAGCACGGCAGTTCTCTTCGAAGGACCAATGTGTAAGCTTGTGATAGTGGGTAGCTGGTGAGGCGCTGGTACGTTGGTGCCGGGGAAGATTCAATAAAAATACGATAATAAAATTATTGTACGTCTGTATTGGACCAGTGTCGCAGATGGAAGGGAATTCAATAGTGTTGCCACTATATAAAAGAGGATTTACATTAAATGTTGGTGTTGCAAAATAATAATTAAAATCTCCAACAATTATCTCTTTCGAACAACCTGCAGCCCCAACACTCCCGATTACGGTAGATGGGTATCTACCGTAGGGGTTGGTTTACAGCCATGATGTGTGCTTAACTCAATCCTGCTAACAAGCGCGTCAGTGAGAGTAGTGTCGGCGTCGCGCACGAACTGCGCACACGTCGCCTCGTCCGTTGATATTACGGTAGATACTTCTTGCTGGAGGATGAGAATAAACAATTAAACACTGTTTCACGCTGTCACGGTTCTTATCTATATTTAAAATGTCACTTACGGGATATCCTCCGTGATTACTATTTGTTTTGAGTTCCCGATATTTCCCGCGATCATGGCGCTTGCAACAGCGTCGAAATTTATCATTAAGCAGGCAAGTAAAAGATATCATCATATGCCTAACCTTTTCCCTACCATGTTGGTTCGGCTTCCAATGCCGCTGAATAGAATACCAGTATTTTACATGGAGCGACTTCCTATCTATCCCCCACAACCCAGTAAGTATTGGGTAATAAATAAAAAGAGAAGTCCTGACTGACTGACTGACTCATCAACGCCCAGCCCAAACCCTTCGACCTAGAAAGCTGAAACTTTGCACAGAGGTTCCCTTCATAATGTAGGCAAGGAATAATAATAATAATAATAATATTCCACAACTATCACACAACGCCATCTAGTCCCAAGCTAAGCAGAGCTTGTGTTATGGGTACTAGACAACTGATAAACATACTTATATATTTCTAAATACATACATATTATAGATAAATTACACCCAGACACAGAACAAATGATCGTGCTCATCACACAAACAATAAGAAAAGAATAAGAAAAAAGAAAGAAAAGAATAAGGAATAAGGAAGGATTTTTCGAAATTCGTCATTTTCACGCGGGCGAAGCCGCTGGCAAAAGCTAGTTGGGTAATATGATAATTGTTGGTAAGACTAGCTGCAGACCTTCGGGCCACTGACTACCAGCTACAACTGTCAAAGATCTGAATGAATGACAGGCGGGACCACCAAAGCAAGGAAGAAAATTACTAAGTATTCAAGTTCGCCGCTGTTACAATCACCATAATCATGGATAAACTGAAGTTAGCATCTGATACATCTGTTTACATTGTTTATTGTTATATACTTTTGTTTATTACTGATTGTGTCTGTAGTAAATCTTAAATTTAACTGACACCTTGCTATTGTATCGAGTCTGGTTCTTCTAACCAACCTAACAGACAGATGTGTGCTGGGGAGTTTGTTCTGCCACTTCTTCTTTCCAGCTAAACACTAGGAAGTGTCGATGGGTGGGCGTTTTGGGAGACTGTCTTATAAAAATGTAAAGTAGAGTAAAGTCAATTTTTGACGTTCGAAATCAGCCTAGTTTGAATAAATGACTTTTGATTTTGATATCAGTATTATTTTATGATATTCTGGGAACTTATAGCTAATACAAATAAGACGATGACAATAGCTATTGACTTCTGATGTTTCAGTATTTTTGGTCACGCCCACAATTTTTCCGATACCCTAGCGCCATACTACCAAGTAAGAAACAAATAGTCCAGGATCCGCGGTCCATTTTTGCACTTGATTACTATCAAGCTAATTTTGATGAGACGGCGAGACGCCTAAGAATTTCCTGCACGAAAACTCTCGAATTCTCGATTGTGGTAAGTAATAGGGGTAGCAGGGATAAAATATGTTGGTTTGATGATTCTCAAAAGTGTTAGTACAAACACTTTTGAGAATCATCAGCTGGGTTTTTTTTTGATAAATCTGATGATAATTATCTAAATTATTTGAAAAAATATTTGTCCTACAAAATGTAGGTATGGTTTGATCAAAGAGTCCCCTTCCTTCCTTCCAATATGTATCGATAACGAAGTCATTAAAAATGATTACTAACTGGGTTTTGGGGATTGGATATTTTCTATTAAACCCACTCTTTACAAGTTACCTACAAAATTCCTAAAATTATAATAAGTGTTTGGCACTTACTCCACGCACCATCAATACTCCTGTACATCATAAACAACAGGCTAATACACTTTCTGGAGCCACAAATTCCAGAAGAGCAAGCAGGTTTTGTTAAAGGCAAAGGCACGCGGGAACAAATCCTGAACGTTCGCCAAATTATAGAGAAAAGCCGGGAATTTAACAGCCCTGTATTGATATGTTTCATACATTATACCAAAGCATTTGATTGCGTGGAGTGGGGCAAGCTGTGGGGGGTTCTTAAAGGCAATGGGAACGCCTCAACATCTTATTGACCTAGTCCGATGCCTCTACATCAACAACCGCTCTTTCGTCAAAATCGACACCGACTGCTCAAATGCGTTAGGCAGGGATGCATCCTCTCACCTCTGCTCTTCAATGTGTATGAAGAGTAATATCATTCAAGACTCTTGAGGGCTGGGACAAGGGGTTTACTGTTGGTGGAAAGTGGATTTCCAATCTGAGGTACACTGACGACACCGTTCTCCTTGCTACAACTTTTAGCAACATGAAAGAGATACTGCACAGATTGGAAGTAGAAAGTGGCAAAGTAAGGTTTGCAATAAATAGGCAGAAAACCAAGCTTATGGTGGTAGATCGTGCGGGAAAGCTATCGGGCGCCTATAATATCTAAGGCATCAATACTGTGGACAGCTTCGATTAACTGGGCTCCAATATAAGTAATGAAGGTAGCTGCGTCCCAGAAATAAAACGGCGGATAGCCATGGCTAACACGTTCAGACCGGCGTGTACCACCGGTGGAGCACGGAGTATTTGCTGCCACGGCGGGGTGTACCACCGGTGGCACGTCACACTATACTTTCAATGTACTAATAAATGCGCGCCGCCATGAGAGAAAATGTTGTATTTAGCGTCCCCGCCTAGTAAAATAGACAAATTTTCATAGTACAGCTCAGGAGGTGGATGTAATTTGGCAAGACTTTTGGTTCATGGGGCGGTGATGTACCACCGGTGGCCATATGAACATTTGCGCCATAGGATACCAAGTACCTAATCATGAGGTGCCGGTCTGAACGTGCTAAAGATGCTATATTACGCCCCCAGAACATCTGGGAAAAACGTGGTGTAAGTTTTAAAACGAAGGCCCGTTTGGTCAGACCACTAGTTTTCCTGATTTTCCTCACAACACTCTCACAACAATCCAAACAAGAGTAAGACAGAGGATAGATGCATTCGAAATGTGGTGTTTTAGGCGGATTCTCCGAATTCCATGGACGGCCAAACGCAGAAATGTGTCTATCCTTTACCAACTCGATATCAAGACTCGATTGTCAACAGTTTGCCTACAGCGTATTTTGTCTTATTTCGGCCAAATAATGCAAAGAGGAGATAGCAGCCTTGAAAAGCTGGTCATTGTTGGCAATACCGAAGGCAAGCGACCGCGAGGCCGGTCGCCATTTTACCAATTTTGAAGTGTCTGTCTTTCAAACGATTGGCTTTGAGAAAAAATTGTTTGTGGAACCTCAATGTCATTTTTAAAGACCTGTCTATGTCTATAGACACCCCACGCGTAGGTATAGATTGTTGAAAAAAAAAATAGTTTCAGTTCCATATAATATATGACCCCATAAATCCTTTTTTTATTTTTGTATAAAAATCGTAAAGCAGTTCACAGAATACATCTACCTACCGAGTTTCAACTGTGTAGTCTCAATAGTTTCCGAATGAAGTGGCGAATGAAAAGACTTGGGTCTTTACATTGACAGCAGTTTGAGTTGGGATAAACACGTCGCTCAGGTAAGTCAGAAAGTCACGTTGTCACTGCGGTCTCTCTATAGATTCAAGCATTTTCTCCCATCTAGCACGAAACTCACTTTGGTTCAGTCCCTTGTGCTTCCCATTATTGACTATGCTGATGTTTGTTATTCTGATATATCCCAAGAACTTCTAAATAAATTGGATCGACTTCTCAATAATTGTATTCGTTTTGTTTTTGGCCTTCGTAAATATGATCATATTTCTTCCTTCCGTTCTCAGCTTAAATGGCTGCCTATCCGACTCAGGAGATCCCTCAGATCTCTCTGCATGCTCTTCTCAATTACGAACGATCCACGTGCTCCTGATTATTTAAAAACTTATTTCAAAGTGTTGGGCAGTTGTCATAGTCGTAATCTTCGGGCTTCCAAAAATCTCATTCTCCAAATTCCTCCACACCGCACCTGTTTCTTGTCAAATTCTTACGCTATCTCAACTATAAAACTTTGGAACGCGCTACCCCCTGGCATTAAAAAAGCTGAAAGCAAACTCACTTATAAAAAGAAAGTACGTAACCTCTACTTAAGTCAGACCAAATAGCTCTCAGTTATTAAAGTCGAGTGATCGAGTCATAGTATTGCCTATTGTTAAGTTTTTCGTTTAATATTTTTGTTAAAATATTTATTAGTTTATTTTATTTTTATATGTGTATTAGTATCATTTTAAGTACCTATACTAGTATGTAGTACTTTTTTCTTTTCTTTTTTAAGTTGATATTATTTTTTAGATATTTTGTACCCTACCACAAAGTTGTCTTATTTAACCCTAAGGTTGACTGGTAGAGAATGCCTTGTGGCATTAAGTCCGCCTATGTATCACTATGGTGCATGAAGTTTAAATAAATAAATAAGTGGCTGTGACATACAGGTGGACAGACGGACAAACAGACATGACGAATCTATAAGGGTTCCGTTTTTTGCCATTCGGCTACGGACCCCTAAAAAACAGCTGGTTTGTAATAATTTTTGATGAGCTCGTTATCAATACATGTTGGATTTAGATTTAGATAATGATCATCAGATTTAACAAAAAAAAAATTGTTAGTAATAGATTTTTGAAAATCATCAAATAAATATATTTTTATAATCAATATATATTTATAATCAATATATATTTTATCCCTGCTGCCCCTATTACCTACCACAATCGAGAGTTTTCGTATAGGGTAATGTTGGCGTCTCATCAAAATGCAGCTGCTCACGGAAAATTAGCTTGATAGTAATCAAGTGAAAAAATGTACCGTGGATCCTGGACTAACATTGTGACGCAGTCAATAATAATTTATAGATGAACGGATAGCTGTCAGTGGGGCGCAAAGTGACATACGTCCGTCTAGCACCGCGCCTAAGCGCTCACTGTCGGATTGCATACGTAAGAAAGAGAGCGCGATGACGCAACGCTCGAACTTCATAGAAACCATATAATGATTATAAAAATAAAAAAAAAATATAATGATTAATTACTTATAAATAATTTATTACATAATCAAAAATTTAAAAAAACTAAATTTTGTATTAAATATGATACGTTATTGTTATAAATTTTACCAACGTACGTTGATCAATAATACAGATATTTTTGTTGGAAGATCATTATAAGAGGTTAGTTTACCATTTTATGTATCGAGAAAACTTTTCAAAAACGCGTTTTGAATACAACGAAATTATCAGAAATATGTTCAAGATTAACATATATTTTTTCCGCCGTGTCAAACTGTATAGATTTGGCTAAAAAATTGTTCAATACAAGCCTATTTGGCTCTTGTCAGCGCCATAATGTACTTAAACAACATGCATTTGTAAGCTATTTACAAGTTACCATTGATAACATACCTCAACTTGTGCCCTGGTCTGCTCCAACACCCGCAGCATCTCATTGTTGATGTGCTCCACAACTTCCACCACGTTCTTACTGAATATCTCCATGTCTACGTTAATAGCGTTAGTGCCTGTAAGATACAAAATAGCCATTTAGCCCATTGGTAGAAGCCCTTTAATTTTGGGGACAAATTAAGGCAAAAAATGAATGCACAGATCACGTACGAGTCACATATGGCACTTTCATCTTAGCAATATCACGTAAATAATTGGTACTTATTGTTTTTTAAGTTGCCAAGGCCAGCCCAGAAGGTGGAGAATCGACCGGGACGCGTAACGCGAGGGTTGGTTCGAGGAGACACGGGCAAAGAGATCATGGAACTAATTGGGGAGGGCGTTTGTCTAGCACTGGGACAGTAATAGGTTGGTATTATTACAACCTTTTGACCGCCACAGTCAAGTATAGACGACAAGCCGAGTCGACAGACTTAAGGTACTTTTTTGCTTGTCGTCTTACTTGAATGTGGCGCTCAAAAGGTATATTATACAAAGCCTTGGCTGACGAATTTTCGGACCTATGTGTGTATTGACCTTAGACAAATATTCAGAAATAACTGGCCACTTATCAAAGGCAGATCAAAAAAATACCTTCAATACATACCTTCATCAAACTCCTTGCCAAACTTCTTGATATCTTTAGCGCACTCCTCCCTCCCATTCTCACTCTCTTCTAAATCTCCCTCCGCCAT
Source organism: Diarsia mendica (assembly GCA_949316265.1). NCBI lineage: Eukaryota > Metazoa > Arthropoda > Insecta > Lepidoptera > Noctuidae > Diarsia > Diarsia mendica. The sequence continues at coordinate 2,925,067 of OX438917.1, forward strand.
CTCCAACTCCTCTCTATCTGCCTGCTCTTGTATCTGCCGCCACTTCTTGTAGAGCTCCATCCGTTCTCCTAACATCTTCCTCTGTAAAGAAAGAAAAAAATATTTATTTGTCGCAGAAACAAGAACATACAAGGAGACACAAAGAGAAAAACTTCTACTTGTTACTACTTCTATTTATTTATTTAACAATGTATGTACACACAGAAGACATCACAGGAAATTAACATAAAATAATAAGAGAGTACAAAGGTACTGCTTATTTCTTTAGAAATTTCTGCCAGCAGACCTGCTAAAGGAGAAATTATGAAGAAATGTAGACGATAGTGTGTGAGAATAGGAAAAGAATAATGTGTATATGTGCCTTAACTAACTTAACCTAAAATAATAAAATACACATATGAATAAATAAATATAGTTAAATACTTAAATAAATACATCATGCTAAGATACATAAACAAATAAAATACATTTATGTATATAATGAATCATACTGGAGAGGAAAGATAGTGTTCTTTGACTCTTGTTTCTACTTACTTGTACTTCTATTTCTGTGACCTTCTTAGCTAGTCTGTCCTCTAAAGCTTGTTTTTCTAAAGCCATCCATTCTTGGAGTCTGTTCTCTGTTTGCTGTCGTTCTGTTGCGATGTCGTTAAGTTGTTGTGTCAAGAGTTTTTCGAGGCGTGCTGATTCTTCTTCCATTTCCTGTTGGAATAGATTTAGTGTGAGTTTGAACTGTTCTATGATCATTTTAACAGACTGTCACATTGTAAATATTTTAATATCGTAAACTGCTTGTCTGTTATACTTTTAATTATTGAATATCGCACTTATTTTAAAGAAACACTTGCGTATCTTTTGATTATTATCTTCATCTGCCTAGCCTTGTCTAAATTATGTCTGGCTCGGTTTCGAGTCTAAGCCAATAGAGCGGAAAAACCTTGTTTTCATAAGCTAAAGGAAAACAAAATAAAAGAGGATTTAGCAACTGCAGTCTATTTACAGTTAGTATGCCTTGCGATTGGAACTGCAGCTTCTTCATTTTGCTGACAATTCAAAAGTTAGTTAGAATAAAGACAAACTCACCGCCAGACACGCTTGTGCCATGTTAGCACGTCGCGTCACGTGCGCACGTCGGGTGTCACGCTGGCGGCGCGCTGCTTGTTCGCGCTGTTGGCTGCAAGACAAGGCGCGGGAACCGAACGCGGAGTGGGCTTTTTGCAGAGATGACACGCGAGCTGCCGCGCCAACATACTGGAAAATAGATAGATATAACACGTGAATTATTACTTGCTAAATAAATACAGTCACAACACTATAGGTAACATAGATCGTTATTGAGATAGCTAATGACTAAGTTATTGGATTCTCTGTCAAAAAATTCTCAATAGTGCCATGTAGTCTGGATTTGTGTCCCGGTTGATGGCAATAGGCACGCCCCTTACTGCATGGAATTTAAACATAACTGACGAAATGTGAGCGTACTAATGAGTACCTCTGCCGAACACTTCGGGGTTTACAAGCGTAGTTACAGACGTGATGTATGCACTTTCATTTCATATCCATTGCTCTCAAAACGAAAGTCAAGAACACCGTGAGAAAATCAACACATTCACCGACCCACACTGACTATGTCCGCTGGTTTATGCTATCTGCTTCTTCTCATTCCCACTGTCCCGGTAAACGAAATAGGATAACATATCTGCTAGACAACTACCTTCCAACAACATTGGAAACATTATAAGCCTATAATGATAACCATAATCAGCCGATTATTATTATATTTATATACGTTTGTCAACTCACCCACTGCTGCAAAAACGCCGCAACGTTTCCCTTGACATCTTGTAGTGACGTCACAAAGCTGTGCAGGAACGCGGCCAGCGTGGCCTGTACCGCGGCGCAGTGTGACGTCACTGATGACTGTAGCGCTGAGCGGTGCGACAGGCTGGACTGGACTAGGGTGCTGTGGCTCTCTGATATTGCTGATTTTATCTGTAAAGTTAAATATATTACAAAGATAAGCAACCTTGGGGTTGTGGGTTGTTCGAAAGAGAAACCGCGGCCCCGGACAGAGCTAAGAAGGAACATGGGTGGTTTTTAATCAGTAGAACTCAGAGCGGGAGGAGTCATACCTAAATAAATAAAAGACAACGACCTTAGGATACGATACTATTTATCCCATCATCATATCAGCCCGGAATCACCCACTGCTGGATAAAGGCCTTCCCTTTTTCCGCCAAATTTACGGGTCTTGTGCTTCCCTTATCCAGGCGTTTCCAACGACTTTGATGATATCGCCAACCCCAGGAGCTTCAGCACGGTTTCTTTGGCCTAACCTTTTCCACCACTCGGTCGAAGCCTTGCCCCATCGGCCATCAATATATCCCAGCATATTCCCGTGGGAGTTCAGACTTCTATGCTGAGCGAAATCGCGGTATAAATCTAATAAGTTAAAACTTAATCTTACCTCATTCATAGTGTCAATTAAAGTCTGCACCAAGCCCTCAAGCTGTTGTTTGTGTTGTTCTTGCGTTTGCGTGCTCGAATTTGTGTATGTATCTGTTAGCATAATAATACAAATTTTTATTTCGTTATCAATACACTTTCCTTCTCGTCTTCTTCAATTTTCCCCTGTCAGCAGTCACTAAATCATTTAATCCTTTTTTCTATGAGGTCATTACTCACACAATCCATCCACCTACTCAACCTGTCCATCCACCCATAATTTATCTCATACGAGATCTGAGTTGTTGTTGTTGTTCTGTGTTGTTGTTGTTGTGTTATTGTTGTTGTTGTCTGCTTTGTTGTTGTTAACTTACAAAGCGCGGAATATAACTCTTTTAGATAAACCAACTCAGATTCTGTATGGGATATTATATAAAAGACGAGTTGCGCCGACAAACTCGAAAGTGTTTATTTCAATTAGATCATCACAAACACTTTAAAATGTTCCAAAAACAAAGCAGCGAAGTCATAAGGTATTATAATTTGTGAAAGTACTGTAGTTGCCCATTCCAAAGCATAAATCTCCATAGAGAATAATGGGCAAAAAACTCCATGAACCATTTTAAATCAAGAAACATGGGACGAGGGCAGCAAGATGTTTATATTTACCTAACGCACTCTGCAGGTTGTCAAAGACACTGTTGACGGTATCAGCAAGGTGCCGCACACCAGTACTGATGTTGCCGCGCTGCTGCTCCGACTGCTCGCGAAACGTGCGCGTTATTTGCAGGTTCGTTGATTCCACCGTTCTGCGGAAGAATAGTTAGTTAAACTACTGGATACATACGTAAACTCACGCCTTTTTTTCAAGGGTAGGCAGGCAAAATCTACTGCCTCGTTGCTCTGGTGGTCCGCAAGCGCGACTGCAGACCATGAGGTTCTGGGTGGTCTTGTTAGCAATGTTGTGTTGTTGTTGGCCATGTTGTTGTTGTTGTTAGCCAGGTTGGCTATGTTGTTGTTGGCCATGTTGGCTATGTTGTTGTTAGCCAGGTTGGCTATGTTGTTGTAGTTGTTAGCCAGGTTGGCTATGTTGTTGTTAGCCAGGTTGGCTATGTTGTTGTTGGCCATGTTGGCTATGTTGTTGGCCATGTCGTGTTGTTGTTGGCCATGTCGTGTTGTTGTTGGCCATGTCGTGTTGTTGTTGGCCATGTTGCTATAATAATATGATGTACAACTTACTTGCGCTTGTCCACAGTGTCGTGCAGACAGGCCACGTGTGTGGTGGCGACGTCTGCCGTGGCCAGCAGTTCCCTTGCCTGCCCCGACAGCGCCACCTCAGTGCTGCAGTGAGCTGACACCAGCACCTGTTGCTCTTCGCATGCTTGCACCGTGCGGACCAGTTTCTGGGGGAAAAGGAAGGAAATTTAGACCAAATTACTTGTCTAATGTTAAATATCAGCAAAATACCATCATCTAGCAGAGATAGATAGCCTTGTGACCGTCGGACTGTCAAATCATAGGTCTCGATGGTTCCGATTTTATACTTTGACATTTTAAAAAACACTTTCACACAATGGTAGCAATGTGAGTCTTTTTCCAAAGAACGGGTGTTGTCTACCCGAAAAGACTCGGAAGTTTAGAAAACACAAGTTTAAGGTCTACTTACATGGCTCGTACTCGCCAATTCCTTCTTCGTGCCCTCAAGCTGGGTAGCCAGCTCATTATTCTTCACCTCCAGAGTCTGGTTCAACTCCTGGAACACCGACTCCATGCGATCTCTCTCCTCCTCCATGGCCCGCTTCTTGAGGAGCAGCTCTTTGATCTCCTTGCGTTGTTCCTCTTCTTTTAGCGGCATTTCCGCGTAAGTCTCGCTGGCTAGGTATACGCCTGGAAAAAATGGTCAGTTTGAAAATCTAATCACTAAATAGTAGTTTATAGATTGGTCTAATGGAAATTCAATGATGACACCTGTAAAATGAGTATGTCGTCGTTAAAATGCTGATAGAAACAGAACTTTCAGTGTTTTTGTCATGATTTCAGCCTAAACATGTTGACTATGACTACACTAGACATAGGCTATGTGCTTCTCTAAACATTTGGGTCTGGCTGTTTATGTCATTATCAGCCTATAATGTTCCCGCTGCAGGGACGCAGGCCTCCTCTTTAAGAGAGGGATGGGCTATAATCCACCACACGGACCCAGTGAGATGTTCAATTTCTTGGTTCTAAGACATGCCGGTTTCCTCACGAAGTTATCCTTCACCGTTTTGAGAGCAGCAGTAATGAAATAAATTACACAAAGTAATGCGCTGTTTGTTTAGCATGAACAAATTGATTCTTAGTGTTACTAAGCAATCTTTGACTCATTTTAAAAGCGAAGTTACGGATTTTAATGGACTACCGTTTATCAAAATCAACAAAGATCCTACTAATATTATAAACACGAAAGTTTGTAAGTATAGATGGATGTTTCACGCTAAAACGACTGAACGGATTTGGATAAAATTTGGTACACAGATAGTTTATAGCCTGGATTAACAAATAGGATTGTTTTTATCCCGATTTTATCTTCCCGTGGGATAATTTTCGAGTTCTGCCGCTGGCAACAGCTAGTAAAGCAATAGAACTCCTTACCATTCCTATCCCTTGAAGCTTGCAAGTCTCTCTTCAGTCTATCAATCTCCTCGGCATACTCCTTCAATATAGCTTTCTTGGTCATCTTCTGGTTGACTTCCGGCTTGTTCTGTATATTCTTGGCGCGGTGGGCGTACTCCAGGGTGCTCATGGTTTCCTCTAGGTCCTTGTGTCCAGGGGAGATGGTCGCAATGATTGAGGTTTTGGTGCGTCCGCCCAGGGACTCTTGGAGGATTCGGGTCAATTTAGATTCTCTGTGGAAAGAATTGTATTTTTGATGTGTTATAGTATGGTAGAACATTTTAGTGAGTTACGAATTTCACCACTTATGGTTTTCTTAATATAAACTAAAAAATACGTTAGGGTTCAAAACAAAGAGATCGTCCCGCGAACGTGTAACCCTTGCAATCGGCGAACGATTTCCGAACAAAAGATTGAACGTTTTGGTACATAAAGATGGAAAAGTTAAAATTTTGATTTTTTTACAGAGAAATCAAATGCGACTTAAATTGAAAATTGTTCGAAAAATATTCATGGGTTAGTTAGTAAATAAGTTCAAAACATGGCCATTTTTTTTAGCCTAGTGGCTTACAAATGTATGGAAGTGTCAACTATCTAGACTAATCTAGAGCATCAATGAAATAAATACATACCTGTAAGGTATATGCGGATGCCTCTCAACCAGCGCAGTGATGACCCTCCCAAGAGTCAACAGCGACTGGTTGATGTTCACACACTCCCTCGCACGTTCCTTCTTAGCGGGGTTGTCAGACCAAGCCTTGCTGATGTTCTCGGAGCCGGCGAGATCCACCAGGTTCAGCTTCCCAATCTTCATCAGCTCCTCGCCCTCGGGGCTGTTCTCTTTCATGTGGACTACGATGGTGAAGAACGTGTGGGAGCGGCTGGAAACAAAGGGTTTGGTGAATGAAATAAAGGAAGAAAGAACATATATTTATTGAAAATAAATATTAAAAAAACAAACCGGTACCGAACGCGTATAAGTAGGAAAGAGGGTGGATGGGTTTGTTGGCTCATAAATAGCCGTAATAACGCAGTTTATGCGTGTTGCCAAAGTCACCCCTATTTTCAAGTCGGGCAGTAGGACTGATCCAGGTAACTACAGACCAGTGTCGGTTTTACCTGTATTATCAAAACATTTTGAGCGTATTTTGTACAGCCGTCTAAATGCATACCTTCTTGGGAAAGATTTCCTAATCGACGAACAATACGGTTTTCGTTCGAAATCTAGCACTCTTACAGCTACAGTAGACTTGGTAACTAAAATCAAAACGCACATAGATCAAAAAGATGTTGTATTGGGGGTATTTATTGATTTAAAAAAGGCTTTCGACACCGTATGCCACCACAAACTTCTCCAGAAATTAAACAACATAGGAGTCACTGATAAAGCCCTAGAAATGTTTACATCATATTTACAAAATAGACAACAAGTAGTTAAAATAGATAACTTCACTAGTTCCATAAAAAACGTACCATACGGCTGTCCTCAAGGCTCAATTTTAAGTCCATTACTTTTTTTAATCTAGGTATATAAATAATATAAACAAAATAGGGTTAACGGGTCACCTTACTTTGTACGCGGACGATACATGCCTCTTCTATTTCGATAAATCTATTCATACTATTATAACAAATGCTCAAAAAGATCTTGGTTTACTCAGCGAGTGGCTTAAATACAACTTACTTACAATAAATACATCTAAAACAACATACATGATTTTTACCGCAAAAAACAAGCCATTACCCATTGACTTATATATTACTGCGTAAGGACTGGGCGGACCGCATGATAAAATGACGCCTCGAACTTGGTTCCAACTTGGTTCCAAAAAGGTCGTGACTAAACCGAAGTTTACCGAAGTGAACCGAAGTGAACAAAGAAAGAAAGAAAGAAAGAAAGAAAAAGTATTTATTGCCGCAGAATTACACACAATAAAAAAGCAGTAAACACAACTTACAACTAAAAAACAAAATACAAAGACGACGCGAGGCGGGGGCCCGCACGCGCCGTACGGCTGTACGACATAACTTCATCGAGCAAAATGTTCGGACGACCATATCTTTAGTTTTTATATCAATGCCATTACCAGACTTCCCACCTCTTACTATTAACAATGACATAATAAAAAGATCGAGTCACGAAAAATATCTCGGTCTGAGGGTAGACGACAAACTCACATGGAAACTGCACATCGAACATATAAAATCTAAATTAACATCATTACTAGCTTCATTACGCAAAATCTCAAATTGTATTCCAAGGAAAATACGTACTATTATTTACAACTCATTAGTAAAGTCACATCTCGAGTACCTTATTGAAATATGGGGATCTGCCGCAAAAACTATTTTAATGCCTTTACAACGAACCCAGAACAAAATTATAAAAACATTATACCATTTTCACTACCTCACTCCAACTAAAACAATATTTGAAAAAACCAAATTATTTAATCTCCAACAACTATACACATACGGTACCTGCATTCTAATAAAAAAAAATCACCACAAACAGCGTACAATCAAAGCTAAAATTCCATAAAAAAACAATATCACACAGCCTAAGAAACAAAAATAAATTACAACGAAGACAAGCTCGGACAAATTACGGGGAAAAGACGATATTGTTCGAAGGAGCACAGCTGTTTAACGACCTACCGAATGACGTAAAAGATTGTGATAATATTAACAGATTTAAACTAAAACTGAGAAATTACGTTTATGAAATGTAGTCATACCGTTTATTGAATGTTAGCAATTACATACTTCCTACATATTTGTTTTGTATAACTTCACCAACACGCATCAGAGGCAAAATGTATTTATTTAGATATAAGCAATTACTTTGTATCTCATTATAAGTGAACCTATGTATTGTTCGAGAATAAATTCTTTAAACCGAAACCGATGTTTCCGCCATGTGAGTCTGCGGTCAAGATGCATGCCCAAATACTTCACAGACTCGTGGTGCGGGAGTTGACTGCCGTTTAGGGTGACTGGGTCACAATCTTTCTTGCAGAGAGTAAATGTGATGTGCACAGACTTGGATACGCTGGCGGCAATTCTCCACTTAGTTAGCCATTCTTCAGTCTCATTTAAGCTGGTTTGCAATATGCGGGATGCTTGCGTTGGACATTTGTGTGAAGCAATTAGGGCAGTGTCATCCGCGAAGGTAGCAGTTGTGATCTCAGAGCTCTGTGGCAGATCGGAAGTAAACAAGGTGTACAGAACAGGTCCAAGGACCGAGCCCTGTGGTACTCCTGCGGATATTTCGTGGAATCCCGAGGTGGATTGATTTTCTCTCACTTGAAATATTCTATTTGTAATGTAGGATTTTAGTACACCATAGAATGTATGAGGTAGCAAGGATTTTATTTTAAAAAGCAAACCTTTGTGCCAGACTCTGTCAAAGGCCTGTTGTATATCAAGGAAAGCAGCTGAGCAGTACTCTTTTCTCTCAAAGGATTTTCTGATAGTCCTGCGCACTCTATGTACTTGTTCTATGGTAGCATGTTCTTTTCGAAATCCGAATTGGTGGTCTGGGACTATGGACTTCTCATTGAGAACATGTAACATTCTGTGTAGTAGGGACTTTTCATAGAGCTTAGCCATAATAGGTAGGAGACTGATAGGTCTGTATGAGGTGACAAAATGCATCGGTTTACCGGGTTTATGGATCATTATTACTTGTGATACCTTCCATATATCTGGGAAGTAGCCTACTCGTTGAATGGCATTAAAAAGTATGGTGAGGTACTTACATAATTCCTTTTCGAGGTAGTTCTTTGAGGACTTTTTTGTCAATAAGATCATAACCCTAAACATATATGGAAAGCGATAAATACCATCTCAGGCAGGTTAGCAAAAAAAGAAAACACGTCTTCACATCTATTAGCTTCGTCAACAACACCACAACTGTCCGTAAACTATATTAACGATTACTTTGTAAAAATAGGTGATAAGCTGGCCAAAAATATCAAATGTGCACCATCAACTTTGCAAAGGCCTAACTTTGTTGCTCCATCTCAGTCTATGGTAATGCTGCCAACAGACGAGGACTCTTCCTCGTCTGTTGCCAGAATATTAAGATCCCTCCGTAGTAACTGTGCTGCGGGTTGGGATGGTATAGGTAGTGATCTCTTAAAAAAACATGAGATTGCTATTGTACCACCACTGACCCATGTATGTAATCTTGCTCTTTCCTCGGGAAAATTTCCCAATGTCTTTAAAAAGGCCATAATCCATCCGATTTACAAGAGTGGGGACAGAGACCGTGTGGATAATTACAGACCTATAGCTGTTCTCACTGCTTTTTCTAAGATCTTGGAACGGGTCATGAACGTCAGACTTGTAAATTATCTGGAAAAGTACAATCTGATCGTACCTACACAATATGGCTTTCGCTCAGGCAAATCCACCTCCGATGCCGTTCATGACCTGACGGACCATATCGTCACAAAAATGGATGGTGGGGAGAAGGTTCTAGGGATATTTTTGGATCTAGCAAAGGCTTTCGACACGGTTTCTGTTCCGATTCTTGTACGAAAGATGGAGAGTTTGGGTATAAGAGGGATTTCGTTGGATCTTCTTAAGGATTATCTGAGTGAGCGTACACAGAGAGTGAAAATAGATAACTTTATCAGTGAGGAAGAAACCCTTAATTACGGAACGCCACAGGGAAGTGTACTTGGTCCCACCTTATTCCTCATCTATATGAATGACCTGGGCACGCTCACTCTTCCCAAAGGCAAGATTATTAGTTTTGCGGATGACACGGTCCTTTTGTTCACAGGAGTTTCATGGCAGGATGTTTACGAGCAAGCACAGCTGGGGTTCAATATTGTGTCAAACTGGTTACAGAGTAATCTGTTGTCTTTAAATATTGCAAAAACATGCTACATGACATTTAGCTTAAAAAACAACGCATCGAACATATCACTACCACATGCCATTGTCTCTCACTCTTGCCCAGAACCACGATCCCGTGATTGCACTTGTATACCACTCTTAAGGACTGACAAAGTGAGGTACTTAAGAGTGATAATAGATAACAACCTCAGGTTCCAAGAGCATATAAACACACTTAGCAATAGATTGCGTAAACTAATTTTCGTTTTTAAAACACTAAGATGCGTAGTCGATAAAGATACCCTAAAATCGGTATACTATGCTCTGGCTCAGTCAATAGTAACCTACTGCATCACATCCTGGGGTGGCGCTCCAAAAACTACTCTGCTAGAACTAGAGAGAACACAAAGAGCCATCCTGAAAGTGTCGTTCTTCCGACCATATCGGTACCCGACTGAACAGTTGTACAAGGAGTGTAAAGTCCTGACAGTGCGCCAACTGTTTATTCTACATATCCTGCTCAAACAACACAAACTGTTGGTATATGATCCATCCAAGGCCAGTGGTAAGAGACGCTTTGATCCTGTGCAGCGTCAACGTTATAAAACAACTTTTGCTGAGCGTTTCTTTTGTTATCTGGGCGGATATTTGTACAATCGGACCAATAAGTTGTTACATATATTTAATCTCACTAATGTGACTTGCAAAAAGAAGTTAATTGATTGGTTATTAAAGTTAAATTATGATGACACTGAACAAACTATTACTAAAAATTCATAAGCATATCCTCTTCTAATTGTTCCCCAAACCAAAACATATTCACACACATATCTACTTAAACACACGCACACAAACATAACTAACACCATACACAAACACAATACAAATAATTATACAGTGAGACACACATGCCAAACGCACGCACTAACATTGATACATAACACATTACATGATAGGTAAACTAACAGTTCTATACTTTGTTTCTTACTGCACTTGTCAGCGCTAGAGTATAAGTTTGAGGTATTGTCAACGATAATGGGTGGGAACCTGGTGTCCTGAAACACAGGCTACGAGCCTAGCTTAGGCACCAGTCTCCCACAATATATGACTTTAAACTATTATAATGTTCTGTCTCAAAACTGTTGTTCTGAATACTATATATTGTGGTGAGAAATAAACAATTTATTATTATTATTATAACCCGGAGCTTTGTTGTTGTCCATTGAGTTTATATTTTTACATATCTCTTTAGGCGTTACCAACTTTAGGGGTAGATCTAGTTGAAGATCTTGGTTGAGGACAATGTCGATATCAGATTCATCCGCGTTTGGTCTCGGGTTATTGGGCTTAAATACATTGCTGAGATGGTACGCAAATGCATCAGCTTTGTCTTGATCAGATCTATACCAGGTTCCATTTGGGTTCCGAAGCGGTGGTTTGTGGTGCAAGGGTCGATCCAGGTTTCTACAGGCTCTCCACAATGAGTAGTCAGTCGCTTTTGTAGCTGTGAGTCCTTCCAAGTACGTATCTAAAGCGGCCTCATCTGCTTCAGTTATAAGGGTTTTAAGTTCTTTAATAGCTTTGTTTAGTGCCGCTTTGTCATTTGGGTGTCTACTTGTGTGCCATATTCGCCGCAGTCTTCTTTTTTCCATAATTTTTGACCGTATGGTTTCCGAGTATACTTTACTTTGAGGTGATCGTTCTTTGGCTTCTGGAGTTGACTTCCAACAACTTTCTTGGATTACCAAGGTGAGCTTTCTTGCAGCAACATCGATATCCGACTCAGTTTTCAATGGTATTTTGAGGTTGATCCCGTCTTCCACACATTCGCGAAATGAACTCCAATCTGTGTGCCTGTTATACAATTTAGGGTTTCTTTCAGTGTTTATGACCGTGGTGCCAATTGTCAGTATTACAGGAACATGGTTAGAGTTTGCGTCTAGGCTTGTCTCTACATTATGAAAAAGCCTGGATAGTCCCTTGGGTCCAATGGGAATGCATAAAAATAAATAGTGCGCCCTCTTCGGGAGTCCATCATATTTAATTAATGTTTCTTAGCTAACCATGTATTGTCATCCAAACTAAACATATTTGCTCAGCTCAGTCGGTCAGGGAAGTCACCAGTCGAACAGGGCATTCGCACCCGAACGCGTATAAGACAGGGGTGAAAAGACAAGCACAATGATTTTGAAATATGCGGTACAATCGTCCCTGTTACTACTGAGGTAAAGGACCTTGGCTTGCATATCGATAGTACCCTGAACTGGCGTACTCAAGTCGCTAGTGTCAGCCAAAAGGTCACTGGAACGTTGCGGGCGTTGTATCGTTTGAAATTTTTTTTACCACGGAACACGAAGACAATGCTTGTACAGTCCCTTATTTTTCCGATCATCGATTATGGTGACGTGTGCTATTATGACCTGAATGCAGATCTTCTCAACAAACTCGACCGTCTTCTTAATTACTGCATTCGATTCGTTTTCAATCTACGTAAATATGATCATGTCTCTGAGCATCGGTCACTTCTAAAGTGGTTGCCCATACGTCAGCGTAGAGAGCAAAGGGCGCTAACAACTTTGTTCTCATTTCTCACTTCTCCCAACTCTCCTAGCTATCTTGCTCCTCACTTTCAATATAATTGCGACACCCACAATAGAAATCTACGTTCTTCACATAACCGTCTTCTTCAATGTCCCACTCACCGTACTGATTTCATTCACTGTTCTTTCTTTGTTCAGGCTATTTCTCTCTGGAATGCGCTCCCCCAGGAAATCAGGATGGCAACCAATCGACTTTCCTTTAAAATGAAAGTTCGCGAACACATTCGTAAGAAGGTGGTAGTAGTATCATCACAGCGCTAATGTTTTCTAATCTTTCATTTCTTATATTGGTTTAAGTAGGTATATTTGTGTACTTAGTTTATTCTTTATAGTTGTTATTTTGTATTATATATATATGTAATATGTTATATATATTGTATGTGTGCATATTTTATATTGTATGTATATTTAGGAATTTGAAGTTTCATTTTTTTTTTTAAGTTCTATATTGCACCTGCCACTATTTTTCTCTGCATCACCCAAAGGTTGACTGGTAGAAAATGCCTGTGGCATTAAGTCCGCCTCTACTCTTGTGTGCATAAAGTATTAAATAAATAAATAAATATGCCAACATACCTTGATTGAGCATTCAGAAGTCTAGAGGCAACCCTCTTCCTCTCTTGTCCTAGTGCCATGATCTTGTACACTTCATTTTTGTTGTAAACCTGACAAAATAAATCTAATGTAAATTTTAAAAATTATGGTTGGCCTATATTGTATGTCAACTTTGGCCTTTTTATGATTGGGGAGCTGAGGGAGTGTCAAACATGTCTCTTTCAAACAGCCCACAGCCCCCGACAGGTGTCGGTACTAGCAAACCCCTTCCATTTGCTGACCTCCTCTTTGAGGCGCAAAACGCGTCGTCGACATGGCACCGAAGTTTAGTCTTATGCCAAAGCGCGGCGTAATTTTCAGCAGGTCTTGCAGTCAATTTAAAAGCAAACAGTCCACAAAGTCGGTGATCATACGCTTGACTAGTTGTGCTTGATTACTCAGAACTTGGACGTCATTACAGATTGCGCGTCTTTTTGGTAACACTTACCGTAATCTCCTTCAGTCCATTAACAATATTGGACCCCTTCCTGGTCACATCTTCATAGATCCTGAGCTTGGAGTTGTCCTCAGAGCTGGAGAGCAGGTCGAACAACTCCTCGTTGTACAGCTCGAGGTAGGACACGCGTACTGTGTACTCAGTGTTCGTGAGACGAAGCTCGTCGAATAGCTGGGAGAGCGCGCGAGGGATTATGCCGGCTAGCGGGTCCTGGGGAGGTAAAGTTGTTTTTGTAAGATTATGCAGTAGTTTTTAGTACAAATAACATCAGACATGTAATATCTGGAATGTTAAGATTAGGAAGGTGTATGTATGTATCTATAGTACAGCTACATTTTGCCTGTTAAGTTGAGGTTGCATGGTAATAGAAGTGGTTTTGGTTAGTAACAAAAGTAAAAGGATAAGTGGAATGTAAGAGTGTTCCAAACAGGTAGAAGACAGTCTCCGAAGACTACATTTCAGTAGCTGATGTAAGACCGAATTGCTTGTTGAAAAATTGTGGGTGTTCTTGATTAGACAGCAACATCAGATGCTATGTAGCGGGCGTCGGCTGTGGGTCCCACGCGGTTCACGACCCGCGCCCGTCCCGTGCACTCCCCGTTTATGGGCAAAATCTGTTTAAATAGCTTTTTGCATACTCACATTCTGCCAGTGTGTGTCAGTCCCAGTATGCTCTCCAACCATGGTATGTGTCTTGCCCGTGCCGGTCTGCCCATAGGCAAACACAGTGCAGTTGTAGCCATTGAGCACCTCCTCTATGAGTGGACTCACCACTTCTTGATATACTTGGAGCTGGAAACAGAGGGAATATTGTGAGAAATTGATAAAAAGCAGGGTTCGACAAATTCATGGGATACACAATGAGGGACGCATGGAATCAAGAAGTAAAAAAGAAGAAAGGGACAGGCTGTACCCAAAAGTGTGTGACCCCACACACAAAAACACACAATGAATCTTTCTTTGTGTCTAACCTGGTGTCACAGTTTTCTATGGGCCTCTGACCTGTAAAGCCAATTTATGTAGAAAATGGAGCCATAGAGAAATATCTCCCAGATATGTTGTTTTTCTTAGCTGAAGCAAGTCATAGTTATACAATACACAAATGAAACCAAAAAACCTGAGAAGTGTGTACGAACTTGAGACCTCTTACTTGGCAGTCCAACAATCACACCACTAAGCTATTACTTTTTTTTAATATTTTCCACATATAAGTCTGTAGTTCAATACATAATTATCAACATATTATGATTATGCCACAGCTGGCACACAGGTTTCCTCTCTCTGAAATACAAATAAGTCTGTAGTTCAATACATAATTATCAACATATTATGATTATGCCACAGCTGGCACACAGGTTTCCTCTCTCTGAAATACAGCCATAACATTATATTACCTGGTTAGCATTGAATCCAAAAGCCCGGTCAAAGGTGAACCTCTTAGTGTGCGAGGTCTGCTGTGACTGGCGCACCACTACCTCGTGGTTGTTCACCACCGCTATCACTCCCAGCGACGTGATGCCCTTCTCTCGCTGGTTAAGGGGTCTGCAAGAGTATTACATAAGTTTATAACATTATCAACACTAGCTTGTGCCAGTGGCTTCACCCATGTGGAGTTGGATAATTTTCCCACGGGATCATGCTACCAGGATAAGCAGTATCCTATGTGTTAATCCATGTTATAAACTGCCTGTGTTCTAAATTTCATCCACATCCATTCAGTAGTTTTTGTGTGAAAGAGTAACAAACATCCATACATCCTTTCAAACTATTAGTAGGATAGTAGGATGTGTGTAACAAACATGAAGATGTCTAATAGATGTAGATGTAGTAGATCTATCTGTTAGGTCTAAGTCAGCGAGTTGTATTGGTTATATAAAGACCAATTTACTTGTATAGAAGAATAGAGAAAGAGAGAGATCTCAATAATTACTTCACATTACTTGGATAACTTTATTGTACAATCATTCTGCTCAATACGGATTCAATAATGAGTGGAAATTGTTACCAAGATTTGGGGCTAATTTGTTTGTTTACCTAAGTATAAATTTTAATGATCTATTCTATCTAATCAAGACAGTTGACTTACTGGTAAAAGAACCGTGAACCAAAACGACAGTTAGTTGACGGTTTTTTATATCAATTGCATTGAGGTCATCTAGTTTTGTCAATCTTATTGCAGCATGACTAGACTAAAGAATTTCACAAATAAGCAATAACTGCAATCTTATAAAACGGATTTGAGGAGTTTAGAAGGAATTATGATGAAGCACAACGAATAATCCAGTGAGTCATGCCAATATCGAAAAATTAGTGCATCAGTTCAAGTTTTTGCTTGGTTTACTTTACCTCTATTCTATTCTATTTTTGGTTGATGGCAAGCAAAGCCGATGTCGACCATTCTGCCAATGTCGAAAGTAAATTGGAACGGCAAGTGTGTATTAAAAAAGAAAAAAAAAAGACAGAAAAGAGGAGGAAATTATAAAAGTCTTCGACGCATTGATCTTTATGTAGAACTTGTGGGGTTAGTACTGGACTGAAACAAACAAAAATATAATAATTACATAAATAATTTTTATGTGTTAAAACATTAAAAATATACATATACCACATCCACACACAGTTTAAGGGGAGACAGATATTATTATAATTTTATATTACTGTGACGGATGAAGATCATCAGCGCCACAAGCAGTTCAGGAGAGGAATATGTTAAAAGGGAGGGGAAATTACTGGGAAGAGGGATTTTAAATTTACGGAGATGGCTTAGATACGAATCTAGAGGACTCTAGACTACTCCTACTCTAGAGGGATCTAGTTGACTAGGAGAGCAGACCCTCCATAGCCATCTGATCTGTCATATCTGACAGTGTTAAAATGTGGCATACGGAAGCTAAGACTTGGAGTAAGCCAAGTTTCAGCTATAGAACAAGCTAAGGGCTTGTACTTATTTAGAAGGAATATGAGGTCGTGCTTTTTAAGCCACACGCTCCTCACGTTCCACTGAAGGAATACTTGGCGAGACGCCATTTCTAATATCTAAAAGAAGAGTTATAAGTTGGTTGGCAACGTTGGACGGTGATTGAGTATTAGTAGCAGAAGAAGAAGTAATGATAGGTATGAGTTTAATAAGTAAATCGATAATAGAAGTATTTTCGGAAGATAAATTATTATAATTGAGACCACAGCCATTAGGCTGTGAAGAGTGAGGGGAATTAATTATGTGTTGATGGGAAGCTTTGTCATAAGACGGAGAGAGAGGGGCATGGGATTTAGGCTTTAGGGTTACAGTCTTGCGATAGGACTGAGAAATCGGGGTTTTAGCAATGTTGGCGTAGTTGCGGGAAGCTGTTGGTATAGATTTACTAGCCTCAGCATAAGAAATAGACTTCTCAGCTATAACAGTTTTGATGGCTTTCTGTCTACCATGCTCGGGGCATGACCTGCTATTAGCAAAGTGATTTCCCGAACACAGAATACAGAAGGCCTCGCCCTCAGAAATGTTGCAACCATCACCTGGGTGATCGTGGCCACATTTGCTGCAGCGTGGTTTCGACCTACATATGCTAGCCACATGGCCAAATCGGCAACATTTGCGACATTGGATGGTGGGGAAGATACTTCGACAGGAAGGGATGTGTAACAACAGAAGATCCTTTTGGGTAAGACTTGACCATCAAATGTGATTACACAGGTTTCAGTGGGTTTCCACTCGTTGTCTCCATCTCTCTGAACCTTCCTATTAATTCGACGAACTTTAAGAATGCGCCCACATCCTGCAGGCACAGACAGATATGTTATTGCTTCTTCTTCTGATATATCAGAGGGAATACCAGTTACTACTCCCATCCTTGTAATGTTGAATGTGGGTATGGAAGCAGTATAGCTGTACTTGGCCAAAATATTATTAATTAAAAATGCGTTGGCATCCTGAGGGGAAATGAATTCAACGGATACGCGGTTTCTACCAATTCTACTAACCCCACCACGAACTATGTTCGTGATGTTGTTAGACATCAGAAACTTTCCGAAGTTAACCGGGTGTAAGCTGGTGCCAGAATTGGGTTGTGTTTCTACCCGAGAGACGTGGACGACAAAAAGGGCCTTATCTATTGCAGAATATTTAGCACGTCCGATTTGGCTTTTTTGTTGTTTGTTTGGGGGGGAAGGTGTAGTATCTTGACTGTTGACGGGACGTTTACGGGAAGATTGGAGCTGGGGTTGGATTACATCCATGTCTGTAACGCTACAGGCAATATCCGCTAATTGTGATAAAGGATTTGGGAAAAGTGGAGGTGAACGAACTGGAATGTCGGGGGGAGCAGGATCGGGCGGTTTATGTGGATCCATGATGGATAAAAAGGGTTAAAATATGACAAGTAGGTACAACAAACCTGTTTACGAACACAAGGACAGAACACTTAAAAACTAAGAAGTCACAAAAATATCAACGAACACAAAAAATAAAAGCACCGTAGTAGTTGGAATATAGGGTATTCAGATCACATTAATCGTGATCTGAATAACCCTATATTCCACAGTTTAACCATTCAAGTATTCCTATATTTCACTATTCGAAATGAGACTTTGACTAAACAGTTCGAACCATTCGAGTATCAGATTATTCCTCTGTAACCCCATAATATACTTAATTATTCAAAATTTTCTCTCAGTTTATACCTCTGTTTTTGAATCCAAGCCACTTGTAACCATTCTTTCTTCGTCAAGTCATAAAATGGTCTACTAATAACATTTTATAGTTTTCTATTCAAACATATCTTTTTAAAATTAAAGTCCTGTTTAGTAGTCGCATACTCATCAGCAGCATCTGATCGAGTGTGTAAATAAACAGAGCAGTTCAATATGAACTGCTGATTATAAGAAGCGGTTCAGTATGATCAGCTCATTATAACAAGCTGTTCAGTATGAACTGCTCATTACCTTTAACAAGCTGTTCAGTATGAACTGCTCATTATAACAAGCTGTTTTTGCTTTCGATGTCGAACTATAAATTACAGCCATCATTCATTGCTTTTAAATAGTACTTTCAAAATATTCTGACTTGAATATTGAGAGTATGAAAATGTTTTTTTGTTGAAATAAGTCTATTCAACCATTACATAATAGAAATCATGACAAATTTAGATATGGTTTGATGAACCATTGCTTTTAAATAGTACTTTCAAAATATTCTGAATTGACTATTGAGTGGCCTGTATTATTTAACAATGTTAATGTAATAGATATCATGAGAAATTTAGATATTCAATATAAATATGAAACATTTATCTTATTGAA
Source organism: Diarsia mendica (assembly GCA_949316265.1). Classification (NCBI taxonomy): domain Eukaryota; kingdom Metazoa; phylum Arthropoda; class Insecta; order Lepidoptera; family Noctuidae; genus Diarsia; species Diarsia mendica. The sequence goes on from OX438917.1 coordinate 2,943,961, forward strand.
CATTCGTAATTATGTATCTACATTATAATTTATCATTACATTCATTCAACAATTCAATGACACTGAAATGGGAGCACAGTATAGTATGTTCGATACGACCGACTAACGAGAATGAAGTGCACTCGCTATTGTCCATCGCGCTACTTTATATAAGCAGTGTATTAACGATGTAGTTTAAATGTTATGACGTAGAAATAAAAGGTACTTTATTTTAAATACTTTTATTTACAATGAATATTTACAGTATATTATACTAACCTTTAAAAAAACAAATAATAATAAAACTACTATGTACGTCTATTTTAAACATCAATTATGTACATGAAGTTGAACTTAATTTTTTAACTATTTTAGCAACTAAATACTCGGTTTCACTCATTATGTCATCAATATCACTACGGACTAAATATTGTATGTTCACGCTTGCACTATCGGGGTCACTGTCTATTTCATTCATCTGACGGCCTTCCACATCATGTACAATTATTTTTATAATTCGGTGTATATGACCGGGCTCTTTACGCGTGATAAAGGATGTGTTTTTAAAAGGTTTTGATTTTTTCTTCTTCTTTATTTTTTTCTCTTGTATTTTTTGCTGTCTACTCTCTTCACATGCTTTTTCTGCCACTTCGGCATACCAGCTTTCTTGGTCTTGAGCATAGTAAAATGGATTAAGAACTGGATCGGGGCAATCTATCAAATTCTGAAACAAGGAATAATTTTATACTATTAAAAAGCATCATTATGAATTCAATTGCTAATATCGATGATTACTTAGATACTTACATCACATGGTAGGTTAATGTTTTCTAAAACAGGACTGTAGGATGGTGAGTGTGACATATTTAATCCTATGCCCCGTATACTTTGTTAAACATCTGCAAAATAATGGTCTAAATTAGTATTTTGTTAACCGATATTTTATCTCAAAACATATTTGTATTTAACATCGATTATACTGTCTCGTCTGATAATAATGCTGGATAAAATACGGAAGAATAATATTAAAACTTACCAATAATACACGATCAAGCCTGTTGTAACAGTCAAGTGTAGAATTGGAATAGATTTAAAATGATTTTTTCTCTCTATTTATATACCCTAATTTAATTTTATGGATAGAGTTCAAAATCACACATTTTTAAGTCAGATATCATATCTTTTTTCCAAAAATGGTATAGTGAAATAGGAAACGTAAGACATTACGACACCTATCATTTTTATTATTTATTGTAAGTTTATATCGATAAAATAATACTACTGCCCTTATGTTTACGGTAATCGTTTTCATACATTTTATTCAGATGATATAAGCAAGCAAACTCATGGTATCTTAAGTGTATATCAAAGTTGCACCGTAATCTGAATTCTTTTTAAGGAGACGAATCAAAACAATATACTTAGCAATATCGACATACTATTGCTATGTCTGGTTTCGCCTGTTATTATTATGATATTTTTAAAGCTAAGGTATCTTAAATTTTGTCATAAATAGAATGGTAAGTAATGTTTTTTATTTGTTCATAAATTAAGGTTGATCGATATATCATCACGCCGTTAATTCCCAGTTAGGCAGATGTGTATTTCACCAACTATTCGTCAGTTTTATTATTGGGCCCTCCTATTATAAAGGACCCAATCGGTGAGGCTATACGACATTTCAACGCAGTCGGATCAAAATAATAATGAATTAGTATAACAATATAAAGGGGTGGGAATCAAACCCACGATCTCCAGCATAGCAGTCAGGACCACTAACCACTAGACCAACAGGCAAGTCAATGTCTCCGCGGACGCGTCAGCGGATAATATTGTTTACAATATCACATCACAAACCTGCATTTGGATGCAGACAACTGACACAGCATTTTCTATACATATGCCTCTTCCCAAATTTGGGATAATATGACGTAGATTTATCACTATTTAAGCGTCCCGCTGCTGAAGTTCAACCACAAATCACCTGTTCCAGAGCTAGTGGCATCATCGTACATCAAAACTTCGCTGCACTATTTAAAATGTAAGTAGCATTATTTATATATTAATAAATAATTAATTCTATTGTTCAACTATTTTATACCAGGGAACTCCTTAGACGAGTGCTAGTAATTTCGACTATTGAGCATGAGACATTGGGTTCGATACCCAGGAAATTGAGGCATAATGATATCTTCTATGTAATTATTCTAATATTCATTCTTATAATGTATGATATGTATACACTATTCTAGTGTATCGGCCAATTAATAAATTAATTTTATATTATTTCAGGTCGCTAGAGAACGCAGAGACTCTCTTCCCGTCTGACGACGAAGTGCAACGTCCAGTCGTGAAAAAGACGAAGAAAAAGAAGCAGGTGCCAACTCAAACGAAGGAGCCGGAGGTGGCAGCGCGGACTGCATCACATTCGCCATCGAGAGGAAGTCCGGCGCCGAGTACGTCGCGGCCAGCTCCGAAGAAGCCGTACTTCAAGCCAATACCATCAAAGAAGGCTACAGCTTACGATGACAGTGAAGATGACTAGAAAGAGGATGTCGCTGTTCCCGGTAAAGCTCCAATTCAATTAACTTCATATTTAACTCGGCCATTCTCGCCAGACGTATGAGCATAAGCCCGGTTCGCACTATATAGATTTAAAAGTGTACCGGTGCGATGAAATTAAAAACGTTCAACCAATTAACAGATGGCGCCAAGCAATAGTTACTGTGAAAAACCAAACATCTGAAAACACAGATGCATGGCAGCACCTGACTAATTATATTATGGTAACTAGAAAAGAATTTGTAACGTGTCCACCAACATTTGTTAGCAACTATTACTAAAATATTAGTATTCCATTATAAATATCTAATACTACAAATCTATATACTATAAATACTATTTTTTACATGAGTTACTTGCTTATGAATGATTGATTTTTTATATAAATACTATTTTTTTACATTAGTTACTTGCTTATTAATGATTGATTTTTTTATGTACTAGTATTCTGTTTTAATGTTTCTTTTTAGTTTTACATTATCATGTATCAAAGAAATATATTCCATTATTAAAAAATCATTGTTTTGTTTTCTTACAGTTTCAACAATTCCTGGAAAAATAACAAAATATAATGATATAATGAATTGTGAAAAATGTCATATTGAAATACCGAAAAATGAATATCACTATCATGTGAGAACGAATTTATACAAATCTAATTGCATATTAAAAACCAAATATGAAAATATTGATATTATTGCTACGGCTTTTAGAATGAGAATAATAAGTTACAAACTGAATCCATCGATGGAGTACCTTACACCTGAGGAATTCCTAATGGATAATCAGCATCAAGTCAGAAAACTAATTAATGATTGTCTAATTAAACATAACTGTGTTAAATTAAACTTCGAGCTTTATGCTTACTTTATTCTCCCAAAATCTGGTGAGCAACAGCTTAAGTCATTTAACACAAAATTTAACATTATATACAAAAATACTGATATACATGAATTTTATTTGAATACAATAAACACATTTGAGAGGAAACTCTCAGAATTCCAACACTGTGAATCTGGTTGGTCTTGTTTCTGTATAAGTCACCTGGAAATTAATATAAACAAATATTCTCCTTTAAAAGGTGGTACTTACATAGATTTGCCGCATGTTATACAAAAAACGAGAAGTTGCTTAAATATAAAAAAAAACATGCACAAATCTAATTGCATATTAAAAACCAAATATGAAAATATTGATATTATTGCTACGGCTTTGAGAATGAGAATAATAAGTTACAAACTGAATCCATCGATGGAGTACCTTACACAAGAGGAATTCCTAATGGATAATCAGCATCAAGTCATAAAACTAATTAATGATTGTCTAATTAAACATAATTGTGTTAAATTAAACTTCGAGCTTTATGCTTACTTTATTCTCCCAAAATCTGGTGAGCAACAGCTTAAGTCATTTAACACAAAATTTAACATTATATGGGGTTGGTGGGATCTACCTCCTAGTGGTCTACCCCGGGCAACGGAATCGCCGACTTTTGTTAGCGGTTACGGCTGAATGATCCCAACACTGGTGGAAGGGCCTGCAAAGGTCCGCCTGGCTAGTTACCACCCTCCTGCCGAAAATCCGGCGCCAAACAGTTTATGTAAAAAAAAATCCCATATTAACTAATTATTATTTACAGCAGACATAAACATAAAAAATGGTTAAGCACTTTCGCTTTACATTTGACATGACAACTTTAAATCAATCTAAATCATTTGTTTTTATTATACTTATGCTTTATATATCTATGTTTGAGTGAAATTGAATTAATAGTCAAAATGAAGTTGATCAAACAACACACATCACTTAATGTTAATCATATAAATCTTGGTGACTCTGATAACCACATTAGGCATAGCATTCTGTTACCAAATACGATTCGTTGTATTATATGTGGTCCCTCGAATTGTGGAAAAACAAACGTCGTGCTTAGTTTATTGTTACATGAGAATGGTCTAAAATTTCAAAATCTGTACCTGTACTCGAAAACTAACTTTCAACCAAAATACAACTTCTTACGAGAAGTTATAAAGAGAGTGCATCAAGTTTCATGAATTTAATGATAATAAAGAAGTCATAGCCCCGGATGAAGCAGTAACTAATTCTGTATTTATTTTCGATGATGTGGCATGTGAAAATCAAATGAACATTCGTAATTACTTCTCTATGGGTAGACATAAACATATTGATTGCTTTTATTTATGTCAAACATACTCTAAAATTCCGAAACAGTTGCTGCGTGATAATGCAAACTTTCTCATAATATTTAAGCAAGACGATGTTAACTTGAAACATATTTATGAAGAACATGTTAGTTCAGATATGCCCTGGAATCAATTCAAGAAGATTTGTAATACAGTTTGGAGAGAGCCATATAATTTTGTTAGTATTTGCAAAGACTCGTCTTTAAGCAATGGAAGGTACAGACAGAATTTAGATAGCTTTTTTAAATTTTGAGCAAATAATGTGTAATTATATAAACCATTAGCAGATAAATATAACTTAGTAGTATATTTTATTTGGCTGAATACACTTGTCACAATACAACATGGAAAAGAATATTAAAGTAGAATTAATGAAGTCTGTGGAATCCATACAGAATAAAATAAAAAAAAATGAAGAACCAGGAACACTCTATGAACTTGTCACTTGATAAAATGCTAAAAACCGTCACGGAACCCCTTAACGCACTAGTCGATTCGAATATATCAATAGAAAAAAAACTTTTTAACAAAAAATAAAACCGACTTCAAAAAAAAAGTCAAAAATAAATCAGTTTCTGAAGTCGGTGACTTTTGTTTGTTTGATTTCATTTTTTTGTCACCGACTTCAGAAACTGATTTATTTTTGACTTTTTTTTTGAAGTCGGTTTTATTTTTTGTTAAAAAGTTTTTATTTTTCACTTTTTAGTGGTTCACCTAATGTGGACAATGTAGTATTTTTTTTGAGTTTTGTTGATTTTTCAAAAACCGCTTGTCCGATTTCGATAAAAAAATTATGGGACCATTTGGGAAGTATACCCTTTCCAACAAAAAAAGATTTTTTCAAATCGGTTAGCAAGTGACGGAGTTATGCCCGAACAAACATAAAAAAAAAAAAAAAATACAAACATCCGAATTGAGAACCTCCTTCTTTTTTTAGAAGTCGGTTAAAAATAAAGCATTCACAAAATACACCACTCCCAAATTCTGACGACATTGAATTGGATGACATGGATACTAGTTCATCTACAAAGTTTGAAGACTGCTACGATCCAAAAGTGAAGTCTCTACAAGTACTTAAAAAGTCTCCCACAAAACAAATACCGGATGATTTAGAAATTTCGCTAGAGGGTCGTGATATCCATGATATTTATGACGGTGTAAATATACCGTTTGGAATAAGAAGTGTAAACAAAACATTGCTAATGGGTAATTCTGTAGTCTCATTTTCTAAAATCGATAGTTTGAATGACGACAGTGTCATTTTAATTAAAGTTGGTGACAAATCCTATGATTTTACCCCTGGCTTGAAGGAACTTTTACTTCGAAGAAAACCTGATTTAAAATTAATATCGAGCAAAGATAGACTTGTCTACAAAGATATGCTGCATTATACAAATGCTCATAAGAGAGATTTTAATCCTGGTGGGCAAATAAGAGGTGATAAGGGAATAAAATATCGTGACGTAATAAAACCATTATTTTCCGAATCATTAAATGAAAGTTTTCACACTGGAGGAAGCTTACCAACTCTAAAGAAATACAAAAATAACACTGACTTGGTACCTATATTGGGATGACCCTAACGAACTTGTTGAGAGATTGAAACTATTAGTTGCTTCCAGAGATGCTGGCAACACAAATCATGATTGAAATATTGTCGATCGTTGAAGAATTGAAAGAAGCTGGCATAATTAAAGAATAAATACTCACCACCATAAAGTTTTAATTCAGTATTGTAGACGGATTCAAAACAAATGCACTGAATTGTGAACATGAGCAAAACCGACGTGGTTAACGAAATTCATAAAAATGCGAGGGTGAACTTTCCACGCAGATGTGTTATCATGAAAGATATAGATGACCTGTGGCAAGCAGACTTAATCGATATATATGCAATCAATTTCAAAGCAAAATAAAAATTACAGATTTATTCTTGCTATTATTGACACATTCTCAAAATATGCTTGGACTTTTCCTCTAAAAAGTAAAACCAAAGATGATGTATGTAACTCTTTTAAGAAATTATTGAATAAGGGGCGTGTTCCTAAAAATCTTCAAACGGATAAAGGAACAGAATTTTACAATAATCAATTTCAAAAGCTTATGGAAACTTATCACATTAATCATTATTCAACCTTCTCAACAAAAAAGGCTGCAATAGTTGAGCGATTTATCAGAACATTAAAATCAAAAGTCTATAAGGAATTTAGTTTAAGAGGCAGCTACAATTGGATAGACAGCACGCTTAATAATGTTATTAACAAATACAATCACACTTATCATCGGACAATTGACGAAGTTCCCGGTCTCCGTCAGGATGGCTGGTTGCCAGTGGCTTTGGTCTATGAGAGTTGATTAGAAAATTGCTACATAATTGCTTATATTTGCTACATTTAATAAATAATTGCTACATACTATATATATTTAGAAATAACATTTTTTTTTGTACAGCCATCCTGACGTTTGGTTGGCTGGTCGCCTCCTAGTTTAAAGCCAAGCATGCAGAGTTTCCCGAAATGTATTGCGTCAATAATTGCTACATATTTGCTTCATTTATCTAATTTAGTTGTATCTTCAAACATTATGTTAAATAAAGGATAGAATAGAAAAGAAAGAATAGAAAAACATTTATTCGAAACAGACACAACACAACAGCAACAATTACAAAGGTAAAAAAAAAAAGGTACATAGAACGGAAAAACATGGACAAGGTTGCGCTGAGCGTGCCCATACCGAAAAGGTTACCAACTAAGCAATAATGATGAAATGAATGATGTAGCAATAATTTTAATTATCCCAAGGAAAAGTGCCTGATAAAACAATAAAGGCAAATACTTAGTTATGTTGAATCGGTTTAATCGTTTAGGCTCTGGCAACAGCGTAAGTAATGCAATTCTTGCGTTAAAAATAATGTACCTACCCTCAATATTCCAATAATTATCATTATAACAATTATTCTTAGTCATTGCTAGTGCATATATCGTATTGGAATCACAGTATAGGATTATTTAATTTTGTTAGACAATTTAAATAGATCTGTAGTGCGTCCAATCTTCATGTTCAAGGAGTTGGCCACTTGCACTCATGTATTCTTGCGAGATTGTACTATTGGTGGTGCATTGAAACCAGCATATTCCGGACCATACGAGGTGCTTCAGCGTGGTAAAAAGGTTTTCACTATTCTGGTCAATGGCAAGGAAGTCACAGTATCGATAGACCGGGTCAAGCCCGCTTACATACTGCGTGACCCAGAAGCCACTCCATACACATCATCACACACACCCACTCATTCAACCAATCCTGCTCATTCGTCACAAGATCGGCAACATGACACACACATAACAACACATGTGACACAATCAGGGAACCAGAAATCACCAGATCGCGAAGCAAGTGTTTCCAAGACTAGATCAGGACGTAGAGTTAGGTTCCCTGACTATTATCGCCCTTGACGGTCTCAAGGGGGGGCTGATGTAGTGCTTATACCTCTACTATGAACGCCGCGAGGCCGTGACCAAGGAGGCAACGTGCGTATGTCACTGGCCGATGATGTGGCGCTCTGTTCTTGAAATAGAAAAGAAAAATAATAAAGTAGCAATAATAGCCTCCTAAAGTAGCAATACCGTTGACTGAAGACACACTGCAACTATTTGCCTTTATTGTTTTATCAGGCATTTTTCCTTGGGATAATTAAAATAATTGTTACATCCTTTATTTTACATAATGTTTGACTATACAACTAAATTAGATAAATGAAGCAAATATGTAGCAATTATTGACGCAATACATTTCGGGAAACTCTGCATGCTTGGCTTTAAACTAGGAGGCGACCAGCCAACCAAACGTCAGGATGGCTGTACAAAAAAAAATGTTATTTCTAAATATATATAGTATGTAGCAATTATTTATTGAATGTAGCAAATATAAGCAATTATGTAGCAATTTTCTAATCAACTCTCATAGACCAAAGCCACTGGCAACCAGCCATCCTGACGAAGACAGTTCCCGCTAATGTGGATAACATTAATAAAAAACATATATTAGAAAGGTATTCAAGGTTGGTGAAAAATCATAATATTAGAAGCAAATATAAAATTGGTGATTATGTGCGTATCAGTAAGTACAAAGGAACATTTGAAAAAGGTTACACTCCCAACTGGTCTACAGAAATATTTAAAATTCGAATGATACAAAATACAAATCCTATCACCTATTTAATAGAAGATGCAATTAGAGGTCAACCCATTTTAGGTGCCTTTTACGTACAAGAGCTTCAAAAGACGAAAAATCCTAATTTATATCTTGTTGAAAAAGTTCTTAAAAGAAAAGGAGATAGAGTTTTTGTAAAATGGTTAGGTTTGCCTTCTTCTGAAAACAGCTGGATTGATAAATCGAATATTTATTAAGTGTTCTGTCCAAAATGGATCAGTGTTATGATGTGTATTGAAGAGAATAGTCTTCTCAATTGGATTATAAATCATTTACCATTTGAATTACATTTACCAGGATACAATTATTGTGGGCCTGGTACTAAATTAATTAAAAGGCTTACACGTGGAGATAAAGGTGTTAATAAATTAGATGAATATTGCAAACAACACGACATTGCCTATCATAAGTCTTCAAACTTAAAAGACCGCCACAAGGCAGATTTAGTTTTGTTAAATATGGCTAAAGAACGAGCACTTGCCTCAGATGCGAGTGTAGGGGAAAAACTAGCAGCGCGCTTAGTCAACAAAAATTAAAACTGGTTTTGGCCTAAAACAAGATAGCAAAAAGTGTTCTCCTAAAATTAAACCTGCCAAAATGAATGACATGACGTCGCCCAAGAGCTTTAAGGAAATCTTTATTTACTTTAGTCAATTTTGTAACGTTTTTCTGACGTCGTTGCACCTTAGCAATCGTTGAAGAACTAAGATGTTTTTCATTGACTTGGGTGTTTTTATAATGAATAATCATTTTGTTTTTCTTAAATGAAGACGCAGCTGATTAAGTTCTTCGCCAAAGTTAATACAGTGACCAAATTGATCTACAATCTTAACAGATATCGAAGAAATTATATTTTTGTTCACTGGAAAATAAATAATATTTTGCGGTATTTCTATGCACCGATGTCCTGGATGATGTAATTCTAAACACACGTGCTACCCAAGAAACCTGTGGCGAGACTACTTTACCTCAAACGTATGGAAACCTGAATATTCTGATTCTTGTCCTTCAGAATTGTATCGGTCGGCATCTTGCCACAATACACCTATAATATCTGCAATCACACTTCACTACGATTGTTTTTGAATAATTTCAATAAAAACTCGTCACTTTAGTTGAACAGAAAATCCGTTGAACGGTGCTCGGCTCAGTGTTGCCGATCATAAAAATCAGAATTCGGTAGAAATAATGTGAAAAATCGGTATATTGAAATAAAAATCGGCAGTTTTGCATTTAACCTTTATTTTTATATTGTTCATTCATCATCATCACTGTTACCTTCTTCACTTTTCCACTTTTTGTCCATTCGAGTTAATAAATTACTGTCTAACGCAAAATCGAAACAATTATTTTTACCTATTAGACATTTTGTATGTAAATTTGCAATTAATATGTGAAACAGAGATAGCTTAATACAAATATGCCAATGTATAACAGGGACCGCAACAGATCAATAGCATCCGTTTTAAGGCGAATGCTCACATACTGCCCGCGAAATTCAAATTTTCTTACGTTTTTTGCAATTTGCAGGCCAGTGCTTGGTTGTATGTTGATGAACATTTGATTCGCGACTGTAAGACGTATTTAGTTACAGAATTATAATCATCAAAATCATCAATACAACCCTCCAAGTTCATATAGATCGAGGAATAACTTTGACCTTGAAAAAATAGTTTCTCGATCTATATGAACTTGGAGGGTTGTGTTGGTGATTTTGATGATTATAATTCTGTAACTAAATACGTCTTACAGTCGCGAATCAAATGTTCATCAACATGCAACCAAGCACTGGCATGCAAATTGCAAAAAACGTAAGAAAATTTGAATTTCGCGGGCAGGGTGTGAGCTTCCCCCTTAAATGGAACAAAAAACATTCGCCTAGTGCTGCCTTCTCTATGATTTTACGCTATATATACGCTATATTCTCTATGATTTTACGCCCTTACGGTTTATCGGTAGATTAAACCTCGATTGATAGACGTATCGGTAGATCGGTAGATTGTTAAAAAAATCGGTTAAAATACCGATTTTTCGGTAGCATTGGCAACACTGGCTCGGCTTCAAACAAAATTCAATTTCAAAGCTATAACTGATGACCACAGAACATATATACCCTAACGGGCTGATGACTAGGCAGCATGGTCTCATGCTGGATTTACACTACCCGATATATATATTACTTTACTCTATGATTTACACTCTCGCGCGAGTGACGAGGCGAGCCGCGAGGCGAGGCACGAGGCGAGAGTGTGAACGGTGTGTTTGTGACTCGCCTCGCGGCTCGTCTCGTCACTCGCAGCGCTAGCGTCGGGGGCGGCTTTTTAGGCACGAGTCAAAGGGCCTCGCGCCCGCCCAGTGTTTCCACTTTAATGATTTCCTTTCCCCAAGCCTCAATTGAGATTTCCCCTTTTCAGGTCCTTTTTCCCCTCAAAAATTAAAAAAAATATATATATTCTACTGTAGTTTATTTCTGGCAGATTTTTGGTCTTTGCTAAAGGAAATAATTTTTTTTTAAACGTTTAATAAAGCAATAACATGAAAATTACATTTATAATGTAACAAAATACTTGAACTTCAACTCACTAATAATTCATGGCTTTTGTCAATGCTTTTGTGGAAGAACAAAATACTTAATAAAACCTATTTTTTAAAAGATGTCAATCAAATTATATTAATAAGTTATCTTCAGATGAGTCGTTTCCGCCCGTATCATCATCTCGGACTGATACGACTCTTTGGTACCAATTAATTCCACTAGAAAAATCCACTAGCCACTAAAACCGTTATTTGTCCGCTAAAAGGTAAGTCAAAACCACCAGATTTAGTGGAAAATCCACTAAGTTGGCAACACTGGTCTGAACGCCTCGCGAGCACTCGCGAGACTCCGCGAGAGTGTGAACAGATACACCGTATCTCATTTACACTCTCGCGCGAGTGACGAGCCGCGAGGCGAGGTGCGAGACGAGCCACGAGGCGAGAGTGTAAATCCGGCATCAGACCCACAGACCTTAGCCCATAGAGTAAAGTACCTTAGCCTGTTCCGACAGGAACAAATTTAAAAAAAAAAAAAAAACAAAATTCTGAAGGTTGCGTAGACAGAGAATAGGTCTATAAAAGGCATCAGCGTATTCGGTAAGAGACAGCGATAGTTATTATCCGATTAATGACAAATGACATGAACTGACAAAGAGAACCACCTAACCTGTATTGCTACACACTTTGGTCGGGTAATATAAACAAACAAGGTATGATAATATTATCGTCGTACTAGATGAAATTATCAATTATCTTTACTTGTTATTGACAGAAAATAGTTGTACGTACAATAATCATTTGATTTACTTGATGTAATAGATGGAAAATGCCACTTACCGATGAAAGGTTATGTTTGGTTGATTTCGTTCACTACGGCTTTTACAGCCATATATACAGCAATTTGACTGGCCTGTTGGTCTAGTGGTTAGTGACCCTAACTGCTATGCCGGAGGTCGTGGGTTCGATTCCCACCCAGGACAAATGTTTGTGTGATGAGCACGATCATTTGTTCTGTGTCTGGGTGTAATTTATCTATAATATGTATGTATTTAGAAATATATAAGTATGTTTATCAGTTGTCTAGTACCCATAACACAAGCTCTGCTTAGCTTGGGACTAGATGGCGTTGTGTGATAGTTGTGGAATAAAAAAAAAAAAAAAAAAAATTCACCATCACTACACACTTAATATTACTTTCTGGAATATCACTAAGTTGCAAATTACACAAAATAAGCGTATACCAATTTTTATCTAAGAAAATATTCTGACATTACAAATATTGTTTGCCATCAGCTAGTGATGGCAAACAACAAAAAACCGATACGCAAAAAGAGACGAAAAAACGATGCTATGTCCTGTTCACACATACACATTTTGCCTTAGTGTTGTCTCACTTTCGTAATTCTTATTATTTTAATAGCTTGTCTATACCATTCTCTGTCTACGGAAGGTTGTTATCCAAATTCCAAATTGGGGTACTAGTCTTTTGAGGCATGTCAGAAAGTTACGTTTAGTTTCGGAACAGAAATAAATCGCACCTAAAACTATTTTTTGTGCAACGAAAAAGTGTGTTCATGTACTTCCTTTCTAATAAATTAATACATAGGAATTAAATTATTATGGCGCATTGAAAGTTTTGTCTCAAACTCGTGAGATCGGAAGTATTATTTAATTTTTGATTTGGGCGAATGTTTGTGCGAGTACGGTGCAGTGTATATACATAATAGTGTGCCTCACTAAGAATGAGTGGACGTTTAATAATACTGACTCCTGTATGTAGTTTCTGTTCAGAATTAGACTTAGATGACAAATGCACAAAAGAATATGACATAGCTAAAATATCATAGCCTGGAATACACATGCTACTAGAAAAGCATGCTTGTTTCCTACTAGGAAGAGTATACTAATTTGTAGCATGCTCCCCGAGTGTGCACATTTGCTCTGAAGCACAGACCTCAAAAGCATACTTTTTACGGGCACGTCTGAGTGACATTACCTAAAGCCGCGTCCCCCCTAGGGCCGTGTGGCTCCGTGAGGCTGAGCCACGCGGTCGTGTCACGTGAGTGTGGACGTGAGCAACGTCTGAGCCACGCTAAGAGCATGGAGAGGGACATTTAGTGGTGTCCGGTGTCCCCACTTTGACTACGCGGCTCCGTGAGGCACGTTTAGGATGACGTTAGTGGGGACGCGGCTTTACACTTTTTTATTGAATACACTATGAGAAAACATCGAAAAGGTGACACGATAAAAACACATCTAAATTAACAAAACCAAAGAATACAAAACATTCAGCCTGGCAGCACTAATTTCCCAATTCCCAATCATTAGGTACAGCAGAATGCAAAGATGTATCACAATGTTCGCAGCACGCAAACGCTGCTTGCAAAAGGAGGTAGGTACAATTTAAGAATTTTGTACCTAATTTAAGCATTGCGTTCGTAATTATTGTGGCTCGTACGTGTCTATTTATATATCATAGCTTTAATAATTATTATTTATGGTCTAACAACTGTTATGAATAGTAACATTTAGATTTAATTTTAATTGTGGCAACACTGTGACAACACTGGCAACCCTGTGGCGTCTACCTCCATAGAGTCAGGCTGTACATGGGCTGTACTATCTCTATGGGCTGTACAAAGAACATTTTACCATGCAACTAGGAGAAAATAATGTTGCCAAATTGAAAGAGTACCGTAATGTATTAACAGGTCGTCCTCATAATGCCTTTTTAATTTATTCGTATTATAATGTCATGTATTGCTGGTTTGAAGATACAGATGGCGCTTGCTGACGCTAACCGACTAAATTAAAAATTGGTTGAAATATACTACAGCTTTGGTGTCGACGTGACCATTTTATTTTTGTATCATTAAGCTCCATCAAATAAATGCTAAATGTTACCATTAAAAAAATAAAAGTTGATTTGAGTAGTTTATTTAATTATTTTTAAACTACCAAACTTTTCATGAAAATTCAAAATAGGCGTAATATATTAAATAAAACATAAAATATGTTTTTAGCAAATAAATCATTATCACTTGCATAAATTTTAATGTATGTGATACTCTAAAACCTGATTTACTACATTCGTGTCGTAGTAGTTATTTTGTAGTTTTTACTTGCAGCAATGAAGCTGTCATACAATCAATGGTTGATCTTTGGCGGGAATCTCAAAAAAGACGCACTTTTAAATTTTTCTCAAAGTTTTTTCATTCAATTTAAATACTATATATTGTTTAAATCTGCTGTAAATAGTTTGTTACCGTCCTGAAAATGGACGGGAATGAGGGGAGCGAGGCGGAAGCCCCGAATCCCAAGATTCGGAAGCGGACTTTTGGCGCTGATGCTGATGACCATGTCGGCGGCGGTGAGGAAAGTGACTATATTAATTACGCACCATACTTCAAGCCTAATTATAAAAGACTATATCCGGAGCATTCTGCTAACACGGAGTTTAAAGTGTTTGTAGAAAGTCAGGAAGAACGATTGGGAAATAAAAGCCCCATATTTTTAAACCACATTTTCGCAACGGGCGTTAAAGGTGTGGTGGCCATACGCCGTGTCAATGCGAATAAAATCGTAGTCGTGTTTAAGCAATACAACACGGCCAACAATTTCATCAATAATGCGAGCTTCCTTGAAAAACATAAGATGAGGGCATATATCCCTGCAGCCCAGATAGAACGAGTTGGCATCATCAGGTTCGTACCAACCAATATATCCAACAAAGAGTTGTACACAAAGCTTTCTTCTGTCTATGAAATTGTAGCAGTGAGAAGATTTACAAAGAAAGTGGGACAGAACAGGGTACCGCTTCAGACAGCCAGCATTACATTCCTATCGAATTCGCTACCAGATTCAATACAATACGATCTATTCTCATATAGAGTTTTTGACTATATACCACCCCTTTTGCAATGCTATCGCTGCTTCAAATTCAATCACTCGGCCAATGTATGCAATGGTAAACAGCGCTGCAGCTGCTGTGCTGGAGAACACTCCTACAAAGAATGTGACAAGCCCAATGAGCTCTGCTGCATTAACTGCAGTGGACCTCATTTGGCTATCTCAAGGACCTGTCCGGTTAAGATGAGGAAAATGTTAGAAAAAAAGGACAAAATTACTTATGCCAGCATTACTAATACAAAGAAGGAAACTGACTTCCCTCCTTTACCGGACCGCTCCGAGTCTGCTGTTAAAAATAAGCAAAATATAATTAATAAAAATAAAGACCTTGTTGTAAATAAAAACAAAATGAAATTGTACAATGTGGATAGTGTACATAACACACCCTTAAATTCAGAAATCATGCCTGAGAAGAAAACCGCACTCAAACCAAACATTAAAGCCCAAATCATTGCCAATAATGATGTTTTAATGGCTTTAGTCCATACGCTAGTACAGCTAGGTAACAAATCGGACGATGTGCCCATTACCACGTCGTCTATCAAAGACATGCTCATCAAAAATCTATCGACTTAATGGATCTAAGCTCTAATATTTTAACTTCTTTATGTATTGCACAGTATAATGCTCAAAGTTTACATAGTAAAAAACCTTTATTAATAAATTTTCTACAAAACCAAAATATAGATATTTGTCTAATAAATGAAACTTGGCTAAAAGACCAACAGAGTTTTAAAATACCTGGCTATAATTTCCACCATAAAAATTCAGCTAACAGTCATAATGGAGTAGCTATCATATTAAAGCCCTATTTAAAATATAGGGTTCTAGACACCCGTTTCTATGAAGATATTCAGACTATTGCTATTTCAGTATCTACAAGAATAGGCGACATAACAGTTTTATGTGTACCTATATTGTCCACCTAAATCTGGGCATATAAGAATAAATAGATTGCGGAATATTATCAGGGACCTCCCTAAACCTATATTTGTAAGTGGCGATTTTAATGCCCATCATATTGCCTTTGGATGCGTGTCCACAAAAGGCAGGGGGCAAGATTTGTATGATTTAATTGATGATAGTGACTTATGTATAATTAATAATGGTGACTTTACTACTGCTAATCGCCCTCATTGTAATCCATCGGCAATTGATGTTACTTTCGTTAGTCCTAATCTGGCACCACTTTGTGAGTGGTCTGTTCATGATGATACAATGGGAAGTTATCATTATCCAACTATTACAAAAATTGCAATTTGTGCTAACAAATATCAAGTTAATCCACCTGTTGATAGATTTTTATACAATAAAACTGATTGGAGTAAGTTTTTTGAAAAATCCAAAAATATTTTCCATGACATGACGATTGATGAAGAGGATCCAATGTCCACTTACCTCGAATTTTGTACTCGCCTCGATGCCTTGAAGGAAATGGTGATTCCAAAGTTAGTTAAAACTGGTGATTTTAAATGTAGAATTCCAGCTCCTTGGTGGAATTGTATTTGTGAGCAAAGTGTAATTGCATCTTACAATGCTCTGAAACTGTACAGAAGTGATCCAACTATAGATAATTATATTAATTATAAGAGATTGGATGCGCTAAAAAAACGTACAATTTCAGAACAAAAGAAAATTGGTTGGAACAAATTTTGCAACACTTTCAATAGAACTACTCCACTAAGTAAAATTTGGAACCTTATTAAGAGATTTAAAGGCATCAGATCTGGTAACAAATCATACAGGGATGAATTTATTCAACCATTTTTGAAAAAAATATCTGTTAATAGTAACCTTATAGATAGTAGTGAATATAGCCATTATTTTGATCTCAATAATGACAACCCAAACTCCAAATTTCTATTAGATCCTTTTACATGGACTGAATTTTCAATGAGTTTACAATCTAGGAAAAATACAACCCCAGGTTTAGATGACTTCCCTTACATACTGATTAAAAATCTTGATGATGATGTAAAACATTTATTCTTAAAAATTCTTAACACTCTTTGGCGTAAACAAATAATACCAGAATCATGGAAAACACAGTGTGTGATTCCCATATTGAAACCTGATAAACCACCAGATTTAGCTAGCAGTTACCGTCCAATCTCGTTGTCCTCATGTCTTGGAAAGATCTTTGAGAATATGTTGAAGAATCGTTTAGACTGGTACTCTGAATCCTATAAAATTATTCCACCACTGCAATATGGATTTAGGCGCGGTCGTAGCTGTGCTGACAGTTTCATTTCCCTAATAGCAGACCTGAAACGGGCAGAAAATAGTAAATTACATACAGTTTGCGTATTCTTGGATGTACAAGGTGCTTTTGATAATGTTGACCCTGGCATACTTGTCAAAATATTGACTGGTAGTATAGGTTTACCTGGACTTGTATCCAAATGGATTTATGACTTCTTGAGTAACAGAAAACTCTTTGTCAAACATAATAACATCTTTTATGGACCAGAGTGTGCCAGTAAAGGCACAATGCAAGGTGCAACTCTGTCGCCCTTAATCTATAACTTGTACACTTGTGAAATATGTAAATATGTTGATACTCAGAATGTAAATATATTGCAATTTGCTGACGATTTAGTTCTGTATAGTTCAAATTCTAATTTATGTGCAGCTATTGATACTGTAAATATAGCACTAGCAAAACTTCAAGATTATTATACTAATAGGCTGCATCTTAGAATTAATGCTTCAAAAAGCAGTGTAATGATTTTTGGAGATGACAACCCTACTACTGATGTTATATATGCTGCAGACAGCATTCAAAGAGTCAACCAGCATAAGTTCTTAGGTATTGTCATTGACCAAAAACTCAAATTTGAAGAGCACATTAAATATATTTCCAAAAACTCTTACAAAGGACTAAATGTTCTAAGATGCCTTGCTGGGGTATCTTGGGGAGCTGATCCAAAAATATTGTCAATACTGTACAAAGCAATTGTAAGAAGCCACTTTGATTATAGCACTTTAGCTTACATTAATTGTACATATGTACATAGATTGGATATAATTCAGAACAAGGCTCTGAGAATCATCTCTGGGGCAATGTGTTCAACTCCCATACGAGCCATGGAAGTTGAAACCAAGATGATGCCCCTTATTTTGAGGAGAATATTGCTCTGTGAAAGATATTGCATCAAACTTTTGTCATCAGCTAATAATGATGTTATCAAGAGAATAGTCCCTTACCTAGTGAATGTCTCTGGTCCATTGTCTTCAGCAGATGAACTGTTGAAGGGCATAGCTCCACAGTTGTGTCGGATTTATCTGGAAATATGTAATAAATGCACAAGGATTAAAAAACAGTCCCAGTGGCCTTGCTATGCCCACAACTATGTTAGTATAACTCATCCAATTTCTGTTCTAGAACACAGAATTCTAAATAATAATGACATGCTAGAATTTTTATCAGAAAATAATAAGTACTATACTCTATACACTGATGGCAGTAAGGGAAATAACTTTGTGAGATCTGCTCTATATGATCCTCAAACCAAGTTCTTTCAAAGCTTTATTCTGAATAATGAATGCTCAATATTTACTGCAGAAGCCTATGCAATCTTGGAAGCGTTAAAGTTAATAAGTCATATTCACCAGTCTTATAAATCCTTTTTAATTTTAACTGATTCATTGAGTCTTTTGGAAGCTTTGAAAAATTTGAAATTGAGTTTTAAAGCTAACTATATTTTGTATAGTATTAAAGATATTATTTATAAGTTAAATTGTAAAGACATTGAGATATCTTTTATATGGATTCCTTCGCATAAAGGTATATCTGGAAATGAAGTAGCAGATAGAATTGCAAATACGGGGATAAATTCATTGGATGTTCAACATGTAACTAGTGTACCGCACACTGATTATTATAGCTCGATAAACGAAGAACTGAAAAATCTTTGGGTTGAAATGTGGAAGAAAGACCAAGAACAAAAAGGAAAATGGTACGGAAGTATCCAAACCGACTTACCAACAGAGCCCTGGTACGACGACCTGGAGTCAGCCAGCCGGCACTTCATCACTACGATTAACAGGCTTCGCTTTGGCCATACCACCACACCAGCCCACTTATCCCGTTTGGGCATAATATCAAGTGATTCTTGTAAATTCTGTAATACACCGCAAGCTGACGCTGAACACTTGGTTTTGAACTGTCAAAACTTTGCAATTGAAAGGCCGCGTTCCGTATTACAAAATAATCGCTCACAGCGCTCACGTCGATATTTTGCGTTCCGAATTAGATATCACGATTATGACAGCTAAGACCTGTCATCAATTCGGAACGCTCGATATCGCGTGTAAAGTGCTCACTCGTCACGTGATAACAAAAACATAACCTGCATGAGAGAAATTCGTCGCCCGTTAGGCTCGTCTTTTAAATTTACTTGAATACTCATGGTTATGAGACTCCAAAGAGATTTCAAAGAACTAATTGAATGTATTTGTGCGACTCCAGCCAGTGAACCTCAGCTGTGAACACACACATACACCCAGGCACACTCACACACGCATCAGACATCTGTCATTTTTACTTTGATTTTGACAGCGCTCACGGTGATATTTTATTTGGGGCATGGTCGGTGTAATCGCAAGATGACACATGTCATGACGTCATCTATGACGATTCAAGGGGCATCGTTAGCGCGCTCACAGTAATTCGGTACGGGTTTATGGACGCTCAAATCGATTACAGCGTAATTCGGAACGCACCCAAAGACTGATACTTGCCAGTGAATTGAGTGATATCTTACCAAATAATTCCTCCCGCCGCCTGAATGATATTCTAAAAATTAAACAGTGTTTTGTGCCGATTTTTAAATTCATTAAAAACAGTTGTGGAAGTGTGTAGTGGAAAAAAAGATATAATTATTATAAGTGAAACTCTTTTAGAACATTCAAATTAAGACTTTTAAAATAAAGTCTTGGCTTAAAGGTCTTGTAACCAAGCCAGTGGCATAGCCACAAAATATTAAATAAAATAAAAAAAAAACAATCAATGGCATTCCGTCTAGAGATGGGCTTAAACGTTAAAAAATAATAACACTGCTAAATGCTAATGCTAAAAATAATTAACACTTAAAATTAGCAGTTAAAATTAAATTTAGTCACAGACAGATTTTTAACATAATTAATTCTCATTTCCTTCATATTTTTCACAGGCTTAGGACTGTTAACTTTTTCTGTTGCCGTATTTGTAATGAGAATCAATTTATTTACAACGATTTCTTTTTTTTCATGTCTGTTTTTTTTGTATTTGTAATTTTCTTCTAATCTTTTTTTTATCTTATCCCGCGTAAACCTTCGTAACGAGGATCAGTCTTTATTTAACTCTCGTTAAATGTAATATTTCCGAATTCAGCAGTTAGCACTTAGCAGTGAGTTAACAACTCGCTCGCTAGTTGCTAAATAACTCGATAAGTTGAAACCAATTCAATAGAGACGGAACTTGTCACTGTCAGTTGTGACCATAGATATAGAATTCCGTAGATTGGTAATGTCAACAATCAAACGAGACCAAAAACCATTGATCTAAGTCTGTGTAAAATGTTAAAATTACAATTATATGTCGTCGCTTCATTGCTCAGATATAATTTAACCATGTAGTTCCCTTTAACCTACAGGCAACTTCGCACGATTTTAAAAGTAAGTCTATTTACTTACAACAAAACGCAACTTAATGTGCAGTATCGAAACGCAGCCCCTCTCAACTCTCCGGCTTTGACAGCTGCCGCTCATGCGTCATTCCTTTTTCGTGCGCGGCAACGAACACAAGTTTACAAAAAATATAATGCCGAAACGCAGTGCTCAAGAAGATATTTCCACTTTACGACAAGAACGGAAGCGTCGAAGGATTATAATTTATAGTGATTCTTCGTCAGATGACGAAAATATAGAAGGTAAGAGTGCAATTTATTACTACCCATTCTACCTCCCATTTTACATATAACATATTTGCACGGGGATTGACTGCGAGTCAATAACTGTGATAAAATTATATACATCGGGGTTGACTGCGAGTCTCCAACGATGCATCTAAGCAAAAAATTCGTGCAATCAGATACTGATATACACGACCGTTTACTACACGGGGATTGACTGCGAGTCAATAACTGTAATAAAAATTATCTACATCGGGGTTGACTGCGAGTCTTCAACGATGAATTTAAACAGAAAATTCGTGCAATCAGAAACTGATATACACGATCATCTGCACTTTTTGTCCGCGAGTCAATTTTTTCGTCTACCCTCAAATTCTTCACACCTTAAAATACAAATTGTATTTTTTAGGTAATGAAGACCAACCGACGCAAGTAGACTCTGGAGAGCTACAAGACCAGGCAGCGCCACATTCAGCGCCTTCAGAGCCTTTACCAGAGGCAAATGAAAATGAGAGGGTTCTGGCTGGCCCGCCCGAGATCCAGCTAGATCCGGAGTTGCTGTCTGCCTTAGGAGAATCCACGTCTGACACGCCTGTCTTTGGAGAAAAAATCGTCGGTAATTTAGCTCAGCTTTGGACACCATTGTTAATCAAAGGTATGCCCAAAGACGTTAAGGAAAAAATCCTCAAAGAACGAGATTATTTAATACCCGATAACTGCAAGCTGCTACAAGCACCAAAATTAAATGCCGAAATTTCGGCAGCGGTCCCGGATATGGTGCGACTCCGGGACAAGAGCTTAGTAACATATCAGCAGCAGCTAGGCACTGGCATCACCGCCATTAACCGGGCAATGGACATACTTTTACATGGCGATAACAAGATTCATGCAATAAAGCATTTAAGTAATGCTTGCAGGTTCTTGTCTGATTTACATGCGGCGTCTACACAGAACCGAATAAAGCTGATTATGCCGAGCTTGGATAAATCCTTTTTACATGTTATTCAAGACGCAGAACGTGACGATACTCTATTCGGCAGTAAACTGTCCGATAAGATTAAGGCAGCAAAGGCCATTGAGAAACAAGGCCTGCAAATTAAGAAGTTTCCTCAGAGTTCAAAGGCTTCTGCGTCCTCTCATCCGACGGGTACGCGCTTTACTCAACAGGGAAACTGGCAAGCCCCTCCTCGCTACCCGTCGAACAGGGGGGGGCGGGGAGGGTTCAAACGACCGCCGCAGCCGCCGACCTCGACCCGCCGGCCATACTCCACACCAGCAACGAAAACTTCGAACCAGAGCCAGTCCAAGTCCCGTGCAACGACACATTAGCACAGACACAGGTACATGCCGGTCGAATAAGTCATTTTTATAATTGTTGGCTTAACATAACTAATAACAAAAATATCTTACAATGGGTCGATAGTGGGTTCAATATTCCATTTTCTAAAGAAGTTGTACAATATAATGTACCTAAAAATACAATATTATCGAAAATTGAAAATCAGGAGATGGCTAATGCTATCCAGAAACTTATAGATTTAGGAGCCATTGAAAAACGTGAACCCACAATTGATCAATTTATTTCAAAGATTTTTCTAGCGCAAAAATCAAATGGCGGTAAAAGATTCATTTTGAACCTGAAACCTTTGAACAAATTCATTTCAAAATCCCATTTTAAAATGGAAGATTTTCGTACTGCGAATAAACTCATACCCCAAAATGGCTACCTAGCTACAATCGATCTAAAAGAAGCATACCTTCTTATACCTATTGCTATAACAGACCGTAAATACTTACGTTTTCAATACGAAGACTCTTCAGGTAATTTGATTACCTACGAGTTCACTTCAATGCCTTATGGCCTATCTGTTGCTCCACTTGTATTTACGAAAGTGATGAGAGAAGTACTAGCCTTTTTAAGGGGTCGCGGGTATCAATCGGTGATTTATCTCGACGATATACTCTGTATAGGTAACGATTACGAAAGTTGTATGGAAAATGTAAATGAGACCCTGAAACTATTGCAATGCCTGGGTTTCATAGTCAATTATAAAAAGAGTTGTCTAAAACCACAACAAATATGTACATTTTTGGGTTTCAATTTTAATACTAAAAATTTAACGATATCTTTACCATCAGAAAAGCAGAACAATATTGCGCAGTTACTTAAAAAGTTTTCTAAATTACCGCGTTGTACAATACGACAATTTGCTCGACTCATTGGGGTCCTGGTCGCTGCATGTCCAGCAGTTAAATACGGCTGGGCACATACTAAGATCTTAGAAAGGCAGAAATATCTAGCCTTATCAAAAAACGATAACGACTATGAGGCAAAAATAACACCAGCGGTTGTTATTCTAGACGACATTAATTGGTGGACCCAAAATTTACATCACTCATTTAACCCTATGAGGTACAACAAATTTAAGCTAGAAATTTATACAGATGCGTCGGGAACCGGTTGGGGAGCAGTTTATAAAGATAACCGAGCACGTGGTCATTGGAAACCTTGTGAACAAAATCTTCACATTAACCATTTAGAGTTAAT
This sequence comes from Diarsia mendica, assembly GCA_949316265.1. Lineage (NCBI taxonomy): Eukaryota > Metazoa > Arthropoda > Insecta > Lepidoptera > Noctuidae > Diarsia > Diarsia mendica. The sequence continues at coordinate 2,967,801 of OX438917.1, forward strand.
AGCCGCCTTCTTAGGGTTAAAATGTTTTGCCCAGAAGGAACGTAACTGCTCAATTTTGTTGCGCATAGACAACACCACAGCCATTAGTTATATCAATCGCATGGGTGGAATTCAATTCCCTCATCTAAATGAAGTAGCTCGCGACATATGGCGTTGGTGTGAGGAGCGAAACATCTGGATATTTGCCTCCTATGTGAATACAAAGGACAATGTCGCTGATGCGGAATCCAGATTTATCAACCCGGATACAGAGTGGACGCTATCTCAAAATGCTTTCCAAATTATAGTTCAACATTTTGGCCAACCCGACACTGATTTGTTCGCCTCTCGCACAAACGCCAAATGTGCTAAATTTGTTTCCTGGAAACAGGATCCAGATGCGATTGCTGTGGACGCTTTTACGATTGATTGGCAGAATATAAACTTTTATGCTTTTCCCCCGTTTTCTTTAATACTAAAATGTATTCGCAAAATTATAGACGACAAAGCAAACGGAATTCTAGTTTTTCCCCACTGGCCATCCCAACCATGGTATCCCCTGATACAAAGCATATTATTATCTAATATCGTGTTTTTACCTCCAAGTAAATATCTGTTAACTTCTCCTTTCAGAACGCGACACCCTCTGCAAGCGAACCTTACGCTGGGTGTCGCGAGACTCTGCGGCGCGCTTTCCTCGGGAGAGGTTACCCACCTGAATCCCTGAGCTTGTTACTGGCGTCTATCTCCGACAACACTGCTAAACAGTATAATACCACATATAAGCTGTGGTGGCAGTTTTGTGATACGAACAACGTCGACAGGTTTGAGCCGTCAAAAATGTCAGTATTATCTTTTTTATCTAAATTATTTGACGATGGTTGCTCCTATGGCAGTTTAAATAGCCATCGTTCTGCTCTGTCATTGCTCCTAGGTAACAATATCGGGTCTGATGAGTGTATAAAAAGGTTGCTCAAGGGCGCATACAAATTAAAACCAAGTACCCCAAAATATTCTCATATTTGGGATCCTCGTATTGTTTTAAATTATATTTCGAATTGGTTTCCTAATACCGGTCTCAGTTTCGAAAAAATAACGTTAAAATTAGTAACTCTTTTAGCAATTTGCACAGCCCACAGAGTCCAGACTTTAGGTCTCATCAGACTCGAAAATATTACAATATCAGAGCAAGGAGCAAAAATCGATATTACCGATATTATTAAAACATCGGGCCCAGGTCGGGAGCAACCACTGCTGCTACTTCCGTATTTCAAAGACGATATCAGCATTTGCCCTGCGTCCGTTCTCAAGGACTATATTTCGGTAACACGAAGTAAGAGAACGGACAGCACGGGTCTATTGATACTGACATTTAAACGACCTCACAGACCTGCCAGCAGTCAGACCATCAGCAGATGGATTAAATCAGTGTTGTCGACGAGTGGAGTGGACGTGTCGGTGTTCAGCGCGCACAGCACGCGGCACGCCGCCACGTCCGCAGCGCGCTCGGCGGGCGTCAGCATTGATGTCATTAGGAAAGCTGCCGGCTGGCAATCTACCTCTGACACCTTTGCCCGCTACTATAACAGACCAATTATAGATTCCGGCGTCTTTGCAAGATCCGTATGCTTGTCGTCTCAAAACCAATAATTATATAATTATTTCTCAGTTGATTAGATTATGGAAAAGATGTCCTTTTTTGTTTTTCAATTGAAAGTTGTGAACTTTAATAAAAAACTCATTTAAACGTATTATGTGTTTTATTGGCAGCAAAACTTTCTGAAGCTCTGAACATCTACATGGTTAAATTATATCTGAGCAATGAAGCGACGACATATAATATATGATCAAACGAACTTCTCAAGTGAAGTTCGATCGTTATTATATGAGTCGCTTCATTCGAAGATATAATCTCCCGCCCGCCCTTGATTACCCAGGAAAGTTTTGCAATCTCTGAAAAGAATGACGCATGAGCGGCAGCTGTCAAAGCCGGAGAGTTGAGAGGGGCTGCGTTTCGATACTGCACATTAAGTTGCGTTTTGTTGTAAGTAAATAGACTTACTTTTAAAATCGTGCGAAGTTGCCTGTAGGTTAAAGGGAACTACATGGTTAAATTATATCTTCGAATGAAGCGACTCATATAATAACGATCGAACTTCACTTGAGAAGTTCGTTTGATCATATATAAGTACCTACATATAATCTATTTTTCTAAGACTATGCATTTGTAAGACGCTATCTTAGCTGTCGATATCAACAAAAATTAGGCCATCGCATCACTAAAAAGTGAGGATAAAACTCCTTCGTATTTCTCTATTTGTTATTTCTCAAATACGTCGGTTTTAGGCATGCTAATTCATCTAGATCGTAAATAAAATAATGTTCTCATAATATTTTGCTTAAAGCCAGCTTATTAGGTGCATTGTTATTGCAGAAATAACGATGTAAACAACTTGTAAACTTACTGGTGAAACGAGTAATCCTGGGGATTTTTCTTTTTGGAAGATTCACATCCTGGTACTGCACAAGAAACCATCGTATTATGGTAATTCAATCACGGGTTATCACTGTAGTTCACTTAAATAATTGCCGAAACGCTCGCGTAAACAGTTACCGGGGCCGGTATGGGCCGGTAGCAATACGTGTTTTGGCCCTGTTAACAGCGTCACTTTCTCTCTCTTTCTAACACAGCAAAGTTCCGCTAAAGCGGGAGCTCTCATTCACTCTCAAGCCCAATCTACGGAATTCTATATCTATGGTTGTGACTGCTATATTTAACAGCTATATCAGGGACCCTACTATGACGTCTTAAAACATTCCTAACTTACTCTTAATCCATTGTGGAAACGTGACAGAACTATACAGGGTGTCTAGCGCCATCTCTTTTCCACACTGGATTAAGAATAAGTTAGGACTGTTTTAAGACGTCATAGTAGGACCCCAGAACTTATTTAACAGGTGTTGACACTATTAGCTCTAGTGAGTTAAATCAACTCGCTCGCTAGTTGCTAAATAACTCGTTATGTTGAAACCAATTAAATTTAATAGAGACGGAACTTGTCACTGTCAGTTGTGACTGCTATATTTAGCAGCTATATCAGAAATTATTTAACAGGTGTTGACACTAAAAAAATTTAGCAGTGTTAATTTAGCAGCTTATTAATAAGACCCATCTCTAATTCCGTCCGTCTGTCATTACATTACTGCTGCCTGCCGGTCGTTTTTGTTGATATTCAACAAATCCAGTGCTGTGCCAGTGCTTCTCCGAATCTCCGTAATTCATCAAGTTGAGCCTCTGCTCCTTGGGTTTACGTCGAGCGAGTGTTTTCATCTACCTAGTGCGTCTCCGTTAATTTGAGTCGAGCCCTGCTCCTCCGATTAGCGTTGAGTGTCAAGTACTAGTATTGTTCGAGACAGAGACTCTTTTAAGACTTTACCATGTCTAGTAAACGTTGTTGTGTACCTCAGTGTGTGGAAATCGAAGGTAAATAACCAGACGGTTACACACCGGACACCAAATCAATACCAGTTATAGATGTATTAAGTTCTGTTTTGGTCTCCGGTGGTAACGAATATTGACTGTTTACGTAAACTGTTGTACAGAAACATAATGTAGTACGTTATTAACATAAAATTGTTTATTGAGAAATGGTTCTTACAATAACTAAACTCCTTTTTTTTACAGATTCTCAGAGAGTTCTTCATTGGTTTCCAAACCCTGAAAAGGACATAGCTCGTTTCCGAACATGGGTTCATGCTATTGGTGGAGATATTTTGAGTCTGAGTAATGAAAATATTTATAAACTGCGTCGAGTATGTCATGCTCATTTCGAAGAGAAATATTGTTGCTGTAACAACAGAATTTCTAACATAGCCGTACCAACATTACTTATGCCAGGTAGGTTAGGTGCATCTGTACTACGTTGATTTATCAGGCCCAACATAATTTAAAAGTGTAATGTAGAATATACATTAAATGTATATTAATTTATTTTATGTGTAAGTATACATTGTCACAGCCAAGCCTGTCCATTGGTCCAAACTAATTTTGACATCAAAAATCAGTCCAGTCTGTTCTTGAAGGAATTCAATGTGTTATTAGTTAGTTTTACCACAGTTTGGATGCTTGTATTAATCTTATTAAAGTTGCCTTACCTTTATTGTTGCAGGACCATTATCCTTATCAAAATTTATCAACACTGATAGAAAACCATTCAGGGAAGTTGAAAATTTACCATCTACATCAAAAGGTTAGTTCACCAAAACATCTTCAAAAAAAGACAGATTCATTAATGTTACTTAGCGGCATGTGTTTTAACTTAAGGGGCCTGCGGAGGATGCGTAGTTCAACAAACGTAATACTTACCAAAATAATTTGTAAATCAAACATAAATTCTTAAGGTACCTAGTGTGTATTTTTGAAAGGACAATGGTATAATAAGTAGATAATATGAGGAATTTAAAATTTCTACATTAAACTTATTTTTCTCATAACTCTTGTTTAAATCAGTGTCCATTCAAAATATATATTTGGGAACCCAGATATTCTGTATTCCAATCGGAATAAAGACACTACCTTAAGAATAAGTTTAGTTTACAAATTATTTTGGTATTACGTTTGTATGAACTACACATCCTCTGCAGGCCTCCTATATTCCAGTGTTTATCTTGCGTTTGTAGTTTGAGAGTTGTGCCACAATATCTGGAATAATGATCAGCCAAAGCATGTGCTAAGTAATAATTATGTATTTGTAAGGCCTCAGGTTGCATTTCTTATTTTTTCACTGTTTTATTTTAATAAGAGCATGATAGTCTGAGCCGATTTAAGCGGCATTTGGCGCAAATTTTGTTGTCATACATGTCACCTTTGTGTGAAGTAATAACTTCAAAGTTATGGTCTTCCCGCAAATGGGCATTTATCTTTTTTAGTCATATTTACTGCTACGTATGCAACAGCAACACAAATTCACTTTTATAAATGGTTCTATTATTCTTGTTTCAGGACCACTATCTCTACCAGAATCCCAAAAACCATTAAAAGAAAATGAAAAACCATCACACGGTTGGTTTATATAATTTTGGCATTTTTCTTTCCATAGAACCAGTTTGCAAATTTCAACATTATTATGATTTTTGCTGCTTAACAATATTGTTATACCCGCTGTTTCTTTTTTACCTACTGTACCTTTTTTAACAAATAAACTTAATTATATCTTTTGTATTCCAGCCACTGTTCAACTAGATGCAACTGTTGAGAATCTTGGAAAACAAAAATGCACACTACAGGATAAATATGGTGAGTGTCCTTTATTTAAATTTTATAGAAAAGAAGAAACCTGAAAAAATAGTATGATCATGTACTCTATCTTGTGTACATCATCATCTGCCTGGCCTTTTCCAACTATGTTGTGGTCGGCTTCCAGTCTAACCGGATGCAGCTGAATACCAGTATTTTACATGGAGCGACTGCCTATCTGACCTCCACAACCCAGTTAGTACTGGGTAAACCATCCAAAGACCAACTTAGGCAAGCACGGCTTAACCTAAAGATCGACCCGAGTGGCAGTTATTATTTAGCCACAAGCTCCTCGCCTATAACACTTTTAACAAATAAACTTAATTATATCTTTTGTATTTTCCAGCCACTGTTCAACTAGATGCAACTGTTGAGAATCTTGGAATACAAAAATGCACACTACAGGATAAATGTGGTGAGTGTCCTTTATTTAAATTTTATAGAAAAAAAGTAGTGACCCGCCCCGGCTTCGCACGGGTGCAAAAAAAGGTATTAAAACCTTCCTCTTAAATCACTCTATCTATTTAAAAAACCCGCATCAAAATCCGTTGCGTAGTTTTAAAGATTTAAGCATACAAAGGGACATAGGGACAGAGAAAGCGACTTTTTTTAATACTATGTAGTTAAGAAACCTGAAGAAAGAGTATGATCATGTACTCTATCTTTAGGATTCACGCTATGACTCTTAGGAACTGAGCTCGGGTGAAACCGCGGGTACAGTTGTATTGTATTGTATAACGGGCTGGTGTCCGCAACACCACGTCAAAGCGCGTCGCGGGTACAGTTAGTATGATGTAAGATTATAGTAAGAAAATTTCAAAGAAGTTGTATTAATACACTCATAATTATTATATCTACAAGTTTTTGTTCTTGTGAGAATCGAGGGGACAACACCTAGACAACTTTTCCCCATTTCTCATAGGTTTTGGCCCATAACAAAAGTTTTATCATTATTATTAATCATATTTGATCATGTACAGGTACATGGCATTATTTATGATCAAATAATATACATTGTTGGAAAGTACTTCATACACAATAATATTTAAACAATAGTTTTATTATAATAATAGTAATGCCTAACTTAGCTGGTTTTCTAATAGCTTGATTTTATTTGCAGGTCCAAACACTACTACAAAAGTAGTAAATCATATAAAAATGACAAAAAAGGAGCATAATTTATACCAAAAGTTGGTAAAAATACGAATTAAATTGTCAAAATGCCGGAACAGAGCGCAGAAGCAATCATTGCAACTAAAATCAGCCAAAAATTTTATGAAGAGTAGCAACTTTATAGATACTGTTAACAATTTGCCAAGCGCTGCTAAAGTTTTAACCATGTTAAATACAAATACAAATATTCTCTTTATTGTGGTACATAGGTAAGCAATAAGTTGTTACATGTTTCCGAAATTGTACACAGCTATGACCCGCCATAATGGCATACAATAATTTTACAGTAAGTAACATTTTAACAGCACAATCAAATAGAAAATTAAAATAATAACAATTTAAATATGCAGCACTTTAGAATTACTACACCATGAGGAGGACGCCGGTATACGCGTGTTTCCTTGACCTGTCGAAAGCTTTCGACCTTGTCTCCTATGATGTGCTATGGGACAAGTTGAGGGGCACGGGTGTGCCGGTGGAGTACACAGCGCTTCTCCGGTACTGGTATGCTCACCAGACAAATCGGGTGAGATGGGTCGGTACTCTGTCGGATGAGTATCGAATGGAATGCGGTGTGAGGCAGGGGGGGTTAAGCTCCCCCCTGTTATTTAATTTATATGTAAATGAGCTCATCGAGCGGCTGAGCAGCACTCATGTCGGCTGTCATATTGACGGTATATGTGTCAATAACATAAGTTACGCGGACGACATGGTGTTGCTCAGTCCCTCGATGAGTGGACTGAGGAAACTTCTCACGATCTGCGAGACGTATGCGGAGGTGCACGGCCTTAAATACAACTCAAATAAAAGTGAGGTGTTAGTGTTTACGGCACCTAAACAACAGCCCCGTCGTGTACCTCCAGTATATCTCAACGGCGTTGAATTAAATGTGGTGACTCAATTTAAATACTTGGGTCATGTTGTCACCAGTGACCTACGTGATGATGGTGATATAGAACGCGAGCGCAGGGCGTTGGCGGTGAGGAGCAATATGCTCGCCCGTAGGTTTGCTCGCTGCACGGCAGACGTCAAAGTCAGTTTATTTAAAGCGTTCTGTCAGTCCTTCTACACGAGCGGCCTATGGGTGTCATATACGAGCCGAGCCTACAACGTCCTGCGCGTGCAATACAACAATGCCTTCAGGATGCTGTTGCGGTTGCCGCGACGTTGCAGTGCGTCGGGAATGTTTGCTGAAGCACGTACGGATGGCTTTCACGCCATCATGCGTAAGAAAGCGGCTTCCCTACTGCAACGTTTGCGTAGCACTCAGAACAGCATCCTGAAAATGATTGTTAGCAGAGTGGACTGCCCCATCCAAAGGCACTGGGTAGAATTAGGTATAGGTTTATGTTAAATAGAATTAAGTACTAACAACACTAACATAGCATGTAAGCACAGTTTGTTACTAACCACTAACTACGTATGGACTGCTTAGGTCTGAAATAAAGATATTTTATTTTATTTTTTATTTTTTATTAACGAATATTTTTACATGTCAAGGCAACAATTAAAATAACGAGACATAAGTTATAAATTCAGTTAGAATTAAATTATACAAATTAAGAAATATACACATTTTACTTATCAGGGGAATAATTAAAATTAAATAACATCATCGAGATAATCTTTTAAATTATAGTAACATTTGTCTAACAGCAATTGAAATAATTTCTTTTTATAATTATGCAAATCTAAATCTCTAATTGTCTTTGGCAATTTATTATATATGTCAGGTATTAGATAAAAAACACTTTTGTGGAAAAGAGCAGTTTTGTGGGGTTCACGTGTCATTTTGTCTTTATGTCTGGGTCTATTACTAAATTTGAAACGGTGAATATTTAATTTTGCGAAAATGGCACATTCGTATATAAACATACAGGGAAGTGGTAGTATTTTCAGTTTCTTAAAATGTGGAACACAGGTGTCCGTTGAATCAATGTTCACAATTGATCGGATACACCGCTTTTGCGCCTTAAAAGCTAGGTTTTTGTTGGTTGAATTGCCCCAGAACATAAGACCGTACCTTAAAACGGAAGAGACAACCATGATACGCACTAAGAACAGCAGATTTATCTGCTATTTTACTTAATTTATAAAGGGCATATGACTGTTGATTTAAGCGTTTACAGACATAACCTATGTGATTTTTCCAGTTAAGTCTTCTGTCAATATGTAGCCCCAAAAACTTAATTTCATCTATTTCTTCAATATTTGTATCTTTGAATGTTATATTTAAAGGACATGTTATGAAGTGGGCTTAAAATAATTTTGTGCATGAACCACTTTCATGTGTGGTTTTTCTGGTAGGGTAAATTATCCAGGATAGCCTTACAAAAACAAAAAAAAATATTAAAAGCACCATTATTTAATAAATAAATATTTTAAATCTAGATATTTTTTTAATCGTATAAATTATTTTGTCACTTTACAACTAAGAAAAAACTGTTAAATATTATTTTAAAGCATATTGCACGCTTTTATGTTATATTAAAACAATATTAAATGGCTTTAGTATAAAACTAAACCAATTATCTCCATGATTTGGATGTATGGTATTGATTCCTTTGCCGCCTTTGAAAACATTACCTGTGTCAATGGTAACACTTGTCACTTTGACAGTTGTTTGTTTACAAGTGAATTGGCCATGAGGATAGGCAGAAACTACAGAACGGATTCGGTCAAAAGGCGTTTGTGGCGAGTACATGTTGTTTTAGTTCTCGCACTGATTTTTGGCTCTTTCTCTGCTTTTTTTGGTGGTTTTTGGGTTTATGTAACGTGTTTGTTCTTGTCCTGTGTTTGTTTTTGTTTGTGTACGTGATCTTACATTTGGTAAGTTCTTATTCTATATATATTTTATTCTACCGGCCACTGGCCTATGCTGTCTGACAATGGCGGATGACGAGCGGCCTCCTGGTCGCCCGCCAGACCCCCCTCATCCTGATCTGCAACAATCGCAAGACTTATTTACTCATGTGCCTATTCTGACGGCTCCACTGTCTCAATTTGAGACAATGGAAGTAGAAATAACTTCTCAAAAGAGGAAACTCATTGACAATCACAATAATGCCTCGAATGCCACGGACGAAAACGCTTCAGCGACTAAACGCGACCGGGTCACGGCTCCGTCGTTGATCTCACGTTCCAAGTACTCGCATTTAGATAGTCATCCATTTTTAGTCTACGCATCGCTTAACGAATCCGACCCAAGCTCTGGCACTACCCTCCATCCTATAAAATTCGGACAATTAGTACAGAAATTGAATATTGTGAATATTGTTGATGGGGGTATAAAGAGAATAGGAAGAAATAGGGTATCAGTTGAATTCAAGGCCCCGGAAGATGCCAATGCATTTATAGACAATGAAGCAATTAAACAAAAAGGCTTCACGGTTATGATTCCCACATTCAACATCACCAGGATGGGTGTTGTGAGGGGCGTCCCTACTGATTGGACTGACATTGAAGTCTTTGATGCCCTGAAGTCCCCACTTGGTAAGGTGTTGAAGGTGAGGAGATTAAACCGCAGAGTTTCGAAAGATGGGAAATCGGAATGGATTCCTACACCGAGTGTAGTAATCACATTTGATGGTCAGAGCCTCCCGGATCGAGTGTTTTGCTGTTTTAATTCCCTTCCTGTTGAGATTTATAATTTTCCCACTGTCCAGTGCTTCGGGTGCTGTAAATATGGACACACCAAGACTCAATGCCGGTCAAAGCCACGGTGTTACCGCTGTGGGGGTGACCACTTTGGGGACGGGTGTTCAATTGAAGAGCCTAAGTGTTTCTATTGTACGGGTGCCCACCCTGCGAACAGTCGTCAATGCCCGGAATACCTGCGTCAGCGTAACATCAAGTCCACCATGGCTAAGGATAACATACCTTACTCTGAAGCAGCCAAACGTCACGCCCCGTCCTACCGATCTTTTGCAGACGTTACGGCGTCAGCCCCTCCTGCACTGACTATCCACCAGTCTCTTAACCATGATCCCCGCCCTCCCCGTCTCCCAATTCCTAATTATACATCTCATTCCCAACCCCCTACTTCTTCCTCCAGTAAGAAATTTGTTACTTCCCGCCCAAAGGCCCACACACCCCCCCATCCTGGTTATGACCGTAGGGCCCATCAGGATATTATTAGCAGTTATTCCTTCCCCCCCTCTCCTAATGGTTGTGCGCTGATGGACCACCCTCCCACTCATAATGAGAATGAAGAGACCCTGAACACTATTATTACTTTGCTTTCCACCTTACTCTCAAATTACTCTTTACCTGACCACGTAGCTGACAACATAGTCAATAAAATTAAAAATCGTAACATTCAACCTCATGCAGTGGAACACCAGAAGCGCACTACCCAAAAAACATGAAATCTGCCACCTTATTAATTTATATAAACCTGCAATTTTTGCAATCTCAGAGTCGTGGTTAACTCCACGACTCCATTTTAATTTCCCTGGCTATAGCACTCTCCGGGATGACCGCTCTGACGGTTATGGCGGGGCTGCTATGCTAGTGAACAATCTTCTTTCTTCCTCCCCTCTATCCCTGCCCCCCCCCATGGAGATGAGATTAATGCTGTAGGTGTTAATATCCTTGGCATTAATTTTATATCTGTCTATATTCCCTCCCCCAATCCCTCCTGCTTTCAATACATTCATAATATATGTTCCTCATTGAATCCTGTTATAATTTTGGGAGATTTTAATTGCCATCATTCCCTGTGGGGCTCTGACCATTCTGATCTCCCTGGTTTTGAGTTAGTTGATCTGTTGGAAGACTTGGGTTTATGTGTTGTCAACGATGGTTCCGTCACTCGGCTGCCTAGACCTGGCCAGAGTAGAAGCTGTGTAGACCTTACCCTGTGTTCAGCTAGTTTGTCCGCCCAGTTGGAGTGGAAACGACTAAACCTCACGCATGGTAGCGACCACTACCCAATATGCACTACTCTGATCAATAGGTCCTTACCTCATAGGGATAACCCTCCTCTTTTAAAATATAGGCTTACTGGTGCGGACTGGGAATTGTACACTCAAACTCTTGAGGATATAATTTCCACTTTGCCCCAGGTTTCCCCAGCCAACTTAGTGGACTGTATATTGAAATTTTCCGGTGCAATTTCTTCTGCCGCGGATGACCACATACCGCTTAAAAATTCAGCCTCCGGAAAAATATCATCTCCGCCCTGGTGGGATCGGGAATGTACCAGCGTGGTTAAATCTCGAAATGAAGCGGAACTGAAGTATGCTCAAAATATGTCCACAGAAAACCTGATTGAGTACAACCGGATTAGTGCGAGATCTAGGCGCCTATTAAAAAAAAAAAAAAAAGAAGGATGGAAGAAATTCTGTACTTCACTTTCCCCTTCAACGCCTTCCTCTCTTGTTTGGCAAAATTTCAAACGATTTAAACGTGGCTGCTCCGTCCGAAACTACTCATCTATGCCTGATGACATTGCAGAACCTTTCCTGAGGAAACTTGCTCCTCCTTTCGCTCCTTTTTTGGGAGAATGCCCCTCACCTCCAGGGGAGGGTGAAATTTCCAATGACCCCTTAGATGCTCCCTTCTTGTTAAGCGAACTAGATGCAGTCCTCAAACATGTTCACGATTCCGCCCCAGGCATGGATGGTCATCCATATTCGTTTTCTCGGATCTTCACAAGTCCCTTAATAACGACTGCCAGATTTTACAATACGCAGATGACCTATGCTTATATATTCCTACCTCGTCTGTGGAAACTGCTACGGAATCCATGCAAATATCCCTTAACTCCCTAAACCAGTGGTTAATCTCTCATGGTCTTAGCTTGTCAGCTCCTAAAAGCTCTGTTGTAGTTTTCTCGCGTAAACGTTTAACTCCCAATGTCCACCTTGATATTGAAGGATCCCCGATCAATGTTGAGGATAATGTAAAATTCCTGGGGGTAATTTTGGACTGTAAATTATCTGGTGTCTTTCATCTCAATTATGTAATCAATAAATGTGAGAAGAACCTTAATATGCTACGTGCTCTAGCGGGTGTTTGGTGGGGTGCTCATCCCTTTACTCTCAAACTCATATACAATGCTACAATAAGAAGTTTACTGGACTATGGGTCTTTCCTCCTGGAACCCTGTGGTAAGGTGGCATTGGCCAAGCTGGAAACCATTCAGTCGAAATCCCTCCGCATTGTACTAGGTTGTATGAGATCCACTCCTACCAACGCTCTACAAGTTGAGAGTGGCGACCCTCCTCTTCTCCTCCGTAGACAATACCTAGCCGATAAATATTTGTACAAGGCATATCTCCTTAGTAATCACATAGTCCTCTCTAAGCTTTCCTCACTAGATGATTTATGTAGACAAAGCGACTATTGGAAACATAAAGACCCCCCTTTGATCCTTAATTCATTTAGGAGTATCCGGAATGTGGAAAATAATTCTCCCATTCCCCAGTGTAGTAAATTCCCACTTTACTCATGCCCCTATGAAATCCTTAATTTTGTTCCAAAGATCACTCATATTGGAATAAATAAGGACACCACTAATGCTAACGACTATTTTCTTTCGACTGTTAATAACAACTGGCCTGATCACTACAAATTTTATACAGACGCTTCTAAATTGACCTCCGACGGTAAAACAGGCATTGCTGTATATAATTCCAACTCCCAGATATTCCTTCAGTTCCAGTGCCCTCCTGAGTCTTCGGTTTTTACCGGGGAGTGCATTGGAATTTTGGAGGCGTGTTTATTTATTTCCTCTCATTCAACTATTACAAAAGCAGTCATCTTTTCTGATTCTAGGAGTGCCCTGGAGGCAATAGTTAAAAATTCATTTAAAGATAACCTACGTAGCCCAATTATAGTCGAAATCAAAACTGTCCTACATTCCTGTTTTAAAAAAAACATTGAGATAATATTAGTATGGATTCCTAGTCATATGAATATTAGGGGCAATGAGCTGGTAGATATAGCAGCTAAGAATGCGGTCAGCAGCAATCCCAAACGATACCCATGACGGAAGAACCAAAAATTTTCGTCGGCGCCATCTTGGATTTTTATTTTGACCTCATTTTCGTAATCAGCGACCCCAAAAACCATGAAAACGATACCCATGACGGAAACAACAAATTTTTGTCGGCGCCATCTTGGATTTTTATTTTGACCTCATTTTCGTAATCAGCGACCCCAAAAACCATGAAAACGATACCCATGACGGAAAAGCCAAAAATTTTCATCGGCGCCATCTTTGATTTTTATTTTGACCTCATTTTTGTAATCAGCGACCCCAAAAACCATGAAAACGACACCCATGACGGAAAAGCCAAAAAATTTCGTCGGCGCCATCTTTGATTTTTATTTTGACCTCATTTTCGTAATCAGCGACCCCGAAAACCATATAAACGACACCCATGATGGAAAACTAAAAAATTTCTGTTACTTATATTTGTATTTCATTATCACACACATAAAATAAAACATTCCATATCTTGTATTTTTTCCCAAATCAATTCTAAGTAAACCGCAGTGAAACGTGTTACGCACCTCTGCCTCTGCACGTGTGTGTATGAAGAAGCGTACATCACGCACACAGGCGCAAGAACCGTCAGTCGCCGCTCGTTTCGAAGTTACTCGAGTTTGTAATAGCGCTCATAAGTAACGAGCTGCTTACTGCTATTATTATTCGTGGAATTGCAGATCCACAAATTCGCGCCATGGCTACTAACGCTAAATTATCACCTGATTCTATAGTGGAGTTTTTATCGAGCTTTGTTAAACCTTCTAACAGCCATAATAAAAAAGTGTTTTCTAATAATAATCGATCTGTTAAGTCTACCAACAATAGTAGTAACTCAAATCGCAAACGTCAATATGATTCTAAAGATTCAAAATCATTAAAATGCTACCAGTGCAATAGATTTGGTCATAAGAGTGCTAATTGTAACAAACGGTCAAACACGAATACGAATAGTGATGATAAAACAGTCGCGTTACCGACATCTCGTGGCGAGCCGGTGAAGTGTACATTCTGTAAAAAAGTAGGTCATTCCGAGGATACTTGTTTTGCTAAAGAACGCGCAAAATCTCGAAATAATAATGGTGTCAACTTTTGTCGCGAAATTGCGGGTAGTTATAAAAATCGTGACGTGATTACTGCCGTCATAATGGGAATACCGTTAGACGTACTAATTGATAGTGGTTCGTGTATTTCGTTAATGTCGAAAAATGTTGTTAAATATTTCCAGTGTCAATTAAACCCCACTAATCAGGTATTACGCGGCCTAGGCGGTACGGAAATTAGATCGGAATCATTCGTGACATTACCCGTTGAGTTTTGTGACATCACAATAGAAATAGATTTTTATATTGTAGATGGGAATAATTTGAATGTACCCGTCCTAATCGGTACAGATGTACTGAATAGGAAAGGTATTACCTATGTTAGGACCGGTGATTGCCAACGTATAGTTCGTAGCGAAGTGACAGTAAACAATGTTACGCAAATGAATATGATTTCTTTGTCCGATCAAGTAAATACGTCAGTATCTGGGAATGATAGGGAACGGTTACTAGGGATTCTCACCAAGTATTCTGAATTCTTTTTAAGTGGTACCGCGACCACAACAGTGAAAGATAGTGAGATGCATATTAAGTTAACAACTGATGTGCCCGTGTACTACAGACCCTACAAATTATCGCATGATGAAAAATTAAAAGTACGCACTATAGTTAAGGATTTGCTCGATAAAGGAATTATTCGCGAGTCCGATTCAGAGTACGCCAGTCCGATCCTACTAGTAAAAAAGAAGGATGGTTCTGATAGAATGGTCGTGGACTACCGTGCACTGAATCGAATAACTGTCAAAACTAGACATCCACTCCCCTTGATTAACGACTATATAGATAGGTTAGGTAACGCTCGCTGGTTTAGCTCACTAGACATGGTTTCCGGCTTCCATCAACTTAAAGTTGCTGAAGAGTCCATTCATAAGACTGCATTCGTTACACCGGAAGCCCAGTATGAATATTGCAAGGTACCCTACGGTTTAGCGAACGCGCCGATTTTCTATCAGAAAACTATCTCTAAAACGCTTAAATCCTTCATTGATGCTGGCAAGGTCATGGTCTACATTGATGACGTGCTAATACTGACGGACGGGATTGATGAAAACCTCGTTTTATTAGATTCGGTTATAAAAACGCTAACTGAAGCAGGTTTTTCAATAAATCTAAAAAAATGTACTTTCCTCACCAACGAAATAGAATACTTAGGTAGGATTATAAAAGATGGTCAGGTTAGACCGAGCAATTATAAAATTGATGCATTGGTTAAATCACAGCAACCGAGTAATGTTAGACAGGTCCGCCAATTTCTTGGCCTCGCAGGTTACTTCCGAAGATACATTCCTAATTACGCGATTAACAGCCGGTTTCTGAATTGAGTATTTGAAGTTGAAAACGTCTCAATCTATACTTAAGTACTACTTAAACATTTTTCCGTTTCTGAATTGAGTTTTTTTAAACTCTAATCAAGATTTGAGTAATCTGTCATCATTTACTCAAATTTGACAGAAAGCATGCTCAATTCATGCTTAAGACCAGCACTTGCGTTTCTGAACTAAGAAAAACGTGTTTGACTATACTCAAAGCATTATCAACGACAAGTTAAGTAGTTGAACGTTGACACACCAATTTCGGCTACTCAAACTGTACTCAACATAATTTTCTAGTGATTTTGTAAGTGATTTTGATCGAAATGAGTGACGATGATAGGTACTTCCTTGTCGTCTCTGGAGATGCATCAACGCAGACAACCGCGCCTAAGAAGAATAGCAAGACATCGGCCTTTTTTTTATTTATTTTTTTGGTGGGTGGAAAATCATCGAATGACCCCCCCCCCCGCTCTTGGGCAGAGCGAAGGGGAGTGTCAGACTTCTACTGACTAAAAACCGAACCCATGTTCCTTCTTTGCCCTTGCGCCGAGGTCACGTAATCTAGTACAAAAATCCGCGGCCCCGACGGGCGTCGGCCCTTGCGGGCCCCTCCTTGCTGAAAGACATCGGCCTAACTTGTTCATCACGCTAAGCGATGAACAATTTAAGAGTCGGTTCTGCTTCACGATGGGGTCGGTTAGGTTTATTTTCAACAAAATAAAGCCTAAACTGACCTGTCGTATTCAACGGCGAGACTGCATTTCTCCCATGTTGCAGTTCTTAAGGTGGTACCCTGAGCAAATAACCTTGAGCATTTGCTCCCTCTTTGCCGCACCCCACCTCTACAATACTTCGTAAACTATTACTTGCGCCACCTGGCGAACTTCATACGAATACAAGTAAAATTCACAGATCTAAGAAGTAATAGACATGGCATTCAAAGAAATATTTTTTTATGAAATGTTATTATGAATTCAGTTACTATACTCACGTCGATAAATAGGTAGGTACTTTCAACTTTTACAGTGATACAAATATTACGATTACGAAAATGAGCTCAAAATTAAAATCCAAGATGGCGCCGATGAAAATTTTTGGTTTAT
The DNA here is from genome assembly GCA_949316265.1 of Diarsia mendica. NCBI lineage: Eukaryota > Metazoa > Arthropoda > Insecta > Lepidoptera > Noctuidae > Diarsia > Diarsia mendica. Next base: position 2,984,762 of record OX438917.1, read on the forward strand.
TCGTCATGGGTGTCGTTTTCATGGTTTTCGGGGTCGCTGATTACGAAAATGAGGTCAAAATGAAAATCCAAGATGGCGCCGACGAAAAGGTCAATGGGCAAATAGTATGGGAGAAAAACCCACGGCGGACAGAAATGCAATTGTGAAGTTAAATAGATAAAATGTATCTAGTTATCATGGTAAGGGTCGCTTTCTTGTGGGATGTGGGAGTAAAGAGAAAAAAAAACTTTTACATATTTCAAATTATTTATTCGGCGTGATCAATATCTACTGTTACATCATCTAAAAATACCGCAGGGGCTTCAATTTGTTGTTGGTGCCTAGCCCAGGATAAAAAATAAACTATACTGGCTATATGCGCGCAGCTCCCGACGGTGCGGCGGCCGTGTATACAACGTCTATTATATAACGTATTATATAATACATCTATTATATAACGTGCCCACAACGTCTATTATATAACCGTCGGTGCATATTATATATAATATTATATAATTATATACATAATTATATTATATATTTATATCATCATCATCATTTCAGCCAAAAGACGTCCACTGCTGAACATAGGCCTCCCCCAGGCGTCGCCACATTGACCGGTCCCGTGCGTCTCTCATCCAGCGGTTTCCTGCAACCTTGACCAGGTCGTCGGTCCACATATTGGGAGGCCTTCCAGCGCAACGTCTTCCGGTTCGCGGTCGCCATTCCAGAACTTTTCGGCCCCATCGGCCATCCGTTCTGCGAGCTATGTGGTGGCGATTCTTCGGGCTACGTCGGTAACCTTAGTTCTCAAGCGGATGTCCTCATTTCTGATTCGATCACGCAAGGAAACTCCGAGCATAGCCCTCTCCATTGCCCTTTGGGTGACTTTGAGCTTTCTGATGAGGCCCATTGTGAGCGACCACGTTTCGGTCTCGTATATAATCACTGGCAACACATACTGGTCATAGACTTTCGTCTTGAGACACTGGGGTAAGTTGGACGAGAAGATACCGCGCAACTTCCCGAACGCTGCCCAGCCGAGTCGGATTCGACGATTGACCTCTTTCTCGAGGTTAGATCTACCCAACTGGACCGTTTGTCCCAGGTAGACATAATCGTCCACAACTTCGAGCGTAGAGTCTCCGATCTTGATAGGAGTGGGTGTTACATGAACATTCAACATAACCTTGGTTTTGTCCATGTTCATTTTAAGACCCACTCTTTCGGAAGCTCTACTGAGGTCATCGAGCATTGTACTGAGGTCTTCCATGGTCTCAGCCATGACCACTATATCGTCGGCAAACCGAAGGTGAGTGATGTACTCGCCGTTGACGTTGATGCCAAGTCCTCTCCAATCCAGAACCTTGAAGATATCCTCCGATGCAGCGGTAAACAGTTTCGGAGATATGACGTCTCCCTGTCTCACACCGCGCTGCAGAATGATAGGTTCCGAGGTCTGGTCCTGAAGTCGGACTGACATGGTGGCGTTTTTGTACAACACTTCAACACCTCGATGTACCAGTAGTCGATTTGGCACCGTTGGAGAGACTGCAGCACAGCCCAAGTCTCGATCGAATCGAAGGCTTTCTCGTAGTCCACAAACGCTAAACAGAGAGGCAGGTTATACTCTTCGGTCTTCTGTATAACCTGCCGCAGCGTATGTATGTGGTCTACCCGGTACTGAAGCCTTTTCTGAATCCGGCTTGTTCGGGAGGCTGGAAATCGTCAAACCTGCGTGCGAGACGATTCGTGATGACTCTTGAAAACAACTTGTAGACATGGCTTAGAAGTGAGATGCCTATAGTTCTTCAACCGGGCATTGTCACCTTTTTTGAAGAAGAGCACCACCACACCCCTGCACCAAGCCTGTGGCGTTTTCCCCTCGAGTATGACGGAATCAAACAGCTTCTGTAGGGCCTTCAGGACCGGTTTGCCACCCACCTTATATTTATATAAATATATATAATATTTATAAATATATTATATATTAATTAGATATATTACATCTATTATACAACGTCTCTTATATATTATATTCTATTATATAACGTGCCCACAACGTCTATTATATAACCATCGGTGCAAACAACCAGAAAAGGCTTTGCATATTTATATACCTTCCCTCCGGCTATTTCTGTATTATTTATTTATTATTATTATTATTTATTTGTAACGTATACCTGCCGTTTTCATCACACGGGATGACGGGACGCACATGCACTCGCGAAAACCTTTTAGTAGCTATTTAACAGAACGACAACTAATATTTAGTAGTAGTATTCGATTTTTTAAGTAAATGTATTTTTAGTTCAAACTTTGTTCTCTCATGGATTAAATAAAAAATAACCATACGTAATGTCAAGTGAATTTATACTCTTTCATTTTCATTCATGTCCGCGACCGGGTCGGATTACGCCCAATGACCTTTTTGGCTTTTCCGTCATGGGTGTCGTTTTCATGGTTTTTGGGGTCGCTGATTACGAAAATGAGGTCAAAATGAAAATCCAAGATGGCACCGACGAAAATTTTTGATTTTTCCGTCATGGGTGTCGCTTTCATGGTTTTTGGGGTCGCTGATTACGAAAATGAGGTCAAAATAAAAATCAAGATGGCGCCGACAAAAATTTTTGTTTTTCCGTCATGGGTATCGTTTTCATGGTTTTTGGGATCGCTGATTACGAAAATGAGGTCAAAATGAAAATCCAAAATGGCGGCCATGAAAATTTTTGGTTTTGCCGTCATGGGTGTCGTTTTCATGGTTTTAGGGGTCGCTGATTACGAAAATGAGGTCAAAATAAAAATCAAAGATGGCGCCGACGAAAATTTTTGGTTTTTCCGTCATGGGTGTCGTTTTCATAGTTTTTGGGGTCGCTGATTACGAAAATAAGCTCAAAATCAAAATCCAAGATGGCGCCGACGAAAATTTTGGTTTTTCGACTATATATATATATATCTTTATAAAACGACAGCCATAACGGAAAAATCAAAAATTTACCTGGCCACCATCTTGGATTTTCATTTTGACCTCAAAAACCATGAAAACGACACCCGTGAAAGAAAAACCAAACATTTTCCTGACCGCCACCTAGGGTTTTCATTTTGACCTCTTTTCGTAATCAGCGACCCCAAAAACCATGAAAACGACACCCATGACGGAAAAACCTAAAATTTTCCTAGCCGCCATCTTGGATTTTCATTTTGACCTCATTTTCGTAATCAGCGTCCCTAAAAACCATGAAAACGACACCCATGACGGAAAAACCTAAAAAATCTTTACCGCCATCTTGGATTTTCATTTTGATCTCATTTTCGTAATCAGCGACCCCAAAAACCATGAAAACGACACCCATGACGGAAAAACCTAAAATTTTCCTAGCCGCCATCTTGGATTTTCATTTTGGCTTCATTTTCGTAATCAGCGTCCCCAAAAACCATGAAAACGACACCCATGACGGAAAAACCAAAAATCTTCGTCGGCGCCATCTTGGATTTTCATTTTGACCTCATTTTCGTAATCAGCGACCATAAAAACCATGAAAACGACACCCATGACGGAAAAACCAAAATTTTTCGTCGCCGTCATCTTGGATTTTCATTTTGACCTCATTTTCGTAATCAGCGACCCCAAAAACCATGAAAACGACACCCATGACGGAAAAACCTAAAATTTTCCTAGCCGCCATCTTGGATTTTCATTTTGGCTTCATTTTCGTAATCAGCGTCCCCAAAAACCATGAAAACGACACCCATGACGGAAAAACCAAAAATCTTCGTCGGCGCCATCTTGGATTTTCATTTTGACCTCATTTTCGTAATCAGCGACCATAAAAACCATGAAAACGACACCCATGACGGAAAAACCAAAATTTTTCGTCGCCGTCATCTTGGATTTTCATTTTGACCTCATTTTCGTAATCAGCGACCCCAAAAACCATGAAAACGACACCCATGACGGAAAAACCTAAAATTTTCCTAGCCGCCATCTTGGATTTTAATTTTGAGCTCATTTTCGTAATCGTGCCAATATTATTTTGTATCACAGTAAAAGTTGAAAGTACCCACCTATTTATCGACGTGAGTATAATAACTGAATTCATAATGACCAAAAGTATTTGGACGCACCAATAAATATTTCATAAAAAAATATTTCATTGAATGCCATATCTATTACTTGAAATTACTTCTTAGATCTGTTGATAATGTGACGTAAGCGAGCGAGCGCATGAGCCGACGCGGCGCGGTGACGAGCGACACGGGTTCCCCCTTCGAGGCCTGGCGGCATACTGAATGTCAATAGATACGGTTGCGAATACGCTCAGAATTTTGCATAAAAATCTTTATAAAATCAAATTTTGGGTTTTTGAAAAAAAAAATCGTACCATAATGTTCATTATGAAATTGCTTATCCATTAGTGTAAAAACAAAATAAAAACAATTGTTAGTTTTGGAGAAGTAGCATGTTTTCAATAATTATTTCTCATTTCTGTGGTTTCGTTGTGAGGGGATTAATTAAATATTTTACTTAAAAAAGAAAAAAAGAAAACGTACCATTTTGAAGGTAAGAGTATGTAGAAATTTAATGTATTTTTTGTTGGTTGATATATCTTTTTTTTTAAGAGTTATAGGCTCCAGAAAACTGCATAAAAAACGGCTAGAGCTACGTTTTGCTGGGGGACGCGCCTTAATAGCTCTCAGATTTTACGCGACTGGTAGCTTTCAAGCTGTTGTGGGGGACACTGTGAATGTGAGCAAGGTCAGCCGCGTGATAGAGAGGGTGACTAGGTCGATAGCGTTTTATTGAGATGACAATAATTATGTTTGTAGGTATGCCCAATGCACAGGAGAGACCATCAGTAGCGGCACGATTTTTTGACATTGCTGGATTAGTGGGTATTATTAGGTACAATGGGAAGTTTTAATAAAAATATTATCAATTCAATTCAATTCAATCATTTTATTTCAGGCTACAATGGCCCAGAGATATATACCTCATAGACTAACATAAATAAAGTAAATACAATTTTTTGTTAACAAAAATACTTAAGACTATGTTAGTAGCACTTCACTTTTTAACACATCACTTGTGCTGGCTGTCCAGTGGAATTTGTCCGCGGAAGCGACGGAACACCACGTCCTGAGGCCAAAAGTCTTCCTTCATCACCTGGGGCAGATAACAATTCGGTACTCGCACCACAAACGCCTTGAAGTTGACATTGCGGCGCGACTCCAGTAAATGCACCCTCGGCGTGTACCTTATCTTTTGGCGCACGTACTCCACGATGTTGCTGATGATTATCAGAATTCCAATAAAACTTGTTGTCTATTTACTAACAGTCTGACAAAATCACAATGACATTCACAGATTCACGATTCGTTTCGATTCACGATTCGGTTCAAAGACGTCAAATATGAAATTGCTAAAATGTGCATAATGCAACTTTAATAAAATAAATTTGTTGATATTAACGCTGTTATTTAAAATTAGTTTACTTTTTAAGTCTGTTTTAAATTTATAAGAATAAAATGATTTAATATTATGAGTTTTGGAAAAATACCGGTTTTTTAATGTGAATTGGAACGTGTTAGCTTTGATCAAGAATACCTAAGTAAATGATCAGTTGAATAAGGTTTGACGAAAATAGATTTTAACTTGTGAAACGCAAAAAACTTAAGCACATACTTATGTATTTGATAATAATCAGTTGAGATTTGCTACTTTTCTCAAATCAGAAACCGGCTGATAGACTATTGGCCTTACGCCCGAATACTCGAACGTCACTCAATTATAAGTAGCCCTCAAAACTCGTGCTATCTCTGTCACTCTGCGTTAAAGTAACAAAGACAGCACGAGATTTAAGTGCAACTTAAAATTGAGTGACGTTCGAGTATTCGGGCGTGAGTCTGGTGGATTGAATAATTTCTAAAAGTTTAAAATAATGAGATGAGACAACTCGCTCTAAGTGTTACTGTAAGCAATACAAAACATAATATAACCCCGCATATACATACCAGGATGAGCAGTAGTAAACATAACGTTGGCAGGATCAGCGTTGATGACGGGCGCGGGTCGCGCTACCGGCGTGGGGGCGGCTGGTAGCTGGCCTGCCTTCCATAGCGGCTGTGGATATTACAACGATATTTCATTTATATGCACTAAATCACGGTTTTTCTAAGAGGTCTTCTTCTGTATTCATCTCTGTGTATAATGAGGGGAAAGCGGGAGGGGGGGGGGGGGTGTTCGCGCACGATACTACTAGGCCTTTTTTTTTTTTTTTTTTTGGTGGGTGGAAAATCATCGAATAACCCCCCCCCGCTCTTGGGCAGAGCGAAGGGGAGTGTCAGACTTCTACTGACTAAAAACCAACCCATGTTCCCTCTTCCTCGCCCTTGTGTCGGAGCCGCGGTAACTTTTCGATATCCGCAGCCCCGACGGGCGTCGGCCCTTGCGGGCCCCTCCTTGCTGACATCTCTTTGAGGCGCGCGTGGAACACGTACGCGCCGCCGACACGGTCTGTTGCCGTCATGACGACGGCCGGACGGCGAGCTAGCCCGTTACTCACCGTCCACAGGCCCGCGTCTACGGTGGCCGGAGGTCATCGCGTGACCCCCGACGCCCGGAGCGCCTTCCGCGGCGGCTGGGACGTTGAGAGGTTCTCTCCCTCTCTCGTTCCGCCACCTCCTTCGCCAGCATCACTGCTTCGCAGAAGGAGGCGACGGCGTCCCATTCCTCCTCGCTCCGGACCATGGCTTGCACCAGGGCCGGACGCGAGAGGTCACCGCCGCCGATCGCCGCTACGAGAACACGGCGGGGCTCCGCCCAAGCAGGGCACACCTCCACAGTGTGCTCCACCGTGTCCTCCGGTCGATCCTCGCAGTGGAAGCATCCGGGCGTTTCCTCCCGCCTGATTCGGTGCAGGTACCTCCCGAAACACCCGTGTCCGGTGAGGACCTGCGTCAGACGGTAGGTGAGGGCGCCGTGGCGCCTCTCCAGCCACTCCTCAAAGAGGGGACTTACCGCCACTATCGTGGCGTGCCCTATACTACTAGGCCTTACTGTTTTATTTTCGAACTAGCTTTTCGTTTGCGGCTTCGTATATTGCTTATTAGTACGTTGACGTCAAAAATATATTAAATAAAATATCATCAAATAGAATTAACACACATTTTTTGTGTTCATGCATTGTTTTAAATGATCAATAATATTATTATCGGCCTCTCTCTTCATAAAACAATTTACGTCATAAATATTTTTTCTCAATTGTTATATTTCGTAAAACTTTGTGCGCGATGGTATTTTGAGAATGACCTCCGGCCCTCTCTCATACCACCAAATAGACCCAAAAATCGCCTACTCCGCAGCTTGACCCCACAGCGTTCTTTTTATTTGGCGCGAGGTATACAAGCTACGCTGTACATTGATCTTTTGTAGTTTGTACGTCACACTCATTTAAGGTTGATGTTCCAGGGTAGCCCGCGAAATTCAAATTTTCTTAAGTTTTTTGCAATTTGCAGGCAAGTGATAGGTTGTATGTTGATGAACATTTGATTCGCTGCTGTAAGACATATGTAGTTACAGAATAATAATCATCAAAATCATTAATACAACCCTCCGAGCTCTACAGGTTCCGGAATGACTTAAAGTCGTTCCGGAACCTTTATGAGCTTTATTCTGTAACTACATATGTCTTACAGCAGCGAATCAAATGTTCATCAACATACAACCTATCACAAATAAAAAGTTTTAAATTTTTAAATTTTTTTTTTTTACTTGCCTGCAAATTTGAATTTCGCGGGCTACCGTGAACATCCACCTTAAGCACATCGATACTGTTTAGACGTGCAAATGTAATCGTTTAAAAACACTTTAGTAGTAATAAAATTGATCAAGGTAGAAAGTGCAACATTTTTTTTAATCGATGTTATTATTTTTTTCACACATCGTGTTATTTCTGTTAGTTCTTTGAAATAACATAACATTTTCGTGAATTTTTAACAGTAGTCAAATAGCCAATTATAAGTTCTGTAAATATTGTAAACTAGCTTTTGCCAGCGGCTTCGCCCGCGTGAAAATGACGAAATTCCATACAAACTTTCATCCCCTATTTAAATCCCTTAGGGGTTGAATTTCGAAAAATCCTTCCTTATTCCTTGTCTACAAAAGGGAACCTCTGTGCAAAATTTCAGCTTTCTAGGTCCAAGGGTTTGGGCTGGGCGTTGATGAGTCAGTCAGTTAGGACTTCTCTCTTTATTTATATAGATTTGTAGTACTCACCACAGACTTGATATGCGGCGGTTCCTTCTTATCGCAGGGTTGCACTCTCGTGAGTGTGATGCCGGGCGGCAGCTTCAGGTCGGCCACCTGCAAGTGTCACGGATAACACGCGCACGGGTACATGCCTACTTGTACACTAGGCTGACTAGGGTACAGAGGGACCCTTACAATGGCCCCTTGTTAGACCAGACTAAGTAGTCCAGACAACTGTAAGGCTGTTGACACCACCACAGTATAATAGGGTATTTAAAGTTTTTTTTTTACTTGTGATTCGGAAACAGTAATTAAAAAGATAGACAAAAGTAAATAAAAATAATCGATATCTTAAAAAATGCCTTAGTTTTAACCGATTTTAAAGGACGTGCTAGACAGAGACAGCGCTACATCTAATGTGACGTCATAATAACATACCGCCATAGTTACGTAGTACACGTCCCGCCACGTAAAAAGAACGCTGAGCGCAGTGGAGGGGAAACTGTTGCGCACGTTAGACAGTCGCGTTCTGAAGTACTAGGCTACTGTGACTGTGTTATGTGTAATTGTAATATTGTTAGAAGCCTAATACAAATTTCACAAGCTCCTTAGTACTTTGAAATAAGCTGAAATTTGAAAAAAATAGTCATATTTGACTTAACTGTCAGCGTTCTTTTTACATGGCGCGACCTATACTAATGGCCGTTTCACGCGACAAGGATAGAAAGTGCCTCACCAAAAACTTCTAAAGCGTGTAACTACTCCATTTTTTGATCGATTTTGTAAATTTTTTACACATCGTATTATTTCTTTTAGTTCTTTAAAATAACATAAAATATTCATACATTTTTGATATTTTCAAATACCCAATTGTTGTAAAAATACCCTTAGCGAAGCCGAAAGGCACATGTTCTCCGCGATTTTCCTTTTTGCCATATTTTTTTTTGTTCTAGAATCTAGACCTTGCCTGGGAACTTTCTGGTTACGCAGATATCGGGAACTTTCTAGTTACGAAGACATTTTTTTTTTTAAAACGTTGCCCCACACTAGGAATTTCTCCTGTATCGTGGGTGCGTTCACAAACATTTAAACTCACATACACAAATATCCAGACCCGGAACAACTATCTGTAGGTCATACAAATATTTGATCCGTGCGGGGATCGAACCCGCGACACGCAGCGCGGCAGTCCATTGCTTGAGCAACTGCACCAACCGTGCAAAAATATATATTTTGGAAATCGAAGTTCCAACCTTTTAACATGTTTTTACAAGTCTAGTTCTAATGAGAAGTTCCTGAGGAATCGAACCCGACACGGCCTGTCAGCATAAGACGGACGAACAGCCACAAGCCCTGTGGTACTAATCAGCTGGCGAACTCCTCAGAAAGTTCATGTACATAACACTGGTAAATACCTGCACTCCACAGCTGAGTTGTTCCATGATGCTGCATGATGACGGCTTCTCTGGCTCTGTGCTGCATGGGTTCTGGAACGAGAAGCATAACGGTTATGTGTGGGAAGTGAAATCTTGAATTTAGAGATCAACAAGTCTATCGTAAGTATCTAAAGTCTTATTTATTTATGTAAATAATATCATTTTATTCAGAGACTAGTGACCAGCCCCGGCTTCGCACGGGTGCAAAAAAGGTATTAAAACCTTCCTCTTGAATCACTCTATCTATTAAAAAATATCGCATCAAAATCCGTTGCGTAGTTTTAAAGATTTAAGCATACAAAGGGACATAGGGACAGAGAAAGCGACTTTGTTTTATACTATGTAGTGATAAGGCAACGCTAAGTTAAAATCGAAGTGGGCTGGTTACATAATCTGCCGCATGTTGGAGGAGCAATGGGCATAAAATATTATCACTCAGTGTATACCAGAGGGTTCGAACCCAGGCAGGAGCGTTACTTTGTGTAATTTATTTCAACCACTGCTCTCAAAACGGTGAAGGAAAATGTAATCGTGAGGAAACCGGCATGTGTTAGAACCAAAAAATTCGAAGACATGTGACATCTACTGCACGGCACTGAGCCCGCGTGGTAGATTATATCCCATCCCTCTCCTAGAGAGGAGGCCTGAGTCCCGCACGTGGGAACATTAACCTTTTTAGCGCCACAGTCACGTATAGACGACAAGCCGAACAAGCAAAAATGTGCCCTAAGTCTGTCGACTTAAGGTCCTTTTTAGCTTGTCGTCTTACTTGACCGTGGCGGTCAATGGGTTAAAGGCTGATGATGCTGAATATACTTTTCATCAGAGATAAGACAAAATCAGGGGGTCTAAAATGGCCACTTTAGCAGATCAGAATATGAATTGACCTTTCAAAATAGTAACTGCGTCTGTGACCATTTTACGAATTTAACGCAATTCATATTGTTTTCCTATTATTACTTACCTATGATCTATTTTAATTAATGGTCCCAGACGCTGTTACTATTATAATATTCTTTATACTACACTTGCTTGGTAAGTGTACCAATACTACCCCACTATACGGGTTGAAAGCTGTTCATTAAACCTTCTCAAAAATCTAGGCAGATAAATTGTATGGAATTTCATTACTGCCCTGAAAATCAGGGTAATAATGGGTTCATTACTAACGCGTTTTGTTTTTTTTTTTAAAGACTTGATGACGTTGGTACCTAATCAAACGATTTAATTTTACCATAAAAAGTACTGGCCACTAGAACTTTTAAAGCAGGTAGCATACATTCTACATTCCGGTAGGGCCGGAAAACTTCAAACCTCTATGCGATAGAGCGAGAGATTTATAACACTCTCTCGCTTTAACACGCGAATAAGTTGGAACCTGCGAATCGGGGCGTTTTTTACCTTCTCTAAAGCCGCGTCCCCACTCAGAGCCGCACGGCTCGGCTTCGCGTGCCGTGCGGCTCTAGTGGGGACGCGGCTTAACGTCTTTTGGCATGAAAATTGTTTGACGCGCTAAAATTTAAAGAAAAAAAAAAAGAACTTATTGTTGGTTGACGTTGGTTGACGTATTTTGTTTTGTAGAAACAATTTTCTTGGTAAATTTTAAAGTTTGGCGGTGTAAATCACAAGTTAAAATGAGTGATTCAAGTGACAATGATAGCAATTTATTAACAACAACTCCACCTGACATAATAGCAGATGCTAAAGACATTGTTAGTAATCTCTTGCCTGGAAAATCCAAGATGAAATATATGAAGGAATATGAAATATTTATGCAGTGGAAAAGTGAAAAACAAGCTAAGTGTAGTATAAAGCAGTATATTTCACTCGAGGGTAAGTACAGATTACTAAACTCGTGTGGTTCACGGCCCTCCGCTTCGCGTCGGGCCTCAAATGCACCCTCGATTAGTAATCTGTGCCTTACTCCCCTTGGTGAATAAATAGCTATTATTTATATAAAAACAGATTGTAGCAGTTTATAACAAATTTCACAAAGTGGGTAGACAATATAAAATCTCGGACAATCAAGTGGGTGACGTGCTGTTCTCCTTGCTAGGCTATGTAATAGCCTGTATTAAGAAGCAACAGTGCCGCTCCCCTCTAATTGTATTACTACAATTTTATTTTTACAACTTAGTTTTTAACTAGTATGCTTAAAATAATACAGATACATATTTGTGCGCGAGCGCATTTGTATGTACGTGTGCGTGAGTGTGTGTGTGTGAGAGTGTGCATGTGTGTGTGAGTGTGTGTGCTGTGTATTTGTCTGTCTGTGTGTGTGTAAACGAGTGTATGTGCGTAAGCATGTGGCTGTGTAATTATGAAAGGTCATTTACGCTTTTTGACGCAAATGATCTGCTAAAGTGGCCGTTTTAGACCCCCAGGAACTCGTAATGCAATAAGCTCCTTAAACAAACTTATACACGCCAAAATATTATGTTGTGTTTTAAAACTAGATGGAACCGGTGTTTCGTGGCTAACTAGCCTGATAAGAAACCGACGAAACTAACTCTGAAGTCTCTTTTAAAACTAGTTGGGGAGGAAGTTTCGTATACAACTACAATGAGCTGTGGGTCAAAATATACACCTGGACCCCATAAGGCGTCGCAGCAGACCTCGTATTAACGTTTCGTAACTTTCGTATTCTCTTTTTTTCTCCTCGAAAACCGAGCCGATTCAACTTTTTAAATATATGGGTCATTTTTTTTATAATTTTTAGTAAGACATTTTTAAAGAAAAAAATGAAAAATAATTTATTTCAGTACTCCTGAAATAAATTGCTTTTGAGGCATTATTCAGAAAGAAAAAAGGAATTCATTTGTATAGAGAATCGCTGCCCGTATTCCGTAAATATTTTATCGAACAGTGCCGTATAAACGGCCACTTACAAAACACAAAAACTCACCTTTTTACTAACAACTTCTATCGTCGTATCCGGCGTGATGTTAATCACTTGCGGCTTGTTGTTCTGTTGTTGTTGCTGCTTGTTGTATCTGTAATGTAGTATCTGTGGTCGACTAGTTTTGACAGTTGTTGTAAGCGTCACAGACTATATAGAGAACAGGTTCAGATGCACAACTCCCATAGAAAAAATATTGGACACAGCGACTCGTTTCTGATTGGCTACGGGAAAATGATGTTTGACAGCTGTTTTTTTTTTTTATTGTTTCCTGTACTTAGGCAAAGATATGCATTATACAGCATATAATAGATGTATATAGCTACGTACGTATAGCTATAGAAACCACCCAGACCAGTTTCATTCAAATTTTCATCATACTTCAAGGAAAAGGCGATGGTAAATGAAAATACTAGATGTTTTGCAATAAATAATATTATTTATTGGGATTTTTCTTAAGTTTTTTCTTATATTTCCTTAAAGCTTTTGCTTGCATTTGCATAACGCTACTCATGCGTTCTAGTCTAACAATGTCTGTACCTTTTAATATTTTATTAATTATATTGCACCAATTATGTATGGCTAATTTTGTTGTTAGAGAAATGAATGCCTGAATGATGTCATTTTTATGTTTTTGGCACTTAATGAACTCAAATGCACACTTGCTTTGTATTATATTATAAATTTTGGTCGCAAGGTTGTACTTGTGTGCATTTGAGTCCAAAAACAGATTCGTTTCTTGAAAAATTGTGCCAAAAAGCATAATAAAATGTTCGGATGCATATAGTAAACCCCTTTTGCTCTTATACTCTTTTTGAGACACCCACTTATGTATATCCGACTCATTAGACGTTAAGTCTTTCTTACACTGCCGACACTGCGATTTTTTTAACATTTTTCTTATTACCCAGCCGGCAGTGTAAGCCCTTGAATGAACATTCAAGCGTTCACGTCTCGCCGCAGTGCAAAGGTTTACAGAGTCATTGTTAGGACTACTTGATTGTAAATCATTATCATTGTCTACAATTTCACTAACTGTTTCAAAATCACTTGTTTGAAACAGTGATTTCATTTTTAATAACTGATAACAGGATTCATCTTCACAATTAAATGAATTGTAATGAAATTTTATGAATCCTGTTATCAGCAATGATTTAAAGGTATTTGTGAAACTGTGGCAATCTGGGTTATTATTCCTTGAATTATATGCCCTAACCCTTCCAAAAAAATTTTCTAGACCATCCGAATTAAAATATCTAGGACGCATTATTTCTATTTTTTTTTCTTCAAAAAATTGCCACAGTCTCTGTAAACTTCTAAGAGTTACAATCCAGTTTCTTAAGCTAGGTACAGTAACTTCCTTAGAATTTTTATCAATAAATTTCATTTCTTCGAATTTTTTAATAGCTTCTCGCCAAAATTGATGGTGAGGTGACGTTTTCGTTACAGTGCACCGTAATTCTTTGCCTTTATTTTTCTTTGAGAAAGTGCTGGCTCCATTCACACTGTCGAATAGTTCGTCGAGGAAGGTCACTACTTGGGACGTATTTCCCAATGTAGTACTCACTGCTTTGCCATCTGCATAGTGTGCTGGAAAAAGGCAAGTATTACTTCATATATTTTTTTTCAGTAAAAATAAATTTTATTTTATGAAGCAAAAGTTTTTGCTGTAAGGTAGTTTAATCCCTGACAAATCAGTTATGCTTTTTAAGATTTCAATATATATTTTTTTGTTTTTCTATTTGTATCTTGTAAGCCATTGCAGTGGCAGTTATATCTTGTCTGATAAACATAGAATTCATATTTTTTAGTCTATCAGACAAGATATAACTGCCACTGCAAGGGCTTACAAGATATAAATGCAAAAACAAAAAAAAAAAATTGAAATCCTAGAAAGCATAACTGCTTTGTCAGGGATTAAACTAGGTAACTTTATTATATAGGGAGAGAGAGTGAATAAATACTTACAAAATGAAGTAGTGTATTTCAAAGCACTGGCCATAGTGTGACTAAAAACTTGTGTACAATTTCTAACCTGAAAAGTTAACACAATAACTTTAAAAATATAATAGAATAATTATGGATTATAATTAGAACACAACATTATTTTACTACAAGCATTAATATTGTAGCATTTGTCTGCATTAGATATTGAAGTATAACTTAAGTAGCTAGTAGATTTTTTGCCACATTATGAGCGTTTATTCCGCGCAGCCTGACAACGTCGCATTTTGGAAGCTTTTCGTGATTATTTCAATAAATTTATATAACACTAGCTGTTCCCGGCAAACGTTGTTTTGCCTTATAAATAATTTCAGAAAAAAAAAAAAAAGATGTAAATAGATGTTGGCCGATTCTCATAGATACCGGATACGCACAAAAAATTTCATCAAAATCGGTCAAGCCGTTTCGGAGGAGTTTGGCATCGAAAACTGTGACACGAGAATTTTATATATTAGATTACATTTTTTTAAACTAGATCGTTGGACTGATAAAACAGCATACATACTTGTAAATGCCAACAATCTAGATGACAAAAAATTGCAATTTTATTTAAATTTATTAAAAATAATCACGAAAAACCTGCAGAAATGCGACGTTGCCAGCCCGCACGGAATAAACGCTCTTAAAGACTAAGCGCATTTAATGGCTTGATAAGTACTAGTGTAGCCACAAGTCGTATTCCTTAATGTTGAATGCCATAATAATGGTGCAATCAGATACTGATAGAAGCATGAAAACAATTATATGCCTGATAAACAGTAATGATTCTTTACATTTATAATTTAAATGAATAACCTACCTTCATTTTCTTTATTTTCTCTGGTATAACATGCTCATCAGTAAGCTTATGAAGCAAGCGTGATTCAGCATGTAGGCAGTCAGTTTTGTAAACATCAACAATGTCTGACCATCTTGCTATGCTCCCATTTAGTAGAATATTTTTGTTCAAAAAATTATTTCGTATGCCCTTTATCAGATGTGGTGGGTCAAATATAATGTTTAATTGATAACCATCAATGTGGATTGTATCATCTGAAATCCAAAAAATGGTTTGAGAAACAAAATAGTAAATAAAATCTTATAATAAGTACTTCTATGATGAGGAAGTGATGTCACAAATAATAAACAAATGCATCTAAGTACAGTATGAGGCCGCTAATGTGGCACATGGAGTTGCAAATATTTGTTACACCACTATGAAGGAGATGTGCTAAATTTACCCAAAATTGCATTAGTTCAGGAGCATTTAAATAAAAACAAATTACCAATGTGTTCTTCTGCAAGTATTTGTTCCCTTCTAGTGTCCTGTTGAAGACTTTTCAAGGCCGACTGGAATGCTGCACCCTGGTCTGATATCAATGCAATTGGAATGAGACCAGTCTCTCCAACTGCCTTCACAACTAGTTGCAGTATTGATTTAAGCTCAATTGCTTTAGTAGCACCTTCACAGAAATAATAAGCTATTGCTTGCTGCCATTTATATACAGCTCCTTTTATCATGAAACATAATACATGATCTGCAAAGTCATTGCTACGTTCTGTGAGGTCAACAAAACCATTAATAAAATCTTTCTGTAGATATGTAACGGCTGTATCTAGTGCCATTTCGTCAAATAAAATTGAACAATACTTTTTTTCTTCTTTCCAATTGGATACCTGAAAATATTAAAGTATATTATTTTTTATTTGGTATTCACTGCAATCTGATAAAACATACAGATGATCTTATTGGTCAGATATTAATAAATGGTGTGATTAAGTACCTCTTCTTTTATTGATGAAAATATCTGTGAATTTATGCCAGGTCCAATGACTAATTTAGCTAGCATTTTTTTTAATGTAGTTTCAGATGGCAATATAAATATTTTTTGTAAAAATTTATAGGCTTTAGGGCTTTGCTTCTGAATTGCCAGTGACACTATTTTTTCTTCCTGCGTGAATCTTCTACCTTTTTTGTTTTTTGTACATTGTTTTATTTGCATCCACATTATGGCTTTTGCTGCAGGATTCATTTTGGCAGTCAGTTTCTGAAATTGTTGCTCCTTCGAAAATTTAAGAGCTTTTTTGGCTCTACGATGAAAACTAAGTAGTTTTCTTGAGTTTCTGTACTCCATGTAAAGCTTCTTGCAAGTTGGACTAAGGTACTTGGCGGTCCATCTTTTCTTCTTTGGAGTTTGCTGCCCCAACTCAGTTATTGAAACGGTAGCTAATGAAACATCGTTTGAAAACTTTTCTCGAGTGTTGCAGAACTCAATGGGTGCCTTTGATGTCGAAGGAACAGGGTCTGAAACGTGCATGCAAAATATTTAATGGAGTTTTAAAGTTTCTTGTTTAATTGCTATGTCAAGCGCTTTCGTCCCAGACTAACGTTATTGGGTCAAGAACAACATAATTAATTGTGTCTTACTTGGGATTTTATGTGTTAAGTCATAATAAAATATCATTTCGAAATTTTAATGAAACTTAAAATCTTTTTTAACTTACACATTTCAATAGCTGATGAATAAGCAGCTTGTTGCATAACATTGATGTTAGCGCTTGCAAGTGGTGCCCTTGAAGGAACTGATTCTGAAAGAGAAACAACATACATTAAAATTAGTTTAAAAGTCGGCTTTAACTTTTTTTCAAGTTTCTTTGTATTGTGCCCGTCAAAGCCACCAACAGTATCATTGTGATGACTAAACACTAAGATTGTTACTTGCTAGACACAATTTGTCTTGTCATCATTTGTGACTGGCATTTAAAAGGTTGAATAATTAATCACAAATATAAATAAACAAAACAAAATAAGTTACACCTATACCAACCTGTTGTGGGCCTCGAAGCAGCGTAGTTGTGATCTACATGTAGAGTGCGGCAATAATTGTGTTCTAATTCAGAGCTTGGGTTCTGATTTTCTGGAAAAATATATAATTCAAGTTATTTATTATTTTTAAGTTATTTGGGTTGATGTCAGCAAAACACACACATGTGGATTGTGTGAAAGATGATATGGCTACAAAGGTGTGAATACTGAGACAATGGCTGGTAGAGATGTATGAAAGAAGACTTGCTGCACTGACCAGTGTGACCGTTTCTAATTGTATAAACCTACGTATTTTCCTTTTCAGCTATTGCCAGGTGAGTATACCAAAAAAATACCATGACAGTTGAAATTGTATCAATATTATACCGATACTTAGTCTACTAAAAATATGCGTATGCTCGTCATTCTTCGGAGCCCAAATATACCAAAAACGGTCACACTGGCGCTGACCCCAAATAAATTGTAATAAGGGCAGGAGATTATTTATGTTAAGGGGCCGCTCCGAAAATCGAAGGTTGGGAATGTCATAGAAATAGATAGAAAACGATGCTCCACAACCTTGAAATAAATCACACAGCTAGCCAATGAATGGAACTTGTTCCTGAAACTTTTGAATTTAAGATAATGCTTATGGATAAGTGTAAAAAAAAATCTGAAAATCACTAAAAACGAGTAAATCGCACTCCCGTATTGTAACAACTGAGTCGTAATTATTGAGAATTTTTAAATGAATTTTATTAAATAATAAAGTTAAAAGTATAAAGAAGTCACTGAAAGCTTCATTTTTTAATAAACATACTCTCATTTTGTGTAAAAAAATCACAAACTTGCGCATGTTTTTCGCTCAAAATCTTCATACAAATTACTATGAAGCGGAGCGCTTTCTTAGCAAGCTTCGACGGACCCACTCGTGGCTCAGTCTGCCACGCGCCTCCAACGTGAGAGCACGTCGATTTTCGCCGCATCGACAGATCGCAGTCGAACCGTGTACGTACACAAAATCAGTGCACAGTGGTCTCGCGACAAACTTTTGTGATAATAGTAATAGTTTTGAAATTGAGTAAGTATACTTTTTATATTATTGTGAATTTGCATTATATTACTCGTAAATTAGATAGTAGGCAATGTACTGGTAGGTATGTGTTTCTTAATGTGTATTTGTGTTTTTTTTTGTGTGCGTCTGATTTGACATTACATTTCGTTTCGTATTATTAAATAACCCTCCTTTTGGGCTTCGCCGCAGTCGGGTAAAAATAAACAAATTATTCTTATGTTCACGACGAAAAATATCTCAGAAACTATTTATCTCCGCAGCTCGAAACTCTAAGAAGACTTTCATCAGGCCAGAAAAACTACTGACTCAGCTGAGCGGGAAATAAAGTACCTATAGTTGCCAAAATGAGTACTCAGAAGTACAGCGGTAAATTCCCCTGTAGAAAAAGGGTACATTGGACAAAAAAACGCAAACGGTACATAC
This sequence comes from Diarsia mendica, assembly GCA_949316265.1. Taxonomy (NCBI): domain Eukaryota; kingdom Metazoa; phylum Arthropoda; class Insecta; order Lepidoptera; family Noctuidae; genus Diarsia; species Diarsia mendica. Next base: position 3,003,611 of record OX438917.1, read on the forward strand.
CTTAGATGTCAACTTTTTTGGCGAGTGTAGTTAGTAGTATGTAGTTGGTAGTTAGATCGACTAGCGACACTGATGTGACTTTCGAAAGTATACAATGCTAGAACGCGGGGCCTAGCCGGGTCGTAGGCAGTAGCTAGTAATAAAAATTATTATGATCATACGAGTATCATGTACATTTTTTTTTTGTTTCAGTGTGGTTCTTGGCGCAATTGAAAATGTTGATCATTGTGGTCAAGAAGTAAGTACCTATACTTTAGAAAGACATGGCAGAATACTAGTACAAGTACAGAAGCGGCACTTCGCGCAACAATTAATAGGAATAGCGACTCTCGCTACTAAGCAACAAAGTGCAATTCAGTCAGCTCTCATAAGCGCTCAGTGCCTACCGCGATATTCACCTAAACGTTGCCGCTCTCTTCTAACGCGTAACTCTGTCGCTGTCTGGCGCGGAGTGACGCGCTAGCTGTGGCGCTAGGTTTGTTAGACTAATCTTTAGACTACCTAGACACCTCTTTCTGTCATTCCTCATTAACTTACAATTATTTTAATAATATTTTTACATTTTGCATTAATTATAAAGTTCGTAGAACAAAAACATCAAAAATTCTGGTTGTTTACATTTTCATTATAGGTACTACTTATTTAATTCTTAATTATCTCATAAACGCGTGGACCGATTTACATGATTCAAACGGATAGAATGGTTTTATACCTAGACTTTTCATTTGACAAAAAGTCGTTACGATATCTCAACAAACAAAAAATCTCATTTTCAAGTTGCTCTCGTAATTATCCAACAAAAAACCGGCCAAGAGCGTGTCGGGCCACGCTCAGTGTAGGGTTCCGTAGTAATAATTCTTTTTTTGTTTGAAATACGGGCCAATGAAACTTGACCTCTGGATTGTATAGGCGCTCATACGATTCAGGGACCAAATTATATTGGTTAACTGCAGTTTCCATCTGTTGTTTCCATCCAAGTTCAAAATAATTTTCCTAGAAAGTCCTTATAAAGTTCTACTTTTCAGATTTTTTTCGTATTTTCTAAACTTATGGTTCAAAAGTTAGAGGGGGGGGGACGCTTTGTTTTTTACTTTTGGAGCGATTATTTCCGAAATTATTGACATTATCAAAAAATGATTTTAGTAAACCCCTATTCATTTTTAAATACCTTTCCAACAATATATCACACGTTAGGGTTAAAATTAAAAAAAAAATCACTTCCCACTTTACATATAGGGGGGCTACCCTAATAAAACATTTTTTTCCAATTTTTATTTTAGCACTTTGTCGGCGTGATTGATACACATATTGGTACCAAATTTCAGCTTTCTAGTGCTAACGGTCACAGAGATTAAGCGAGGACGGACAGACGGACAGACAGACAGACAGACAGACATGGCGAAACTATAAGGGTTCCTAGTTGACTACGGAACCCTAAAAAGATACCTACTATGGCGCCCAGGTATAAGCCGCGCGCGGTGCGTTTGTATGTATGAAGATACCGTACTTCCCCCTTTTTAGGGTTCCGTAGTCAACTAGGAACCCTTAAGCCACCTTTTCACTATGGGATGTAATATTCCTTCAAATGACCTCTAAATATCGCTCGCATACATTTTGTAGTTTGGGATGTAATATACATTATAGCACAGTGTGAACGGTCACGTACAAAATGTAGGCGAGCGATATTTAGAGGTCATTTGAAGGAATATTACATCCCATAGTGAAAAGGCGGCTTTATAGTTTCGCCATGTCTGTCCGTCCGTCCGTCATCGCTTAATTTCGAACCAATATGTGTATCAATCACGCCGACAAAGTGGTAAAATAAAAATTGGAAAAAAATGTTTTATTAGGGTAGCCCCCCTATATGTAAAGTGGGAAGTGATTTTTTTTTTTAATTTCAACCCTAACGTGTGATATATTGTTGGAAAAGTATTTAAAAATGAATAGGGGTTTACTAAAATCATTTTTTGATAATGTCAATAATTTCGGAAATAATCGCTCCAAAACTAAAAAAACAATGCGTCCCCCCCTCTAACTTTTGAACCATAAGTTTAGAAAATATGAAAAAAATCTGAAAAGTAGAACTTTAGGACTTTCTAGGAAAATTATTTTGAACTTGGATGGAAACAGCAGTTAACAAATATAATTTGATCCCTGAATCGTATGAGCGCCTATACAATCCAGAGGTCAAGTTTCATTGGCCCGTAGAAGAAATTGTATAATATAGCGTACCGTTTTGGTACCTTCATGTGGCAGAAATCATCGCACGCGCAAACACAAACGTATGGCAATGTACTACGTTTGGCGACTTTTCAAGCGGGTAGCAAAGCACGCGGCATTCTCAATCAAACCGACTAGTTTTAGGTATTGCTGTTAAAGTAGTGTTTTTGGGGTCGCTGATTACGAAAATGAGAATGAAAATCCAAGATGGCGCCGACGAAAATTTTTGGTTTTTCCGTCATGTGTGTCATTTTCATGGTTTTCGGGGTCGCTGATTATGAAAATGAGTTCAAAATGAAAATCCAAGATGGCGGCCAGGAATTTTTTATTTTCCGTCATGGGTGTGGTTTTCATGGTTTTTGGGGTCGCTGATTACGAAAATGAGCTCAAAATTCGGCCAGGAAAATTTTAGGTTTGCCGTCATGGGTGTGGTTTTCATGGTTTTTGGGGTCGCTGATTACGAAAATGAGGTCAAAATGAAAATTTTTTGGTTTTTCCGTCATGGGTGTGGTTTTCATGGTTTTTGGGGTCGCTGATTACGAAAATGAGCTCGAAATGAAAATCCAAGATGGCGCCGACGAAAATTTTTGGTTTTTCCGTCATGTGTGTCATTTTCATGGTTTTCGGGGTCGCTGATTATGAAAATGAGTTCAAAATGAAAATCCAAGATGGCGGCCAGGAATTTTTTATTTTCCGTCATGGGTGTGGTTTTCATGGTTTTTGGGGTCGCTGATTACGAAAATGAGCTCAAAATTCGGCCAGGAAAATTTTAGGTTTGCCGTCATGGGTGTGGTTTTCATGGTTTTTGGGGTCGCTGATTACGAAAATGAGGTCAAAATGAAAATTTTTTGGTTTTTCCGTCATGGGTGTGGTTTTCATGGTTTTTGGGGTCGCTGATTACGAAAATGAGCTCGAAATTAAAATCCAAGATGGCGGCCAGAAAATTTTTAGGTTTTTCCGTCATGGGTGTCGTTTTAATGGTTTTTTGGGTTAAGACAAAAAGTTGCACAAAATAATTTCTGGATTAAGTTTGTAGTATAATATGCAAGCATTTTTTTTAACTTCGTTTACATATTTTTGGACGGACAGACGGACGGGAAACTACGGAACCCTACACTGAGCGTAGCCCGACAGCCCGACACGCTCTTGGCCGGTTTTTTTTGTACTATGGTTAAACGTACCCAATTTTATTTGTGACTAGCTTTTGCCCGCGACTTCGTTCGCGTGGAATAGTGACTTCCGGCAGATTTTTGGTTTATCTCGCGAATAAAAAAAAAACTATGTCCTTTCTCAAGTTCCAAACTATGTCTGTACCAAATTTCATCAAAATCCGTTCAGCCGTTTAGGCGTGAAAGAGTAACAGACAGACAGACAGTGTTACTTTCGCATTTATAATATTAGTATGGATAGTATGGATTGTGAATAACAGTGTAGGCATTTATCGCTGTAGGCTGTAGCCCTGTAGGTCCGGCCGAGTGGAGGAGCCCTGGGCATGGTGTGTGTGTGTGCTTGTCTGTCTTCATTTAATTTAATTATCTGATATTTTATATTTATTGCAGAATCCAGAATATCCGGCACTTATCATGGAACCGGAGCTGCAGCCTGATGAACATGAACTGGTTGTTGGCCGCAGATTGGTCGACGTTGACTTTGTTTTTAAACAATTGCAAGATTTATGTGATCACGGTCCTCTTGGATGTAATCTCAAGTGTTTAAAGATTGCATCCGAGTTTCGAAAGGGTCTGGACTCAAATCTTACATTTAAATGCAGTATGTGTGCAATGAAATTTGAAGTAAGTCTGATTGAAAAAAAGGAGACAGAAATGAATGTGAATCACCAATTAGTTTCAGGCGTTATGTCGTCTGGTAGTGGTCATTCTCACTTGCAGACCATTACCGCTTCCGTTGCTTTACCCAGCTTTTCACCAGAGTTCTATTCCTCGGTTCATGACCAAGTTTGTGATTGGTGGGAAACAGCAGCAGCACATTGCATGTCTGAGGCCGTCAAATCAGAAGCGGAATATGCAATATCTGTAGGTAACGTAAATAAAGATGGAGTCCCATTAATTCCGGTGTCTATTGATGGCTGTTGGAGCAAACGCTCATACGGAAAAGGCTATTCTGCATTATCTGGAGCAGCTGCAATTATTGGGCTACATACTGAAAAAGTTTTATATTTAGGCATTAAAAACAAATATTGCATAGTCTGTGCACGAGCTGCCAAGAATACCGAGCCCCCAGAGCATCAATGCTTTAAGAACTATTCAGGGCCATCTACCGGGATGGAATCGACCATTTTAGTTGAGGGGTTTAAACGTTCATTGCCGGATCATGGGGTTATTTATAATAAATTTGTTGCTGACGGCGATTCTAGCACATACAAAAAAATTTTAGATTCCCGACCATACGGTGACTTGATTGTCGAAAAGATTGAATGCAAAAACCATCTTTTAAGAAATTTCTGCAACGCATTGGTGAAGTTGTCTCAGGACACCAAATTTCCGCCAGAACTGCGCAAATTTCTAAAGGATAGGTATTTGCGTTTGCGAACCGGAGTAAGTTATGCGATTAAACATTGGGGTTCTCAAAATTTACCGATCGACCAGAAAATTAGTAATCTGAGCACAGATATCCTGAATGGTCCACAACACGTATTTGGCAACCACGAAAATTGTAAACAATACTTTTGTGTCCCCGAAAAACGCAGAGCTGAGCCTATTGGTCTTATGGCACAACTTGTTGCCAGCGGGCTAATGAAGGCAATCGAAAATATTAGTAAAAAAACTTTCTTACCAATCGCGCAGCTTAATTTATGATAGTACCAGTAATTTGGTTGAAAGCTTTAATGCTCAGGTTGCCAAATATGTAGGGGGCAAGCGAGTAAATTATTCACTTCGGCGTTCTTATGCAGGACGTTGCGCTGCAGCTGTTGTGTCCTTCAATACAGGAACACTTCACACAACAACTTACAAAGTCGTTTTTGGAACAGAGCCCAACCGTTTGATTGAAAAATTAGAAAAAATTAGAAAACGTAAAGTAGAAAAATCTAGACAGAAACCACCCACTTTTAAGAAACGAGAGGTTCCAGTATCGAAGGACGCCCACTACGGCGAAAACTGCCAACAGCCCGACATGAGCCCAGACGAGTATGAGGACCGGAAGACTTCCTTTTTGAATGAACTGAGGTTGTCTTCTGATGAGCGAATAGAGCTTGAAAGGTCGACAGTTTTACAGAGACATAGTGCAGAGTGGATGAGCAGGAGGAGAAAATTACTTACCTCTTCAGTATTTGGCGAAGTTTGCAAAAAACGAGAAAGTACAAGTTGTGCTTCTCTCGTAAAAAAAATTATCTATGGTAGTAATCTCTCCACCGTTCCTGCAATACGGTATGGCATTGACAACGAAGAAACCGCAATAAGACAGCTTGAAAAACAGGAGAACATTCAGATCGAAAGTTGCGGGTTGTTCGTTGATCATGAATATGAATTTTTGGGAACCACACCTGATGGCAAATATGCAGACGGCTTAGTAGAAATAAAATGCCCAGTTTCTTTGGCAAAATTTTCATTAGAAAATGCCATGAAAAAGCATTCTTTTTGGAAGTTCGATTCAACTTCAAACAATTACATAATCAACAAACAGCATCACTGGTATTACCAAATTCAAGGCCAATTACATATTACCCAAAAAGACGTCTGCATGCTTGGCATTTGGTTTGGTGAAGCTGTACCTATGAAAGTGTATTTGATTCAGCGCGATGACGAATTTTGGAAGACAAAAATGGAAGCCAAATTAGTCAAATTTTATTACAATTGCATGCTTCCAGAATTAGTCGACCCACGGCATTCTCGGTGCATGCAAATACGAGATCCGCCTTATACTATTAAATCAATGGAAGAAAGGAAAGCAAGGACAAAAAGCGCGTCCAAAGATTTGGAACCGAATGCAACTGATGAATAGAAGGTATAGGTAAATCAGATTAAGTAGATATGCCATCGTGCGTGTTCAGAAAGTGTAATGTAAATTGTGATACCAAAGTTAATAAAACACAAGGGATCTCATACCACATGTAAATACGCAATATACTTCGATTTATTTTTGACATGTTTTAATATTATTATTTAATATGCTTAATATTTAATTATTTTATATTGTGAATGTGAGGATCATGTGGGTCTTTCTTTAATTTTAACGATTGTCTGGCAGTTTGAGTACTATAAGCGACCCACCCAAATGTCCTTTCTTTGGTACTGTTCGTCGTGACACTCGTGACGTTGAGCTCCTTGCGTTATAAGTTGAGCTCCACGATAACTGACAAATGCTTGCACTGACTGGACGGGTCCACTCAAATCTGTGTGGTGCTTTCTTCAAAAGACCATCTCAGACACTAATCTGCATAGTCTTCATGTATTTTATTATTTTAATATTGTGAATGTGAGGACCGTGTGTGTGGGTTTTTATGTAATTTTATCGATTGTCTGGCAGTTTGAGTACTATAAGCGACCCACCTAAATGTCTATATATTCCAATGAGAAAAGAGCGTGTTGACTTAGTTAATAAGTTAAACGTAACGAACCTTAGCGTAACGAAGGTTGAGTGGGTGAAGCGTAACTCAGGGGCGACGACAAGCAAACTTTAGGGTAATGTTTTTTAGTGGTAGGTAGGTGGTAGGGGTAGTAGGTAGTAGATAGGTGTAGGTAGGTGGTAGGTAGGTGAAGGTAGGTAGTAGGTAGGTAGGTAGTAGGTAGGTAGTAGGTAGGTAGTAGGTAGGTAGTAGGTAGGTAGTAGGTAGGTAGTAGGTAGGTAGTAGGTAGGTAGTAGGTAGGTAGTAGGTAGGTAGTAGGTAGGTAGTAGGTAGGTAGTAGGTAGGTAGTAGGTAGGTAGTAGGTAGGTAGTAGGTATGTAGTAGGTAGGTAGTAGGTAGGTAGTAGGTAGGTAGTAGGTAGGTGTAGGTAGGTAGTAGGTAGGTAGTAGGTAGGTGTAGGTAGGAAGTAGGTAGGTGCCAGCCTGAAGGAATGGAGGACCCATCCCAGGCTGTAAATTCATTTCAGGACAGTATTCTCAACCAAGAAACAGCTGAAATTGCACAAGAATATTTAGAAGTGGTACAGCCGGAGATTTATGATGGTCATGATTCTTACTCAATAATGTTCTCAGATAGTATAGGAAGAGGTGTAGGTAAATTAATAAGTAATAACCTGAGTTTTTCCCATCAAAATCATTGTATGCCAGGGTCAACATACCAACAGATAGTGGCCTCAGTAACTAAAAATGTTTATGATATAAATACTGATATAACTATATTTGTAGGAAATAGCTCAAAAATTAAAATAGAAGACATCACAAACTATGTAACTGAGTTGTTAAAGTTGAAGTGTCGGAAAATAATATTGTGTGCTTTTCCATACCTACCTCAAAAAATTGTCAAGCAGGAAAAATAATTATATTCACTTGCTAAACAGGCATGTTCATTTCTTAGTTGGTCACTATAGTGACAAACTTATTTACTTTGATACCAACAGTTTTGTTGATAGACTTAAGTTGACTCGGGGTAATGTGTATCTACCTATTAGTTGTAAACACAAAATAGCTAGGCTATTAGTTTATAATACTCACTCAGACTTATGTAGTATGTCGATGCATAGTTCCATAATTAACACGGCCAATATTAGTAATTATACTAATACTTATTTTTACAATGTTTTAAATTTTTCTTTGGACAATCCTTGTGTAACTTTAGACGATTCTCGAGTGGGTTCCAATAGTAGTAGGATTTCATTGCCTGATAGCATGGGAGTCTTGGGACGCACTCCGGATAATTTAAACTAGTTAGAACTGTCTTGTGTTGAGCTCGATAAGCATATAATAGTGTGCGTTTACAGACCCCCAAATTATCAAAACTACTCTATATTTGAGTCAGTAATGGAAGATGCTTTAGCAAAACTTGCTACTAGTCATAAATCTCTAGTTATCTGTGGTGATTTTAATGTTAATATTTTAGACAAAAATTCGAATACCAGTAGATTTTTACATCTTTTTAAATCATTTAACCTGTTAAACGTGTTTTCAGAACCAACCCGAATTACTGCAAATTCCGCTACATGTATTGATAATGTTTTTTGTGGTTGTGAATACTTGGATAAATCCATTGTAAATTACCTACCATCTGATCACAGCGGTCAATCCGTAGTTTTCGAGTCCTACACACCAGTACAAAAAATACAAATGACATCTAGACAAATAACACCCAGCAATTTAAATAAGTTTAATGATAATTTAATTAGTAATTTAGGCATTCCAAGCCAAATTATTGACAATATAAATCTGTTTTATGAGGAATTCTTTTCGGTGATTCACACCGAGTTCAATAATACCATAAAAACGAAAACTAAATCTATTTGCCCTAAGTTTATGTTCAGTGACTGGGCAGCAAAGGGCATTAGGAAAAGTAGGGAGCGATTGTTTGAGCTGTACGGTCTTAAGCCTTACATTAACTCTGAAACTTTTAATAAATATGTTGCAACTTACTCTAAAATCTTCAAAAACGCTTGCAAAGTAGCTAAAGCCTTATTCATTAGCAACAAGATTAAATCCGCCGATAATAAAATAAAGACGGTTTGGAAAATTATCAATAGTGAAACGAATAGAAATAAAAAATAATAATAATGATATCACTCTAGAGACTTCACGTGGCCTTTTAAATTGTAAAAACGATGTTGCTCAAGAATTTGTAGATTTCTTCACTAGTATCCCACTTAAAACTACTGAAACCTTAAATTCATCACCCTTGCTTTCTATTGAGTTACTTAGAGCGAACGTTTCAGCCTGCCCGGTTGAGTTTCAATTTAAACATATAAACCCCATAGCAGTCATTAAAGCTTTTAAGGAAATAATTTTACTATGGGGACGGGCTGCAGACATCGAGTCTATATTTATTCTGCAGAAAATAGCTATTAGAGCCATATATGGTCTACGAAGGCGCGATTCTCTGAGAGAGCTGTTTAAGGAAATTAACATCATGACAGTACCTTGTCAATACAGTGAAAACATCATGTACGTTAGGAAAAATCTGCATTTGTTTAGTAAAAGAGGTGATAGACACCACTATAATACGAGAAATAGAGACCAACTAGTTCAGCCAGGTTTCAGGCTAGCTAAAGTAGACTCATCTTTCATGGGGTACTGTTTAAAATGTTACAATAAAACTCAGTTGAAGAATGTGAGGGGGTACCCTACCCTCACATTCTTCAACTGAGTGAGACGAAATTCAAAACTTGTGTAAAACGCACACTATGTAGGCAAGCATACTATAAGTTGGGGGATTACATTGATGATAAAAATGCTTGGCTCAATGCTGGTCCTGCTTCACAACCTTAGGGGCAAATAAATCGACTATCATGTGAAGTTAGTGTAGAGGCTGCAGAAGATTGTAAAAATATCTTTGCATTGTATAGATTCAATGTCTTAATATTGTATAATTGCATGGCACATGTGTGAGTACTATGTACCTACTATAAAGCCACTTTTTACATTTTTACATTTAGTTATATTTTAGTGACGTTGCCCTGGTGGCTGGGAGAATGTCATGCTCACTCAAATGTCTCGCTGATGGTGGCGGGTGTGTCGGATCATTTAGTTCCCTTCAAAATGGTTGAGTTAGATGGTGCTGATCCATGCGTCATGTTCGTGAACGGGCGCTGTCAGTGGAGACTGGTCATCTCTTAGCTGCCATGGTTTATATATTTTTCTTTGATTTGTATTTTATATCTTTTTACTCTGGACGCTCTTAACTTGCACGTCTTGCTACATAGTTCTCACATAATATACTATCTCAACATGAATGATATAATGTACCAAGATTTTGTAACAAATTCTGATTTAAAAGAGTGTCCATGGAGTTTCTTGCCCGTTCTTCTTCATGAGATCTACGTTAGGGAACTGGCAACTACAGTACTTTCACAAGTTATTATGCCTTGTGATTGTGACTGTAGCGTAGGAGTGCAATGCGTCGTTTCGGGAGTTGCTGCGTCGGGCTGCGCGGCGCCGGATGTTACCGGCGGCGAGTGCTGTGGGTGCGGGGACGCGCGGCGGCGTGTGCCGTGGCGGCGGGTGTGCGGGGCTCCGGGTCGCGGGGAGGCGGTTGCACGTTGCGGCGTGCATTCGTTGTTCCGTGATTCGGGGTCTCGAGCATTCGTTGTGCGGTTTGCGTCGCTGCGTGCTTTCGTGCTCGTAGTGTTCGTTGTTGCGGGCATTCGGTGGCGTTTGGTTCGGCGTGGTGACTTTCGGAATGACGTATTGCACTCGTAGTTTCGTTCTTCTTCCGTCCTTCTGACATTCAAAAGTGCCTGTAATGGCTTAATTGAAATAAAATATTTGAGTTTGAGTTTGTCCTTTCTTTGGTATTGTTCGTCGTGACGTTGAACTCCTTGAGTTATAAGTCGAGCTCCACGATAACTGACAAATGCTTGCACTGACTGGACGGGTCCACTCAAATCTGTGTGGTGCTTTCTTCAAAAGACCACTTCCGAGATCCGCCTAAAGGGGGGGTGAAGGGGGGCAAGGGGGTCAACATTAAAAATGGTTTTTACTTTTCCGAGCCTCTATACGAATTCCTCAAAAAAACACGTAAAGTCTCTTTGTTTCCGAGATACGATAGGGAGGGGGAGAAGGGGGGAAGGGGGGGTTTGGGACTTTTCCCATACTCACGAGAGTTAGTTGTTTACGAATCTGTCAAAATATACCCACCTCCCCATCCACCATCTGGGAGAACAATTCTGTCAGTGAGTCAGTCAGTCAGTGGTAATCGAGCTTTATCCTTCCTTCCTTATCCTTGCATAGTATAAAACAAAGTCGCTATTTTTGTCTGTTTGTTTGTCTGTATGCTTAAATCTTTAAAACTACGCAACGGATTTTGATGCGGTTTTTTTTAATAGATAGAGTGATTCAAGAGGAAGGTTTTAGTATATAATTTGAACGACATCCACGCGGGTGAAGCCGCGGGCATCAGCTAGTATAGTATAAAATGGTACGGAACCCTTCGTGCGCGAGTCCGACTCTCACTTGGCCGGTTTTTTTTTCATTTATTTTCTTATGATTCTGATATTTGGCGGTAAAAAAAGAAAGAGATGGAATGATACATTTTTGTCGTGAGTACGACAAGGACGCGTGCACTCCAGACTCCAGACATAGAATAAAAGTACAGATTCAATTGTCAACACTAGTGTCTCTTTTTTTCTTATTGGTTTTATCGAGCTCTTTTGTATCATTTTGACATGCTGCGGCACACTTTTTTCGGTGGCTTTGTAGGTGTGTAACATATCTGTTTAATAGAATATCATTGTTTCTAGGAGTCAGTTTTTTTTGACATAATCACCATGGTAAATATCTAATCTGATTTACATATACAATTTCATACTCAGGATCATTTATTTGACTCCACTTTGATATCAAATAAAGTTTACAAACGTTTTCAGTAGGTACAATATATTATTTTTGTAATTGGGAATAACAATTTCATTTTGTATTGTGCATCTAAAATAATAAAATTATATAGTACAATTTAATATATGTACATTATTAATCTCGCTATGCTAATAATCACTAATAATCACATATTTGACAACATATCAAAATCAGTGACAATAAAGTTACAATTTAGTTGGCGAGTCAAAGTCTGACGTGGCGACCCACTGTGCATACGTACATGTGTGCGTGTGCGGGGCGCGAGCCTCGATCGTTGTGAGTGTAGAGCTAAAAACCTAAACTTCGCGCGGCGCGTCCGCGAAGCCGGCCCTTAATTTGGTAAGTTACCTAGATCACAAAACAAATCTTCAGTATAGGTAATAATGTAAAAGTTAGCAGTAACTACAGCTAGTAATAAAACAATTACCTGAGTTAGAATGTGTTGGAACTCCAGTAGAGGTTTCATGTTCAGTGAACAAAGTAGGATAGGCTTGCATCAAAAGACGTGACTTCTGCGTAAGAAACCTCGCCTCAAAATGTTTATGACACACACATTGTTTACCTAATTCAACCACACTCAAAGCACGCAGGGAAGCACAGTTTATAGAATCTAACCACTTATTGCGTCTATTTTCACAAGCTGGGAACTTGTGTAATAATATAGCGTCCTGTCGCGTATTACTACAGCCCGGTACACAACACTTGTTATAGCGCATTATGAAAGTCTCGACGCTAATACGGAGGAACTAGGGCTCAACTCAACGTAATTAGCGGAGAAATCAAAAATAATGTGTAATATACGGAATCACTATGACGAAAAACAATGTGTTTACCGCGAATGATGCCGGACATACAACAACAACAAGATGGCGGAGGAGGAGGCGGACGGACGGCCGGGGTAGCCGCAGGCGACACAGGGGCATGAAGGAGTTGCAGGGGGGGTACAAACGTCATATATCATTTTCCCGCTGTCATTCGTGTGTCTCTGTTTTTTGCCTAGAACATTACGGGACCAGGTAAGCGTGCAATTAAAGAATAGCTATTTGAAGAATTACGAGGTTTTATTTGGAATACATAATAGTGGCGACGAAAAGCGGGATAATGATTGGATCTATAGAAAATTATAAGCCGGAGCAGGATTTCCATGCTTATATGGAAAGGATGGATCAGTTTTTTGTTGTTAACGATGTCAAGCAGGAGAAAATGGTTCCTATGTTTATTACACTAATTGGTTCGGAACCTTACAACGTATTAAAAAACTTGCTGTCGCCGATTAAGCCGGCAACAAAAACATATCAAGAATTAGTAGAGATTCTCACAAAACATTACGTATCAAAGAGATCTGCAATTGCGGAACGATACGAATTTTACAATTTGAAACAGAAAGAGGGTCAAAACATCAATGACTTTGTAGTCGAAATTCGAAAAAGAGCATCATTGTGTGAATTCGGAACGTTTTTAACTGAAGCTTTGCGAGACCGCTTTGTTTGCGGCATCGCAAATGAAAACATAATAAAAAGATTGTTATCTGAAGGAGACAAGTTAACGTTGGACGACGCAGTGAAACAGGCGACCGCTTGGGAGAGCGCCGAAAATGAAGCCAAAAATATGATACCATCTGTACCAGTGTACACAGTCAACAGAAACATCCCACGACGCCCCAACTTGCCCCAAAAGATGGAATGCTACCGCTGCGGGGGGGCACATGATGCAGAGAGATGTTTTAAGAAAAATGCGACCTGTTATGCTTGTCAAAAAGTGGGCCACTTGGCACATAAATGCAAGTGGCGTCCACAAAGCAAAGGGCAAAAGAGTGTGAAGCAAGTGGAGAAAGTATTTAAGAAAATATTTATTAGAAAATGCAAAAACAAACAATAATTAACAAAATGACGTGCATCCCACTTGAATGCAATTATTCGAGTGCGGGGCGGGTGACCGGAGTTGTGACCTGCGCCAAAATAACGAAAATGCAATTTTCGACATCACAGCGCCACGTAGGGCATCGGTGACCTCATGGGGTTTTTTGCGATTATTTCATAAACTATACATCCGATCGCAACCTAAACTAGACATAAATCCATATCTCATTAAGCTAAATCCTGGACCACCAAAAAAAAAAAATGTAAATTTTGACCGTTCCACTATGGCAGTTAACGTGTTAACCTGGTAGCAAAAGCTATAACAGCTGCTTCCGATGACGTACCTGCGGAAGGTATTAATAAATCGGACTACAGGCAACTGTCCTGTGTCCTGTACAGGTGGATAGGTTACCCTTCCTCGCCGAAAAAAATGGGGGAGGGTGACCATGTCTCTCACTGGACTGTAGAAACAAAACTTGTTAAAAAGTAGCTGGAGGACATCTACTTAAACAACATTAAGACCCCAATTAAAAGAGGGTTAGCCTGGTGTGACACCAATAAAGTTAACCCAAAGCACCTAAAGATGTGCTAGTTGCAAGGTTTTTAGCATAATTATTTTGAGAAGACAAACTAGTTTATAGAACTATTCTCCTATATAAATCAGATGTCTCAACTTACTGTGCAGCATTAGAAATTAATACATTTTTTCATTCATCAAGTTCCAATAGTTATTTGACTTACTAAGCCAGCAGTACAAAAACCACCAATATGAGACACTGCAATATTATTTCACTGGCCAAAAATTTCAGTTTATTCAAGCTCCTTAATTGAGATAGCTAGGCAAACAGTTTAATTACTCTTTCTAGCCTTAGATTATAGAATTCTGGATCTCACATTATTAGAAAATAACCCTGAAAATCTTATTTTTATGTAAGATGAGATCAGTCTTTGACCAAAGTTTGGTTTAAAGACAGATTCAAAAGCTCACAGACATTCAGGTTGGTTGTTGCGGAAACACCAAACCACTGTGTCTACTCTATTAGAATACATTAATAACCTATAGAAAAATCTCAAAATAAAATAAGCACAGACAGGAGTGTCACAAGTTTATTTATTTCTCTATCAGGAAATTAAGACCTGCTCCAAGAACAATGATTGCAGGTTGATATTTAGTATTCTTAAAGATGCTAATATTGATGCCCCATCAGGCAGCATCAAGTCAGCTGTAACCTCTAGAAGATGGTTGGAGTAAAGACTTGTACAAGAAATACTTTGATAGAAGAAATTGGATGAGTATTTATATATTTCAGAAATTTCATTGACATCCATTTAACAAAATTGATAAGATGAACTCCAATGTTGACTTATTTATTGCAGTTCAATATTTCTGATATTGATTAGGTTGACATTTGTATTACATTTTGAAAATACAACTCAACATTTTAATTGACCTACCTATTCCTTGTTAAAGGTTTAATTTAGAATTATTTTCTTGTAACTCTAAAGTAATTATATTTTTTGTTTAATTTCCAAAGAAGTTAACAATTAAGTAAGGAGTGTTATGATTCTTGTTATAGTGAACTATAATAAAACTGATTTAAATTCTAGAAACTGTAATATAATTCATTCATCATAGCGTTTGTGTCTATCACCAGCAGATACCAAACAGGTCTTCAATACAACGCTGTGTGTCTTCGAGAAGCACATAATATGACTGTTTTGCATTCCAACAAAACAGGTATTATGTGTGAAGAAGACACACAGCGTTGCAGCAAGTCTCTTGCTGGTGCCTTGAAGACTCTATGAGATTGACAGCTCGTGTCAGTCAGGCGCCCCCCTCTGCGAGAAAAGGAGCGCACGCTGGTGTGAGACAGAGACAGGTATAAAACCATGGACAATTTGGTAAGTTTTTAACCATAGATACCAGTTTAAGGCATTTTTACAACAGCTTTCTTTAATACAACGCTGTGTGTCTTCTTCACACATAATACCTGTTTTGTTGGAATGCAAAATAGTCATATTATACTAAAAGGCACGCCATTTTTTTTGGGCGGGTAGAAAATCATCGAATAACCCCTCCCGCTCTTGGGCAGAGTGAAAGGGAATGTCAGACTTCTACGGACTAAAAACCAACCATGTTGTGTGAAGCCGCGGTATCTCTTTCGAACAACGCGCAGCCCTGACGGGGAATAGGCACGCCTCTGCCCTAACCCTTTGGAGATAAAAGGCATGATCTTTTCTTGAACCAAAGTCGCTTTCTCTGTCCCTATGTCCCTTTGCATGCTCAAATCTTTAAAACTACGCAACGGATTTTGATGCGGTTTTTTTAATAGACAGTGATTCAAGAGGAAGGTTTTAATACCTTTTTTGCACCCGTGCAAAGCCGGTGCGGGTCGCTAGTTGCTGTATAAAACTCACCTTTCTCCACTTTATTCTCCTTCCCTTTCTTCTCCGCTTTCTTTTCAACGACCTTCTCCTTTTTCTTCTCTTCTTTTTTCTCCTTCTTAGTCAGTTCGGGTTTTTTGTCGCTCTTCTTAGCGGGCTCGGGTTTGGGTGTGTCTGGTTTCTTGGCTTCTGGCTGTTTCTTGGATTTAGCTTCTGGTTGCTGTTGTTGTTGTTGTTTCTTCTTTTCTTCTTCTTCGGCCTGGGGAGGGAATATTATTGATTAATAGGATGTAATAGTCTTTTTAGGGTTCCGTACCTCAAAAGGAAAAAACGGAACCCTTATAGGATCACTTTGTTGTCCGTCTGTCTGTCTGTCTGTCTGTCTGTCTGTCAAGACCTTTTTTCTCAGGAACGCGTGGAGGTATCAAGCTGAAATTCATATCAAATACTCAAGTCTATGGTCTCTTGGAGCTGTGAAAAAATCAAACTTCTAAGTCAACGCGATCAAAAGATACTCCCGTTTATGCCGCAAATTTTCGACACTCGCAAGGGAATCAAAACCTACAGGGTACTTCCCGTGAACTCAGAATCTTGAAATTTGGTACGAAGCAACGTCTTATAGCATAGATAAAGGAATAATTACGAAAACCATAAATTTTTAGTTACATCAAGATACTCCCGTTTATGCCGCAAATTTTCGACACTCGCAAGGGAATCAAAACCTACAGGGTACTTCCCGTGAACTCAGAATCTTGAAATTTGGTACGAAGCAACGTCTTATAGCATAGATAAAGGAATAATTACGAAAACCATAAATTTTTAGTTACATCACATAATATATTTTTTTTACGGAACACTCGGTGCGCGAGTCCGACTCGCACTTGGCCGGTTTTTTCGTGTATATTTGTGTGGGCCTGTCTTTGGGAACTAACGAGTTCGAATGTTTAGAACGTGCGATTCGG
This sequence comes from Diarsia mendica, assembly GCA_949316265.1. Classification (NCBI taxonomy): domain Eukaryota; kingdom Metazoa; phylum Arthropoda; class Insecta; order Lepidoptera; family Noctuidae; genus Diarsia; species Diarsia mendica. The sequence continues at coordinate 3,020,499 of OX438917.1, forward strand.
CTAATGAGTTATCTATACAAATAAATAAAATTGAAATGTCTGTTTGTAGTTTAATAATAACAGTTGTTAACGTTAATTTTTAACTTAACGTTAATGGTTGTAATAATTAAAAATCTGTAAAGCTATTACTTTACAGAGTTTTAATTATTTTTAAGCTATTGCATAGCTTCTATCGCGGGCCTTGAGCGTGGAGAGCGAATCCAGAAATTCCGTAAAGAAAATAACCTAAGCCTAGGTTGCTAGGTTACGGAAAGGTTGTCAAAATAAATAATTTAAAACGTGTAAAGGTGTAAAGTTTTCTGTTTTGTCTCTCTGCTTTCTCCTTCCAAAATATTCTTACTCGTATAATTTGTGTACAAAGTGTTTTAAATATGAATACACAAAGTGCATTTATTAATGAAGAAAGTCACGAAAAAATAGTGAAAGATAATGAGTGAGTACTACATTCATTTTTGATAAAAAATCTTATGCAATAGCTTTACCGCGGCAGTCTCCGAGTGCCACACGTTTTTATTGTAACATTAAGGTGTTACAGTCGCGAATCATGATTTTTTGACGTGATAACGTCTTATAATTCGATGGCCGGCTGCACGCACGAAAAAAGATGACGTCATGAGTCGTTACCTCGCTCTGAGGCGTTACCTCGCTCTGAGGCGTTCCATAGCAACGGCGTGTTAATTGTCGTTCCATAGCAACGGCGTGTTAATTGTTTGTTTATAGCAATGTAAGTGCTGTATTTTCTTATGACGTTGTCACGTTCAGGTATCGCCAGTAAACCGACTTTACAGACAACCGATTTTTTTACAAATCTTTCGAGTCAAATTGCAAGAAAATATCTTAAGAAAATTTAAGACGGGCTACCCTCTTACCTTAACTCTTTTTTTGGGTAGGAAATAAAATGACTCCTCCCGCTCTAAGGGGAGCTGAGGGGAGCCACCCATGTTTCTTTTGACCCTTTCTGTTCCAGAGCCGCGGTTTGTCTTTCGAACAGTTCCGCAGCCCCAACAGGGGGTCTAAAACGGCCACTTTCGCAGATCATAATATGAATTGCGTAAAAAGCGTAAAATGGACCTTTTATTGCGTCTGTGACAATTTAAGAAAATAGATCATAATAGGAAAATAATACGAGTTGCGTTAAAATTCGTAAAATGGTCACAGACGCACTTACTATTATAAAAGGTTTATTTTACACTTTTAAAGCAATTCGTATTATGATCTCCTAAAGCGGCCATTTTAGACGCCCAGGCGTCGTCCCTGCAATGTTGCTGACATCTCTTTCTCGACACGGCCTGTCATCATCAGTACAACCCTGGCGTTTCCACCTGAAGGTACATTACCTGTTGCTTAGCGAGCTGCTTCCTCTGCTTCTTAGAGAGCGTCTGCGTGTCCGGCAGAGAGTTGGATCTCTGCGGCTCTTTCACCTGTTTGGCGAACTGTTCCGGCTGTGGAGTCTTCTCTTTTGGCTCTTTGTGCTTTTTCTGGAAAAATATAGGAGACAAAGTTGTATTAAAGAAAACATAAGTGTAAAAGAGACCTCGTCAAGTCTCACAGTAAAACAAAGTTATATAATCCAGACTCTGTAGCTGCTACAACCCGGTAATCAAACAGAGACCAACGTTACAGTGTACCATATAGATAAATAGGTAACGGTGAGTACATCTGTCGCATGCCTGAGGACCTACAGATAGTTGTTTAGGGTCTGGGTGTGTTTGTGTATGTGAGTTTATATGTTTGTGAACGCACCCACGATACAGGAGAAATTCCTAGTGTGAGGCAACGTGTTTAAACAAAAATGTAATTGAGGTTTACCTTTTGCTTAGATCCTTTAGCGAGCTGGTTGATGTGTGCCAGCGCCTGTTCCCACGTCTGTTTGCGATTGTCTGCGCTCTTAGCTGTGGCCGGCGCGGGTGCGGGCTCCTCGCATACGTTCAGTACTAGAAGGAAATAAATATACATTGATTATTTACTAGTAAGTAGTGTAAAAAGAAACGTGGAATAGCGGATCGGACAAAAAACTAATTAGTCCGTCAAATAGATTTCCAAAAGATATTGACCACATTGTTTTTCTTTTTTCACGTAAACTTAAAATAAAGACGATACAGTGCTTCGAAAACTCGTGTGACGTCATATGATAGTACATTTTGACGACACAAGTGACGTTTCAAGCCCCACTCCAAGATCTTTGACGCGTTTTATCTTCGTCATTTTTTATTGATTTGATAAAACAAAAAACACGTATTCAATATTTTTCGATAATCTAACTTACGGACTAAACAGAATCATATTATTTTGACCCAGTCCGATCCCCTATTATAAAAACGAGAAACAAACTGTTTTAATAACTTGAGCGGTATGAATATGAGTAAGCGAAAAATTCTAGAACGAGCTTACAAAATGACAAAATGTGGGGTGTGATTAATCCATTTTACGTATAAAAAATTCTAGCCGTGGGACCAAATTATAAAGTGTGCGACTAAATTATTAACTGCCGCACTCAGAGAGCTTAAATGATTACTTAGGCCATCCCTTAGTAAAGGTTTTGACAGTTTTTGTATGACAAAACTGTCAAAATCTTTGGCTTTTGAGTACCGCAGTAAGTGTGCGACTAAATTACTAAGTAAGCGACTAGAAATAAAGAAAGGGCAACTTAAATATTAAGATAGAGACGATTTTTAGAAATTGAAGTTTTACATACATAACGATACGATATTTTTATAATTTCAATCCTAGGAAAACTTGTATGGAAGAGAGCAAAGCGAGCTCGGGACTTGAGGCACCCCAACTCGGACAGGTTAAGTTAGAAGATGGCGGGGTTGAGTGAGCGAGGGTAGACTCCGGCAATTTCCGAACAAAACGCGAGGTTGTAAGCTATATGTATGGCGACGCACCATCGTCTGTAGTGTTTAGCACTTACCAGTCACATGTTTGTTGTTGTGCACGAGCTGAGCGAGCGGAGTGTCGCTGCGCTCGCCGGGCACGGACACGGTGACGGCGCCATCGCCCGGTGAGCGACGGACCATCACTATCCCGCCACCCGCGCCACCATCTGGGGAGAGGATAGCGTTTTAATCATAACATAACACGCCTAATACGCCTGTAATCCTGTAAGAAGTCCTGCCAGGGCTACGGAATTTATCCAAACGAGTTACCACGGCTCTGGAACGCATAAGAAGGAACACAGACAAGTTTTAGTCAGTAAGAGTCTGACACTCTCTTCACCCAGAACGGGAATAAGTTGGTGTTTGATAATTTCCCATTCTTAAAAAAAACCGGGATTCTACATGGAGCGACTGCCAATGTGTCCTCCTGTAAATACGACACTTTAAGAGGAAATGCGAGTGCTGTCTCTCTCCGTCCATCCGTCTGTCTCTCTCCACTATCGCTGTCTCTCTCCGTCCTGCTGCCCTCAAATTCGTGCGATAAGGACAACTGCAGATCCGACTCAAAAGCTTAAGTAAAAAGTTATAATTCGAGGTTTGGCTCTCGCCTATTTCCTCCTCCAATATTGAACCAATTTAAAAGATACTTTAGACTATGAATAAGAAGGATATATACTACGCCGCTATGTTTTTCTTTTTTCGTTAAGAGGAAACGTGAGTGGTCTTTTCTCCATACAAACGCTCTCGCCTGTTTTCTTTTTGGTTAATGACCCTAGAGCAATGGTTTTTTACAGAATAATAAATATTAACTATTTCTATGCCCCTATGTTTTCCTTTTTGGTAATAAATTATTTTTATAAGCACTAGAACCCTCAAAAAATGCTCAAAATTGCTTGTTTAGATCGCTGTTAACAGAGTCCTAGTGTACAAATTTGACAACTATTAACGAAAAAAGAAAAAAATAGCGGCGTAGTATATAACCTCCTTATTCATTGTCTAAAATATCTTTTAAATTGGTTCAATATTGGAGGAGGAAATAGGCGAGAGCCAAACCTCGAATTCTAACTTTTTTCTATAGTTGTCCTTATCGCACGAATTTGAGGGCAGGAGGACGGAGAGAGACAGCGATAGTAGAAAGAGACAGCACTCGCATTTCCTCTTAATAGTTGTCAAATTTGTACACTAGGACTCTGTTAACAGCGATCTAAACAAGCAATTTTAAGCAGTTTTTGAGGGTTCTAGTGCTTATAAAAATAATTTATCACCAAAAAGGAAAACATAGGGGCATAGAAATAGTTAATATTTATTATTCTGAAAAAAATCATTGCTCTAGGGTCATTAACCAAAAAGAAAACAGGCGAGAGCGTTTGTATGGAGAAAAGACCACTCGCATTTTCTCTTACGGTGCAAGTAACACATTTTGAGACAAAAGGCTTGCATATAGAATATTTTTGGAAACTTTAGTAATAAAATCCACCGTGATTAAGTTCTATATAGGTGGTTAGAACCGATAAGCAACCTGTATGTTACCAAAGGGAGAAAAATTGCAACTTATTTATAGATGCAAAAGCGATGCATAAGAGTTCGAATTGTTATCCTGAGTGGCACTGGGAACTAACGGTGCAAATTGCGCGCCGTAAATGAATGATTGAACGTTAAAGCGATACAGTTCATTCGTTGAGTGACAAATAAGATCCTAACAAGTTCTTATTTTCGGTGGAGATAAACAACAACGGCTTTGTGTTATGGCAGCTTTTATTTGTGATCTATTTTGCGAGTATTCAAAAATTATGTGTTTAACGCAGGATAACCATCATGGAGCCCTTGCAAATGGTTTTTTATTGTGAAATCATGGTATATTTACTAAGTAAATTTTGATGCGCCTTCGATCTAATCAAGAATTAGCAAAAAATATGCGGTGATCAAATAAATAAGATAATACTTCATAAAAATTTGGTTGTTAAAAACCTAACAATAAGGTTTCAAAAAAAGTATAATGTCAAACTACATCAGAAACAGTTATCAAAACTCATTTTATTGTATGTTATTGTAATAAAATACCATTCAACAAGATACTTTTCAAGGACTCCATTTTTAAAAATGGCGATTTGAAATAGAACTTGCAGTTCATTTTTACACTCATTTGTTACCATAGTAGAGCTCCTAGGTCCAAAAATCCCTTATTAGTACCTAGTAGTGATTATTTTCACTTAACAGGTCTTGTTGCCTTTGCGTTGAATTGGGGATCCTCAAGACGGGTACAAAACCCATTTAGGAAGGTAAATAAAGTAAAATTTAATTTAATTGTAAATGTTGGCTGGAATCCTTGACTTTTTATTTCGATGCCTGATTTCCTACTGATAGTTTGCAAATTTTCATTTTTCATTTATACAAGAGACATTCAGAAGGGTAGCTGATCATGCCTTGCCTACCAATCTGTGATTAACACCGTGTATAACGTAAGTAGATTAAAAAAATTACAAAGTGAACTAGTGATTTCATAACTGTTTCATAAACTATTCAATTAAGTACCTAAAATGTAGGAAATTTACTTAAATACAAATCATACTCTATTTAAATTTATTAATATGTACGGAACCTGCGATAGTGTTAGAACTGTAAGATCTTAATTGGTTCTAAATGAGAGAAAATTGTTGCTTAAGGTTTTCAAGAACCATCTTTTGGAATCGATCTACCCGTTACAGTGGCATATTAGAGTATATTAGACCTTACAAAGGCAATTACACTAGGTTCCAAATGAGCTGCAATAATAACTCTTGAGCCACTACAGGTGATAAGTAACTTATATATACTACTTATTTAGTACTAAAGGTGCCAAATAAGGAAAAATTACCACCTATTAAGGTACGGTTCTTAATGGGAGATTTTAAGATGTCTTAAGCTTCTTTGAGTTCTAAAAGATTGAAAATTGAAACCTTTATGCGTCTTTAACTAATAAATTCGGCCTAGTGCCACCATAAGTTATAAAGCAGGAACAAAAATCACTCAAAAGCAACTGTTAGTGATAAGAGTTACTCATATGCAAATTCGAGCGCTGTTTGCATCTATAAGTAATACCGTACACTCTTGCATCACTTAAATGCTACCTACAGTTGCAGAATAAGTTCCAAAATACACTAACGTGCTACTTGGGTAGTCGCGAGCTCGAACTCACTGGCAGGCGGAACCAAAAAGCACGCTGTCTCACTCTCACGCTGTGTCGCTGTCAAAGTGAGATGCACGGTAATTCAGAGTAAAAGGCGCGCGTGATAAAATACAAAAAGGCCTTTGGAAGAAGGGGTTTTATGAAAAAACCACTGCATCCATCAATTTCAAATAAAATTTATTGAATTCTTCGATAACTGTGCATTGTCGGTACAGGCTTCGTTTTGGAAATTTGATATCTAGTTTACGCCCAAAGTTGTGTTAAAATTAGCAATAAAAACGGATCTTTGGGAGCTTATAACTTTTTACTGGCATTTTTTTTATATATTCTGTTTCCGTACAGACAAAATTAGTAATGAGACAAAACGATATCATGTTTAACTTTGGATGTACAGTGTCAAATAGTGGAGTAGAGTAAACCCCCTCCGAAGTTTCTATAGAAAAAATGTTGCCTAGCGTCACCTTAACTACCTGTAATGGCTGTCAAAAATCACACAAAAAACTGACAAACAACAAATATACACTTGCTACTAGAAAAGCATGCTTGTTTGCTACTAGGTGGTATGCTCATTTGTAGCATGCTTTCAGCCGTGACGCCGAGTCGCGAGCCTAACAGGAACATTTCGAGTGACGTAAATGGGGACGTGGCTTTCCAGTGCGATCAAATTATCTTGGCAGCCCTGAACATAGGCTTTGCGAAATTTTACGCATGTAAACTTGGGAATAAAACTGTTATTGCCAGATAAACCAATACTTAAACGATCAGAAAATATCTAATTTAAACAGTGAGAAATACAAATAAAGTAAATATCATAACACTTTAATACATTCGTTGTAACAAAATGACCTGCACGAAGTTCGGAGCTGCCAAGATAATTTGAGCGTACTGTACGTAGCGTGCGTATTCCAGATTTTCAACATAAAAATAAAACTCACTAATAAACGTAGCCCCCTGTTTCTTCTCCATCATCTGTTTCTCCGCCTTAATCATTTGCAACTGTTGCTGTTGCACCATCCGTTGTTGCTGCAACTGTTGTTCTATCGCTTGCTGTTGTTGCTGTATCTCCTGTTGTCGTTGTAGCATCTGTTGTTTTTGTAGTTCTCGTTGTTGTTGTAATGCCTGATTTTGTTGTAGCGCTTGTTGTTTTGCTAGTAATGCTGCTTCGATCTGCTGGACAGGGAAATGTTTTAAATACGGATTTTAAATGAAAGACCTATACACAGATATGGATAACATAACATACAATCACGCCTGTAATTCCCGAAGTATTAGGCAGATGTGTACCTATTAAAACATACACATTTCGCCAGTTATGTGTAAGTCCCATTTTATAGGGGGCGAGTTTAGCAAATTGGACGACATTTTAAAAACAGCCAAAGTTCCGCTATGTCTGAAGTCCCGCCTCTATAAACAGTGTGTTCTGCCCACAATGACATATGGTACAGATTGAGAGTTGCACAGAGAGCCATGGAGCGTTCCATGCTAGGCTTAAAACTTATAGACCGAGTTCCTAACGTCGAAATTCGAAAACGTACAAAGGTTTTCGATATTGAAAATCGCGTTACGGAACTCAAATGGAGTTGGGCAGGACACATAGCAAGGCGCAGTGATGACAGGTGGACTAAGGCTATCACTGAATGGCGTCCAAGAACTGGAAAAAGAAGTGTGGGTCGTCCAGCGGCAAGATGGGCAGACGACATAGTTACCATCGCGGGAAAAACCTGGATGAGGCTGGCACAGGACCGTGTAGAATGGCACAAGAAAAGAGAGGCATATGCCCAGCAGTGGGTGAGTTCGGGCTGTGGATGATGATGAAGATGATGAGTTTTTTTTAAAAAACGTTGCCCCACACTAGGAATTTCTCCTGTATCGTGGGTGCGTTTACAAACATTTAAACTCACATACACAAATACCCAGACACGAAACAACTATCTGTAGGTCATACAAATATTTGTTCCGTGCGGGGATCGATTGCCATGAACCGGGCACAAATCTAGTCTCCGTAGCTGCTACAGAAAAACCGAATAATAATTTGCCCGACCTGGCAATCGAACCAAACACCTTATCCTTATTCATGCTCGACTAGGTAGGTAGTAGTTAGGCAGGTAGTAGGTAGGAAAACCGGCCAAGAGCGTGTCGGGCCACGCTCAGTGTAGGGTTCCGTAGTAATAATTCTTTTTTTGTTTGAAATACGGGCCAATGAAGCTTGACCTCTGGATTGTATAGGCGCTCATACGATTCAGGGACCAAATTATATTGGTTAACTGCAGTTTCCATCTGTTGTTTCCATCCAAGTTCAAAATAATTTTCCTAGAAAGTCCTTATAAAGTTCTACTTTTCAGATTTTTTTCGTATTTTCTAAACTTATGGTTCAAAAGTTAGAGGGGGGGGGGGACGCTTTGTTTTTTACTTTTGGAGCGATTATTTCCGAAATTATTGACATTATCAAAAAATGATTTTAGTAAACCCCTATTCATTTTTAAATACCTTTCCAACAATATATCACACGTTAGGGTTAAAATTAAAAAAAAAATCACTTCCCACTTTACATATAGGGGGGCTACCCTAATAAAACATTTTTTTCCAATTTTTATTTTAGCACTTTGTCGGCGTGATTGATACACATATTGGTACCAAATTTCAGCTTTCTAGTGCTAACGGTCACAGAGATTAAGCGAGGACGGACAGACAGACAGACATGGCGAAACTATAAGGGTTCCTAGTTGACTACGGAACCCTAAAAAGGGCATAGGGTAGTTGACAAAAAAAATGTAATTAGTCCGTCATATAGATTATCAAAAAATATTGGACACATATTTTTTCTTTTTGCACGTAAACCAAAAATGAAGACAATACAGGACTTCGAAAACTCGTGTGACGTCACATCGCACTACATTTTTTACCACGTAGTGCCGTCAAAAGCCCCCACTCCTGATGTTTGACGCGTTTTATTTTCGTCAATTTTAATTAATTTGTTAAAAAAAAACACGTATCCAATATTTTTCGATAATTATAATCTAACAGACGGATTAACCAGAATCATATATTTTTGAGTCAGGAAACATCCTCCAACCGTAGATATCTGTAGAGTATCTTGATATGTATAGTGGCCCTTTGACGTCGTTCGGGATTAATTTTAATTTAAACTAAGTATGTCTTCATTCTAAGTGTTTCTCATAAGATTTAAGTTTTTAATTTTTTGTTAATTTGATCTGTGCTGTGTGAAACCAATAGGTCAGTACTTACTTGTGCGAGATGTATTGGCCTATCAGGTTTGCCCTGAACGGCTCTGGACTCAGCCAACTGCCGCTCACAGTTCTGCAGCCGCCGGGAGAAGTCCAAGACTTGCTTCTCAGCCGCTTGCATTTCCTAAAACAATATTATGATCAGGTTAATATCTAAATTCATTATTTTACACATATTTTAAAAGTTAGGAACGAGTATATAAGAGGAAGTTTGAAAGTTGCGCCAATTACAGAAAAGTTAAAAGGGAATCGATTGTCGTGGTATGGGCATAATGTGATGAGGAGGGATGAATCGCATGTGACTAAAAAAGTTATGAATATAAATGTGGATGGATGGAGAGGGAGAGGAAGACCAAAGAAAAGATGGATGGAGTGTGTGAGGGGTGATATGAAGGAAAAAGAAATAAGTGATAACGTGACGACTAACAGGGCAGGATGGAAGAAAACAACGTGTTGCGCCGACCCCAAATGACATGAGATAAGGGCAGGAAGATGATGACACATATTATAAAAGAAAAGTTCAAAAACATAACCCTTTCCGTGCAGTCGGGTAAAAAGGACCAGATGTATGTGCACGAGGCAAAAAGAGTATGTAAGGATCGTTCAAGGTCCCCGTCGGGGCTGCGAATTGTTCGAAAGAGATACCGCGGCCTCGGCACAAGGGCTAAGAAGGAACATGGGTGGTTTTTAGTCAGTAGAAGTCTGACACTCCCTACCGCTCTGTCCAGAGCGGGAGGAGTTATTTGATAATTTCCCACCATCAAAAAAAGAAAGGATCGTTCAGGGTGAACTTCTGTGTTGTGTGTTTCTGCCTACCCCCATGGGATAAGGGCGTGAGTTTATGTATGAATATTATGGGCACGTTAAAATCCAAAAATCAAAAATCAAAATTCATTTATTGAAACTAGGCTGATAATCAGCACTTTTCGAAGGTCAAAATTTACTTTACTTTACTACAGTGAAACTTGGTTAACTGGGACTTGGATAAGTGAGAAACCTTTATAACTGGAACTCATACTGGGGTCCCATGAGACACATTTAACCAGGTTTCACTGTATTTACATTTTTATAAGACAGTCCCCCAAAAACGCCGACCCATCGACACTTCCTAGTGTTTTAACTGGAAAGAAGAAGTGGCGGAACAAACTCCCCAGCAACCAGATCAGATCAGCCAGATTGGGCTATTTTTTATGTTGGTCAATAAATATAAACTTGTTACATAGATAGAGCATAAGGCTGAGGCTACAGTAGGCAGCGATTTGCGATGCGACTGGAAGAGCGAAGAGAAAATAGAGAAAAAAGAGCGATGTACGGTGTAGCCATATACGTGAGCATTCATTTACTTGATTTAATCGCTCATGTGTCGCAGGTCGCGTCGCGGCCTAATGTAGCCTCAGCCTAAGTATCATAATGGAGCAGCGGTGGCCCAGTGGTGTCGGCCCCAACTTACGAACAGTAGGTCGTGGGTTCGAACCCAGGCGGGCGCATTGCTTTGTGTAATTTATTTCATCACCGCTGCTCTCAAAACGGTGAAGGAAAACATCGTGAGGAAACCGGCATGTCTAAGAACCAAAAAATTCGAAGACATGTGACATCTAGCAATCCGCACTGGGCCCGCGTGGTAGATTATAGCCCATCCCTCTCCTAGAGAGGAGGCCTGTGTCCCGCACGTGGGAACATTATAGGTTTATGATAAAGTATCATAAATACTTTTTTCAACACACTTGCTCATAAAGTGGCTAAAATTTCACCGCAATTAGGCACATAATGACACCTATAATCAAACTGTGAATTTTTCATTACTATTATTCACTAGTGAGTTATAGGTTTTTTTTTTAATTTAATTGGTTGAGTTGCTATGTTCTTAAAAAAGTTTCGATACAAAAAAGATCGTGTTCAATAGTAAAAATTAATTAATGTACCTAGTGCTTGCTCATTTCATGAAACTTTGTATTTAAATAGATAATTTAAACTTAGTACGTTTTTAATAAATAAAACTTTCACTCAAATATAATTTTTGTTTTCTCTGTGATAAATAAAAATTTGAATTCCCCATTATGTACGTGGCTCCAAACACTATCCACGACAAGCAAAAAAAAAAAACCTCTTTTAGTCTATGGCTGATCGCTTATAAAAAAACATAATATTTTCCCGCTAATTATGTAATAGGCAGCGGAGGAGTCCAAATAAATCCAAAGGAAGTTTCCACTATATGAATTTAATAAAGAAATTACATATAATTCTTATTATTAGGTGAATAGGTAATAACTAAGAGGTTGTCCTAACGACCGATGTATGTGACGAAAGGCCCCGCGCCCCATCTGCTGCTTAGTTTTATTGGATGCATCGAGTTGGGTTGCGCAATCCATTCACGGTAACTGAATGTATGGTGATGACGTATCTGGGAGGCACTCACAGATATAACACCTCCCCCCTTAGATGAGCAACTATTTGCCAATTTCTACGGCGAAAGTTGCGGCTTTCTTGTTCCGCTGCGATAACTCGATGGCTTCTTTATTCGATTCAATTTTAATGAGTTTTGCTCGATGACGACGAATAAAGTAGATGGTAAGAAGTGCACCTGCACTTAACAATGCGAGTACAATCGCATACAATGGTATTGTTGTGTGGTAGAGACTCGAGGAATCCGCAGTATCGATTTCGACAGACGTTTCCATCGTAATTTGTTTCTGTATCTTGTGCAATGTACCGAGATCCATTGAATTCAGGTGGTAATTTGGTTGAATCTTCCGAGAATCATTAGTCATCCGTGGGAGCGCTGAGATTTCAATTGAAATTCCGTTGACTTTGTCATCGATGTTGGCCAATGTGAATTTCGGGGTTTTCATTTTGCAAGACTTCGGAATTGTAGCCAGAAAACTTCCTTCCAGAATTTGATGTTTTTCAGGGCCGCAGTAAAGTTGAACCTTGGTGGGCTTCGGGAACGAAACTATGTAGTGCTTGCTATCTAGCTCCAGCAGGGCTTCCTTGGCCAGAGAGATAGGCGTGATTTGACACGTTTCATCTATCTCCTGGGAATGTATCAGTTTTTCTATGCAATCCTGACCGGAGCGAATTTGGTGACTTGTTTTTTGCTCGCAGATGTGCCAGTTATCTACCTTCGGGCATTCAGCCTCCATGTACACATATTCCTTTGAATTGATCGCTACATATGGATAGGAAGGCAGGATGACGTCAAAGTTTTTATTAGGAACTGGACAAAGTTTAAATAGTTCAAAGGTACTGGGAAGAGTGATAGGGAATTGAAGGACAACCACGATTTTCTTATTGACATAATATGAACCTAAACTAATTATGTCATAGTAATATCTAATGTCTAAGTCTATGACCTGATCGGTGCTATATAAATGCTGTAATTCGCTTATCATAGTTCTTAATTCCCTAACAGATAGAATAGAATGGTGCAAGGATACCGTGCGACTAAAAGCTAATATATTTTCTAGCCTACTTATTTCACCGGATAACTCTTGTACGTTATCGTTAAGTATAACGAAGAGTTGCGCAAGGTGAGCATATCTATCGCTCTCTGACGTAGTCATATTGATGACGTACGCAAGGGCTTTATCTAATTTGAGCTGATTTATTGTCAAATTATTCAGTACGTGAGTTTGTTGTAAGGACATTTCTTTAAATAATGAAATATGCTGATTAATTTTGTTGGAAATGAGTTTATCATTTCGTTTTAGAATTTTTATAGCATTTTCGAACCTTAAAGCATCATCATGATCCAAATTTCCCGAAATTGATTTAATCAAAGTGCCCAATGGGTTTATCAAGCCACGTTTGACTCTACTAGGTTGCAGCGTCTCTAATTGTAAAAGGATTTTATTTAATTTAATATGTAAGTACTTAATTTGTGCACTGAACATGAGCAGACTATTATTACTTAATTTTTCCGTAGTGTCACGTAATTGTCGTTGTAAGTCGTATATTTGTCGTTCTATCTGAATTAAGTTAATGTCCTGTAAGAACGTATGATGATGGGATATGATTTTTGTGTCTCCTAGATTATAAGGTAAAAGTCCCGGTCCGTCATCTAAGCTGGCCAGTTGGATCTCTTGAGCTCGGCCCAGGCTCATTATCGTCAGTACTAGGTACCTGTAACAATCGAGGGTCTTTATTTTTTTTTTGGTCGTTTCAGTCTACTTTTAGCTACCGGTCCTCGTTTCCTTGAAGTGTAAATATGAATAGGTAAGTTAGCAATAACTTTGTCTTGCGTAAATCGAGGGGCAAGTTTTTGCCGGGTTGCAGTAGGGTTCCGTATGTATATCTCCTGGTTTTCTGAGTACTCAATTTCAGGTTCCCTATCACTGTTACGTTGCGTCATCGATGCCTCGCGTTCGGCAAGCGATGATTCATGGACAAGGCTATATACCGTTTCCATTCGACTACGGTGATCTTGAATGTACTGTTGTAGCAATCTTTCCGACAGATTTAAATCCGTGGGGTCCCGTGGGTCGAAATGCCCAGTGATAAGGTCAAACGGCCTACATTTAGTCAGACTATGAATGGAACTATTATATGCTAAAAGAGCGTAAGGGACTAAAGTGAAAGCACATTCATTTTTGTGTTTCAGCTTTAATATGCGTAAATGTTCAAGAAGTGTGCTATGGAAACGCTCTATCATCCCATTTTCGTTCGGGGTATGAGCAGCAGTGGTATGATGCTGTACTTTGTGTAGTCGTAAAAATTCACTAACTACCTGATTTGTGAATTCGGTTCCCTGGTCAGTTATTAATCTCATTGGGTGACCATGGTGCGTACTAAAAATTAAAAGTGATTTTATTATATTAGGGGCTGTACAGTCTGCCATACGGTAAGCCTGAGCATATTTACTAAAAGAATAGTAAAATATTATATAAAATATTTAAGAATAGTAAAATATTATATAGATATAGTAAAATATTTTTCTTGTTCGATAGTTAAAACATCGACATGTGCAGTTTCAAAGGGTTTACTAGGCGGTGGAACGATTCTAAACTCTTGGCGAATCGGGTTACGGTCGTATTTTGCACAGTTACATATCCTACATTCATTAATGTACTTAGTTATGTCAGTTTTCATTGTAGGCCAGAAAAATTGATGTGATAAGGCTAGGCAGGTCTCATTTATGCCACGATGATTTGTCTTTCCCTCGTGATACTTGCGAATAGCATCCTGTTGATTTAAATATTCGGATATATTAGTAATTTGGCATTTAACCAGAATCAACTTCATAGATGAACTTTTAAAATTTCTTTGAATTACAGGAACTATTTCAAGCATTTTCTCTATTGGTTGGACTAAGATAGCTGTGCGGAATTTGGGATCTACGCGGTTTTTTATTAGGTCTACAATGTCTTTATCAAAATGGGATTTTCGTACATTCGTCACAACTTGCAGGTAAGTATCAAAAGGTTTTTTAATTACAGACTTAGATGTAGGTGAGTCACTAACTATATTAATTATAATTTGTCTACGATATTTATTTAAGGGGTCTTCACTAATGGGAATTTCGAGAATTGGGCTTTCTACGCTAGTGTGAGCGGTCTCTCCGTCTGACATGTCTTGAATTTCAGGTGCTGTGATAGTTGAAGAACTATGGTTATCTTGAACCACTGAAGAATTATTCAATAACATAGCTTCAGGTGCTGAAATTGTTGATGACGTACTATAGTGACGTCGTGGTGCTTGTGACGTATTGACTATCATTGAGATAGTCTCATCATTATGAATTTCGATACGTGACAAAGCGTCGGCGTTTGTATTACATTTACCCTTTTTATAAATTACATTAAAATCGAATTCGGACAATTTTAGTCTCCACCTAGTTAGACGCGAATTAGGCTCTTTTAAGTTCATTAGCCATTGCAACGGTTTATGGTCAGTGACTACTTTAAATTTGCGCCCAAATAAATATGGCCTAAAGTACTTTGTTGCCCAGACGATCGCAAGGAGTTATTTTTCGATTGTTGAATAATTTGTTTCGCTATCGTTTAGTGTTCTAGATGCATAAGCTATGGGCCTATCAGCTCCTATTGGGCCTTGGGATAGTACAGCGCCCAGTGCGAATTTGGATGCGTCAGTAGTGAGAATGAATTCCTTTGAGAAGTCTGGATACTGTAGTACCGGGTCATTAGTCAGAAGAGCCTTACAGTGTTCAAAATGTTTTATATAATCAGGTGTAATAATAATTTTAGCTCCCTTTTTCAGACATGTTGTGAGAAATTTTGTAACACGAGCGAAATCGGGAATAAATCTACGGTAATACCCGATAAGGCCTAGAAAAGATTTAATTTGTTTCGGAGTTTTTGGGATAGGATAATTTTCAATTGCCGAAGTTTTTTCGGGATTTGGTCTGACACCGTCAGGGGTAATAACATGCCCTAAATATGGTGTTTCACGTTTTAGGAACTCGGACTTATCCATCTGGATCTTAAAATTGGATTCCCTAAGACGCTGAAATACTTTACCTAAGTTATCTATGATTTCCTGTAAAGAAGTACCAAACACTAGGATATCATCTAAATATACAACACAAATTTTATTCAGAAGACCTTGAAGTACATTATCCATTACTCTCTGAAAGGTGGCTGGCGAATTTTTCAAGCCCATGGGCATTCGCAGGAATTCATAATGTCCATGCTCCACATTGAATGCCGTTTTATGAATATCTTTAGGATCTAATTCTACCTGGTAAAACCCATTAGTTAAATCAAGAGTAACAAAGTATTGACACTTCCCTAGCTTATCTAATATATCGGTGACATTTGGGATGGGATATTTATCGTCAATTGTCTTCTCGTTCAGCTTACGGAAGTCAATGACTATGCGCCACTTAGTTTTGCCAGACGCGTCACTCTTCTTTGGTACTACCCATATAGGTGCACTCCATGCGGAGGTAGAAGGCCTAATTATCCCTTCATCCAACATTTTACTGATTTGAGTTTGTACCTCATCCTTATGAATATATGGATACCTATAAGTTTTACTATAGACAGGTAATTCGTCTGTGGTGTTAATGCTATGCTTAATTTGGTTTGTGAACGTTAAAGGTTCATCTTCAATATAGAATACATCTGAGTATTCTCTACAGAGGTTAGTTAAATTGATTGTCTCCTCTGGGTTTAAATGGTCTATGCGCAATCGCGATAACACCTGCTCGGTTCGACGAGTATTGTTATTGTAAGTATCCGATGACACTGCAGTTACAGTTTGTTCGCTAAATACATGTGCGACGATTGGTTCTGACAAAGATAAAATTACATCATTATTCGTAGGGTTAGATATTTCTAAAAAAGCTCGATTATTTTTTGCTGTAGTTACACATTCAGTTATGTTACAACTCTGTATATATTGCTGATCTATGTATATATCTCCTTGGCCAATATTAATAGGCAAATTTAATATTTTAGAAGATTGTGCCGGAATAATGTTCTCATACAAATTTACACTTCGGGAGGTATACATATGTATAGGGTTGCTAGAAAATTCAGTTTTAAGTACGCGAGAACTAAGGTCAATTTTTGCTAAGAATCGTTCAAGAAGATCGCACCCTATTAGTCCGTCAAAGTAATCGTGAAATCTGTATATGTTCAACTTGATTGGATTATTGTCTTTAAATTCTTCGAAACAGGGTATAGTGATTGAGTAATAATTCATTGTAGATGCATGCACGTTAGCGACTATAAATGGTTCATAGTTAAGTTCATAGTCGGGATAGTACTTTGCCACAGTTTCAGGACTTATGAACGACTGGTTAGCTCCCGTATCAATTAAAAATTTTAAAGGTGGAAAGTCGGGCCTAACATTTAATTTTAAAAAAGGCAATTGTCTTTTCCCCTGTATATTAATTTCTATTCGGGGGCATTTTTCGGGGCTTCCTTTGGAAAATTTGACGACTTTGGATTTTCAGGTGGAACTGTGGGTATGGGTTCACCTCCGGAGACGTCCTGTGTCAGTGTCAAGTGAGTAGTCGGGTCACAAGCTGGGACACAGTCTGGGACATAGTCATAGTCACAGTAGAAAAAGTCTTCTGGGACATAATAGTCAAAGTCGGGTTCTTGTACAAAAAATTCGTTCACGTTTGCTTCTCGTGTTCTAAAGTAATTACTAGGGGGTGGACTACCGTAATTACGCCAATCGTGCATATTGGTCGGTGGCAGGACACGCGCAACGGGGTGACTAACACCGCTCATTGGTCGAGGCTGGTTGTTCGGTGCCTGCTGAGACGTTGGGGGTCTAGGGTTGACTCTAAAACCGGTGGACATATTGGATCGCGGTAAAGCTTTGAACATTTGTTGGGTTCTAGAAGGTCCCTGATAAAATGGTCTAGGCTGCTGTGGAATAAAGCGATTTGGATCAAAATTTCGAGGCATCAAATTTCTATTCATCTGAGGATACTGAGTTAGCACATTTGGGGATATTGGAAGTAACCTTTTACTTGAAGGCATAATTTTTTGTTGGAGGTAAACAACGTTCATCTCCTCTTGGGCATATTCTAATGCTTCCTCCAGGGAAGGAGGCCTCATGCATCGAATCCTAGATCCTAAAGGTTCCGCTAGGCCTCTTAGATACGTCTGCAAAGCTAGTTTCTTATACAAAGTTCTTTTTGCTTCGACGGTGGTAGCGACAGCATCGTGTATTTCTACGTATGTCATGATGGTGCTTAAAAGGTTTAACACGCGCTCATAGAATACTTGAGGCGTATCTGATCCTTGAGATAGTAACGATAGATCGTTGTATAACGCAGACTCATCTCTATGGTCTGAAAAATTATGAATTAATGTACTCCTAATACCGTTCCAATCCCGGGGAACACCATTTGTCACTAGCGTTCTAGCGGCGTTCCCGGTGATTTTATTTAATATACCATTTAATAATGCTAAGTTGGTTAATTCATGACCAGGTGCTGGATTAATATAGTTCGCAACAAGCTGGTCACATAGTGATAAAAATCTAATTAGAGTATTGCTATTGCCGTCAAATTCTGGTACTAGTTTTAATGTTTTAAAAATTTTATTGATCATATCGTCTTGATCTGCCATGGTTATATTTTCTAAGCTATCTAACTCTAAATTTCGGGAAGCGTCCCTCAGCGCGATGCGAGAGGACAACCGATTGCTCAGGGGTTCGATACCCCTAATAGATCGCGATGATCGTGGGTGGAAAATTTTGGAGGTGGGAAATAGCGACCGACTGTAAGGAATTTGTGCAACTCACATAAAGTACATATCGGCGGCTCCCGTAGTATCGATGTCTGGATACGGTCTACAGGATCTCCAACGGCTGCTTCTGGTTCTTCTGGATTGTCGACGACGCACGTTGAAACGTGAACAGCACGCACAAAATGTCTAAATGTTCAGCTCGATCGTGAAATTTTAGTCTTTGATTTGCACGCACTGACTCGACAACCTACACCGACTGCGCCAATTATGTAATAGGCAGCGGAGGAGTCCAAATAAATCCAAAGGAAGTTTCCACTATATGAATTTAATAAAGAAATTACATATAATTCTTATTATTAGGTGAATAGGTAATAACTAAGAGGTTGTCCTAACGACCGATGTATGTGACGAAAGGCCCCGCGCCCCATCTGCTGCTTAGTTTTATTGGATGCATCGAGTTGGGTTGCGCAATCCATTCACGGTAACTGAATGTATGGTGATGACGTATCTGGGAGGCACTCACAGATATAACACGCTACTGCGAAAAAAATACACAACTCGTTTTCACTGATAATAATAGTTATTTTATTAGTTAAAATGTCTAGTTTTGAAGAAAATGATTCATGTTGTACACCGCCCGATGTAAGATTTGAAGCCCTAAGCGTTATGGAAAATTTGCTACCCGAAAACTCCAAGGAGAAATATCTATTAGCGTACCAAAATTTCAAGCAGTGGCAAAACACCAAGAAATCGCAGTCATTTTCTGAAAATGTGTTCAAAGAATTATCTTCTAATTACAAACCTAGCTATTTGTTGTGTATATACTCAATGTTAAAAAGTACAGTCCGAACGAAGAATGAAGTGGACTTAAAAACATACTCTAATTTGTCAGCTTATCTAAAAAGACTGTCAGATGGATTTAATGAAGCAAGAAATCAAAGGTTTTATCGTCTAACGATGTTGAAAAATTTATAAAAGATGCTCCAGATAACCAATATCTGGTTACTAAGGTTAGTTAAACTAATTTTAAATATCTATCTACGTGACTTCAGCTTCAGCGTGTTGTGTGTTAAAATTAATAATTATTTTTTTCTTTTTTTTCAGGTTGCTTTAATATTTGGTGTAACTGTAGGATACAAGAATTAACAAATATAACTGTAAAAGACATACAGAACCATGGCCAGTAATCTATCTGAAGAGACCGCTACGCCATCAAAAACAATTAATTATAATTTTACTAACTGCACATTTACTAATTGTTTCTATAAATAAACTTTTTATCTACTAATAAAATGTTTTTTCTTGTATTAAGGACGCATTCCCGATTGATAAGTCAAATCATTACTTTTTATAACAAAAGTATGTTTATTAAATACAATGCTTTGTATTTTTAAAATGTTTTTGCTGCTTATTGTAGATAGATGTGCAAGGTACAATTCTTAACTATAAATATAATTTTAGATATGTCCAGTTTCTCAATAAATGTACCGAAGTGTTTTAATTTACTTACATTTTAAAAATACAAAGCATTGTATTTAATAAACATACTTTTGTTATAAAAAGTAATGATTTGACTTATCAATCGGGAATGCGTCCTTAATAAGCTATTGCATAGCTTCTATCGCGGGCCTTGAGCGTGGAGAGCGAATCCAGAAATTCCGAAACGAAAATATTTCAACCAGGTTGCTATGGTTACGGAAAATAACAAGGTTGTCAACTGAGGTTGTCTAATTAAATAATTGATAAAAAATTCTATGCAATAGCTTTACTGTGTGGCACTCGGAAACTGCCGCAGTTTCCGAGTGCCACACGTTTTTTTTTATTCGCAAGTGTGTTGAAAAACGTCGTATGATACACGTGTGTATTGATGATTACCGTCCTCGGCTTTCTTAAGACCCTCACCTGACGGCTCGGGTCTCAATGCCGCCTCTGCGGTAATCACCAACGTTACACACTTATACCATAATGTACTATTACGTTATTACACTAAGTTGTCAGTCAATTCAAATTCGAATAAAAGTTATTCAACCACAAAATATTTGATATCACCCAGATTGAGGTAATCTTATTTTTCCGAATATATAAAGGCTCGTTTTATCTCTTTTCCACATAATATTATCCATGTTTTGGGATCACCCGATTAACGTTTGAACAGCTGAATAAAGGCTGGGTTATTTCCTTTACTATATTATTTTAAACATAGGTATTATGCATATTTTAAGATTACCCGATCAACCTTTACTCAGCTAATACAAGAATTGAACGTAGTTCTAAAATTAAGGTTCACAACCGACCGCCTCGCTGGTCCAGTGGTCGTAGGAGCAATTGCCGAGTGTGAGGTCCTGAGTTCGAATCCCAGGTCGGACAAAGTATTATTTGGTTGTGTTGTTCTATGAATTTGTGCCTGGTTGACGGCATTAAGGTCGCTCCCTATTTCATAGGACAAGACCTAATGCACAACAATAGCCCTTACGACCATTGTCCCAGCGAATCGGTCGAGGTACTCTTTTATTAACTTTTTATATTTTTTGTTTTTATTATTGTACATTTTTTATCTTTTTATTCTGCCGTTTGGGACTAATGAACGCTTTTTCTTTTTTTCTTTCCTTATTTATGAGAATATTCGTTTATTTGTTCAGAATGTAGGTTTTTACGATAAGGTTACAATCATATCTATATATATAAAAGGCAAATCTGAAGGTCAATGTACGGAGAGAAAACACATGCCACAAATGCACACAACAAAAAATAAAAATAAACTAAAAAATTAACAGAAAATAAAAAAAGTGTGTGCATTTCTCGGCTGCACCAAATAGGACCAGTTCTGCAAGAACTGCCAAGCAGCTAGTGCCCGACGCTGGACAAACACTTTTTTTTTTGGCGGGTGGAAAATCATCTAACAACCCCTCCCGCCCTTGGGCAGAGCGAAAGGGAGTGTCAGACTTCTACTGACTATTAACCACCCATGTTCCTTCTTAGCCCTTTACGTCGAGGCCGCGGTTTCTCTAGTGGACTTTGGATTGCCATCGTGGTGAAAGGATTAGCCAGTCAGCGTGGGGACTCGCTGACTGCCCAGGGTGGCCCGGACGTATAGTGTCTCAGTTGATACGTCGCTCGGGGAGGCTCCTTTCTTGGTTTCTCTTGTGAATAACCCGCAGCCCCGAGGGGCTAGAAACTTAAAATTTTGTTGTACGTAATGTCTCTTATGACGTAGGCATCCACTTAGAAAGGATTTTTCAAAATTCAACCCCCAAGGGGGTGATACAGAGTATGAAACGTTTTATGGAAAATCGTCATTTTTTTTATTTCCGACATCCATGCGGGTAAGGCCGCGGGCAAAAGCCAGTTTATTTATAATATTGACGCTGTTCACCTTATGGGCATAAGTCATACACAACTACAACTTATCGGTAAGAAAATCCGATAAATTTATAGTAATTCAGTAAATTTCTCTTTGAAAAATTGTTTACTTTTTCTTTCTGTGACGTGGGAAATCATCAAATAACTCCTCCCGCTCTTAAGCAGAGCGGAAGGGAGTATCAGACTTCTACTGACTAAAAACCACCCATGTTTCTTCTTCGCCCCTGTGCCGAAGCCGCGGTATCTCTTTCGACATCCCGCAGCCCCGACGGTCTAGATTGTAAGATCTATGAAGGACTTTCATCAGGGACACGACCTTCACTTATCCATACTAATATTATAAATGCGAAAGTAACTCTGTCTGTCTGTTACTCAATCACGCCTAAACTACTGAACCAATTAAATTTGGTATGGAGATGTTTTAATACCCGAGAAAGGGCATAGGCTACTTTTTAATAAAAAAAATAATAAAAAAATAAAAAACTTTATTCAAGGGGTTGAAAGGGGGGTACGAAAATATTACTTTTGGTCGCGATAACCGGCACCGGTAGCGATAACCGACATCCGCGCGGTTGAAACCGCGGGCATCAGCTAGTGAAGAAATAAATAAAAAGAGAAGTCCTGACTGACTCATCAACGCGCAGCCCAAACCCTTAGACCTAGAAAGCTGAAATTTTGCACAGAGGTTCCCTTTATAACGTAGACAAGTAATAAGGAAGGATTTTTCGAAATTCAACCCCTAAGGTAGTTAAATTCACGCGGGCAAAGCCGCTGCCTGGCAAAAGCTAGTGAAGAATACGACTACAAAGAGAGTGTACAAACCTTAGAAGTAGTGTTCATAAGAGTAGTCAGTTCCCCTAGTTGTTCGGCCACTAGCTGCACTTTCGCTTGCTGGACCGGGTTCAACTTCTGCTTTTTACCTGTACAAACAAAAACATAACATCGTTTTATTAACAAGCTCATTAATTAATTCATAAAGTCGATTATCTCTATTTTTATTAATAAACTTGCTGAACCCGCGCGGTTTCCTACCTACCTATCTACTACCCTACCTAATATATTTGAACATATTAAAAAAAAATAAAAAATATCCTATGTCCTTCTCCTGGTTCTTAGCTACCTCCCTACCAATTTTCATCTAAATCCGTCCAGCCGTTCTTGAGATATAAATAGTGTAACTAACACGACTTTCTTTTATATAAATATAGATACAGTAAAAATTGTTAATAATTGTCCTGTAATAATAAAAGAGTCTACAACTGGTTGAAAACGAGTGTTTTAAGAGTACAGCTGTCCTAGTGGAAATGGGCCAATTAATAACTTGTAAACTATATGTTTACAAGTTATTAATTGGCCTCTCTCCGATCGAATGCGCAACACCTTAATACGGTCTAAGGCAGGCATCGCCGATGTTGGTGTCAAATCTGAAAAGTTAAAGTGGGACTGGGCGGGTCACGTTTCCAGGATGAAGTCGGACAGATGGGCGAAGATAGTCACTCGGTGGGTGCCTGAAGACGGCCGTCGTAACCGAGGCAGGCCCAAGAAACGCTGGCGTGACGATCTGGACTCATTCTTAACAGATTGGACGGAGAAAGCAAATAACAAACTTGGAAAGCCATGGGGGAGGCCTTTGCCCAGCAGTGGGAAAGCGTGGGCTGAACAAAAAAAAAACAGTATGTTTTAGTCTCATCGCTGTAATCATTTTTAACGATTTCTTTTGGGTTGACAAATCACGTTTTAGTGTAGGACAAAACAAAAGTAGAAAGTCCTACTTCAAACAGGTCTGTAGATGGTGTGTTGGAACTCGTCCCACGATTGTTTTAAAGTTGAGCTGTGTAGACTTGGTTTCACTTTTAAGGCGACGATAAACGCCAGCGACCATGAGCGAAGCACCACACACATTTATTTCTTTTACTGTAAAATCACATCAGAATTACTGATTAAGGCCACTTTTATATTCAATCAGTAATTCTCTTAATTTCACAAGTCTAGAATCATGAAAAGTGATTTTAAAAATACTACAGGGTATTTACTAGCATCGTAGTGTTTTGCAATTTTCAAATTTGATGTAATAATAATATATTCCACAACTATCACACAACGCCATCTAGTCCCAAGCTAAGCAGAGCTTGTGTTATGGGTACTAGACAACTGATAAACATACTTATATATTTATTTCTAAATACATACATATTATAGATAAATTACACCCAGACACAGAACAAATGATCGTGCTCATCACACAAACATTTGTCCTGGGTGGGAATCGAACCCACGACCTCCGGCATAGCAGTTAGGGTCACTAACCACTAGACCAACAGGCCAGATGTGATTTTAGAGTAAAAGAAGAAATAAATGTCGCTCAAGGTCGCTGGCGTTTATCGTTGCTTTAAGTACTGCACGACTTCCTCAATCATCGTGGAGTGGTATAGACGCGAAACGGACAGCTGCGTCG
Organism: Diarsia mendica; assembly: GCA_949316265.1. Classification (NCBI taxonomy): domain Eukaryota; kingdom Metazoa; phylum Arthropoda; class Insecta; order Lepidoptera; family Noctuidae; genus Diarsia; species Diarsia mendica. The sequence goes on from OX438917.1 coordinate 3,044,771, forward strand.
TAGGCAAAGCAGGGCGCAACAGCATGTTAGCACACGATGCGTTGCGGCGCCGCACCGCAAAGATTCCGACGAATCGCCTTCAATTTCACTGGTCGTGTGCCCGCCGATTGGTCGAAATCATTGCGGTGCGGCGCCGCAACGCATCGTGTGCTCCGGCACTTAGGGCGAAGGCACACGGCGCGTTGCGGCGGCGGTGCGGCGCGATTTCGACCAATCGGCGGGCACACGACCAGTGAAATTGAAGGCGATTCGTCGGAATCTTTGCGGTGCGGCGCCGCAACGCATCGTGTGCTCCGGCACTTAGGGCGAAGGCACACGGCGCGTTGCGGCGGCGGTGCGGCGCGATTTCGACCAATCGGCGGGCACACGACCAGTGAAATTGAAGGCGATTCGTCGGAATCTTTGCGGTGCGGCGCCGCAACGCATCGTGTGCTCCGGCACTTAGGGCGAAGGCACACGGCGCGTTGCGGCGGCGGTGCGGCGCGATTTCGACCAATCGGCGGGCACACGACCAGTGAAATTGAAGGCGATTCGTCGGAATCTTTGCGGTGCGGCGCCGCAACGCATCGTGTGCCCCCGCCCTTAGGTCCACTCAGTGCGGTATCGCAGAAGTTACGAGAAGTGGGCTTTTTCTTCTTTATTTCAATTACTCTAGTGAAACCATCAACTTGGCTCGTTCTGATGATCGTTGATAATGATAGAAAGTAGCATTAAACCTAACAGACAGATGTGTTGCGGGGGAGTTTGTTCCGCCACTTCTTCTTTAACCTTTTTAGCGCCACAGTCACGTATAGACGACAAGCCGAACAAGCAAAAAAGTGCCCTAAGTCGTCCGACTTAAGGTACTTTTTGGCTTGTCGTCTTTCTTGACCGTGGCGGTCAATGGGTTAAGGTGGATGTTCCAGGGTAGCCCGCGAAATTCAAATTTTCTTACGTTTTTAGTGATTTGCAGGCCAGTGCTAGGTTGTATGTTAGTGAAAATATGATTCGCGGCTGTAAGACATATGCAGTTACAGATGAGTAGTACTCATTCTTGACAGTTACATGAACTTGGAGGGTTGTAATGATGATTTTGACGATTATAATTCTGTAACTGCATACGTCTTATTCAACGAATCATATTTTCACTAACATACAACCTAGCACTGGCCTGCAAATCGCTAAAAACGTAAGAAAATTTGAATTTCGCGGGCTACCCTGGAACATCAACCTTATAGCTAAACACTTGGAAGTGTCGAAGGGTGGCCGTTTTGGGGGACTGTCTCTTGTAAAGACACTTTGATGTTCGAAAAGTGCTGATTATCAGCCTAGTTTGAATAAATGACTTTTGATTTTGATTACCTTTCTTCTTGTTGGCCTTGCTCTGAGCTTGCAGCATCTGCCGCGTATGCTCCAGGCGTCGCTTAGCGGCCGCGTGCGCTACTTGTAACGCGTCCATCTCGCGACGCGCTCGGTTTAGTTCGTTCACGACCGCGTTGCGTTCTTCTACTAGTCGGGATTCCATCTGGAAGGACAGTTTAGGTTTTAGACAGAATATAATAGTGTGTAAAGGCCTGGTTTCGCGCGTCCAGCCCTGGTGGGCGTCATGGTCCGGAGCGAGTGGGCACGGGAAGTCACCACCTTCTGCAAAGCAGGAGGTGGCGGAACGTGAGAGGGAGAGAACCTCTCGTCCCAGCCACCGCGGGAACGCTCCGGGCGTCGTTGACCACGTGATGGCTTCCGGCCACCGTAGGCACGGGTCTGTGGACGGTGAGTAACGGGCTAGCCTTCCGCCCGTCTTATGACGACAGCGCGAGTATGTCGCGAGCGCCTCGAAGAGATGTCTAACAACATTCATCATCATCATCTCAGCCGAAAGACGTCCACTGCTGGACATAGGCCTCCCCTAAGTGTCGCCACATTGACCGGTCCCGTGCGTCTCGCATCCAGCGGATCCCCGCAACCTTCACCAGGTCTAGCAACTATTAATAGGTTTCTTTTGGGTTAGCTCGTTCCATCGTCGATTTCTGTCCTTTTTGAGTATGGGAAGTCGTCAAATGACTCCCGCTTTGCAGAGCGGTAGGGTCAAACTTCTACTGACTAAAAATCACCCATGTTCCTTCTTAGCCCTTTGTGACGAGGCCGTGGTATCTCTTCCGAACAACCCGCAGCAACGACGGGAGATCGATCTCTGTCCTTAAGGTTGCACAAGCCAGTCATTCTTCCATACAAACGTAGTATGGTGATTACTCCTCTGGTTGACGGTGTAGGTTCAAAATTAAAAATTGTATCAACTGGTCTTGTCATTATCTAGGTCTATAAGGAAGCAGAATTGGAAAAAAAATATTGGTTTGGAAGTTATGAGCGTCGAAACTTTCATATTTTAGCACTAATTTTAACCATCTTTGGGCGTAAATAAGTTACGTATATAGTACGAAAATGAAAAAGTGAAACCATACAGGCATAGATTAGTTATTAAAGAATTCAAATAATTTTATTTTGAACAGATACATTCAATGGATTTTTCATGGTATCCATACTACCAAAGGTCTGCATAGAAACAATCGCGCGCCCGTTTTAGTTGTGTCTCTTTCGCTCTATGCATTTCGCTCGTGATGTCGGATGAAATAGCATGCATTTTAGCCCCGCCCACCAACTAGTTCGTGCCGTTTGCTTGTTTACCTTTAAGACAAGATTGAGATTAAGAGCAAAGTCACTTAGAAAAACGCTTCTTGCGAATCTGCATAACATGTATTACAATAAGTTTACCTTCTTAGCCTTCTGGCGTTGCTTCTTAGCCCGCTTCTTGCCGCGATCGACGTGTCTCGCGGGCCCTTCGATGTACTGTAGTAGCGCGTCTAAATCACGAGTGTCTTCTGGTCGGGAGCCTCGCCAACACGAACCGCTGGAAACAATTAAAAAATTACATTTTGTTTGATACATGACACCATTCAATAATCATCATCATCAGCCTATAATGTTCCCACGTGAAGGACTCAGGCCTTATCTCTAGGAGAGGGATGGGCTATAATCTACCACGCGGGCCCAGTGCGGATTGGTAGATGTCACATGTCTCCGAACTACACAAAGTAATGCGCCTGACGGGGTTCAAACCCACGACTCACTGTTCGTAAGTCGGGGCCGCCACCACTGGGCTACCACTGCTCACCACTGCCCATTCAATAATGTTGGAAGAAAAATAATGGACAAGATGAACAATAAAATTATAGTAATGTCTCACGAACTACCAGGAGGCCAGAAAAAAGAAGGAAGGAATTGTTGGTTGTTAGTAGCGTTATCAGATTTATACAGTACTAGCTTGTGCCAGCGGCTTCGCCCACGTGAAAATTACGATTTTCCATACAAACTTTCATCCCCTATTTAACTCCTTTAGGGGTTGAATTTTGAAAAATCCTTCCTTATTCCTTGTCTACATTATAAAGGAAACCTCTGTGCAAAATTTCAGCTTTCTAGGTCCAAGGGTTTGGGCTGGGCGTTGATGAGTCAGTCAGTCAGTCAGGACTTCTCTCTTTATTTATATAGATTTCAGTATGTTAGTTTAAACGAGGGGCATATAGAGGGGGGGGGGGGTGTGTTACATAATATGTAACACATTTACCAAATTCAATAATATGTCAAAATCCTTTAAAAAAAATCTAATTAGTCTGTCGGATAGATTTCCAAAATATAATATATTTTGGAAATCTATCCGACAGACTAATTAGATTTTTTTTAAAGGATTTTGAAATATTATTGAATTTGGTAGGCCTAAGGACGAAATACGAATCCGATTTCAAAAATACTATCACAACTGTGAATGGACTACAGTACCTGTAGTCTAATCTGTTCCATAGCATTAGGGTTCACTTTCCCTTCCGCCTTCAATACGGGCGGGACGTTTATTTGGATAGGCACCGTTCGCTGTAACACCTGAAAACAGATAAAATAATGAAGATTTAAACATTGTGAGCGTATAGCTTACTATGTTAAGTTGTTTCTAGTTTGGCTAGGACATTGCTGGCCTGAATCACCTGATTGTCTGATAAAAAGATGATTCTGTGCTTCGGAAGGCACGTATAAGCCGGTGGTCCCGGTCGTCAAACCATGTCAGAGGCCCTTGAGGCGGTTTCAAAACTCTGACACTAGGGTGTGTGGGGTCGTTAGACCTTACTGCCCACACGATAAGAAGAAAAATGATAAAAACATAAACGTGATGCTAGGAGGGGGACGGAGGCCTAAAAAGGCAACAAGTAGCCCCTCCTGTTGGTCTTTTTATTTATTTCCAGCCCTAGGTGATACGTCGTAACGTAAAAAAAAGAAAGAAAGCTTCTCTTCTCTTTTCTTTCTTTCGAAAGGAAATAACAAGCGACTAATACAAGGGATCGAGTAGTGTGATCCGGTGGGATAACTACCGAACTACACACGGGCAAATCCGAGTGTAGTTCGGAATTAGCATTCAAAATGTCGACATTACCTTAGGTTTATTAGCCGCCTGAGCTGCAGCAGCGGCTGGAACGACCGGCTTCTCAGACACGGCCATCTGAGCCATCTTCTCAGCTAGTTGTTTCTGCTGAACGTCTATAGACTGTCGTTTTTGCTGCACTTGTGCTGGCGTTAGGTTCGGGGGCTGCGTTTTTGGTAGTGCCTGTGAAAAGTTCAGTTTTGTAATATTTTTCTTCTGTGTGTTATGACAATTTTTATAGTTGGGTAGCACAGAAGACAGTTTGGTAGTTCGCCTCTTCCACAACGTCAGTTAACTTCCTAAATAACGCAATAGGGTAATTGACTGACTAAGAAAAATATGATTCTGTTTAGTCCGTCAGTTATTGTTAATCAGAATATTGTTACAAAACTTTGGTACCCCTATATAAAAGGCAAGATCATCTGACCAGGGCCCCGAGTCTGCTACTCAATAGTGTCAGAATGGTCGATCATTGATCTCATAATGGTTGATTAATGACAAGCCAAAAAGTACCTTATGCCTGCGGTACTTTTTGGCTTGTCGTAAATCAACGTGTCTGCTACTGTCCAACAGTTGTCGGGTTCTTCTATAATACACTTCTGGACACATCTATTGGCCCACCTTGTATTTTCAGTTTCGTTTGGTCCTAGCTAAAATTTTATATTAGGTCGAGCAAAAAGTTTTTATGCAGTTTTGAACCTGGCACATTCACAATTTCATTCAATAGTCTTTTTTTGAATTTCGAACACAGAATTTAAAGAAACAAAAGACAATTTGGAGCCTGTTTGTTGATATCAAACAATCGAATACTAAGAAAACTTGGTTTTATTGGTTTACTTGGATTTAATTCTTGAAAAAGTGATTGATATCTTTGGTTTTGCAACAAACATTACTTATTCTTAACATTAAGGTGAGGTTCTATCAATAATCTATGGATACTTCACCTGAAGTCGCTGTCCAAGCTGTGGCACTTATTCAGGCCGTACACAGCCAAAGAAACGTGAGTGCTCAACTTAATTTAAGTCGATCTGCGGTCCGAAATGTTTATCGGAGGTACCTAGAGACTGGCGGCTTTGTTCGTCGCCAAGGAAGGTCACGATCTCGGGTCACAACTGAAAGGCAGGATCGATTCATCGTGACGACCAGCTTGAGAAATCGTCACCTTACCTCCATTGAGATACAAAACCAACTTCGCGACTTTCACGGAGTATCTGTGAGCGCTCGAACTGTTCGGAGAAGGTTAAAAGAACGCGATATGGTACCACACAAGCCAGCTAATGGGCCCAAACTAACGCGAGCCCACCGAACAGCGCGCCTTCATTTCGCACGCAGTCATTTAAATTGGACACAGCAAGATTGGAGCCGTGTACTCTTTTCTGATGAGTCTAAAATTGTTTTACATGGCAATGATGGAAGGAAGAAAGGTCTACCGACGTAAGTGAGAGCGTTTCGCACAATGCTGCTTTGAAGAGAGGGTTGCTTATGGCGGTGGCTCATGGACTGTCTGGGGCGGTATATCCGCGAGCGGCAAAACTCAACTTGAGGTTGTTACAGGACCACGGCTGCCAACATTAAATGCTGAAAGGTACATTCGTGAGTGCTTAGAACCTCACGTGATACCATACGCGGACTATGTGGGCCCAAATTTCCTTTTTATGCATGATAATGCAAGAGCCCATGCGGCCGGCATCGTCAGGGAATATCTTCGGGATGTGAACATCACAGTTATGGACTGGCCAGCCAGAAGCCCAGACATGAACTCCATTGAGCACATGTGGGACGAGCTAAAAAGACGTGTTAGGGCTCGTCAGCCAGTTGCCCAGACGATGCAGGAGTTGAAAACTGCCATAGAAGAGGAATGGGAGATGATCCCTCAAAATTTCATAGAGCGGTTGATAAACTCTATGCCTGATCGTATGAGAGCTGTGGTAGATGCCCATGGAGGCAACACGCGTTATTAAATTAAACCTTTATTTGATAAAACATGTTTTTTATTCAAAAATCAATTGCCTTTAACAAGGCGCATATCCGACTTGTTAGGCGTAGCTCCATGTCGTATGGTATTCTGAATTCAAATTTAAAACAATACGATCGAAAAAGATGGTAAAATGTATCAGGTTTAAAACTGCATCAACAGTTTTTGTTCAATCTAGCAATCATATTTCGGTAGGGGCCATCGAAACCTAAACTCTAAGGTGGGCCAATAGATGTGTCCAGAAGTGTATAGTCACACGTATGTGGTTGCGGATAACTTTAATAGGGTAGTTGACTAAAAAAATCTAATTAGTCCGTCACATAGATTTCTAAAAAATATTGAACACGTATTTTTTTCTTTTTTCACGTAAACAAAAAATTAAGACGATACAGTGCTTCGAAAAGTCGTGAAACGTCACAGGTTGGTCCACTTTTACCAGACTATGACGTCATAAGCCCCCTCTCCATGGTCTTTGACAAGCTTTATTTTCGTCAAATTTTATTAATTTGATAAAACAAAAAACACGTATCCAATATTTTTCTATAATCTAACTGACGGACTAAACAGAATCATAGTTTTTTTAGTCAGTCAACTACCCTATTCCAACAACACGTTCATCTAAGACCAAAGGACACTGTTGTATATAATTATGAAGTTTATATAAAGTAAGGTTACCGGCGGCTTGGGCGCGACGGGCGGCGGCTTGGGCGGCGCGGGCGTCTCGATGGGCGGCGTCTGTACGCCCGTCGGTTTACTCGCTATAGCCGGCTCTGGCTCGCCCTGCAAAAAAGATATCCAAGTTTAAAAAAAATTAAGGTCAAAAATCCAAAACCCGACTACTAACAAAATCGCGGTCTTAAAAGTGGAAAACAAGAAAATAATAATTTCTTGTCTGATATTCTTCGTAGTCGCATGCCACTGATACCTGATGCTCCTTCATGGCGTTCTCATTGTTATAGAAGTCAGCTGTTAAGGACGCATTCCCGATTGATAAGTCAAATCATTACTTTTTTAAACAAAAGTATGTTTATTAAATACAATGCTTTGTATTTTTAAAATGTTTTTGCTGCGAATTGTAGGTAGATGTGCAAGGTACAATTCTTAACTATAAATATAATTTTAGATATGTCCAGTTTCTCAAAAGTGAAAATTTAGATTATCCGGACTCATTGTCCACGGCTCTAATTATCGTATTTTTATATTCCACTAGCTGATGCCCGTAGCTTAGCCCGCGTCAAATTATATATTAAAACCTTCCTCGTAAACCACTCTATCCATTGGAGAAAACAGAATGAAAATCGGTGCAGTTTTTGAGTTTGTTTTATAATAAAATAGCTAACCTACGCAACTTCGTCTGCGTCACATAAATATAGCTTATAACCTTTCGCGATAAATTGACTATCCAACATATTCAGCTAAATCGTAACAAACAAAAAAAAATATCTTTCCTCTTTATAATATTAGCTTAGATTAAGAGCGTATGGTACCTCAAACGCGAGTTTTATAATGCGTAAAAGTATATGATTCACTGCAGTAATGAACATCAGAAAAATATATGATATTCTTCAGGATATATGCTAGTGCCATAGTGTTGTGAAAACATAATACAACTAACTTTGCTCGATAGAAAAAGAGATACCTCTAAAAATTTCTTTTAACGAGTAAAAACCATACTAAAATACATGTCATCGTTCTGATTTTTTTGCCAAATAATTCTACAAGCAACAAACTAAAGTCATAGTGTTTTGCTTTTTTAGTCCAATCAATAGTTTTTTTGTAAATCGCAAAATACCACTAATTTCGCACTATTCGGCCGCAGCGATATACGTAACAACCGCTTTGTAGTGCAAGCTGATTAGAACTTTATTCTAACAGTATTTCAAGCGAAGTTTGAACCACCACAAATAGGGTTGCTAATCTGAGGTAGCATACGCTCTTAAGCCCCACTCCATGATCTTTGACGCGCTTTATCTTCGTTAATTTTTATTGTTTTGATAAAACAAAAAACACGTATCCAATATTTTTCGATAATCTAACTGACGGACTAAACAGAATCATATTTTTTTGAGTCAGTCCGATCCCCCTATTTGTGAATAGTTGAGTATGTGCGCGGTGTGTCAGTACGTACCTCCTTGAACCGTTGCAGATGATACTCGGGGCAAAGCGCCCGGCAAGGTTGGTGCGGGGCTGCGGGCGGCGGGGAGCCGGGCGGGGGCGGCGCCGGAGCCCTGCCTCCCACCAGCTGCATGCACACCTGTACAGTGTACACCACATCAAACGTCACGAACATTTGCCGACAGAGCGGACCAGAAGGGACTTTCAAACTCTTACTGTCTAAAAGCCATCATGTTTCTTCTTAGCCCTTTGTGTCGAGGCCGCGGTATCTCTTTCGAACAACTCACAGCCCGACGAGAAACCCTACTCCCTAACGCCCAAATACTCGAACGTCACTCAATTTTAAGTTCCACTTAAATCTCGTGCTGTCTTTGTTACTTTAACGCAGAGTGACAGAGATAGCAGGAGTTTTGAGGGTTACTTATAGAAATATATAAGTATATATTTATTAATATATTAGTATATATTTAGAAATATATAAGTATGTTTATCAGTTGTCTAGTACCCATAACACAAGCTCTGCTTAGCTTGGGACTAGATGGCGTTGTGTGATAGTTGTGGAATATTATTATTATTATTATAATTGAGTGACGTTCGAGTATTTGGGCGTCAGACGCTCATTGAATCTCACACAGTAGTGAAATTGGACATCCCTTGCTGTCTTATTATGTCTGATATAGAGGGAAGTGGAAATTATGATTTGCCTACTCTTCCGTTACTTTTAGGGTCCCGTACCTCAAAAGGAAAAAACGGAACCCATATAGGATCACTCGTGTGTCTGTCTGTCTGTCACAGCCAATTTGCTCCGATTTTTTTCTGTTTAATTTTGTTGCGGGTTGCGTTTAGTTAAATTGTTTCTCTGGGACTTCGTCGAGCTTCATTGTCTCGGCACTTTTCTGGTAGTCGCCACTGTTGACTTTGGCTATTAATTAGGAGTTGCAGTGGTTTGAGAACCGAAATTTATTCGAAACAAGGAACACTTATTATTACTATTCAAAACTGACCGTAGACAATTTCTTCTGTTTCCTATAAACCTGTAGCTGCCTGCGATGCACTTCCGGCAGTCGTCGGTACATCGCCATCAGTTTCCGGTCCACCTCCGATAGTCCTAAGTCAACGCGTTTCCTGTAAAAAAGATTTAAACTTAAATAAAAAAGCTAACAAGGTTACAACGATGTTTAGTGGGAAGCCTGCGAAGACGTGGGCCAGAAGGACCAATGCATGTCAGGGTGCAGCAACGACCCCGATTAGCTGCGTTAGGGCTCCAGTCTTGCGATACCGGTAACAATAGGGGATCGGACAAAAAAAACTAATTAGTCCGTCAAAAAGATTTCCAAAAAATATTGACCACATATTTTTTCTTTTTTTACTTAAACAAAAAATGAAGACGATACAGTGCTTCGAAAACTCGTGTGACGTCATATGATAGTACATTTTGTACCTACAAGTGACGTTTCAAGCCCCACTCCATGATCTTTGACGCGTTTTATCTTCGTCATTTTTTATTGATTTGATAAAACAAAAAACACGTATTCAATATATTTCGATAATCTAACTTACGGACTAAACAGAATCATATTATTTTGACCCAGTCCGATCCCCTATTACCACAGATAAATTGGGATAAGAGAATGTCAAAAGCCTCAACACGATGGATGCCGGAAGACGGACGGCACCGCCGAGGCCGGCCTAGAAAGAGGTGGCGCGTGACGATTTAGACGCGTACCATGAGGGCTGGTTCGAAGCGGCACAAGAAAAGAGCTCTTGGAAGGAGTTGGGGGAGGCCTTTGCCCAGCAGTGGGACAGTACAGGCTAAAAAAAAAAAATGAGAATGTCCGGGGCTGCGGGTAGTTCGAAAGAGTTACCGTGAACCCTGGAACGCAAAGGGCAGCCCAGAGCGAGAGGAGTCATTTGATGATTTCCAACACTCCAAAAAAAAGTTATTGTTGACCCATTTCCCGGTTTAAGATTGAACTGAAATTTTGCAAACATGTTTAGTTTGGATGACAATGCATGATTACTAAGTGACGTCACTCATAAGTCCAATAGACTCCCAAAGATTATGGTTTAGTTATTTTTATGTATTCCCATGATATAGCTATGAAAGGGTTTGCCGATAAAATGAGAGAAAGCATGACTTTTTGTTGTTGTTTTTTTTACTGGACCGGAATTAAGTTTGTTAGTTTTAATTTTTTGTTTAGTACTTACATATTGTCAGTCTTCTCATACCTATAACAGTAATAAGATAATCTTGTAAAAAAAAGAATTATTTTCGAAAGGGAGTCGAGTTTCTTGTCTATACTGTGAAGGCCACCATTACAATGGTTACCACTTAAAAAATTGCATCGGTTATTACAGCAATTTTTTTATTTTTATTGTTTATGATGTCACTACACGGAAAGTGACTGGAGTGTCGATGCCCGGGCCCTTTAGTCATCATGACGTTTTATTAAATTGTCATTTGGGTATGTTTTTTTTACTTGTCAGTCAAAAAAGATTATATAAACAATCTAATCTCAATCTATATAAATAAAAAGAGAAGTCCTGACTGACTGACTGATTCATCAACGCCCAGCCCAAACCCTTGGACCTAGAGAGGTGAAATTTTGCACAGAGGTTCTCTTTATAACGTAGACAAGGAATAAGGAAGGATTTTTCGAAATTCAACCCCTAAGGGAGTTAAATAGAGGATGAAAGTTTGTTTGGAAAATTCATTACACATTCATTGGACATTTTCACGCGGGCGAAGCCGCTGGCAAAAGCTAGTACCTAATAATACTCTCACAGATCAGACAGGGTTCCTTTTTAAAACATATTTAAAAGACATGTGACATCTACCAATCCGCACTGGGCCCGCTTGGTGGATTACAGCCCATTCCCTCTCATAGAGAGGAGGCCTGTGTCCCAGCAGTGGGAATTGGGAACGATATAGGCTGATTATGATTATTCTATTTTTATAATTATATGTATTAGTATGTACAGTCGCCAGCGCATCAAGCTACCCCACATTGACCTTGAACGCGTTATGAGCAGCAACAGCGAGAATCGAGCGAAAGAGATAGATATCTTTTTGTGTGTTCTTGCTTGTAATGTTTGGTGCTGCGGTGCGTCCGTGAGGATGTATGCGTATTCGCGTCTTTGTGTTGAATAACTATCCACAAAAACTAGTTTAGCAGGTTGAATACTTGAAATGAATTGAAAGAATGGCATGGTAATAAAAATAGGTTGGCCGTCACAGGTGGCCAGGCAGATGTGAAACATTAGTAGTAATATTAGAAAAGGGATGATTCCTGAGCAAAATAAATACGATTCTATTTGGTCCGTCAGTTAGATTATCGAAAAATATTGAATACGTATTTTTGATGTGAAACATTTAATTTTACATAATTATAGCGGCGGGTTAGACCGACTGTTGGTGTAGCGCCGCGTCGCCACTGCATGCGTCGCAGCAAAAATTCTTTTACAGGAAATTGACCCGTGACTTTGTATAAATAAGGACCACAATCGCGTTTACAAATAAATATCTACTTACAGACGATTAAACTTTCTAAGTTCCTACTTCTATTCCAAGCCCAGTTGGAAGAAAACATAGTTGCATAGGAAATTGACCCGTGCCGTGCTATAAATAAGGAGCACAATCGCCTTTAATAAATAAAAATACTTGCATTTGAAATTGTTCCGTAGACTTACAGATAAGGAGCATGAATGATCGCATTAGCGAAAACAAACGTGGTAATTCAACTATCGAAGAGAGAAATATATAAATGAATAAACCTCTGACGAAATATGGAGTAAAATAAAGAAAAATATGAGTTTATTACCCGACTACGGCGAAGCCAAAAGGAAGGGTAATGATTTTGGCAGTCTATGTATGTATGTATGTAGGTATGTATGTATGTTCCACCGTAGCGCCTAAAATACTGAACGGATTTTAATAAATGAGGTGTCAATAGATTCGTAAGAATAGCCCGGGTGACATAGGCTATATAAATTTTTTTTTTTTTTTGACGGAATTGAAATGTCAAAAACTTACCTCAAAAATATTAAATTGAGATAATCATAACATGTTTGGTATCAAATGAAAGGTCTTGGAGAGCAAAAACCAATATTTTATTCGTAGTCGGGTTTTAGATTTTTAAACTTGTTTTTACTTTAGTTATAATAATAATCTATACTTATCACTACATAGGTAGTATAAAATAAAATCGCTTTCTCTGTCCCTATATCCCTATGTAAGTATGCTTAAATCTTTAAAACTACGCAATGGATTTTGATGCGGTTTTTTAATAGATAGAGTGATTCAAGAGGAAGATTTATATGTATATAATATGCACCCGTGCGAAGCCGGGGCGGGTCGCTAGTATTATTATAAAGCTGAAGGGTTTTTTTTTGTGGTTGAATGCGCTAATCACATGAACCGGTTCCAATTGAAAAAATCTTTACTTAACTACAGGTTAAAAGGTGTGTCCAGATTTAAGTAACATTTTACAAAACTTGTGTTAAGTATATAACACGTCGACATTACATAACATTGCTAATTTTTCTATTGAATATTGTTAAGTAACAATGTTTTATAACATGTTAGGTTTCAAGTGTGGATTCACCCTATCATCACGCTATGACCAGAAAGAAAGAAGCTCCTTATGGTGTTCTAAAAGCGAGGGAATTTATTCCTTTTGAGAGCTTTAGTTGCGTGCGCTGCGTAAACGGCTAAAGTTACGCAACAATCATTAAAACGGCATTGTTCCGCTTAAAAAGTAAAAAAAAGTTGTCATTGACGAGCTCGTCGACGAAACTACAGTTTGTTTTTAATAGATTTTCAACTTTAAACTCTAGAACATAAAGTTGAAAATCTATTAAAGACTAAAAATACTCGGGAGTAGGGACGGTTGCGCAGGGGCAAGGAGGTGTGGCCTATTATTAGTGAGACATGATTATTGGCTCCTAATTGTTAGTATGCGCAACCATTGGGCAATTTCAGAAACGTTGAAAAATCCACCAATCACGCTAAGGATACTTTCTTTCTAACATGCCATGCCGCGTCGTAGTTATAGTTATGTATAGCGTTTAGCTTGACGTGCTGGCGACTGTACCTATTTATGTATATTAATTTATGTTTACAAAATAGTATTCTCCTAATTTATTTTTTATTGTGATAGTACGACAATGATGTTCTATTTGACCCTAAAATTGACTGGTAGAGAATGCCTTGTGGCATTAAGTCAGTCAGTTACTTTTGTGCATGAAGTTCAAATAAAAAAAAAAAAAAATCTTTATGTATTTTCAAAAAACAAGTCAGAGAGCATTACCTTTCTTCTATTCTGTATATGTGTATGTTTGTTACTGGTATATATTCGGATACTAGTATTTATTTTTATATGTGTGTGCTTTTGTTCCTAATAATTTTAATTAAAATCTTGTTCGTCTTGTCTACACACTGTGTCTTACATTTCTAATCCAACTTTCCTCTCGCAGGTCTGCTGGAAAAAATTTCTTTTGAAATAAGCAGTACCTTTGTGCTCTTCTATTTGTTATGTTTTTATCCTTTTTTGTATTTTGTGTCATCATCATCATCATCAGCCTATAATGTTCCCACTGCAGGGGCTCAGGCCTCCTCTCTAGGAGAGGGACTTTTGTGTATAAATAAATAATTGAGTTTTTCCATCGGAAAATTCTCATTAGCAGCCACGGAGTCTGAATTTGTGGCCACACTTAGATATAACTGGCGATATGTGGGTGTACAGTCGAACAAGCTAATAAGTATACAGCCAGCTAACTTGTACTTACTTTTAAGTTTATACAACTACATTTAGAGACTGATATTAAACGATACAGCGTTTGACATCAGTCACTTAATGCGAAACACTTGATAAAACTAAATTATTATCATTATTTTCAGAGTTATAGAATTATAAAAATCTCTACCCTGTATACTTATTAGCTTGTTCGACTGTACTAGCTACAGCTCTGTCTAATCCTTCGCGGATTCCAGGCGTGATGTTACGATGTATGAGAACACTCACCTCGCTTCGTGGTCGTTCCTAGTGGGAGGCGCGGGCCACTCGTCACAATGCTTCAACACGCGGTCCATCAGCCTTTCTATTGAAGCTATCGACCGCATCAGGTGTCTGAGGAGAACAGAAGTAAGAAAATTAATATGGTTATTTTGCACAGTACTTCTTTGTTCTGTTCTGTCTCCTGCTGATATGGAGGGAAGTGGAAATTATGCTTTTTCCTACTCCTCCGCTATTCTTTTCTGATTATTTCGTTGCGAGATCCAAGACAGTTAAATCGCTTCTCTGGGACTTCGTCGAGCTTCATTGTCTCGGCGCTTTTCTTGTGGTCGTCACTGTTGATTCTGGCGCACAGGAGTTACAGTGGTTTGGGAATAGTGAGGCGGGCTTGTCCCAATAAAAAAAAAGTACTTCTTTTATAAGGGTAAACAGACGCGAAAACTGTAACGTTTGCTGCCAGTTAAAATGTCAATAGAGAAGTAGGAAAAAACATAATTCCAATTCTGGATAAGCCCAGTTGCCTAGTACCACGGATAATATCATCGTTGAGTACGTTTTGCTAGCGGCTCCGCCCGCTACAACTCGAAAATTATCCCACGGGAAGATAAAATCGGGATAAAAACTATCCTATGTGTTAATCCAGGTTATAAACAATCTGTGTACCAAATTTTATCCAAATCCGTTCAGTAGTTTTTGCGTGAAAGAGTAACAAACATCCATCTATACATACAAACTTTCGCGTTATAATATTAGTAGGATATAAATGCAAGTTAACCTTGTACAAATTGATCAAATATTTATACAATAGAGGATCGGACTGGGTCAAAATAATATGATTCTGTTTAGTCCGTAAGTTAGATTATCGAAAAATATTGGATACGTGTTTTTTGTTTTATCAAATCAATAAAAAATGACGAAGATAAAACGAGTCAAAGATCATGGAGTGGGGCTTGAAACGTCACTTGAAGGTACAAAATGTACTATCATATGACGTCACACGAGTTTTCGAAGCACTGTGTCGTCTTCATTTCTTGTTAACGTGAAAAAAGAAAAAATACGTGTCCAATAATTTTTGAAAATCTATCTGACGGACTAATTAGTTTTTTTATGTCCGATCCCCTATTAATTCATCATTTACCTGACAGTACGACACAGCTCCCCGGGCGCGGCTTCGCCCTCGGAGCCCCCGGACTCCACGGCGGCCGCTGCAGCCAGGAGCAGTTCTGATGCCGAGTCTAACGACGAGGACGTGGACAGCCCCAGGGAACCGGTGCCTGAGTTCGCGTCGGAGTCTGATACTGTAAGAGAAAGGCAGTTTATTATATTCAGTTTTCATGAATAACACACACAATAAAAATGCAAATAAAAGAAAATGAAAAAAGAAAATGAGAAAGACATACAAATAAAAGAGAAATCCTGACTGACTGACTCATCAACGCCCAGCCCAAACCCTTGGAACTAGAAAGCTCAAATTTTGCACAGAGGTTCCCTCTACAATGTAGACAAGGAATAAGAAAGGATTTTTCGAAATACAACCCCTTTTTTTTATGCGTGTAAAATCATCAAATGACCCCCCCGCTCCTGGGCAGAGCGAAGGAAAGTGTCAGACTTCTACTGACTAAAAACCAAACCCATGTTCCTTCTTCGCCCTTGTGCCGAGGCCACGTCATCTCTTTCGATAATTCGCAGCCCCGACGGGAAATTCAACCCCCTAAGGTAGTTAAATAGGGGATGAAAGTTTGTATGGAAAATCGTCATTCACGCGGGCGAAGCCGCTGGCAAAAGCTAGTATATACATATGATTGAAGAAGGTCGATCTTTAGGTTAAACGCGCTACAGATAGTTTCCTCCGTGCCTCGGTGCGTACGTTAAGCTGTTGGTCCCGGCTGCCATATATATAGATCTTTGGCAGTCGTTACAGGTAGTCAGTGACATGAAATTCTGACAACCAGTCTTAACAAAGGGTATCGTATTACCTAGTATTAACTAGGTTGTGGAGGTCAGATAGGCAGTCGTGCCATGTAAAATACTGGTATTCAGCTGCATCCGGTTAGACTGGAAGCCGACCCCAATATAGTTGGGAAAAGGCTTGGTAGATGATATTCCACCTTATTACAAAACGTAGTTAAACCTGGTTTAACATAAACTTGGTTTATCTCGCATGACGTCTCACTTCAATAATATTCAAAAGAAAGTAACAGCATGCGAGATAAACCAAGTCTAAGTTAAACCAGGTTTATCAATTTTAAGTCATTTGTGGTGCGTGTTCCAACCCAACAATTTTAGACCTTTTTGAAGGAGGACTTTTGGCCGACAGGTGTCGTTTACCGACAAACGTCGGTAAACGACACCTGTCGGTGTGTTCCGTGGACGGTTACGCGACACCTCGCAGCGAAACACGACGCCGATGTTACGTGTTTAGTTTTAATTAAAGTGTAATGTTAAATATGTATTAGTTTGTTATTTCTGTATTCTTATTGTATGTATTTTACTTATGGGCCTTACGCCCGAATACTCGAACGTCACTCAATTATAAGTAGCCCTCAAAACTCGTGCTATCTCTGTCACTCTGCGTTAAAGTAACAAAGACAGCACGAGATTTAAGTGCAACTTAAAATTGAGTGACGTTCGAGTATTCGGGCGTCAGTTGCCTGAAATAAAATGATTATTATTATTAACTACCTTTTGTAATAAAGCGGATTGAGTTTTGAGACGACAAATAAATTGTGATAAAGGCTGGAGAATTATGATGAATACTCACAGTCGTCTAGATCGCAGGTGGTGTTGGAATCGCTGTCCTTGTCAGCTGCGGGCGCGGGCTGACCTTCCGCACACTCCACGCCCTCACCACTGTCCGCTGAAAAAACTTACATGTTATTCTGCGGTACTGATATTACGATGAGAGCAGCGGTGGCCCAGTGGTGGCGGCCCCGACTTACGAACAGTAGGTCGTGGGTTCGAACCCAGGCAGGCACATTACTTTGTGTAGTTTATTTCATCACCGCTGCTCTCAAAATGGTGAAGGAAAACTTCGTGAGGAAACCGGCATGTCTTAGAACCAAAACATTCGAAGACATGTGACATCTACCAATTCGCACTGGGCCCGCGTGGTGGATTGCCCATACCTCTCAAAGAGAGGAGGCCTGAGTCCCGCACGTGGGAACATTAATAGGCTGTTGATGATGATGATGATATTACGATGCAAAAGATAATTCTGAGTTGGAAAACAAGTTTCTATTGTGTAATGAGGGAGCGCTAATACAGTGGTTTGTTTGAAAGAGATACCGCGGCCTCAGAGACAAATGGCTAAGAAGGAACATGGGTGGTTTTTAGTCAGTAGAAGTCTGACACTCGCTATCGCTTTCGCTCAACCTAGAGCGGACTAATGCGAATTTTGTGATTTTGATAGTTGCTGAGAATCGAGTTCAGTGGATCATTCTCATTAGTTCCTCCAGCAATTAGTTCCATGGAACTAGTGAGACTTTTTTTCTCAGTAGTTCCATGCACTTTGATAATGGAACAAATGAAACAAAACGTAATCGAACTGGCGTACGATTGAAGAGGACTTTTTTTGTGGGTAAATTAATCATTAAATGCTCCTTCCCGCTCGGCGGAGCAGAAAAGAGAGTTGAAGGGAGTGTCAGACTCGCACTGACTAAAATCCACCCAGTTTCTTCTTAGCCCTCTGTGTTCCGGAGCCGCGGAACCCTTGCCTATGCCCTTCCATACTCATTGAGGCGCGCGTGGAACACTCGCGCCGTCAACAAGGCCTGTCGTCATAACACGGCCGGACGGCTCGCTAGCCCTTAGCTCACCGTCCATAGACCCGCGATTGAGGAGGTTATGTCCAGCAGTGGACGTCTATCACCTTTTTTTTTTGGTGTGTGGAAAGTCATCAAATGAGCCCCCCCCCCCCCGCTCTTGGGCAGAGCGAAGGGGAGTGTCAGACTTCTACTGACTAAAAACCGAACCCATGTTCCTTCTTTGCCCTTGCGCCGAGGCCACGTCATCTAGTACTAAAATCCTCAATACTCAATACTTTATTGCATTCCACATGTAAAAACTTCCAACCTGGCAAAAAAGCATCCTTAAATGATGATGATGATGATGAAGTACATACCACTATCAGCAGTATCCCCACTATCGGCACTCTCACGACTAGCGTGGCTCTCAGCGCTGCCCATGCTTTCAATGCTGTCGGGCCCGTCCTCCGGTGGTCTGGAAACATTGCGGCATTACAGTTCAATGCACGTAAAGTGTATATTTTTTTATTTTAAATGGGCTTACTCTTGACTTCAATCTTGCCCTAAGGGCAGAGATGAGGTCGACGATGGAACGAGTTTACCCAGAAGAAGCCTATTTAAATAGATTGGGGTTATATGAACTTGGGAAAACCGACGCAGGCAGGGTGTTCCACTCCTTGGCTGTGCGCATAATAAAGGACCCAGCAAAGCGCTTCGTTCGAATGTGTGGAATGTCGACTAGGTATCGGTGATACCCTGCAGTACGTCTAGTCTCCCGATGGAAGAAGGGAGATGGTGGGATCAGCTCGTGGAGCTCTTGCGCACACTCTCCGAAGTACAGTCTGTAGAAGACCGACAGACATGCGACTTTGCGACGGTGGGCCAGGCTACAACTTTGCGACGGTGGGCCAGGCTACAACTTTGCGACGGTGGGCCAGGCTACAACTTTGCGACGGTGGGCCAGGCTACAACTTTGCGACGGTGGGCCAGGCTACAACTTTGCGACGGTGGGCCAGGCTACAACTTTGCGACGGTGGGCCAGGCTACAACTTTGCGACGGTGGGCCAGGCTACAACTTTGCGACGGTGGGCCAGGCTACAACTTTGCGACGGTGGGCCAGGCTACAACTTTGCGACGGTGGGCCAGGCTACAACTTTGCGACGGTGGGACAGACTACAACTTTGCGGCGGTGGGAATGCGACAAGGTTGCCCGCGAAATACGAATTTTATTATGTTTTATTGCAATTTGCCGGTCAGTGTCTACACTAATATTATAAAGAGGAAAGATTTGTAATTTTTGTGTGTATGTTTGTAATAAATAAACTCAAAAACCGCTGCGCCGATTTCAAAAATTCTTTCACCATTAGAAAACTACATTCATCCTGAGTAACATAGGCTACTTTTTATCCCTGTATTCCCACGGGAACGGGAAATACGCGGGTGAAACCGCGTGACGTCCGCTAGTCTATACTAATATTATAAAGAGGTAAAGTTTGTGTGTTTGTATATTTGTTAAATTGTAAGAGGTAATCTCGGGATCTACTGAACCGATTTTAAAAATTCTTTCACCAATAGAAAGCCACATTATTGCCGAGTGTCATAGGCTACTTTTATCCCTGTATTCCCACGGGAACGGGATCTACGCGGGTGAAACCGCGGGACGTCCGCTAGTGTTAAATAAAGGCACATTTATTACGATCGCGAATCTTATTTTATTTACCATACAACCTGACAATGTCCGACAAATTGCAAAAAACGTAAGAAAATCAAACGTAAGAAAATCAACCTTCTCAGTTCATTTAACTCTCTTGAGTGACTATTTTTACCCGACTATGGCGAAGCCAAAAGGAAGGGTAATGATTTTGGCAGTCTATGTATGTATGTATGTATGTTCCACCGTAGCGCCTAAAATACTGAACGGATTTTAATAAATGAGGTGTCAATAGATTCGTAAGAATAGCCCGGGTGACATAGGCTGTATAAATTTTATAAATTCTTTTTATCTACCCAAATATCATAAACCCTCTTTAATGCGTTCAAAAACCATAGGCAATGACCAGCATTACCAACCAGCAGAAATTAACAGAACTGTAATGAGCTCATAACCTACTGAAAACAGTAGGTTATGAGTTTTAAATTTGGAACAGGTGTCAAATTCAAGTGAGTGTGCTTAGTGCGCGCGGAACTAGTTGGCCGCGCCTTAGGCATGTTTTTGTTTTTTTCGAGCTGTCATTTGTTCGTTAGCTTTTTATTCCCTTTCATTGAGTAGACAAATTTTCTGTTAATTCTTTATTTCTGTCGAAAATGAGTGATAGTGACTCAGAAATTAACATGAACACTCCGCCAGATATCGTAAATGCAGCGACGAATGCAACTAATAACCTGTTTATTTTTTATTGCATTACACTGGTAACAATGCTGGTCATTTCCCTATGGTTCCTGAACCCATCATAGAGCCCTTATGATATTCGGGTAGATAAATTAGTGTATGCAACTATACATAATTAGGCATTACAACACTCGTGTGATGCTATTAAGAAACTCGCCTTCGGCTCGTTTCTTAAACCCACACTTGTGTTGTAATGCCCTTCATTATGCACAGTCGCATAAACTACTATTATGACGGAATTTCAATGTCAAAAACTTACCTCAAAAATATTAAATTGAGATACTTAATCATAACATGTTTGGTATCAAATGAAAGGTCTTGGAGAGCAAAAACCAATATTTTATTCGTAGTCGGGTTTTAGATTTTTTATGAAAAAGGTATTGTATAGATATAGACTATAGGCAAATACTTACTTAGCGCCCGTCCCGTCTCCCTGCTGCAACTCTCTGCTTGTCGTTTCTGGTTCCATCTCGTTTGGAGGCTGCGGACAAAAATCATCACCATTATTACCCTTATTTCAATTTATTTGTGGAATGTAGCGTTGGCCCAGTGGTGACGGCCCCGACTTACGAACAGTAGGTCGTGGGTTCGAACCCAGGTGATGAAATAAATTACACAAAGTAATTGTGTAATTTATTTCATCACCGCTGCTCTCAAAACGGTGAAGGAAAACATCGTGAGGAAACCGGCATGTCTTAGAACCAAAAATTCGAAGACATGTGACATCTAGCAATCCGCACTGGGCCCGCGTGGTAGATTATAGCCCATTCCCTCTCAAAGAGAGGAGGCCTGTGTCCCGCACGTGGGAACATTATAGGCTGATGATGATTACCTTATCGCCATCCGCACTCGTCTCGGGCTTGGCAGGATTGAAGTCCATATCTTCCATCATACCGAAGAACGCCATGCTGCAACACACATAGTAAATACAAAATCAGAATATTTAAGCCCAAACTTAACTCAAAACATTTCATCATCATATCAGCCCCTTCATTATCCACGTGTTTAGCGTGACTTTGACGATTTCGTGGACCCACTCCATCTGCTTACTACGAGTCTAGCCAAAATATCGAGCCTTTTAGGAAGAACATCGTAAGCGCCAAAATTCCCAAAAACCGGTTTTAATTATTAACCGCCAGATCAACTGATTTGAATCTTTTGTCACTTACTTGAGTTTATTTAAAGTAGGTATAGTAGAAATGGTAATTAACTTTTTTAATTACGAAAAAACTTTTTTTAAAAAAACGTTCTCTAAAATTATGCAAATGGCGGTTACGATCTTCCTGAAAAGGCCCGATATGTCCTGCCCAGGTACAAATACAGACTCTGTTGCTACTATTCAGAATTTCCTGTTTGGATAAGCTGTTTAATTTTTTGGTGGGTGGAAAATCATCAAATAACCCCCCCCCCCCCCCCACCTCCCACTTGGGCAGAGCGGAAGGGAGTGTCAGACTTCTACTGACTAAAAACCAACCCATGTTCCTTCTTCGCCCTTGTGCCGAGGCCGCGTTACGCCTTTCGATAATCCGCAGCCCCGACGGGTGTTTGGATAAGCTCAATAACATTTTGTCCGACCTAAGAATCGCGCTGCATATTTAGTTTAGTGATCGAAGCTTAGTTGACGGCTTCGTGGGGGGCCCGTTTACACCTAGATAAGTATAATATACTCACATAGCAGCCTTCAGATGTCCACTACTACACATTGGCCCTCCCCATAATCCGCTGTAACAAAACATAATACAATATTTTACTTAGCAGAGGTTAAATTATAATATCTAATAGTTTATTATATTCTATCTATAATAATATGTATTAGTATGTTATTATTTATGTATATCAATTTATATTACATAATGGTTTTCTCTATTATTTTTTGTACTCTACCACAGTGCTGTCTTATTTGACCCTTTTTTTTTTTTGGTGGGTGGAAAATCATCAAATGACCCCCCCCCCCCTCTTGGGCATAGCGAAGGGGAGTGTCAGACTTCTACTGACTAAAAACCGAACCCATGTTCCTTCTTTGCCCTTGTGCCGAGGCCACGTCATCTAGTACTAAAATCCGCGATCTTTTGACCCTAAGGTTGACTGGAAGAGAATGCCTTGTGGGCATTAAGTCCGCCTATGTACCACTCTTGTGCATGAAGTTTAAATAAATAAATATATTCATCAGCCTAGCTTTGAAAGCATCGATAGTCTAGTAGTGTGATCATCGGACTGTCAAGTAAAGTCTTGAGTATGAACTCAAGATGCAACTCATTCAAGCACACGCTCATTCTTGCTGGCCTCATAATAAGGAGTTCAAAAAACCTAGTAAACCTTACCTAGTTAATGATGGCATACCGCAAAACACACTCATCGAGTCTAGTAGTGCGCGTAGCAAAAGAATTAGAAAGAGGGTAGACAGATTTGTCTGCTCTACCTATCAATTTATTTACCAACTAGCTGACCCGTGCCCACTTCGTTGGGCATAATATTAATAATCCTTTTTTAGTACAGAGTGTTAATTTCTTTTTGTAACTTAAATATAAAAATTACACATATTATTATGCTGTCGTTGATTTTTTTGTAGGCATTTTCAAGCTCCACATCTTTTCTATAGAACTCAAAAACATATCTTTCATAGTTAAGGCAGCTTTCGTAAGAAACGCTTTCATGCGACCGTTTTTTCTCCGATTCACTTTGCAAAACGGACTACCACGTAAAAGCCTTTTTATTTTTCGGTTTTTTATATAACCTATGACACTCAGCAATAATGTAGCTTTCAATTGGTGAAAGAATTTTTAAAATCGGTTCAGTAGATCCCGAGATTACCCCTTACAATTTAACAAATATACAAACACACAAACTTTACCTGTTTATTATAATATTAGTATAGATCACCCGCATTCACATTACCATCGATGATGGCACTTGCAACAGCGTGATATATCGGGAACTCATAATAAAGATTAATAAGACATTATTAATTTGGCTAGATTTGGCTGGTCGAACAACATTTGTGTTTCATACACATGAAAAGAAGGAGACTAAAAAACAAGCACCTAGATGAAAACCCGCCAACTACTTATATACTCAAATATTATATAACTAGCTGATGCCCGCGACTTCGTTCACGTTGAAAAATGTGTGTCTGTCTTGTTGATCCAGTAGCCCTAAGCGCGACTACTGAGCATGAAGTCCGGAATTTGATTCCCGATACGGGCAAAGGGAGGGGGGCTCAGTAGAGGCAACGGAGTCTCGTTATGTTCCCGGTTGATGGCAATAGCCCATAGTACATCCAGTCCCCATTTACATGGTGCTTCAAGATCACTGCGAAATATCGGTGTACGATTAGGTACACCACTACCTAACCCTTTCGGAATTACAGGCGTGATCATGTGTATAGATGTGCATAAGTACTTTTGAACTGCCAAATCTTGTCTAAGTTATTTTATTGTGATCATCATCCACACGTTCCTTGGTGACAGCACCTGCCTCCCTAAAACCACTATTCTTATTTTCCTACATGAACCTCAAAAATAGGTAAAACGTGCATAATAATTCATCCATCCATTCATCCTCTGTTGGCTGAAAAAAATCTTTAGAAAATAGAATATTCCCATCTGCCTCCAGATTCCTGACGATTCTCTCCTATTTGAATCAGTTTATTTGCTAAGACGCCTGCTTCGTGGTCTTTGTACAGTTAACATAAGACGCAGATTTTTGATCCTGGACCTCAGCGACGACGCTTTGAGACATATTATGTTTATTTCATCCACCGGTGTGTCCCCTGCAATGACTGGCAGGGTCTGACTACAGTCGCCTGTGATCAACACAACAACGCTGTCCTGCAAGCTGCGGTTCAACGCCTCTAATGCATGCTTGTGCGATATTGTGCACTCGTCCCATATTAGTACTGTTGGCACTGGAGGGAAAAAATATTCGGAAAATAGAATTGGCCCATCTGCGTCCGATTCCAGACTTATCTCTCCTGTTTTCAGTTTATTTGCAATGACGCAGTTTTTGGTGATGTTGCAATTTATGGCAAGATTCAGCGGCAATTTGGAAACGGAATGTGCAACTATTGTGTAGTCGGGCTATTGTAAAACAAAGTTGCAGCAATGCCCGAGGAACCCACAGCCACACAGCTATATGACGGCACGGTTGGCGAAGTGGCATGGCTGGGCGATTGATTGTGGCGCTGCTTGTCTTATTTTACTTTCGTTTTATTTTCGTACTGTGTGTATTCGTAAATTTTTTATTCAGAAAATACAAAATTTGATTCGTCAAATGTACAACGCCATCTATCGAAGACGAAGTCAAAATTTAATGCATAGAAAGCGAACACACTTTAAGGTTTATATTATAGGCTATGTCGATTCTCAAAGCAGTGTCATTTAGACTATTTAAGAGTACTTTAGCTATCATTACTTTTTGAAAAAATAGATTTAAAAGTTATCTTGTGAACACATTTATTAATTAGTACCAATTTGATGTAATAGATGTCGTTGCATGTATGTATCTTTCGTTATGACGATAAGGTCTTCTTTTTTAATCAATCAATGCTCGATGACCTCTGTGGAGCTTCCGAAATAGTGGGTCTTAAAATGAACATGGACAAAACCAAGGTTACGTTGAATGTCCATGTATCACCTACTCTTATCAAGATCGGAGACACTACACTTGAAGTTGTGGACGATTATGTCTACCTGGGACAAACGGTCCAGTTCGAGAAAGAGGTCAATTGACGAATCCTACTCGGCTGGGCAGCTTTCGGGAAGTTGCGCGGTATCTTCTCATCCAACTTACCACACTATCTCAAGACAACAGTGTGTTGTGTGCTGCCAGTGATTAGATAGGGACCGAAAAGTGGTCGCTCACAATGGGCCTCATCAGAAATCTCAAAGTCACCCAAAGGGCAATGGAGAGAGCTATGCTCGGAGTTTACTTGCGTGATCGAATCAGAAATGAAGTTATCCGTATGAGAATCAAGGTTACTGACGTAGCCCGACGATTCGCCAGACTTCAGTGGCAATGGGCACATTGCTCGCAGAACGGATGGCCGATAGGCCGAAAAGTTGTGGAGTGGCGACCGCGAACCGGAAGACGTTGCGTTGGAATAAGGCCTCCCGACAGACTACAGACAAAAATTTCTAAAACACGCCAATTGAAAACATTTTTTTTTTAAATAATATGTTTAATGTACAGAAAATCCACGTCTACACATTTATTATTATGTATTTAGATTTATTATCACTTTTTGTTGTTTTTATAATTATTTTAAAATCCTAAAGCATCAAAATAAAAACAAATACCAAAAAAATACAAAAAGTGAAAACCGATTGGGGATCGAACTCGCGAACATGTTTAAACAGTTTTGGAAATCTTACATCATTATAAAAAACACAAAAAGAAGGCACTGACTGAGATTTGAACTTGCATACCTTTATTTACAGGTAGGTCGCCGAACCGTTAGGCTACTTACACCTGTGTCAAATGATTCAAAATAATCGTTCTATTGATATAAATACTATGACAGATATCGGCTGTCAAACAGTTGAGGAAAATGCACATAATGCAATATTGCTCACCCCCATAACTTATTATAGCGACATTATATAGCCCATGTGTTATTCCAGACTATAATCTATCTCTGTGCCAAATTTCATTCAGATCCATTGAGCCGTTCTGGCGTTATAGAGTAACAAACATCCATCCTCACAAACTTTCGCATTTATAATATTAGTAGGATGTTAGTTTCTTGTATTTTCTACTGTGTGTACAAAATTTGTAAAAAAAAATAAGTAGATATTGGTAACTTACGCAAGCAACTGTTTCCTCTGCTGAGCACATAGCGACCGCGGCGTGAGGCAGTCACACCGGTGTTTGTAACCCGACCACGCGTTCACTACAAAACAAACAAAAACTGTTATTTACCAATATATAACATAACATCATGCTTGTAATTCCCGTATGGCCGGCAGAGGTGCACTACGTTCGTCCTTTTTTTTTAATATTTATTTGTTTCGAGTGGGAAAATCTTCAAGTGTAGTGTCAGACCTGTACTGTCTTAAACCCACTCATGTTCTTTCTTAGCTCTTTGTATCCTGCCCCCGTAGCATGGCGATTCTATCTCTATTCTACCAAGAATAGACAAAGATTTTCCATACAATTTGACATAAAACCTTGCTATAATCTGTAATTTTGTCGATTCTTCCGTCGACAAAACCCGTTTCTTCGGTGGTCATGCTAAGCCGGCTGGACCGCAGTATCTCTTTCGAACATTCCCGGAACTCCGGCAGGCGTCGGTCCTTGCGGGACCAATTTCATCTTGCTGACATCTCTGCGAGGCGGCCGTATTTCCTCTCACCCCGGACGCAGGCTTGCGGACGGACCGCACGCGAGAGCGAGCTGCCTCACGTCCCTACGTGAACACGAGCAAGCGGGGCAAGGTGGCCACGGTATGCTCCACCGTGTGTCGAGCCCGATATGAGCAATGGAAACACCCAGGCGGAAAGCACACCATGTGACATCTGCCAACCCGCACTGGGCCCACATGGTGGATTATAGCCCATCCCTCTCCTAGAGAGGAGGCCTGAGTCCCGCACGTGGAAATATTATAGGCCGATGATGATACTTACAGTCGTGAGGAGTAGTTCTAGCAGCCATGTCTGCCAGGCGCGCCCTGGTGGAGGCCCGTTGATGAGGCAGGAGGTATCGCTGCAGACGTAACCGTGCTGCTGACACCCAGTCCCATTGCGCAGAGTCTGCGTTGCTGCCTACAGTGCCTGGTATCATGTCCACCTGGAGACGAATGAGGAAGAATGAGGACTTGTTTATTAACCAACACGCCTGAAGAAGAATAACGACATAAAACATGAAGTTTCTCCAACTAATCAACTTCTTAGCGTGTCGATAGCAAATTTCTATTTAAGGACGCATTTACGATTGATAAATCAAATCATTACTTTTTTAAACAAAAGTATGTTTATTAAATACAATGCTTTGTATTTTTAAAATGTTTTTGCTACTTATTGTAATTAAATGTACCGAAGTAAAAATTTTTCACTTCGGTACATTTATTGAGAAACTGGACATATCTAAAATTATATTTATAGTTAAGAATTGTACCTACAATAAGTAGCAAAAACATTTTAAAAATACAAAGCATTGTATTTAATAAATATACTTTTGTTTAAAAAAGTAATGATTTCACTTATCAATCGGAAATGCGTCCTTAATCGTTTCGGCCCAAACTTCGGCAATGCGAACTCTACTCGCTGATGCAGTCATAACATCGTCAAATGCGCAGGTGTCAGGGCAAATAGCGCAAGATGGAAGGTGGGATATTGTCTGTGGACCTACGCCGCATACACACTTGAGATCTGAGCCCCCCATGAACCCCAATCAATTCAATTCAATTCATTTATTCAAGAACAATTTTTACATCGTGTCTGAATGTCTATAACTAAATATAAAGAAACTCGTACATGCTATCAGATTATCAAAATTACCACACAATTAAATTAGGTATCTAAATTAAATTAAAATCACAATATGAATAATGCAAAAAAACAATAAAATAAAATATATCAAAATTAATGTCATAGGTTAATTCAGAAATCAATTAACATCATAAGTCATTTCATTAAATAAACTACAACAACAATGTCCATTACAAGTCAATGATCATGATACTTTCAATCTTTGTGTCAAATTATAGTTCATCAATAGACAATCAGAAGGGATTGTCTTTGCTACGGCCAACCAACAGGGGTATTGCGTATCTTTTTTAAATGTCGAATAGATAGTGTCCATCAATTAACTGTCGAATGGTTAGTTTAGTATACCAAGCCATTTTTTTTTTCTTAAAAAAAAACGTTGACCCACTGTTAGCGACGCGCTCATGTTATCTTCATAGTTTAGTTTGTAAGTAGTTATAACGCACACATTAGCAAATATAGTAAGGGCCGATGGACCCCCACCCCGGGTCAGTTGAGTCCGTGCGAGCACTGCAAGCGGGTGCGCTTGTACGTGATTTTTCGTTTGTTAAAAAATATCTGTGCTTTTCCAAAAATATAAGTTTTTTAAGCTACCAAATCGTTTATCTTCGCCGATTGCCACCCATAACACCTACAAAGTGGTCAATCGAACCGGATCAATAGCAGTTAATGTTTGTCACGCCACCAGTGAAACACAAGATGGTGGGCACGCGAAGTACTGCGCTGAAGTACAAACTCACGCAAACTAAACTTTTTGGGCAACAAAAGGGAGCTCAAGAAACAGATACTGAAGAATGTCAGTCTTCAACCAGTGCAGTAGCCAAAAATATGGAGTTTGAAACACCTGCGGCAGGGCCGAGTGTCAAAACCGAACACACGTTGCCAAAGTCGAAATGTCGATCCGAAACATCATCGGTTAAAGCTCGAAAGGCGCAGTTGCTTTTGGATGCTGCAAAGGAAAAGGCACAGATACGACTGGAGCTCATAGACAAACAGCTGGAAGCGGACTTAGCTGAACTAGAGGAAGAAGAAAAATACAGTCCACACGAAGAACGCGCTCACGACGTGGAACAATGGCTGGAACGGAGTCATCACGAATTAATGCAATCGGCCCCCGATCATGGTAATCCCTCGGGCGAGTTGCATCCACCTGGGACAGAACCAGCCGCGCCTGCTAATGCTGTCCTCTTTACGGCACCAGCAGCACCACCAGGACTACCCATGTCACGTCAAAAGCCGCCACCTTTAGTGCCACATCTGCCGATGGAGTCGCACTCACACACTGTACCCGAACAGCCACCGACGGCGGAGGCCACCAGTATGCAAGCGACTATTCAGATGCTAGCTGGCGCTTTGAAAGACCTGGCTTCTACGAGTGCACCAAATACCAACCTCATAACTCGATTAAGCACGCCGAAGGATCTCCCAGAATTTTCAGGGGACCCACTGGAATTTTTACAGTTCAGACAAGCCTATAAAGAGTCAACCGAGCTATGTAAATTTTCTCCTGAAGAAAACCTGTGGAGGTTGAGGAAGTGTCTCCGAGGAGCTGCCAAAGATGCTGTCGCAGCCTTACTTATTTCTGCGAGTCCACCATGTAAAATCATGGCTACTTTGGAGCTACGTTTTGGCAACGCTGATTTAATCATATATAAAATAGTGCAGGATATAAAGAAATTGCCTTCAATGTCACAAAATTATCATAGTGAAATTGTGCCATTTTCAGTGAAAGTGCAAAACCTGATACAAGCAGTGCGAACAGTTGGACGCGAAGAATACTTACAAGGTATGAGCATTGTTTCAATTATATTATCCAAGCTGCCTACGACACTGCTAAGTAAATGGTCTGATTATAGTTTCCCGCTCATTACTGAAGGAAAGAAATCCCGTATGGTCATATTATCTGATTTCTTGCACGACGAGGCCGTAAAAATATCAGTTACATCAAATATCTATTTTACGAGTCCTCGCACTGACCAAAATAAAAACAATAATCATAAAAACAAAGATAGTTCCGGCAATCGATCTCAAACTATATTATTACAAACAGATGATGAGACCGATAACTGCAAGTTCTGCCGTACCTCAAAGCATAAGTTAACTGAATGTAAACAATTCAAAAAGGCGTTACGTAAAACCAGATGGGATTTCGTAAAACGCAACGGGATTTGTTATAAATGCCTAACATCGCGCCACGCACGAGACACGTGCTCAGCACCGCCGTGCGATAAGAATGGCTGTGGCGAGGGACATCACAATTTGCTTCACTACGTCGTAAACAAGCCGAAAAATGACGCTGGAAGTAGCCAGGTTCCGGAGCCGAGGTCAACGCCTGTGCAGCAGGCCACGGCGTCGGCGACGCCGCCGACGTCCTCCGCTGATACTACGCAAACAGTGACGCATATTAACGCGAGTGAAAACAAAGTGTTACTCAAAGTCGTACCTATACGTATACACAGTGCTAACGGTGTGTTTAGTGCAAATGCACTTCTTGATGACGGATCGACCGTCTCACTTATCAGTGCGGGGTTAGCGAAGCGTGCGGGGCTTCGAGGCCGGTCAGAGACGATGCGAGTTCGCGGAGCCTGGTCTGACGACGAACTAGTGTGTAAAACGACCATCGCGCATGTTAAATTATCGGGTATGGACAGTAAAGTACATAATATAAAACTTCGGTGTGTAGAAAAATTAGACTTACCTGTGCAACAACTTTCTGTTGTTAATTGTAATGATTATAAAAACCTGTTTGGAATAGATAATAAGTTATGTAAACATGATGTAAAACCAGAACTTTTAATAGGTCAAGATAACTGTCACTTATTGTTACCTCTCAAAGTTCTAATAGGTAAATTGTATGAGCCGTCCGCTACATTAACTCCCCTAGGTTGGTGCATTCATGGTATGTTGCGAAGGCAACACGCGCAACACGCGCAGGTCGCCGCCGACGCCGTCAAGGGGCACGCCACTCTGCTGCTGAGCTCGGCAGCTACCACCGCCGCGGACAGGGACGAGCGCATACTACGGGACCTCCACGAGGAGGTGAGGCATTCTTTCACTGTCGACGCCTTGGGAGTGTCAGGTAAGCCGAGACAAAATATTAATGATACTCGTGCTGTCGCGCTGCTGGAAAAGTCTGTCGAACTCGTCAACGGTCGCTGGCGTGCAGGTTTGCCTTGGAAGAATGAGGCCTGCACTATGCCCGACACCTATCCTAACGCTCTGAAAAGGTTAAAGGGGATTGAAAGAAAGATGGCACGTGACAATGGTTTCGCCGACAGATACCGCGAGCGAATAAATCATTTATTACAAAATGATTACGCTCACAAGATGGAAAAGGGACTGACGGCACCCCGGACATGGTATCTACCACACTTCGGGGTCGATAACCCCAACAAAAAGTCACTTAGGCTAGTGTTCGATTCTGCGGCTCCAGTTGGTGATAAATGTCTAAATGACTATTTACTTACAGGGCCGGACTTGTTGTCATCTCTGTTTGGTATAATGCTGCGCTTTAGGGAATATTCAATTGCAGTAACCGGTGACATCAAGGACATGTTCCTTAGGGTTAAAATTCGCCCCGAAGATCAGCACGCGTTTAGGTTCCTTTGGCGGAACAGCCCTGACGAGCCAGTTGATATTTACATTATGTCGTCACTAATTTTCGGCGCTAACTGTTCTCCCTTTATAGCTCAGTTTGTTAAAAATGTAAATGCGCGTCGTTACGAGTCGTCATTACCAGCTGCTGTTAACGCGATATATAAATCGCACTATATGGACGACTATATAGATAGCTTGCCGGACGACACGACGGCGATAGAAATGGTTGAAAATATAACTAAGATTCATAGCAGTGGTGGTTTCCAAATCCGTAACTGGACAAGCAATAGCATTGCTGTTTTAGATAGTGTTCCGAAGGATACCTTAGGTACTGCCAGCGTTAGGTTCAAATTCGAACAGGAATTCCATGGCGAACGCACTTTGGGTCTCATCTGGTATCCTGGAGAAGATGAATTAGGTTTCGACGTATCTCTGAAACGAATACCGGAAAATATTATTTTAAATAAGGATAGGCCGACTAAAAGAATCATGCTGCGAATAGTTATGTCGATTTTTGATGTGTTAGGATTTTTAGCACCATTCACTATTCAGGGCAAAATTATGTTACAAGACACTTGGCGCTTGAACATAGGCTGGGATGACGTAGTACCCGATAGTATCTACAATAAATGGTGCAAATGGATCGAGTTATTAAAGGATATCAAAAAAATACGTATTCCTAGGTGCTATAACAAAACTATGGTGTCGCAAGGTGGGAGCGAGACGGAAAGAAAACCGGTTGCCGAGCTTGTAATAACAAAGCCACCTCCTCCCGCCGCCGCGCCCGCGGCCCCCGCGCTGGAGTTATCTGCTACGAGAAGCAGCTACGGGACGTGTAGACCTTCTACGACCCCCGCTACGTGTGCTACGCCGGCAAATAATAGTTATACACGCTTACAGTTGCATTTATTTTGCGATGCATCTGTTCAAGCTATGTGTTGTGTCGCGTACTGGCGATGGACAGTCAATGGGAATGTTAACGTTGCATTTATATCAAGTAAATGTCGTGTTGTACCCGTTAAGCCCATGACTGTACCACGAGCCGAGCTACAGGCGGCGCTGTTGGCTGCACGATTAGCTGATACCGTTCTCAAGGAACACAGATTAGTGCCCGAGCGCCGATATTTTTGGTGCGACTCCACCACCGTTCTACAGTGGATTAGAAATAACACGCGTAGGTATAAAACGTTCGAAGCGAACCGATTGGGAGAAATTGACGAACTCACGCGTATTCATGAATGGAGATATGTACCTACCAAATTAAACATAGCGGACCTTGGTACTCGTGATGAATTTAACCACACAATGTTTCACAGTGAGTGGTTCACAGGCCCTGATTTTTTGTACGAGATGGAGTCCTTATGGCCCGCTGACATCGTGAGTCCCGACATCGACAGAGAAGAAGGAAGTTTAGAGTGTGTAGTTGTGATGCATGAACCTACATGTAACTTACCTGTTCCTGAGCCGCAGCGGTTTTCCTCCTGGCTTCGCTTGCAGCGAGCCACGGCCGTAATTCTGAAATTTATTGATAGATGTAAGAAACTTACCGGTGAGGTTGACTGCGATGCGATGGCTCGAGCTGAGATCCTGTTGTTGAAAAAGGCACAGTTGGAATCGTTCTCCGCCGAAATATCTGCAATAAAAGGTGGAAAACAATTGTCACGAGATAGCAAGTTACTTACCTTGTCACCGTATCTCGACGAAACTGGTTTACTCCGCCTCGGTGGCCGCATCGATGCTGTGTCAGACGTGGATCTAGAAATGAAAAGACCCATTATATTAGACGGGAAGCATGATATAACGCGTCTTCTTGTCCGGTTTTATCATATTAAGGCAGCACACGGGAACCAAGAAATGGTCGTCAATAATCTGAAACAGAAATATTGGATTATTAGAATAAGGCCAACAGTTAAAAGGGTGGTTTCGAATTGCATGCTTTGCCGAATAAGGAAATGTAAGCCTCAAGTACCCAGAATGGGTGACTTACCTCACGCTCGAGTAGCACATCACCAACAACCATTTTCATTTTGTGGTCTGGACTTATTTGGTCCGATGGAAGTGACTGTGGGTAGAGGAAGGCAAAAGAGGTATGGTGTTTTGTTCACCTGCCTAACTATACGAGCGATTCATATCGAGCTCGTTCCATCACTTACCTCTGACTCTTTGATAATGGCGCTGCGACGCATGGCAGCTCGGCGAGGGTGGCCCTGTCATCTATACTCTGATAATGGCACCAACCTTAGAGCAAGCGACAAGGAACTGAAGCAATCAGTGGAGGAACTTAATATAGATGCTCTCAGGGCCGTCGGCGTGAACAACGCCATGCAGTGGCATTTTATACCCCCTTCCAGTCCTCACTGGGGTGGGGCCTGGGAGAGGCTGATTCGAAGTGTGAAAACTTCACTTCGAGTGATAATGAAGGAACGCGCTCCCCGCGAAGAAGTGCTACTTACCTTGATGGCGGAAGTGGAGAACATGGTGAATAGTCGCCCGTTGACACACGTCTCCGTGGACCCTGAAAGCTTGGAATCTTTAACTCCTAATCATTTTCTTTTAGGTAGCACATCCGTTACGCCTATCATTGGGACTTTCGATGATTCCGACATGTTTCTACGCAAACAATGGAGAAAGTCACAAGCGTTAGCGGATATGTTTTGGCGTAGATGGGTGAAAGAGGTTCTCCCTGACTTGCTGCCTCGAAGAAAATGGAACGAGGAGGTGCAACCTTTGCAGGTAGGTGACGTAGTGCTAGTGTCCGATCCTAACAGTCCTCGTAGCACCTGGCCGAAGGGTGTCGTTCAGAAGATATGCCCAGGTAAGGATGGACGAGTCAGACTGGTCGAAGTAAAGACTAAGACTGGTGTCTGGAAGAGACCTGCAGCACGCGTCGCGCGAATTTCACTTGTTGAGGAGTGCTGTGCCAGCACTAGGGGGGGGAATGTTAGCGACGCGCTCATGTTATCTTCATAGTTTAGTTTGTAAGTAGTTATAACGCACACATTAGCAAATATAGTAAGGGCCGATGGACCCCCACCCCGGGTCAGTTGAGTCCGTGCGAGCACTGCAAGCGGGTGCGCTTGTACGTGATTTTTCGTTTGTTAAAAAATATCTGTGCTTTTCCAAAAATATAAGTTTTTTAAGCTACCAAATCGTTTATCTTCGCCGATTGCCACCCATAACACCTACACCCACACTAGGAATTTCTCCTGTATCGTGGGTGCGTTCACAAACATATAAACTCACATACACAAACACACCCAGACCCTAAACAACTAACTGTAGGTCATACAAATATTTGTTCCGTGCGGGGATCGAACCCGCGACACCCAGCGCAGCAGTCCAATCTTTCAGCCACTGCGCCAACCGTGCCGTCGGACCATTCGACAGTTAATCGATGGACACTATGATAGCCACAGCTGGCATTTGATAAGATACGCAATAATTATGTAATGCTAGGTTGTAATTACATTTCTTTAAAGATCATAAAATTACCTTGAACGAGATCGTAGACGCCGCTTTGAAGTTCTCCAATATTTTGCAAAACCTCTCCACTGCGTATCTGTAGAAAGTAAAAAAAAAATAGAATAATAGAATATTCGTTTATTTGCTCATAATGTAAGTACAATGTCGGGGCTGTGGGCCAATCGGGACTGCAGGTTGTTCGAAAGAGATACCGCGGCCTCAACACAAAGGGCTAAGAAAGAACACGGGTGGTTTTAAGTCAGTAGAAGTCTGACACTCCCTCCCGCTCTGGCCAGAGTGGGAGAGGTTATTTGGTGATTTCCCACCCCCATTTTAAAGAATTCTTGTGCATTCAACATAATTATTCATGAATCAACATACAACTACCCAAGTCGCGGACGAACAAACAGGATCCTGCACAAGGCCTTATAATGTAGAAAAATTCTAGACAAATGATGATTATGCCAGCTTACTGCTTACTGTTCGCTAGTTTATTATATAAATATCATAGAACTAGCTTTTGCTAGCGGCTTCGCCCGCGTGAAAATGATGATTTTCCATACAAACTTTCAACCCCTATTTAACTACATAAGGGGTTGAATTTCGAAAAATCCT
This sequence comes from Diarsia mendica, assembly GCA_949316265.1. NCBI lineage: Eukaryota > Metazoa > Arthropoda > Insecta > Lepidoptera > Noctuidae > Diarsia > Diarsia mendica. Next base: position 3,080,603 of record OX438917.1, read on the forward strand.
TCCTTATTCCTTGTCTACATTATAAAGGGAACCTCTGTGCAAAATTTCAGCTTTCTAGGTCCAAGGGTTTGGGCTGGGCGTTGATGAGACAGTCAGTCAGTCAGGACTTCTCTTTTAATTTATATAGATAGGTACATACTCTTTCTCCATGGGCTTGTCAAAGGGTCGGCACTGGCATATGTCTCGGACTATCTGCTGCGTCGTGTCAGAGTGCGCGGCTAGCTTACAGAGCTGTTCGTGTATTATTGCGGCACCTGTAGAGAGAAAAGTACAAAATATTGCTTCTATTTCACTAGTATAATAGGAGAAGGGGGGAGTGAGTTTTTGCCATTAATCAGGCACGAAGACCTCATTGCCAAGAAGAAGATCAATCAGGTATGAAGAGGGGACCCTATTGCGGAGGGGGGGGGGAAGGAACGTCTTAGTTTGTACCACTAACTTAGAGTTGTTCATAGATTTTTGTTGTACCTCCACAACAACAGCAAGGGTTTATTTTTAATAGTAGATTAGTAGCCAAGGGCTGTAAGGCATCAATTGCAGCCCGAGATATTTAGGCGCACGAGCGTAGCGAGGGCGCCAATAGTTCGAGGGTGCAATTGATGCTTACACCCGAGCTAACTACTCTGCTTTACATCTCGATTATGAGGTAAGAAGAAAAAAACCGGCATTACAAGAAAGTTTTCAAATATCTCTCTTTAGAACTTTCAGGCAAAATATTGTTAATTGCTGCTTCAGCTTCCATTTTCATTGAATCGGGAGTGCAGCTTATATCTTTCATCACTTGCAGAACTCATGTTTTTTGACGTGACAACGTCTTATAAATTGGTTTGCCGGGTGACACTTCAAGAAACTGCGTTACGCTCCGCTCACGTTATGCGCTCACAATGAGAGCGAGTGAGAGGCACGCGTCCCTTCCACTCGGGCATGGTTAGCCCGCCTAAGAGCGAGAGAGACAGACATAAAAAGTGAAAGGCACGCGGCGCCGCGTCGTCGGCTGTCGCGTCGTGTATAAATTAATGTTTTAAATATAATTCTTTGTATAAATAAATGTTTTAAATTGTTACTATTATTTCATCCTTGGCCTGAGTCCCTGCAGTGGGAACAATTATAAGCTGATGATGAAGGATGAATATTTTACTCCCAAATAATGATGGCCCACCGTCGCAAAGTCGCATGTCTGTCGGTCTTCTACAGACTGTACTTCGGAGAGTGTGCGCAAGAGCTCCACGAGCTGATCCCACCATCTCCCTTCTTCCATCGGGAGACTAGACGTACTGCAGGGTATCACCGATACCGACGTCGACATTCCACACATTCGAACGAAGCGCTTTGCTGGGTCCTTTATTATGCGCACAGCCAAGGAGTGGAATTCCCTGCCTGCGTCGGTTTTTCCGAGTTCATATAACCCTAATCTGTTTAAGTCGCGAGTAAACAGGCTTCTACTGGATAAGCTCGTTCCATCGTCGACATCATCTCTGCCCTTAGGGCGAGATTGAAGTCAAGAGCAAGCCGAATCGACGAGAGAAGAAGTTAGTAAGACTCACATGTCAGTCTGAGGCTCTAACGGCGAGTCTTCCTCGAGCGGCAGATCGTCCCGAACGCTCTCCTCTGCAGACGCAAGAAGCTGTTGACAACATAACACAATTTAATCACAATAGGGATGTTTCCTGACTAAAAAATATTGGTTGTCTGTAAAGTCGGTTTACGGACGATAGTTTAACGTGACAACGTCATAACAAAACATTAATGAAAAAAAAAGACGGGTTGCACTCCGGGAGTGCCGGCAGAAGTGAAAACTTGATTATTAACGTTGAGCATGTTTGATATTTTGGAATGGTTAGGGAATAATTTTGCACCAATTGCTTTAACAGTATAAAAGTACTATCATTTATGTGGTAGAATACAATATTGATTTATTGCGCTATCGTACACAAACATGACAATTTATATTACATTAAAAATTTAACACTTTAAAACTATTACAATTATTTTACATTAAAAAGTTTATCTCTCCGAAAAATCAACTTTCATCCATAATTTCAACGACTTTTTCACCATCATCATTACCAGAACTATCATCGCCAATCTCTAAAACTGATACGATAGGTTTATGGTAGCTGAAGTAAGAAACGAACAGTTTTGATTCGAACCTATTTAAATGTCTAATAAAGACCGCATCAATAGTAGTTTTGTATTTCGTTGTGCTAAGATTGCGATCATTCGACATAGTTAAACCAAATTCATTATTTAAAAATTCAATTATTCCGCCATAACTATGCTAACCCATTTATTTTGTCTTTCCCTGTCCTCCGATCGGAACTCCGATTGGTAGGAGGAGCGGGAATATTTTTTCCCATGCCTCCGATTAAGCATCATAAAAACATTGTACAGTCTAGTTCAAAATAAATTATTTTTGTATTTTATTGACTGTACAGTCGACATCGTTAACGTTCAGGGTCAAAATGTCCAACTCCCACACGACTAGTCTAAGATCGATAGTTTCCGAGATATAGCCGTTTCAATTTTGACAGCTGTCATCCGAAATGTAGATCTCATTGAGATCTATCACTTGTCCCTACACACAACTAGTCTAAGGTCGATAGTTTCCGAGATATAGCTGTTTCAATTTTGACAGCTGTCATCCGAAATGTAGATCTCATTGAGACCTATCACTTGTCCCTACACACAACTAGTCTAAGGTCGATAGTTTCCGAGATATAGCCGTTTCAATTTTGACAGCTGTCATCTGAAATGTAGATCTCATTGAGACCTATCACTTGTCCCTACACACAACTAGTCTAAGGTCGATAGTTTCCGAGATATAGCCGTTTCAATTTTGACAGCTGTCATCCGAAATGTAGATCTCATTGAGACCTATCACTTGTCCCTACACACAACTAGTCTTAGGTCGATAGTTTCCGAGATATAGCCGTTTCAATTTTGACAGCTGTCATCCGAAATGTAGATCTCATTGAGACCTATCACTTGTCCCTACACACAACTAGTCTAAGGTCGATAGTTTCCGAGATATAGCTGTTTCAATTTTGACAGCTGTCATCCGAAATGTAGATCTCATTGAGACCTATCACTTGTCCCTACACACAACTAGTCTAAGGTCGATAGTTTCCGAGATATAGCCGTTTCAATTTTGACAGCTGTCATCTGAAATGTAGATCTCATTGAGACCTATCACTTGTCCCTCCCTACACACAACTAGTCTAAGGTCGATAGTTTCCGAGATATAGCCGTTTCAATTTTGACAGCTGTCATCCGAAATGTAGATCTCATTGAGACCTATCAATTGTCCCTACACACAACTAGTCTAAGGTCGATAGTTTCCGAGATATAGCTGTTTCAATTTTGACAGCTGTCATCATTATTATTATTATTAATTATTATTATTATTAATTATTATTATTATTAATTATATTATTATTATTAATAATTTTATTATTAATTATATTATTATTAATAATAATTATTATTATTATTAAGCGCCCTGCGCTGCCTAAACGAAACAGTAGGCCCAGGCATACATTTTCGCCGCGCCGTAGAGAGGGGATAGCTGTCTACTCTCCATCCGTCTTACGCTTTTTCGATCAGGGTCACGTGGTCACGTGTCCTGACGAATTTTCGATCAGGGTCACGTGGTCACTTTTCCTGACGCGAGTTTAAGATTTTATACCCATCACAGAACAATTTCCCAAAGTGCTCAACGCCGCTAAAGAAGTTTTCACTTCAAAAAAAATAGATGCGGCGCAAGCGTACAATGAGCGTAACAGGACAATGATCGTAACGGGACAATCCTCCTCCTCCTTGCGTCGTTTTTCCTCAATGCTGAGGGTCGTGGCCTCTTCGGATCACTTTCTCTCTGACTGTCTTGCGCCAGCTCACTCTGTCTTCGGCAGCATGCAAGGCATCGCAGACGGAAGTGTTTAGGGCAGAGCGGAACTGGTCTGACCAGCGCATTGGGCTGCCTCTGGGTCTTCTCCCGCCCACGGGACAATGAGTCATCCTTTTTCGTGCATGCAGCCGGCGTTCATTAATTTATTAGACGCTGGCACGTCAAAAATATGATTCTGTTTAGTCCGTCTGTTAGATTATCGAAAAATATCGGCTATGTACAGTCAGCATCAAAAGTAGCTGAACATTTCGGAATTTAAATTCTTTTATGTACAGGACTCTAGCTATTATTTTTAATGTTTCAGAAGATTATTCGTTAAAATAGTCCTTACACTCCAATAACATGTAGTAACGAGTAATATCTAACAAGTTTTTGAAGTGAAAACTTCTTTAGCGGCGTTGAGCACTTCGGGAAATTGTTCTGTGATGGGTATAAAATCTTAAACTCGCGTCAGGACACATGACCACGTGACCCTGATCGAAAATTCGTCAGGACACGTGACCACGTGACCCTGATCGAAAAAGCGTAAGACGGATGGAGAGTAGACAGCTATCCCCTCTCTAAGGCGCGGCGAAAATGTATGCCTGGGCCTACTGTTTCGTTTAGGCAGCGCAGGGCGCTTAATAATAATAATAATTATTATTAATAATAATATAATTAATAATAATAATAATAAAATTATTAATAATAATAATATAATTAATAATAATAATAATAATTAATAATAATTAATAATAATAATAATGATGACAGCTGTCAAAATTTAAACAGCTATATCTCGGAAACTATCGACCTTAGACTAGTTGTGTGTAGGGACAATTGATAGGTCTCAATGAGATCTACATTTCGGATGACAGCTGTCAAAATTGAAACGGCTATATCTCGGAAACTATCGACCTTAGACTAGTTGTGTGTAGGGACAAGTGATAGGTCTCAATGAGATCTACATTTCAGATGACAGCTGTCAAAATTGAAACGGCTATATCTCGGAAACTATCGACCTTAGACTAGTTGTGTGTAGGGACAAGTGATAGGTCTCAATGAGATCTACATTTCGGATGACAGCTGTCAAAATTGAAACAGCTATATCTCGGAAACTATCGACCTTAGACTAGTTGTGTGTAGGGACAAGTGATAGGTCTCAATGAGATCTACATTTCGGATGACAGCTGTCAAAATTGAAACGGCTATATCTCGGAAACTATCGACCTAAGACTAGTTGTGTGTAGGGACAAGTGATAGGTCTCAATGAGATCTACATTTCGGATGACAGCTGTCAAAATTGAAACGGCTATATCTCGGAAACTATCGACCTTAGACTAGTTGTGTGTAGGGACAAGTGATAGGTCTCAATGAGATCTACATTTCAGATGACAGCTGTCAAAATTGAAACGGCTATATCTCGGAAACTATCGACCTTAGACTAGTTGTGTGTAGGGACAAGTGATAGGTCTCAATGAGATCTACATTTCGGATGACAGCTGTCAAAATTGAAACAGCTATATCTCGGAAACTATCGACCTTAGACTAGTTGTGTGTAGGGACAAGTGATAGATCTCAATGAGATCTACATTTCGGATGACAGCTGTCAAAATTGAAACGGCTATATCTCGGAAACTATCGATCTTAGACTAGTCGTGTGGGAGTTGGACATTTTGACCCTGAACGTTAACGATGTCGACTGTACAGTCAATAAAATACAAAAATAATTTATTTTGAACTAGACTGTACAATGTTTTTATGATGCTTAATCGGAGGCATGGGAAAAAATATTCCCGCTCCTCCTACCAATCGGAGTTCCGATCGGAGGACAGGGAAAGACAAAATAAATGGGTTAGCATAGTTATGGCGGAATAATTGAATTTTTAAATAATGAATTTGGTTTAACTATGTCGAATGATCGCAATCTTAGCACAACGAAATACAAAACTACTATTGATGCGGTCTTTATTAGACATTTAAATAGGTTCGAATCAAAACTGTTCGTTTCTTACTTCAGCTACCATAAACCTATCCTATCAGTTTTAGAGATTGGCGATGATAGTTCTGGTAATGATGATGGTGAAAAAGTCGTTGAAATTATGGATGAAAGTTGATTTTTCGGAGAGATAAACTTTTTAATGTAAAATAATTGTAATAGTTTTAAAGTGTTAAATTTTTAATGTAATATAAATTGTCATGTTTGTGTACGATAGCGCAATAAATCAATATTGTATTCTACCACATAAATGATAGTACTTTTATACTGTTAAAGCAATTGGTGCAAAATTATTCCCTAACCATTCCAAAATATCAAACATGCTCAACGTTAATAATAAAGTTTTCACTTCTGCCGGCACTCCCGGAGTGCAACGTCATATACACTCATTATACACATACACAGTTACACAACTTGCGAGGGGTCAAGGAAGTGAGACCGGCTCGAAGAAACGAGGTAAGGGTAGCTGTAAGTTCAAATTGAAATATATTATCGGAGGCGCGTATCGCGTCTATTTGATCACGTTAGGACGGCAGCTGTTCTGAGACCTGTCTCCCATGGGCCCGAGATAAGGTTCGGCTGAGTCCTGGCGCGATCAAACCGACTTCTAAAAAAAGAAGGAGGTTGTCAATTCGGTATTTTTTTATGTTTGTTCGGGCATAACTCCGTCACTTGCTAACCGATTTGAAAAATTCTTTTTTTGTTTGAAAGGGTATACTTCCCAAATGGTTCCATAATTTTTTTATCGAAATCGGACAAGCGGTTTTTGAAAAATCAACAAAATTTAAAAAAAAAACTAGGTACATTGTCCACATTTTTTTATTTCACTTTTTTGTGGTTCAGATGTTCATAGGTTTTTGTGGTTCACCTATGAACATGTGAACCACAAAAAAGTGAGTGAGTGTGTGTGAGTGTGTGATGGTGAGTGTGTGAGTGTGGTGAGCGTGTGGTTTTTTTACCAAAAAATAAAACAGACTTCAAAAAAAAAAAAAAAAAAAAAAAGTGAAAAATAAACTTTAGAAGAAAAATCAGTTTCTGAAGTCGGTGACTTTTGTTTCTTTGATATAATTTTTTTGCCACCGACTTCAGAAACAGATTTTTCTTTTAAAGTTTTTTTTTTTTTGAAATTGGTGTTTATTATTTGTTGTGTGCACTTGTGGCATGTGCTAAATAAATATGTTTTCTTTCTTCTTAAATGCTTATTATTTCTCTACTTACACTGTAACTGCGCAAGGAAGTTGTCGAATGCTTGCTGCAGTGTCTCCACATGCTCTACATCCAGCCCGTACTCCTCGCTGGCCGCTGTCGTCATCTGTTCGCTGATCCATTCCTGGACCTCCTCGCATTCTTGGACGAACCTGTGGGTGGAAAAAAGGAATAATTTATTTAGATTTATCTATATAAATAAAAAGAGAAGTCCTGACTGACTGACTCATCAACGCCCAGCCCAAACCCTTGAACCTAGAAAGCTGAAATTTTGCACAGAGGTTCCGTTTATAATGTAGACAAGGAATAAGGAAGGATTTTTCGAAATTCAACCTATAAGGGAGTTAAATAGGGGATGAATTTTGTATGGAAAATCGACATTTTCACGCGGGCGAAGTCGCTGGCAAAAGCTAGTTTAGAAAAAAGAAAGCGCAGTAGTATTATTTCTCAAACAAAGGTAATTAATGCTTCTAAGTAAACTATAACTAACATAATATTTAACCATTATAAGTATGGATAATGTTGAATTCACACGTGTGGTAGCGGCTTGCCCAATCTGTATATTCATGCTAAATTATAGATTTCTAGTACTAAGAGTTTTTGAGCTATAGTACGGACAGACAGATGGATATGGCGAAACTATTAGGGTTCCTTGTTGATTACGGAACCATAAAAATATACTAAACTAGCTGATGCCCGCGGCTTCGCCCGCGTGGATACTGTAAAAATAAACCTTGATGCGGATTATATATCATTCTAAAATTTCAGCTCGATCGGTGCAGAACTTTTTGAGTTTTTGAAGCGTACACAAACCAACATAACATTTTTATATATATAGATATGTCGGAGAATAAGGTATTCTCCATAATGACGATGATACGACAGGATGGATATCTCAAAATAACAGTCAGTGGTTCATGATAAACGATGAAGTCAACCACATGGAATGCAGTGAGGTTAGTAGGAAACACGACCACGACCAACTGCAGCGCCGTCCGCCCCGGAAGCCCCTGCTGGCTCGGGCTCCTCTAAATTGACGAGCGCATCTGTCATCATTCATCTGACAGTTGTCGTTATAAATCGTGCCAGAACTAAACACACCCAAGCAACTACTAAAGAGGTTGAACTACACGACAATAGTTGCTCGACATTCCAGTACCTAGTTCTGATTTTATCCACGTTCAGAGACTGCAATCTCCGACACGGCCAGAACTGACTATCACACGTCCTCGTGTGGTGGTGATATGGTATCTGTACCGACGAGAACACAAACTTAAACTAGACTATCGACTCGGCCTACCTGACCAAGATAAATGCCTCTGTCAATAGAGTCGTAAAATCATGAAAGCAAATCTGATTCAAAGGTCCAATCACATTAATTCAAAACAATCAAAAACTCGCGTCGTACTGTGCATAATCAAAAAGCAATACTTCACTAATTGCACACACTCTTGTAACCCTGCTGCCCCAGGCAGCTTATTCTAGTGACACTGTCACCCTGGCTTAACCAAGCCCAAATTCACATTCCTAGTGACAACCTGTCACCCTGGGTTGACCAAGCCCAAATTCACAGTCCTAGTGACAGCCCGTCACCCGGGGTTGACTGCGAGCCCACATTCATAGTACTAGAGTGACAAACTGTCACCCGGGGTTGACCAAGCCCACATTCACAGTCTAGTGACACGTGCCACCCAGGGCTGACCAAGCCCTTAGCAAAAAGTCACACATACAGTCTAGTGGCACATGCCACCCTGGGCTGACCAAACCCTTAATTCACGGTCTAGTGACACATGCCACCCAGGGGTGACCAAGCCCTTCACACACACAAAGTCTAGTGACACATGCCACCCGGGGCAAACCAGGCCCAAACACTTACAGTCTAGTGACCCATGTCACCCAGGGCAAACCAGGCCCAAACACTTACAGTCAGTGGCATATGTCACCCAGGGCTGACCAGGCCCAAAACTCACAGTCTATCTAGTGGCATATGTCACCCTGGGCCACCAAGCCCTAAAGTCCTCATGACTTCCTGGTTGTTAGATTCTTCGATGGTTGCGGACTGTGGTAGGTCGGTTTAAATAAAGAGTCCAAGCTTGGCACAGTCAAAACTATGTAATTATAATAATTTTAACACAAATTACACGGACACACGTCTTAGCTATTTCAGCGTATTAGGAAGAGAGAGTGAACTGAACAAAGACAAAATAAAAGTCTTCAATACAGACTATTAATACATAATATACTATGTCTATCATAGACAGCTTGTGTTGCTAGCAACATACTGCCGGCCAGAAAAATTACAACAAACTAAGTTAGGTTTTTTTAAATTATCAAGAATATTACAATTATTATTAACCAATAATCATGACAATACTTTACACAATATAATCACTAGAGCAAAATGTTTTCTTATTTACTATATATAAGTATTAGGAATTTGCTACGTACCTATTTAATTAAGGTAAGTAGTTACATACAATAGCCCATATAGAAAGGCATAACCGCATTTTTGAATATGGGATATGAAGTTAATTTAGTTACAATTACATAAATGAATCTGCGCCTTTATATAAACTAAATATTTATAAACAATATCTTAAACATCTAACCTTTGACATGCTTTATCTTAAACTAGATTATCTTATGTGTGACTGTTTGTGACACCAAGAGAGGTTGCTCTATAGCAATAACAATATGTAGCATAACACGTCTTAATAAACAAAAGAACTTTTTAGTAACCAAAACTATAATGATATGAACTTATTACCTAGCTATCTATAGGTAATACACTTGTGCACTGCAATGAAACAACAATATTTTATTAACAAAACTATGACAATAAAAACTTATTAGTTATCTATAGGTAATACACTTATGCACTGCAATGACCTTGTGTACAATTTTCCATCAGCTGTCCTAAGCTGAAAGGCCCTAACTTTCCCATCCTTTCCGGGAAAAACTTTCACGACCCGTGCCATGGGCCACACCAATGGTGGAGCATTCGGCTCCCTCATGAGTACTAAACTACCTACAGTTAAATTAGGCGTAGCATGACACCACTTATTTCTATTTTGTAAAGTGTTTAAATAATACTTATACCAAGCATTCCAGAATCTTTGCTTTAATTGAATACTTTGCTGCCAAAATGAAACCCTATTGACTTTAGTTTCTGAAATGTTAGTTTCTGGATACATTGTTAAGGCTGATCCTATTAAAAAATGCCCCGGAGTAAGATAGCAGTAGTCGTTTACATCCTGAGAGAGAGGCAACATTGGACGCGAGTTAAGGACCGCCTCAATTTGACATAATACGGTACTTAATTGTTCATATGTTAATTGAGCATCTAATACGATTCGTTTTAAATGGAATTTCATGCCTTTCACCGACGCCTCCGCAAGTCCAGCGAATACTGGACTGTAACTTGGAGTGAAATGAAACTTTATACCTTGCTTAGCTGCATAAGCTTGCACAGGCGTCTGATGATTGGCAGAATTTAATAAATTGTACAGCTCAGCTAGCTGGTTCCTTGCCCCCCGGAAACTTCCACCATTGTCACAATAGACGTCACTGGGCAAGCCACGTCTGCTTACAAATCGTTTAAAGCTCGCCAAAAAAGCCTCTGTGGAAATGTCTGAAGTTAATTCTAAATGAATTGCTTTGGTGACAAAGCAAACATATACGCACACATAGCCCTTCGTGATTATGGCTTTCCGGATTCTTGAATTTTTTACTTTGACTGGCCCAGCGAAGTCGATGCCTATCTTTTGGAATGGTCGGCATGCAGTTACTCTGTCCTGAGGCAAGGAACCCATTAGCTGCCTCGCTGCACCAGCTTTCATTCTGAAACATACCAAACATTTGTGAGTAATTTTTTTAACCTGTCTTATCCCATTTATTAACCAATATTTTTGGTTCAAGTTAGCTAATAATAACTTCGGCCCAGCGTGTAATAGCTTAATATGCTCATTTAATATTATAAGACTAGTTATCCTAGATGTCTTGGGCAAAATGATAGGGTGTTTTTGAGCTAGCGGTATATCAGAGTTATCTAATCGCCCACCTACCCTGAGCAGTCCCTTCTCGTCTAAGAAAGGATGTAGAGATTTCAGGGGACCTTGCACACGGTCGCCTTTACGCAATAATTGCAATTCATCTTTAAAATGAATAGCCTGCTCGTGCTTTAATATAGTGTGCAAGACTTGCTCCAACTCATCAGCACTAAGCACCCTATTTGTATTTTTTGTGCCACTTCTCACATTATAACAGAACCTAAAAACGTATCCTAGAACCCGTATCATCTTATCTATATTTGAATACCTTTCTAGTAAATTTTGAAGAAATTCGTGTGAGTCGACAGTGGTAAGTACTACCTTATCAGCTTTATTTTTCATCTCGGGTAACTCAGCAGGCAAGTCTAATTTTTCATTTTTATTGAAGACATATTTACCTTGCAGAAACTTTGGCCCCTTCCACCAGAGGTCGCTAGTCGAAAGCTCCTGTGGGGTAATACCCCTACTAATAATGTCAGCAGGATTATCTACCGATGGTACATAACACCATGCCCATTTTTCAGTTTTTTGCTGAATTACACTCACTCTGTTTGATACATAAGCTTGTAGTTTAGTAGCATGAGTATTTATCCAAGCTAAAGTTATTTTTGAATCCGTAAACAAATAGACTCTATCAATCTTCATAGCTTTGTATAAGGTGTCATGCACCCTTTCCATGAGTGTTGATAAAAGCAAGGCAGCATTGAGCTCTAATCGTGGGATGCTTTGAGGGTTTGAGCGTGGGTTAACTCGCGACTTAGAACAGAGTAAGTATAACTCAGACATACCTGTTTTGTCGACTACACGCAGATAGACACAGCAACCGTACCCCGTTGTCATTGACGCGTCGGCGAAACCTACCAGCTGCACTTCAGCTGCATCAGCTGTTGGAATGTGTCGATCTAAATAGATTGGTTGCATCGTAGCTAAACCTCTTGAAAACTCTAACCAGTCATCGGCCAAATCGTCAGGCAAGGAATCATCCCACCCTATGGTAAGCGACCACAACCTCTGCATAAAACTCTTTGCTTTTATGATAACAGGCCCAGCAAATCCCATTGGATCATAGAATCTAGCTATGTAACTTAGCACTTCCCTTTTTGTGATTTGATTGTTATTGAAAGCTGTAGGACTGCTGATTATGAAACAGTCTTTTTTAACATCAAATGTAAGCCCTAAAGCTTTCATGCTTAAATTATCTTGCAGCAAATCAAGCTCAGTGAATTGCTGGTCTTTTTCAGGTATGTCTGACAGAACCCCAGGTGTATTAGAAGCCCATTTGTGCAGTCCAAAGCTTGCATAACTTAGCATTTCACGCAATTCATTTTTTGCATTAAATAATGTATTCAAATCGGCACATGCATATAATATGTCATCGACATAATATGTGCAATTTTTAATTATGTACGAAGCTAAAGGAAAGTCACGCTCATATATATTTGCAAGCTCCAATAAACAGCGTGTTGCCAAGTAAGTCGATGACTTAACGCCATACGTCACAGTATCAAGACGCATGCATTTTACAGCTTGATGAGGGCTCTCACGCCATAAAATATTCTGGAGTGAAGTGTGTTCCGGGTTTACCAATATATTGCGGAACATTTTCTTTATATCAGCATTTAATGTATATTTACCAGTTCTGAACAGCAAGACAATATCAAATAATTCTTTCTGAACCATTGGCCCATTTAGCAAAATATCGTTCAATGAGACCTTATTAGTCGTTTTCATAGAGGCATCATACACTACCCTTGTTCGTGTACTTTTGCTGTGTTCATTTATTACAGCATGATGCGGCATAAAATAAATTGGATCATCATTGAAATTGTATGAGGCAATGTCTACATAGTGCCCATGACCAAGCTCTATATATTCGTCTATAAATTTTTGGTAAGCTGTTAACAAATTAACATTTTTATGTAGTCTCCTTTCTAGACTATAAAATCTATGTAAAGCTAAGTCAAATGAATTTCCCAATGTTTCATTAATATTTTCTTTTTCTACTTTTAATGGCAGATCCACTTGGAATTTTCTATTCTCAAGCTTCACCGATTTAACAAAAACCTTTTCAGCTAAATTATGCTCAGAATCCCCTTCTATTAGTATTTCCGGAACGCGCTCCACTTCCCAAAATTTTTTAATATTCTCGCTGACCTCAGAGTTACATGTAGTGCATAAAAGTGATACAACCTGCTTTTTTATGATGTTTGATTCAAATGCTCCAGCGATGACATGGCCAAGCTTAGTATTCAAGATGCACGGAGCTGATGGATGCGACGAAGAAGAGTTGCTGCAGGCATTTGAGTTCTCTGCTTCAGTTGGCAGGAGCAGCTGAAAAAACACATCACACCCAATGAGCATATTAATCTCAGATGGCTCGTTAAAGCTTGGATCTGCTAGAGTGATACCAGGAGGTAGCTTAAGGCCCTCAATGTTTATTGGCATCTGTGGTAATAGACAGGTTATTTTATCTACTACATGACAGTTAATTAATGTCTTAAAATCAGATGTAAGTGAATGAATTTTTAATGGCATACAATAGCTGACTTTACTTTTGCTGTCTGTCACACCAATAATGTTTATATCTACTCGCTCAGGTGTATATCCCAGAACTTTAATAGCCTTTGTAGTGATCAGAGACACCTGTGAGCCAGTGTCTAATATGCACTTTATGTGCACTTCCCTTCCATCTTTGGCAAATGTTTTTATACGAGCTGTTGGGATCAAAACATTATTATTTTGAGAGGAACGGCCTGATATGAGCACTACTGGATCCGCAGTGTTAGTATCTTCGGGGTGCAAGAGAGTGTGATGGCTCTTTTTACACATGGAACACTTAAAATGAAATTTGCATTTACCATTATGAGGATTCAAACAAATAGTGCATAATTTTTTATCATTGGCAAAGGAAATTCTTTCTTTAGAAGGCTGCAATTTAAATTTGTTACAAGAAAATAATTTATGGTCGGAACACTTACAGAATAGACATTCACTTGAACCCTTCGCTGCAGCTGCCAATGCTACCTTGGATTTTCCTGTTGTGCCAGGCTTTTGCTTCATGTCAGCTTGTGCAGGAACCTCGGATGAAGTTTCCAGTGATAAGGCACGCCTTTCCATGTAGCCTAAAAATTCCTCAACTGTTGGATCCTTCTCCTGAGCTCGATCAAGCTGGTAAGATCTGGCACTGTAGGTGTCTAACTTACGCATTAGGATGGCCAATAATATGGCATCCCAACCCTTGACAGGAACGTCTAGATTTTTTAGAGCCACCAGGTTTTGCCGGACAACTGAAATAAAATCCCTAATGTTTTTAGGGGAAGCAAATTTGGGCAACTTTTCTATGTCTAAAAGACAGTTTACATGTTCTGTAGTGATCCTATATTTATTAAAATATCGTTTGTTCAGAAGGAGTAAGGCCTCTTCATAGCTTTGTCCTATTAACGGTAAGTTTTTAATCAAATCGAATGGTTCCCCAAGTAAAAAAGATCTCAAGTAATACAACTTTTGAATATTATCAAGGGTCTTGTTGTTGTGAAACACAGATTTAAAAGTTTCAATAAATGTAACATACTGTGAGTATTGCCCCGCAAAGCTTGGTATATTTATGTTTGGCAGTTTCGTCCTAGCAAATATACTACTGCTATCATGCTCCGGAGGTTTCTGTTCCTTACTAGAACTACTCAACAAGTTAATCTTCGCGTTGAACAAGGCCAAACAATAAAAATATTTGTTTTCTACCTCAACAATATTTTCGAAATCATTAGAATCTAACAACAATATTTCTTTGTTGAAGTTTTCGTACTCGTTAAAACTAGTAACTAATCTATCTCGCTTTGCGGTAATCGCTTCTAATGAACTCATTTCGATTTCCTTCTCGTTACAAGCAAACGTGTAAAGTCGAGTAATCATACCTTTGGTGTAGCCTCTATTCACATTAAGTTTTTTGATATTTTCCTCCATATTGCTATCGTGTGAGCACAGCTCGCAACAATAATGCTTTGGCACAATACAACACACTTAATTTTTAGCACAAAAACCGACAATTTACAAACAAAATCGTATTTGGGCTTGGATTTTACAATGATGAAATCAAAATGGCGATTCAGATTGTCACTATCACTAGTCACTCAGTCTTGCGAACGATCAAGCCGGTCGCCGGAGCGTCGTTGTGTCGGTCACGTTGGTACCACCGTCGCGTTGTCGTCGTACGTTCAATCACTCGCCGACTCGTTCTCGCTCTTTCTTTCACAGGTCGAAGTCGCTTCCCAAGTAACAATTAAGTTTCTAGAAAGGTTTGCAAAAGGTTCTAGAACCTTTCTACAAAAACTCCAGGTTCTGCATAATTAGTTGCCACAACGCTAAAATAACTTTGGTATTGTGTTCTGTATCCTAAAATGGCCTAACCTACAGAACCTACGCATAACGTTTTAGCTTTGAGTGGTCAGGATAAAATAGTAAATCCCAGAACCGAAATTTAACCTTCTCAAAACCCGATAGGCATTGCTAAGCCTGAATCAGTACTTACATGTGCAAGCCTTGATGTAGACTAAATTGGCATAGAAAAAGTCTTGTTAGTCTGACTTATGTTCTGAATAGATGTCATTCTGAGTCCGTACAGGAATACAAAAATATGGCTTTAAGGAATTCGTAAAGTTATAATTAGGTTAGTTGAGTGGCCTCTGATTAAATGTAGGTAATGCTTTCAATGACTGGAATAAATAAATAATGGCGATTACATTTCTTAAATGATATACTCGAGAAGTCGAGATAGATAATGATGTTATGACTGAAAATCCCTATTTCTATTGCGACTGTTACTTTGTTGATGAAGTAGGCCTGAATACCTCTGCAAAACTCACGGGCCATCAAAAATACATAATTTTATATGATTTAGGTATAATAATTTATTAATAAAATTTTCAAATTGTATCTGAAAACGGTTAAAATGCTGAGAATATTGATATTATTATCTATGTGTAACACCGAAAGGGAATTCAAATCTTGTTATATGAAGAAATATAAATTTTAAAGAAAAACAACCAAAATGAGAACCTCCTCCTTTTTTTAAAGTTGGTTAAAAATGAGATTCTAGTATAAAAAAATGGCTGACTTGATACTAGAACTTAGAAGTTTGGCATTTAACTAAGTTATGATAGAGAAGCCATGGTCAAGTCTTTATGTACTTAAACAATACCAAAAGAACTTGCATTATGCTAAACTAGGAGCTACTGGAATATTTGAGGGCTAAATCTGGACTTACTAGTAAGAGTCAGGTGGTCAGTACTGTTGACCATCTTGTGCCAGGGGGTTCCCTACGTTTCTTCGAAACACTATTCTTCGAAAATTGTTTCACCAAAAACTATACACCGAAGCTTTCATAGTGCGACGTTTTGTTTGGTCTACGCCTTTTATGTTCGATGTTACTTTACACCTACAACCATACATCGACTTTTGTTTCACCAACGTTTGTTTGGTTGTTCTATGTAATGTAACGTTACTTCGAAAATATTTATGGGGTATAAGTTTTTAAACTGACATGGTCACTGACATTACTCGGGATATTTACCATGTTTTCTTATTATTTCGAGATCCCGATGCTGCGTTCGCTGAAGGACAACTTCCGCTGGAAAAACCCGGGGTTTATAAAGTAGACTTTAGTTGCGGCAAGTCCTATATCGGTCAGACAAAGCGTACGGTGTCGTGTCGTATATCCGAACATATTAGGGCAGTGAAAAACAATGACACCCAAAAATCAGTAACGTAAAGTAACGTTACATTACATAGAACAAACAAACGTTGGTGAAACAAAAGTCGATGTATGGTTGTAGGTGTAAAGTAACATCGAACGAAATAGGCGTAGACCAAACAAAACGTCGCACTATGAAGGCTTCGGTGTATAACTGTATAGTTTTTGGTGAAACCATTTTCGAAGAATAGTGTTTCGAAGAAACGTAGGGAACCCTGTGCCAGGACATCCAGTATAGTTGATGGATATTGTTGGAGTTTTAGTTTGGCACATGCGAAGCCGACAAGGTAGCGAAGATATTATAATAAAAACTTAAAGCGCATAAAAAAGTCTAACAATACTCTCCTTAGATGTTAAGGCTTCAAATTATCTTCATAAATACCAACATGGATATGAAAATTCAAAAACGTCTCATTTCATCCATAAAAGACTGAGATTGGTTAGCGAGAAAACTTTAAAGCCCTGTAATGGTTTTGAATTACTCCTAATAGTTTTAGCGAAATGTGTTTCTGAATAGGCCCTGCTTGGGTTATATGTACGGCCAACTAGCCATACTTTAGCATGTGGAGTGTCAAAATAAAACCTAAGCAGAAACATTTCAGAACCTGAAGCTCCTAGAACAATTTAGTAATAGTAATAGGTAACCGTAACATTATTTTAACCTCCTGTAGAAGCCAATTTGGTTTTACAAATTACTAATAAGGCCTAAGAGCTGTTTGTAATAAAAAAAAACTAACATATGACTTGAAGTTAAATCAAAAACTAGAAAATTACCAATTTAGGACTTAAAAGCATATATCAAAACTTTAATTTCGAAATAATGTTACTTGGGTTGCTTGCTATCTTGCTCACGCTCTTTGGGGATCGATTGAATGAATATATCGAACGCGTGGTTTTGATCACGTTGCTCCCTCCCGCGCACCAGAAAAGTGCGCGCGCTGCTCTCCCGCCGAAACTATGATGATGACGCCGTCGTAATCTTTCGTCCTCTTCTATCACGTGTGGCAGCTCGTATGACGAACAACCTTGTTGTTTCACTCGCACGTAAAGGAATTGTTGAATAATTATGTGTTTCGAGTTTTTTGACCACGCAGCACGATGACACTATGCAATGCTTGAGAATGATGTTATTTATAATCAGTTAGGATCGTATTGATACCACTTGATGGCTTGCACTGACAAATTCTTCTTTCACTAGCACGTGTAGTAATGCGATGCTTGAACTCAATCGGCTCGAACTGACCAATGTTAGATTCTTCGATGGTTGCGGACTGTGGTAGGTCGGTTTAAATAAAGAGTCCAAGCTTGGCACAGTCAAAACTATGTATTTAAAACACAATTTTATCACAAATTACACGGACGCACGTCTTAGCTATTTCAGCGTATTAGGAAGAGAGAGTGAACTGAACAAAGACAAAATAAAAGTCTTCAATACAGACTATTAATACATAATATACTATGTCTATCATAGACAGCTTGTGTTGCTAGCAACACTGGTCCGTCCAAGTCGGCCAAACTTATCTAGTCTCTACGAGACCCTGGCCCCCGCCACAACGTCTACCGCCGTTCACCGCCGCTGTCCAGCTTCGAACTGCAGTTACAGATATCACGACAAGACGTGCAGTGCGGCCAAATAGTTACAAGTGTGCATACAATCAAATAAAAGAGATTTCTTTAGTCTTCATCGCTCTCGCTAATAGGATTAAGCTCAGAGGAAACTCCACTTTGCAGCAGTTTTCGAGTATGATGATGATGATGATGAGCAGTCATGAGCGTACTTGTACGTTCTATTTCCTGTCAGTGATTTTAAAACAAAACGATCATTTTCAAGTGACTCTACAACTTTGAAAGGACCTTTAAATTTGGGTTCTAATTTGGTTTGGTTTCTCTCTTAATTGACCAAATCACCAACACTGAAATTAACCACTTTGGTCTTATTTTTGTACGAGGTCAACTCTCTATTGACAAAGCAACGACCCTGGTCAGTGATAAAAGTGCAAACCAAATAGAGCAACACTGGAACTCAAACCTTTAATAGTGCAGGCTGGATAGAGACGTTAGGCAATGGTACAATAACACAAACTTCGTAAACGTGTCTATGAAAACTATTACATTCTCTTTCACGTAATTATTCTCAGTCAACTTTCCTGAGTAACATGCACCGTGTGCCATAGGACATTCACTTTTGGGATTGGATGCAACTCACCTTGCACCAGACCGGAAGAAGACTTTAAGACTCTACGTCTAATACAATTTTCCATGAACTGACAATATTTGGTTATGCGCTCGAACCAATAACTTTCATAGAGCTTCTCCAAACTCTTTTCCCAACTAAGATGCATGAAGGCTTCATGAACAAGATTCACCAAGGACCACCGAAAAGCTCATGGTATGATAAAAGAACAGAACTTTACGAAGTAACACACCACTACGTAACACTCAAGTAAGTTTTCACTACTTCCGCTAAAAGCTAACCGTCTTTGAACTTAGAGACGATGTCCTGAATTTCTGAGTCTTGGAACTGTTCAGCGAAATGCCAATTTTCAGATAGAATCGCAAACTCTACACGGCTTTCCTCTGTCTTTTGGATGGAAACATTAAGAACAGGAGTTTTGTTAAACTCAGCAAAATGGTGTCAATACTCAATGTCAAAATAGAAAGTCTGAAGGAAAGCCCACCAGCGTGACAATAGTAAAACAATAACCTTGTAGGATAATGTCGAAAGTGATTCACTACGTTCACGAGTTCACGACCGCTAGAGTTACTAATTCGTAGGATTGGTACTTTGACTCCGCCCGCGGTTCACCTGCTGAAATACTCGACAACATGCAATCACTATCACCATTTACCATCGAGAGAGCTTTTGGAAAGGATCACCACAACCCTCAGCGCTCGCGTCAGTATGAAGTTCGATTGGAAGCTCTGCGTTGTATATCATGAGGACGGGTTTACTCGTTATAATCGAAATCACGTTGTCTGACAACTTCGTGCTCAGCTTTCCATTCAAACTTTTTACTGTTGATGAGAATGAACAAAACACGTCTTATTCTTGAGAAATCTGTAAAGATCTGAACTTAGACTCGCTAAAGTAGACTCATCCCCTATGGGGCACCACTTGAGACACCGTAATCAAATTCCACACACACCGTTCCTCTCCAGAGAGTATTTTGAAGATTTCAAAGAAAAGCCTGCTTTTGTGAACGCCGCAAGAACTTCCTGCAACCGGGTCAGACTTTCCTCTTTATCAAGTGACAGAAATAAACTGTCGTTCATGAAAAGTGCAGCATACGATGAGAAAGTTCACCAAGTGCTTTAGACACGCACGCTGAAATACGCTCGGAGCGTTACGAAGACCAGACGGCATCGCTAGGTACTCTTACTGCCCGTGAGGGGTGACGAATGCAGCAATAATACTATCTTCACTGACGGGACTCTGATGAAAGCCACTCAAGACAGGTGTAATAGTAAACACCTGATAATCTGATCGCCCATCAACGGCAGAGGGAATAGATCAGACACTATGTTAAGTTTTAGTTCACGGTAGTCTTCACACATACACTTGTTTCCGTCCTATTTATCGCCCAATAAAATGAATGAAGTTAGCTCTCAATATCTCACTGACTTTGTCGCTTACACTTGCTGTTCACCTTACCATACGAGCTGGATTCACTAATCAAATGTTAAATTAACCAGTAGTCATTCAAGCTAACGGTAAACTAACGATAAAAGTATTCGAAAACGCGTTTAGAAGGGACGTCAACCGGTGTTTGTTTTCGTTTGTAATATCAGAATCAACATTGTAAAAATCAAATAAAGGAAGTAAATCGCAACAATTTACATTTTCATTTCACGAAATAGGTAGGGTTGATTCAGTGAAATGTACCGAATAGCCAAGTGGCCAAATAACGCGTGCGATCATAACGTCGTATTTCATACAGTCGTCAGGTAGAACGCAAGATAAAATCGTCAAATCGTTATTTATTATCAATCACAACAACGCTAAGAATTTGTTCGATGTTATAATCAATACCAATTACTTGCACGGTTGAAAGTGCACGTTTACCCGAGAATTTAGAATAAGCTACACTGTTCAACAAGAGAACACTCTGCGCCAGAATCAAACAACATGAGTACGACTCACCGGATTGCTGTAGCTGTCCAAGGACGCTGCGAACTTCGTCCACACGTCGCCGTCGGGCTTGTTGCAATACTTACCCAATAATGGATTTGATTGTGTACCGATACCGTTATTTGTTCCGCCGCATGCGAACCATGCGACCACCAGGTCGACGTGGTCTCACGTGGTACCTTTCAGCGCCTTGCTTAGGGCAATGATTAGGACTCCGCCTTCCAATGGCTGCTCGGTCAAACAAATGTCGACAGTTGAGCACCAAGCACGTGGATAAGGTTCTTTGCCACTTCTGATGTCGGAGAATAAGGTATTCTCCATAATGACGATGATACGACAGGATGGATATCTCAAAATAACAGTCAGTGGTTCATGATAAACGATGAAGTCAACCACATGGAATGCAGTGAGGTTAGTAGGAAACACGACCACGACCAACTGCAGCGCCGTCCGCCCCGGAAGCCCCTGCTGGCTCGGGCTCCTCTAAATTGACGAGCGCATCTGTCATCATTCATCTGACAGTTGTCGTTATAAATCGTGCCAGAACTAAACACACCCAAGCAACTACTAAAGAGGTTGAACTACACGACAATAGTTGCTCGACATTCCAGTACCTAGTTCTGATTTTATCCACGTTCAGAGACTGCAATCTCCGACAGATATATAGGGTTGGGTTTACCGCAACTCGCCTTATACGAAGTAATGACGCGACCTAAGGCCTTGCCCAGAAGAAACCGATTCAGTTTCCAACTTCTCTTTCCTCCATTTTTTTTTTGTTATGTGTTTCTTAGGGATAATAAAATAGCAGTTTAACGTTGCCAAGTATAAACATATTGATAATGAGTGAAAGTTAAAATACATCTTATAAATTTTCTCAAACTTACTTGAAATACTTCAAACTCTGCTGTAACCGTTGTTGTCTCTTAGCTGACAGCAGCTTCATGTCCTCATACGTCGCTTTAATCTCGTCGATCCTCTTCTGCAGCTGTTCACCGTCGATTGAGGAGCGGTCCTGAAAGAAAAAGATTTAGTTAATATACCTACGTAGTGAGTAATTATAGAAGTTTCTGCTATAAAATAGATCGATGGGGTAGGAAAAGAAAGGGATAATGATAATATGATGTACGAGAGTTAGTTGAGTTTCCCGTTGGGGCTGCGGATTATCGAAAGAGATGACGTGGCCTCGGCATAAGGGCGAAGAAGGAAAATGGGTTGGTTTTTAGTCAGTAGAAGTCTGACACTCCCCTTCGTTCTGCCCAAGAGCAAGGGGGGTTTTATATTTGATGATTTTACACCCAAAAAAAAAAAAGATAGTTGAGTTTATGGGACCAGCATACTTCGGGCGCAAGCGGCTCATGTAAACAGTCGCCGCGGCCACAGTCGACATTCCGGCTCGGAGTGCAAATTCGTACTGAGGAGCTGTGCCGGCGCCGAACGTATTTATAGTGTGCGAGCAGACTGCGCTATGCGCCGCATACGTGCCAGAGTGAGATGGGTGCTCGTTCCAAAATATGTAATAATATAATCCATGTTTAGTGAGTAAGGTAACTGTACTGTCTTCCTATTGGTTGATCTAATTTTTAACTACAGGGCTTGGCAGTCACTTACAACCCCCTATTTGTAGATGTAAGGCATGAATTATTATAAATAAAATAGTATTCAATACAATAGTCTTCTTTCATTCACCAAACCAACATAAGCTCTAACAACTGGTGACCCCGACGCTGAATCATGGAGTCGCAACAGAATCTCGGTGAAGGAAGCATAAAGCCCGAATTCGATCTGGCCGCAGTTTCTATTCAGTCAAGACTACTACCATTCTGGCGAGAGATTCCACGAGCCTGGTTCATACAATTTGAAGCCGTCGTGGATCCGCTGAAGACTTCGGATGATCAAAAGTACCGATACGTGTTACAGCAGTTACAACCCACCGATCTTCAGCAAATTACGGATATCCTATATAATCCTCCAGTCACAGACAAATACATTACTGTGAAGAATCGTCTGTTAACGGTTTATGACAAATCCGACGTGAAGAACTTTCAGAAGCTCATCAGTGGCCTCGAACTGGGTGATCAGAAGCCTACACAGTTATTAAGGAAGATGCGGGAGCTGGGAAACGGCATGATCACGGACGAAGGCTTGAGAATTGAATGGCTCAACCACCTACCTACGCAAGTGCGCGTCGTCCTATCTGTCAATACGGAATCGTCGCTGGACACTCTAGCCGCGATGGCCGACAAGATGGTCGAGTATTCAGAGCCCGCAACAACAACCATCGCCGCAGTTTCCACAACAACAGCTGAGTCCTTGATGTCCAAACAACTGGAAAATCTGTCAAAACAAATGGAAAACATTCGCCTGGAAGTAGCTGAACTCCGTGGACGAACAACTCATCGTTACAAACGTCGGTTCCGGTCTCGTTCACGTACTCAATCACGGTCACGACAGGGGAATAAGGAATCAGTAAAACCTGGAGATCCTACATGGGAGTGTAGATTTCACTATCGCTTCGGTGACAAGGCTAAGCGCTGTGAGTCACCCTGTAGCAGGAAAAAGAAAAACCAGTCGTCTTTAAACTAGCTCCGACATCGACGGAGGCGAACGTCGGTGTCCCGTGTACTACCAACCGCCTTTGTATTTTCGACCGGGATACCAGAGAACGATTTCTTGTGGACACAGGCGCCGATATTTCGGTATTAGCCGCCACAAGCAAGAGTAAAATGAAGGCACCAAGCACATATAGGCTGTTTGCAGCAAACAACACGCCTATAAATACCTACGGCGAGAAAACACTCAGACTGAATCTTGGTCTTCGACGCAGTTATCTATGGAAGTTCGTCGTGGCTGACGTCAAAACCTCAATCCTGGGAGCCGACTTTCTACGTCACTACAAATTATTGGTTGATCTCCACAAAAAGAAGCTCATCGACAATGTTACAGAATTATCTGTCGATGCATACGAAACAAGACACGGGGAAGAAACAGTACACATTATAAGCGCCGATCAAGTCTACCACGACATCTTGAAGGCATATCCGGAGGTGCTTCGACCGATGTCTCTGAAGGAACCAGCAAAACACGACGTCGTTCACCACATTGAAACGACAAGCTCTCCGCTCTTCACTCGCCCACGCCCTCTGCCACCCGATAAGTACAAGGCTGCAAAAGAAGAATTCGAACACATGTTGGAGCTGGGAATTTGCAGACCTTCCTTGAGTCCATGGGCGAGCCCACTACATGTCGTCAAAAAGAAGGACGGGGGACTGAGGGTTTGCGGTGACTATCGTAGACTAAACGCAGTCACTCAACCTGACCGATACCCGATACCCCGCATTCAAGATTTTACTTACCAGCTACGTGATATGAAGATATTTTCAAAACTTGACCTGAAAATGGCATACTACTGGATTCCAATAAGCGAAGAAGATGCACAGAAAACAGCCATCACCACACCATTTGGGCTATTTGAATTCAAATGCATGACGTTTGGATTACGCAACGCTAGCCAAACCTTTCAAAGATTTATGCATCAAGTCTTGCGGGGCATCGATAATTGCTTTTGCTACATCGACGATATTTTGCTCTACTCAAAGGATGAGGGTAGTCATAAAAATCTATTACGCCAAGTACTGGAACGTCTCAAGAAATATGGCGTAATGATAAAGATCGAAAAGTGCGAGTTTGGCAAAGGAAAATTAAACTTTCTCGGCTACGAAGTGTCACCAAACGGCATCAAACCTACTGAAGAGCGAACAGAAGCAATTTCCAAATACCCGCGACCAAAAACAGTCGCAGAGTTACGACGCTTTTTAGGCATGCTCAACTTTTACCGCAGCTGCCTACCCCGCCAAGCTGAGTTACAAACTGAGTTGAACCAGTTTCTACACAATCGGAAGCGGAACGATAAAACACCCATTGACTGGTACCCAGCTGCAGAAACAGCTTTTGAAAAGTGCCGACAAAGCATTTTAGAAGCAACTGAGCTGATCCATCCATTACCCGGCAACGCTCTTGCCCTAATGACTGACGCCTCAGATCATAGCCTTGGAGCAGTACTGCAACAGAAAATCAACAACGAGTGGAGACCTCTCGCGTATTTTTCAAAGGCGATGAGTATGACGCAACGACGCTATAGTGTCTACGATCGCGAGCTATTAGCGATCTATACAGCAGTGAAGCATTTCCGGCGACTTATTGAAGGGAGTGACGTCACGGTTTATACAGACCACAAACCACTCGTCAACGCATTAACACGAACAGCGAGTTGCAGCGATACTCCACGTCGTGAGCGGCAGTTGCACTTCATCAGCCAGTTCTGCACAAATATTAAGTACGTGCAAGGTGAAGAAAATACAGTAGCCGACGCCCTGTCCCGTGTGGAAGATATCCAATGTCCGACAATGATCAACTACGATAAATTAGCGATTGAACAAGCAAGCGATCCCAAATTAAAACAACTGAAGAGCCAATCCAACTTGAAGTTCACTGACGTCACGATGCCAGGGCTACGTCGACCAATCACGTGCGAGATGTCAACAGGAACGCCTCGGCCTTACTTACCAAGTACATATCGTTTTGATGCTTACAAAGCACAACATGATTTATGTCATCCCGGTGTCAGAACAACCCGAAAGCAAACGAGTTCAAAGTTCTTCTGGCCTAGCATGAATAAAGATGTCAACAACTGGACGAGAGCGTGCATCAATTGCCAGCGAGCGAAGGTTCACCGCCACGTAGTAACACCACTGAGCGAGTTCCCACCGTCCGAACGCTTCGAACATATACATGTAGACATAGTCGGACCACTACAGATATCAAATGATTGTCGTTACTGCGTGACCATCATCGATCGTTGCACGAAGTGGCCGGAAGCCGTACCATTGCTCGAGATAACCGCTGAGAAAGTCGCGAAGGCCCTATATGAGACTTGGATTGCAAGATTTGGCTGCCCACTAAGGATATCAACTGATCAAGGCCGTCAATTTGAATCCTTGCTCTTCCGTTCGCTGATGCAGAAATTTGGTATACAACGAATCCGTACAACGGCATATCATCCACAGTCCAATGGTCAGATCGAAAGATGGCACCGAACAATGAAGGCAGCATTGATGGCTCGCGGCAGTACCAGTCAGTGGACAGAAGAGCTGCCTACGGTGCTATTAGGACTGCGCACAGCATTACGCAACAACAATCATCTGAGCGCAGCAATGTTGACATACGGAACAACACTCCGCCTTCCGTCAGATTTCATCGTGCCATCAAAAACAAATATCAACGACAGCGACTATGTACGCCGCCTGATGGAAACAATGGCATCGATTAGAACTACGCCACGCTCTAACAACAGTCGTAGTGAGTCATTTATACATAAAGACCTCGCAACGTGCACACATGTTTTTGTGCGGAACGACACCGTGCGCTCGCCGCTGACACCGCCGTACGAGGGACCTTACGAAGTCATCAAACGCTACGACAAGTTTTATAAGATCAAGTTACCGCTACGCACATCTGTGATATCACTAGACAGACTCAAACCAGCCTACATCTACGATGAACCGAGTGAAGAAGATGATCACCATATTCACCGTGCTAGCGCAACTACAGCCACTCAGCCCTACATCACCAAGTCCGGCAGAGTTGTGAAACCTGTCGTACGTTTTACTTAGAGGGGAGTGATATGGGACCAGCATACTTCGGGCGCAAGCGGCTCATGTAAACAGTCGCCGCGGCCACAGTCGACATTCCGGCTCGGAGTGCAAATTCGTACTGAGGAGCTGTGCCGGCGCCGAACGTATTTATAGTGTGCGAGCAGACTGCGCTATGCGCCGCATACGTGCCAGAGTGAGATGGGTGCTCGTTCCAAAATATGTAATAATATAATCCATGTTTAGTGAGTAAGGTAACTGTACTGTCTTCCTATTGGTTGATCTAATTTTTAACTACAGGGCTTGGCAGTCACTTACAACCCCCTATTTGTAGATGTAAGGCATGAATTATTATAAATAAAATAGTATTCAATACAATAGTCTTCTTTCATTCACCAAACCAACATAAGCTCTAACAAGTTTGCCCACATTTCGACAGTTATATTGAAGTCCCACACCCAGTGTGTGTGTGGATTGTGTATTATGTGTGGGTGTATTTACAAATCTGTCTGACCCTTCCGGAATGACAGGCGTGAGGTTATGTTAAACTGACGTTGCCAAAATGTAGGTCACATCAAGTCGTCTGCTATTAGATATCCGCGATTTTAAAAATAAATATTTTTAAACTTAAAAAAAAATATATAAAGAAGATATCTTTATACATTTTTTTATCGTATATAACATAATTATTCATTTAGGTACTTTGAAAGTAAATCGTTTCGGAAAAAAGCCTGAACGAACGGACAGAACAAAAATTTTAAAAACAGTTTTTTTGTTTATGATACCGTAAACACTTTCATATTATGAATTCAGTAAAAAGCTGTTATTTTGACTTGAATAATTCAATTATTTATTATAATAACAAGACTCATACGTGTTACTAACTTGAGAAACAGACACTTCAATTATATGTACGAGTATTTGTATGTATAAATAACGTTATTTGTTTCAACTCACCATGAACCCGCCAGCAGCCTTCTCCAACTTCACAACACTAGCATCGAACCCAGTGACCTCCCGTTGCAGTGCGTCCAACCGTCTCACGAGCGCTAGAGCCGAGTCTTCGTCCCGTCCTACGTCTCCTGATACTAATACTATGCGACGTTCGAGAAGCCATGCTTCTGCTTCTGAGATTTCGGCTATTAGCTGTTGGAGAAATGAGAAAATAGATTAAGGTTTTATGTATTTTTTTTTTTTTTGGACAAGCCCGCCACACTATTCCCAAACCACTGTAACTCCTGTAAGCCAGAATCAACAGTGGCGACCACAAGAAAAGCGCCGAGACAATGAAGCTCGACGAAGTCCCAGAGAAATGATTTAACTGTCTTGGATCCCGCAACGAAATTAATCAGAAAAAAATAGCGGAGGAGTAGGAAAAAACATAGTTCCACGGTTTTACGTATGTAATGTTTGGAGCACAGAGTTTGGCAAAGGCAAGACAGGCGGGTCACGTTAGCTGTATGAGCAATGTCCGCTGGGCAAAAATATCCACACAATGGTTGCCGGAAGACACTCGCCGAAGATAAAGTTGTCCCGATATGATCTGGACGCATACCGCGAGGGTTGGTTCGAAGAGCCACAAGGAATTCTTTGTCTAGCCATGAGACAGTATGGACAAATAAAAATATATTTTTGGTGCATTTTCATTCCATCTAGTATAGAAGGAATTTGCAGTTCTGTCATCAAATTCGTACTCTGAGAAAACAAGTAATGAAACGCATTATTACGCATTTGAAAGATAACTTTAGTCTTTTGTTGATTATGTAGTCAAAAAATGCCTCAAGAGCACATCTTTATAGCGGAGATATTAAGGTGGATGTTCACGGTAGCCCGCGAGATTTAAATTTTCTTACGTTTTGAGCGATTTGCAGGTCAGTGCTAGGTTGTATGTTAGTGAAAATATGATTTGCGAATTAATAAAAATTGACGAAAATAAGACGTATACTCATTCTTGAGTTACATGAACTTGGAGGGTTGAAATGATGATTTTGATGATTATAATTCTGTAACTGCATACGTCTTACAGCCGCGAATCATATTTTCACTAACATACAACCTAGCACTGACCTGCAAATCGCTAAAAACGTAAGAAAATTTGAATTTCGCGGGCTATCGTGAAGATCCACCTTAACCACCATGCTTCCATTTGCCCTCTGTCATCTCAGAGTAGAAGATCACTTTGGGTATGCGAAGGACGTGGCCACACCACTCGAGTTGGCGCGACACTAACGGTGCTATAGGATCAACACATAGGCGGTTAAATTGTTCCATGAGTAATTCTAGTATTTAGATTAGAGTGAAACCTCTAAGTTGGCAGATAAATGGTTGTACAAACCTGTAGTAGCGCGCATCTATCCTTAATAAGCTGAGTCCTATTGGCAGCGGCGTCCAGCAGAGCCCTATGAGCTAGGGCCAGGTCCCTCGCGCGAGCCTCTAGGGCTGCGCCCGCGAAGTGGCCGCGACGGGACAGCTGCCCCGCTCGGGTTAGCAGGGCTTTTATTATTGGTTCTCTGTAGGGGGAATGGTGATTTTAGACAATAATAGCTTAATTATACATGTAGCACATTAGAGTCGCGCAGAAGAAAACAATCTAAATAAAATAAATTGTTTGTGAATATTATTTTACCAAAAACATAGGTAGTCAATATTAATAGGTCGACAGTATTTACATGAATCATTAGGAAGTAGCTAAAATCTGTACACAATAGATTATTAACCTTATCTCTTAAACTAGGATAATTCTGTATCTTACGAGACAAAATGATCTGATTCTTAAATGAAATAACACCCTTTTTTTTGCGTGTGTATTAAATTTTATTTTTGAATTCATATGCTTACAAATAGGACAGCAAAGACCAACAAGGGTAAACTTTTTTTAAAATGTTTTTTCCTTAGTCGGCTAATAAGATAGAAACGCCAGGGTAACCCGCGAAAGTTCAAATTTTCTTACGTTTTTTAACAATTTTCAGGCTGTGAGTTGAAAACAAAATATCATTCGCGGTTGTTCGCGGATTACTGTTTGTGTATGTGAATTTAAATGTTTATAAACGCATCCACAGTACCGGAGAAATTCTATAATTCCACGTTCTGTAAACACAAAGACATACCTGGCTAATAACTCAGCTTCTAAAGCAAGGTGTTTTTTGAGCATTGTTTGTGCCTCAGCCAGCGTCGAACCTGCCTCCTCTTGCCTTACAGCCGGTTCGCGTTCTTGTAACCTGTATTGATGATATTTTTATTTTATTTGTAACTATAATCTTTGTAGGCAATGCAAATGATAATATTACATAACATAACGAAATTGGTCACGCCCTCTCTTTCTTGCCAAGAAAGAGATGGCGTGATGATCTAGACGCGACAAGATATATATCAGACAATCAGGTAATTCAAGCCTGTAATGTCCTAACCAAACTGGAAACAACTTTACAAAGTATGCTTCCCGTTGGAATCGAACCCACGACCACCGGGTCACAAGGCAAACGCCTAAACCACTCGACCACGGAGGCAGATAGGTGATGAGTACTGACCATCTGAACTCCTCATCGGCATCTCGGTCCCATCTGTGTAGTAACGCAGCGTCCTCCAAGTTGTCGCGACGGATCTGCATCGGCTCTTGCAGTTGACGGTATCTGTTGTATAAATAAAAAGAGTTAGTTGTTGAAAGAGAGAAAAAGTATTTATTGGTCACACACAGTACTAAACAAATAGATCAAAAAATTAACAATACACCCAAATAATATAAAAAGTGAAGATAAGGCTTAAAAATAAGGCATGCATTTTAACATCGTATAAAACAAAGTCGCTCCCGCTATTTGTACGCTTAGATCTTTTAAACTACGCAACGGTATTTGATGCAGTTTTCAGCAATAAATAGAGTGATTCAAGAGAAAGGTATTTCAAACTCGTGTAGTCTAATCTAATCTGTCTGTAATTATATATCTCACTCACCTCTTGACAGCAGCATCAGCCTTGCTAAGTATCTCCTCTGCCATGAAGTGGTCGCTGTCAGCGAGTTGGCGCGCGTTGTCAGCGAGTTGTGTCGCCAAGTCTGCCTTGCTAGACACTTGCTGTTCTATCTCACTCACCTCTTGACAGCAGCATCAGCCTTGCTAAGTATCTCCTCTGCCATGAAGTGGTCGCTGTCAGCGAGTTGGCGCGCGTTGTCAGCGAGTTGTGTCGCCAAGTCTGCCTTGCTAGACACTTGCTGTTCTATCTCACTCACCTCTTGACAGCAGCATCAGCCTTGCTAAGTATCTCCTCTGCCATGAAGTGGTCGCTGTCAGCGAGTTGGCGCGCGTTGTCAGCGAGTTGTGTCGCCAAGTCTGCCTTGCTAGACACTTGCTGTTCTATCTCACTCACCTCTTGACAGCAGCATCAGCCTTGCTAAGTATCTCCTCTGCCATGAAGTGGTCGCTGTCAGCGAGTTGGCGCGCGTTGTCAGCGAGTTGTGTCGCCAAGTCTGCCTTGCTAGACACTTGCTGTTCTATCTCACTCACCTCTTGACAGCAGCATCAGCCTTGCTAAGTATCTCCTCTGCCATGAAGTGGTCGCTGTCAGCGAGTTGGCGCGCGTTGTCAGCGAGTTGTGTCGCCAAGTCTGCCTTGCTAGACACTTGCTGTTCTATCTCACTCACCTCTTGACAGCAGCATCAGCCTTGCTAAGTATCTCCTCTGCCATGAAGTGGTCGCTGTCAGCGAGTTGGCGCGCGTTGTCAGCGAGTTGTGTCGCCAAGTCTGCCTTGCTAGACACTTGCTGTTCTATCTCACTCACCTCTTGACAGCAGCATCAGCCTTGCTAAGTATCTCCTCTGCCATGAAGTGGTCGCTGTCAGCGAGTTGGCGCGCGTTGTCAGCGAGTTGTGTCGCCAAGTCTGCCTTGCTAGACACTTGCTGTTCTATCTCACTCACCTCTTGACAGCAGCATCAGCCTTGCTAAGTATCTCCTCTGCCATGAAGTGGTCGCTGTCAGCGAGTTGGCGCGCGTTGTCAGCGAGTTGTGTCGCCAAGTCTGCCTTGCTAGACACTTGCTGTTCTATCTCACTCACCTCTTGACAGCAGCATCAGCCTTGCTAAGTATCTCCTCTGCCATGAAGTGGTCGCTGTCAGCGAGTTGGCGCGCGTTGTCAGCGAGTTGTGTCGCCAAGTCTGCCTTGCTAGACACTTGCTGTTCTATCTCACTCACCTCTTGACAGCAGCATCAGCCTTGCTAAGTATCTCCTCTGCCATGAAGTGGTCGCTGTCAGCGAGTTGGCGCGCGTTGTCAGCGAGTTGTGTCGCCAAGTCTGCCTTGCTAGACACTTGCTGTTCTATCTCACTCACCTCTTGACAGCAGCATCAGCCTTGCTAAGTATCTCCTCTGCCATGAAGTGGTCGCTGTCAGCGAGTTGGCGCGCGTTGTCAGCGAGTTGTGTCGCCAAGTCTGCCTTGCTAGACACTTGCTGTTCTATCTCACTCACCTCTTGACAGCAGCATCAGCCTTGCTAAGTATCTCCTCTGCCATGAAGTGGTCGCTGTCAGCGAGTTGGCGCGCGTTGTCAGCGAGTTGTGTCGCCAAGTCTGCCTTGCTAGACACTTGCTGTTCTATCTCACTCACCTCTTGACAGCAGCATCAGCCTTGCTAAGTATCTCCTCTGCCATGAAGTGGTCGCTGTCAGCGAGTTGGCGCGCGTTGTCAGCGAGTTGTGTCGCCAAGTCTGCCTTGCTAGACACTTGCTGTTCTATCTCACTCACCTCTTGACAGCAGCATCAGCCTTGCTAAGTATCTCCTCTGCCATGAAGTGGTCGCTGTCAGCGAGTTGGCGCGCGTTGTCAGCGAGTTGTGTCGCCAAGTCTGCCTTGCTAGACACTTGCTGTTCTATCTCACTCACCTCTTGACAGCAGCATCAGCCTTGCTAAGTATCTCCACTGCCATGAAGTGGTCGCTGTCAGCGAGTTGGCGCGCGTTGTCAGCGAGTTGTGTCGCCAAGTCTGCCTTGCTAGACACTTGCTGTTCTATCTCACTCACCTCTTGACAGCAGCATCAGCCTTGCTAAGTATCTCCTCTGCCATGAAGTGGTCGCTGTCAGCGAGTTGGCGCGCGTTGTCAGCGAGTTGTGTCGCCAAGTCTGCCTTGCTAGACACTTGCTGTTCTATCTCACTCACCTCTTGACAGCAGCATCAGCCTTGCTAAGTATCTCCTCTGCCATGAAGTGGTCGCTGTCAGCGAGTTGGCGCGCGTTGTCAGCGAGTTGTGTCGCCAAGTCTGCCTTGCTAGACACTTGCTGTTCTATCTCACTCACCTCTTGACAGCAGCATCAGCCTTGCTAAGTATCTCCTCTGCCATGAAGTGGTCGCTGTCAGCGAGTTGGCGCGCGTTGTCAGCGAGTTGTGTCGCCAAGTCTGCCTTGCTAGACACTTGCTGTTCTATCTCACTCACCTCTTGACAGCAGCATCAGCCTTGCTAAGTATCTCCTCTGCCATGAAGTGGTCGCTGTCAGCGAGTTGGCGCGCGTTGTCAGCGAGTTGTGTCGCCAAGTCTGCCTTGCTAGACACTTGCTGTTCTATCTCACTCACCTCTTGACAGCAGCATCAGCCTTGCTAAGTATCTCCTCTGCCATGAAGTGGTCGCTGTCAGCGAGTTGGCGCGCGTTGTCAGCGAGTTGTGTCGCCAAGTCTGCCTTGCTAGACACTTGCTGTTCTATCTCACTCACCTCTTGACAGCAGCATCAGCCTTGCTAAGTATCTCCTCTGCCATGAAGTGGTCGCGGTCAGCGAGTTGGCGCGCGTTGTCAGCGAGTTGTGTCGCCAAGTCTGCCTTGCTAGACACTTGCTGTTCTATCTCACTCACCTCTTGACAGCAGCATCAGCCTTGCTAAGTATCTCCTCTGCCATGAAGTGGTCGCTGTCAGCGAGTTGGCGCGCGTTGTCAGCGAGTTGTGTCGCCAGGTCTGCCTTGCTAGACACTTGCTGTTCTATCTCACTCACCTCTTGACAGCAGCATCAGCCTTGCTAAGTATCTCCTCTGCCATGAAGTGGTCGCTGTCAGCGAGTTGGCGCGCGTTGTCAGCGAGTTGTGTCGCCAAGTCTGCCTTGCTAGACACTTGCTGTTCTATCTCACTCACCTCTTGACAGCAGCATCAGCCTTGCTAAGTATCTCCTCTGCCATGAAGTGGTCGCTGTCAGCGAGTTGGCGCGCGTTGTCAGCGAGTTGTGTCGCCAAGTCTGCCTTGCTAGACACTTGCTGTTCTATCTCACTCACCTCTTGACAGCAGCATCAGCCTTGCTAAGTATCTCCTCTGCCATGAAGTGGTCGCTGTCAGCGAGTTGGCGCGCGTTGTCAGCGAGTTGTGTCGCCAAGTCTGCCTTGCTAGACACTTGCTGTTCTATCTCACTCACCTCTTGACAGCAGCATCAGCCTTGCTAAGGGCCGGTTTCACCACTTGCTGATAAAGTCCCGGATAGCCTATCAGGAACTTATCTGCCAGATAAACTACAATTTTTGATAGCATTATCTGTCAGATAACTATCTGACACTTTATCCGTAACCGGTGAAACCGGCCCTAAGTATCTCCTCTGCCATGAAGTGGTCGCTGTCAGCGAGTTGGCGCGCGTTGTCAGCGAGTTGTGTCGCCAAGTCTGCCTTGCTAGACACTTGCTGTTCTATCTCACTCACCTCTTGACAGCAGCATCAGCCTTGCTAAGTATCTCCTCTGCCATGAAGTGGTCGCTGTCAGCGAGTTGGCGCGCGTTGTCAGCGAGTTGTGTCGCCAAGTCTGCCTTGCTAGACACTTGCTGTTCTATCTCACTCACCTCTTGACAGCAGCATCAGCCTTGCTAAGTATCTCCTCTGCCATGAAGTGGTCGCGGTCAGCGAGTTGGCGCGCGTTGTCAGCGAGTTGTGTCGCCAAGTCTGCCTTGCTAGACACTTGCTGTTCTATCTCACTCACCTCTTGACAGCAGCATCAGCCTTGCTAAGTATCTCCTCTGCCATGAAGTGGTCGCTGTCAGCGAGTTGGCGCGCGTTGTCAGCGAGTTGTGTCGCCAAGTCTGCCTTGCTAGACACTTGCTGTTCTATCTCACTCACCTCTTGACAGCAGCATCAGCCTTGCTAAGTATCTCCTCTGCCATGAAGTGGTCGCTGTCAGCGAGTTGGCGCGCGTTGTCAGCGAGTTGTGTCGCCAAGTCTGCCTTGCTAGACACTTGCTGTTCTAGACGTGTGTGGCGCTTCAGTAGGGCTGTTACCGAAGCTAGGTCTTTGCCTGGGGGAGAGAAAGATTGTGAAAATACAATTAAGCTAGGGATTTGATTGGTAATCTAACGAATCAGAACACAATGTATTAAAATCAAAAAATTACTAGTCCGCCATCTTTTGGAGTCCACCATATTGGATTTAGGATGACGTCACTTTGTTCTCCATGCATTGTCATCAAAACTAAACATGTATGCAAAATATCAAGTCAATCGGTTGGGGATAACTGTTTTAAAATTCATTTGCAAAATTTGACCAAATTAAACAAATCAAATCTCACATAATTATATCTAGTCTCAACATGAATGATGTAACAAAGTTTTTGTAACAAAATATTGATTTAAAAGAGTGTCTATGGAGTTCCTCCATAGAGATCTACGCTTTGGAGTGGGCAACTACAGTACTTTCACAAATTATTATTTATGCGTTGTATGCTGTAGCTTCGTTTTTTTTTTTCTGACATTCAAAAGTGCCTGTAATGGTCTAACTGAAATAAAGGCTTTGAGCTTGAGTTTGACTTGAATCTACCTATATAAATAAAGAGAGAAGTCCTGACCGACCCACTTATCAACGCCCAGCCCAAACCCTTGGACCTAGAAAGCTGAAATTTTGCGCAGAGGTCCCCTTTATAATGTAGACAAGGAATAAGGAAGGATTTTTCGAAATTCAACCCCTAAGGGAGTTAAATAGGGGATGAAAGTTTGTATGGGAAATCGTCATTTTCACGAGGGCGAAGTCGCTGGCAAAAGCTAGTCAAAGTATAATATATATATATAGTCCTCCTTACCGATTTCGGTAACGGCGACCCTTACAAGCTATTTCCTAGCGTGTGCCCTTATATGGCTGGCCAGACCGAATTTACTTTTAAGGGCCGGCTCCGGAAATCGAAGGTTGGGAATGTCATAGAAATAGATAGAAAACGATGCTCCACAACCTTGAAATAAATCACACAGCTAGCCAATGAATGTAACTTGTTATTGAAACTTTCGAATTTAAGATAATGCTTATGGATAAGTGTAAAAAAAATCAGAAAATCACTAAAAACGAGTAAATCGCACTCCCGTATTGTAACAACTGAGTCGTAATTATTGAGAATTTTTAAATGAATTTTATTAAATAATAAAGTTAAAAGTATAAAGTAGTCACTGAAAGCTTCATTTTTTAATAAACATACTCTCATTTTGTGTAAAAAAATCACAAACTTGCCCATGTTTTTCGCTCAAAATCTTCATACAAATTACTATGAAGCGGAGCGCTTTCTTAGCAAGCGTCGACGGACCCACTCGTGGCTCAGTCTGCCACGCGCCTCCAACGTGAGAGCACGTCGGTTTGCGCCGCATCGGCAGATCGCAGTCGAACCGTGTACGTACACAAAATCAGTGCACAGTGGTCTCGCTCGCGACAAACTTTTGTGATACCATAATAGTTTTGACATTGAGTAAGTATACTTTTTATATTATTGTGCATTTGC
This sequence comes from Diarsia mendica, assembly GCA_949316265.1. NCBI lineage: Eukaryota > Metazoa > Arthropoda > Insecta > Lepidoptera > Noctuidae > Diarsia > Diarsia mendica. The sequence continues at coordinate 3,116,960 of OX438917.1, forward strand.
ATTATATTACTCGTAAATTAGATAGTAGGCAATGTACTGGTAGGTATGTGTTTCTTATTGTGTATTTGTGTTTTTTTTTGTGCGTCTGATTTGACATTACATTTCGTTCGTAGAACAAAAACATCAAAAATTCTGGTTGTTTACATTTTCATTATACTAATTCTTAATTATCTGATAAACGCGTGGACCGATTTATATGATTCAAACGGATAGAATGGTTTTATACCTAGAATTTTCATTTGACAAAAAGTCGTTAAGATATCTCAACAAACAAAAAATCTCATTTTCAAGTTGCTCTCGTAATTATCCAACAAAAAAGATACCTACTATGGCGCACAGATATAAGCCGCGCGCGGTGCGTTTGTATGTATGAAGATACCGTACTTCCCCCTTTTTAGAGTTCCGTAGTCAACTAGGAACCCTTAAAGTTTCGCCATGTCTGTCTGTCCGTCCGTCTGTCCGTCCTCGCTTAATCTCTGTGATCGTTAACACTAGAAAGCTGAAATTTGGTACCAATATGTGTATCAATCACGCCGACAAAGCGGTTAAATAAAAATTGGAAAAAAATGTTTTATTAGGGTAGCCCCCCTATATGTAAAGTGGTCCTTTAAGGTAAGTCAACCTTAAGGGTAAACAAGCCAACGGCACGAACTAGTTGGTGGGCGGGGCTAAAATGCATGCTATTTCATCCGACGTCACGAGCGAAATGCATAGAGCGAAAGAGACACAACTAAAACGGGCGCGCGATTGTTTCTATGCAGACCTTTGGTAGTATGGATACCATGAAAAATCCATTGAATGTATCTGTTCAAAATAGAATTATTTGAATTCTTTAATAACTAATCTATGTCTGTATGGTTTTACTTTTTTAATTTTCGTACTATATACGTTACTTATTTACGTCCAAAGATGGTTAAAATTAGTGCTAAAATATGAAAGTTTCGACGCTCATAACTTTCAAACCTGTGTTTCAAACCAATATTTTTTTTCCAATTCTGCTTCCATAGAGACCTAGATAATGACAAGACTAGTTGATACAATTTTTAATTTTAAACCTACACCGTCAACCAGAGGAGTAATCACCATACTACGTTTGTATGGAAGAATAACTTCCTTGTGCAACCTTAACGTGCGATATATTGTTGGTAAGGTATTTAAAAATGAATAGGGGTTTACTAAAATCATTTTTTGATAATGTCAATAATTTCGGAAATAATCGCTCCAAAAGTAAAAAACAATGTGTCCCCCTCCCCCCCTCTAACTTTTGAACCATAAGTTTAGAAAATATGAAAAAAAACTGAAAAGTAGAACTTTATAAGGACTTTCTAGGAAAATAATTTTGAACTTTGATGGAAACAACAGTTTTTGTACAAAAAAGACAAAAAGTTGCACAAAATAATTTCTGGACTAAGTTTGTAGTATAATCGTATATATGCAAGCATTTTTTTTAACTTCGTTTACATATTTTACGGACGGACGGACGGGAAACTATGGAACCCTACACTGAGCGTGGCCCGACACGCTCTTGGCCGGTTTTTTTATAGGTACTATGGTTAAACGTATCAAATTTTATTTGTGAATAACAGTGTAGGCATTTATCGTTGTAGCCCTGTAGGTCCGGCCGTGTGGAGGAGCCCTGCACATTGTGTGTGTGTGTGCTTGTCTGTCTTCATTTTATTTCATTAGGTATCTGATATGTTATATTTATTGCAGAATCAAGAATATCCGGCACTAATCATGGAACCGGAGCTGCAGCCTGATGAACATGAACTGGTTGTTGGCCGCAGATTGGTCGACGTTGACTTTGTTTTTAAGCAATTGCAAGATTTATGTGATCACGGTTTTCAGTACAATATATTATTTTTGTAATTGGGAATAACAATTTCATTTTGTATTGTGCATCTAAAATAATAAAATTCTATAGTACAATTTAATATATGTACATTATTAATCTCGCTATGCTAATAAATCTAATAATCACTAATAATCACATATTTGACCACATATCAAAATCAGTGACAATAAAGTTACAATTTAGTTGGCGAGTCAAAGTCTGACGTGACGACCCACTGTGCATACGTACATGTGTGCGTGTGCGGTGCGCGAGCCTCGATCGTTGTGAGTGTAGCGCTAAAAACCTAAACTTCGCGCGGCGCGTCCGCGAAGCTGGCCCTTAAATACCCGGTCACAGCTAAAGCAGTAGAGTTGACCGGCTGAGTTGTAGCTATGTCTATGTTATAGCGAGCCAACTCTCTTGCTATGAGAGCAGTTTTTCTCTCTGGGCATAAATTACGGTCGTTGTCCAGCAGAGTCCGTACGTTCCATGTAGCGATGCAAAGTCGTTGGTTTTGTTTCTTATTATTATAAAGTGTACATACCATGATCTTCGCTAAGCAGCTGTGCCTCCACATCATCTAACCAGGCAGTGAAGTCATCCAGACCTCGCAGGTACACCCGAGCTTGGTACGCCTCTTGGAGACGCTCGCGACGTAGCTTGGCGGCGGCCTGGACAAAATAATTGTATTATAATATCAAGCCTGTAATATCAGCGGTATACCAGCAGTGGGACTATCTTCTTCTTATCGTGTGGGCAGTAAGGTCTAACGACCCCACACACCCTAGTGTCAGAGTTTCTAAACCGCCTCAAAGGCCTCTGACATGGTTTGACGACCGCCATTTGTCGGCCGGGACCACCGGCTTATACGTGCCTTCCGAAGCACGGAATCATCTTTTTATCAGACAATCAGGTGATTCAAGCCTGCAATGTCCTAACGAAACTGGGAACAACTTTACAAAGTATGCTTCCCGTGGGGTTCTAACCCACGACCACCGGGTCACAAGGCAAACCACTCGACCATGGAGGTAGCTACAGGCTGATTTTGCTCATGTTGTAATTCCCCGAAGGGTTAAGTTGAGGTGACACCAACGAGGCAGTGAAAAAACATTAAGCTTGAATAAACAAAAAAAAAATTCTTTTGAAATAAGCAGTACCTTTGTGCTCTTTTATTTGTTGAAGTTTTTATCCTTTTTTTATACTACATATATAATCTACTCTATAATCTATAAATAATCGCATTAGATCGCGAAAAGTGGAAGGAGGGAAGAGGGGCCTTTGCCCTGCAGTGGGACAGTACAGGCTCATAATAATAATTATCCTTTTTTTTGTATTTTGTGTGTGCATAAATAAATCTTATATAAATAAAAAGAGAAGTCCTGACTGACTGACTGACTGACTCATCAACGCCCAGCCCAAACCCTTGGACCCAGAAAGCTGAAATTTTGCACAGAGGTTCCCTTTATAATGTAGACAAGGAATAAGGAAGGATTTTTCGAAATTCAACCCCTAAGGTAGTTAAATAGGGGATGAAAGTTTGTTTGGAAAATCGTCATTTACACGCGGGCGAAGCCGCTGGCAAAAGCTAGTAAATAATAAACTTAGTATACTGTGCTGAGATTCTTAAATTATAGCGTGATCATCGGAATAATCAAACTCAAACTCAAACTCAAATTCTTTATTTCAATTAAGCCATTACAGGCACTTTTGAATGTCAGAAGAACATTTCACAAAAAAAAACGAAACTACGAGTGCAATACGTCATTCCGAAAGCCACCACGCCGAACCACACGCCACCGAATGCCCGCAACAACGAACACTGCAAGCACGAAAGCACGCAGCGACGCAAACCGCAACAGCGAATGCTCGAGACCCCGAATCACGGAACAACAAATGCACGCCGCAACGTGCAACCGACCTTCCGCGACCCGGAACCCCGCGCACCCGCCGCCACGGCACGCGCCGCCGCGCGCCCCCGCACCCACAGCACTCGCCGGCGGTAACATTCGGCGCCGCGCAGCCCGACGCAGCAACTCCCGAAACGACGCATTGCACTCCTACGCTACAGTCACAATCACAAGGCATAATAACTTGTGAAAGTACTGCAGTTGCCAGTTCCCTAACGTAGATCTCATGAAGAAGAACGGGCAAGAAACTCCATGGACACTCTTTTAAATCAGAATTTGTTACAAAATCTTGGTACATTATATCATTTATGTTGAGATGGTATATTATGTGAGAACTATGTAGCAAGACGTGCAAGTTAAGAGCGTCCAGAGTAAAGATGTAATAAACAAATCAAAAAAAAAAAAAAAAACTACACCATGGCAACTAAGGAATGACCAGTCTCCACTGACAGCGCCCGTTCACGAACATGACGCATGGATCAGCACCATCTAACTCAACCATTTTGAAGGGAACTAAATGATCCGACACACCCGCCACCATCAGCGAGACATTTGAGTGAGCATGACATTCTCCCAGCCACCAGGGCAACGTCACTAAAATATAACTAAATGTAAAAAGTGGCTTTATAGTACATAGTACTCACACATGTGCCAAGCAATTATACAATATTAAGACATTGAATCTATACAATGCAAAGATATTTTTACAATCTTCTGCAGCCTCTACACTAACTTCACATGATAGTCGATTTATTTGCCCCTAAGGTTGTGGAGCAGGACCAGCATGGAGCCAAGCATTTTTATCATCAATGTAATCCCCAACTTATAGTATGCTTGCCTACATAGTGTGCGTTTTACACAAGTTTTAAATTTCGTCTCACTCAGTTGAAGAATGTGAGGGGGTATTTTATTGTAACATTTTAAACAGTACCCCATGAAAGATGAGTCTACTTTAGCTAGCCTGAAACCTGGCTGAACTAGTTGGTCCCTATTTCTCGTATTATAGTGGTGTCTATCACCTCTTTTACTAAACAAATGCAGATTTTTCCTAACGTACATGATGTTTTCATAGATGTATTGACAAGGTACTGTCATGATGTTAATTTCCTTAAACAGCTCTCTCAGAGAATCGCGCCTTCGTAGACCATATATGGCTCTAATAGCTCTTTTCTGCAGAATAAATATAGACTCGATGCCTGCAGCCCGTCCCCATAGTAAAATACCGTATGACATAACACTATGAAAATAGCTAAAATAGACTAGTCTCGCGGTATCTACGTCAGTAAATTGTCGGATTTTCCTAACAGCATATGCTGCTGAACTCAGCCGTCCTGCAAGAGATGTTAAATGCGGACCCCACTGTAGCCTCGAGTCAATCGTTATCCCCAAGAAAACAGTTTCATCGACAAATTCTAGTGTCTCTTGATTCAATACTATGCCACAATCAGTACTTTTGACATTTGGTAGAGCAAATCTTATGCACTTCGTTTTTTTCCCATTCAAGACCAAATTATTGACAGTGAACCAATTATGAACCTGCAGTAGGGCGTTATTTACGTCATCAAGATTTGTGGCACATCTGTTTACCTTAAATATTAAAGAAGTATCGTCAGCAAACAATACCATTTCAGGTTGGTTTTTAAATAAATGGGGTAGATCATTAATATAGACTAAAAAGAGAAAGGGACCTAATATCGAACCTTGTGGCACACCCATACTTACTTTTAAGCCCGTTGAATTGACACCATTTATTTGTACTTGCTGATGTCTATCGTTTAAATACGATTTCATTAAACTGAGCGCAAGTTTCCCTAAACCGTAATGTTCAAGCTTTCTGAGAAGGGTTTCGTGGTTGACGCAATCAAATGCTTTCGAGAGGTCACAGAAGATCCCTATGGCATCTTGTGACTCTTCCCAAGCAGTAAATATATGTTTTAATAAGGTGACACCGGCGTCAGTCGTACAACGTCCTTTGGTGAAACCATACTGTTTCTCATGTAAGATTTTATTGGTGTTAAAGTGGATGAGCATTTGATTAAGCATTACCTTTCCAACACCTTGCTGAAAACTGGCAAAACGGATACGGGTCTATAGTTATTAGTGTCTTTACTGTCACCGGATTTGAAAAGTGGTATTACCTTGCTGTATTTCATAAGGTCCGGGAAGACTCCCTGGTCCACACATAAATTAAATATTAAGGGTAAACAAGCCAACGGCACGAACTAGTTGGTGGGCGGGGCTAAAATGCATGCTATTTCACTAGTGTCCGACCGAAACACGATTTTCAGCCGAAACCGAAACCGTAACCGAACCTTCGGCCTTGGTCCCAGTTTCGGCCGAAACCGAAACCGAAACCGAAACTTAATAAATATTTATGGAATGTAAAATCTATTGTATTTTTACGCATATATACACAGTTAACACGTGGAAAAAAATGCAACAATTAAAGTAGGTAACAAAAATAGCTCTTTATTTGTAAAATTAATAATGTGAATTAAAAAAAAAATGCTATCTACATATTTGTCAAACTTTAAAAAAAATAAGCACTACATTTTTAACATTACTATATTTGTTAGTAATTTAAAAAAAAAACAAATCTAAGATCCTCGCATACTAAAGGGAAAAACGTGACATGACTAATAGTACTGAAGGCCATTCACGCTAATAGAAAATATATGAAACTTTACAGTAAAAAAAATCTTATTGGTCGATATAACTTTTTTTCTAATTATTTACCAAAAAAAGTACATCATATTATTTTCAAAGATGGTATTTTAAGAAATAATTTTCATTACGAACTTTTTAAATTATATTAATTAGTTAAGGTTTTAGGCGCTTTGCACATGGAGCAACTATTGCAGCAACTGCAACTGGCAACTAGCTGTTTACATAATTATTATAATTTAATTGGATTGCGCACACATAGCAACTCGTGTTTCGAGTTCCGCCAATCGTCAGCAGTTTTCAGTTGCTGCAATCGATTACTGAGTTAGTTGCTAATTGCCGCAACTAGCAACTGTTAAATATTATACCGATTTTTAAAGTTAACGTAGACGGCGACGATGTAATAAAATTATAGCAATTGCTGCTTCTTCGATATTCATCGTCGCACTGAACGCTGTTCGCTGCGTAGATTGAGCAACTCGGTTATGAAAGTTGCTCACAGATTGCCATAAAATTGCTGCAACCGTAAACGTTGTAGCAACTATCAACTAGTTACAGGAAACTTTTAAAGTTGCTTAAGTTGCCTCAACTTAAGTTGCTCCATGTGCAAAGTGCCTAAATCGCCGGAGATAGTTGTGTATCGGAACTACGGGGCGGTTCGATACGGGTAAGTACAAAATTTAATCCATCAACAATTACAAACAAATATAGTAATGTTTGAATCAAACATCACAGGTATCTTCACACATCTTTTAAGTGTTAAATTAATTTCTACATAAATTCATATTTTATAAGTTCTAGGGAATAACTCAACAGAACCAAGTAAAATAATTATGTATTGAATTCTTTTCGATACACACCTACTTACAACCTATTTATTTTACACTGTAGCACAAGACCCTAATGAATGCCATAAAAATACATCATCATTAATTATAAGTAAAAACAAATACCCAATTTTTGCGCGAGAAAAATCACACCTTAAATCATCACGTTCGCGCCGGCTAGCGAACTCAACTGGCACTCGAAGTTAGCTGAATGATGCGCGACAATTCACGTATATCTTGTTTCGGCGGGGCCGAAAGGTTCGGCCAATTATTGGCCGAAACCGAAACTATGGCCGAAACCAGATTTTTTGGCCGAACCTAGCCGAAACCGAAACCGAACCTTCGGTCGGTCCCTATATTTCACCCGACATCACGAGCGAAATGCATAGAGCGAAAGAGACACAACTAAAACGGGCGCGCGATTGTTTCTATGCAGACCTTTGGTATATTTGGTTTCATGAAAAATCTATTGAATGTATCTGTTCAAAATCAAATTATTTAAATTTTTTAATAACTAATCTATGTCCGTATGGTTTCACTTTTTTCTTTTTCATACTATATACGTTACTTATTTACGCCCAAAGATGAGTTAAATTAGTGCTAAAATATGAAAGTTTTGACGTTCATAACTTCCAAATCAATATTTTTTTTCCAATTCTGCTTCCATACAGACCTAGATAATGATAAGACCAGTTGATACAATTTTTAATTTTGAACCTACACCGTCAAACAGAGGAGTAATCACTTTCGTAAGTTTGTATGGAAGAATGACTGGCTTGTTCAACCTTAAGGCTAAATACGGAGCTACAGTCTCAATAATAGCTTGACAAACTTTAATCGACAGTCCCCATAGATCTTCGGTTAATTTGACTTTAATTTCCTTAAAAGCTTTAATGACTGCTATGGGGTTTATATGTTTAAATTGAAACTCAACCGGGCAGGCTGAAACGTTCGCTCTAAGTAACTCAATAGAAAGCAAGGGTGATGAATTTAAGGTCTCAGTAGTCTTAAGTGGGATACTAGTGAAGAAATCTACAAATTCTTGAGCAACTTCGTTTTTAGAATTTAAAAGGCCACGTGAAGTCTCTAGAGTGATATCATTATTAATTTTTTTATTTCTATTCGTTTCACTATTGATAATTTTCCAAACCGTCTTTATTTTATTATCGGCGGATTTAATCTTGTTGCTAATGAATAAGGCTTTAGCTACTTTGCAAGCGTTTTTGAAGATTTTAGAGTAAGTTGCAACATATTTATTAAAAGTTTCAGAGTTAATGTAAGGCTTAAGACCGTACAGCTCAAACAATCGCTCCCTACTTTTCCTAATGCCCTTTGTTGCCCAGTCACTGAACATAAACTTAGGGCAAATAGATTTAGTTTTCGTTTTTATGGTATTATTGAACTCGGTGTGAATCACCGAAAAGAATTCCTCATAAAACAGATTTACATTGTCAATAATTTGGCTTGGAATGCCTAAATTACTAATTAAATTATCATTAAACTTATTTAAATTGCTGGGTGTTATTTGTCTAGATGTCATTTGTATTTTTTGTACTGGTGTGTAGGACTCGAAAACTACGGATTGACCGCTGTGATCAGAAGGTAGGTAATTTACAATGGATTTATCCAAGTATTCACAACCACAAAAAACATTATCAATACATGTAGCAGAATTTGCAGTAATTCGGGTTGGTTCTGAAAACACGTTTAACAGGTTAAATGATTTAAAAAGATGTAAAAATCTACTGGTATTCGAATTTTTGTCTAAAATATTAACATTGAAATCACCACAGACAACTAGAGATTTCTGTAGCTCTACCATGAGTTGTCATCGAAAACTTAATCGCTAGCGTTGTACTCGCTAGCGTACTAACGTGGATCAAATAGATTACGATTATGTTTGCACCATGAGATTTACGAAGTCTTACGCAGGCGCTAAGGTAAGCTCGATAGATTGTGTCGTCTAGCTAACTTCACTCTACTCATGTTTTGTTTCTTTCTTATTCTTATTCTTATTCTTTATTGCACACATAAAATAACAAATATAAACAAAAATTACAATTATAAAGCTTATGTACAAAGGCGAGCTTAACCCAGAATTAAGAGAGAAGGATAAGGAGAGAGAACGGTATCTACACAAATAAACCGACGAAATTGAAAAGTTGACAGATAGTAGACAACACATAGTGTTATGTGGTTTTTGAATTTTTATTCCTTATAATATGTCACTGTCGTGTATTCAATTTGTAATTTTGATAGTTGACCTTGAGTGACAGAGCAGCGTTGTGTAGTTTAAAAGTTTACTTTAGATTCAAACAAATTATTTAATACAATGAGGACCAGTGTCACACAGTTCTAATTGTTGGTAGAGTTTTTAGAAAGGTAAGTTTGAACTTTCCTCAAAATTATATTTTCCAATTGGTATCTAACATTTTGGCTTGAAATTCATGTTATTTAAGTCGTTGGTCTTCAAATTTAGCGACCACTGACATATTCCATGATAAATAACCACTTGCAGACATTATTTTGACTATATTAGACTCAAAAACGTATATAATTTTAATGTAAACATATGTTTCACACGCCAAAAGGCTAGTGAGCTACGTAACTACTAAAGTAAGCGTCTTACTCGATAGGTTCAGTGAAATTAGTGACTCATGGTACCGTTTTGTACGGTGACAGCTGAAGAACGTTAGTGACTATCGAATAGATTACGCTAGGTGTTTAACCTATCGTAATCTATAGTGCTCATGGTATGAATTTTAATTCTTTCTGTGACCGCTAGGTGCGCTGTACAATATTTCATACAACTAGTTTACGGAGACGCTAGCGAGTTTTTGCTGTGTAAACTCATGGTAGAGCTACTGGTCATCAGGGGGAAAATGGCCAAAAATGTATCCTTGTATAATAATTTAATTTTGCAGCCTCTTCCAATCATCTCTATAGTGAGTGCTGTTAATACTATTGCTTAATCAATGAATAGTATATTGTCGCTTTATACCACATCTGCGTAAAGTACTCAAGACTGATTGCAGATACAAGAGAAGAAAAAATATATATATTGTATTGTTCACGATACTTCGTAGTAAGAAAGAAAGAAAGAAAACACATTTATTTAGCACAGGCCATAAGTGTACACAACACACAATAAAATTAACAAAAAAAAAAAAATAATTTGAAAAACTAAAAATACAAATGAGTGCGTGCATCTCACGGCTGCGCCAAATAGGACCAGTTCAGCAAATTGCCGAGCAGCTAGTGCCCGACGCTGAAGTAGAAACCATAATATATCTAGATTTTTGGTCAGTGGGTCGTCTTAGGTGCGGTTTTTAAGAAAAGTTGTATTCTGAATATGGTTTCAAAACTTAGTGGTGTAACAAAATTTGGTGTGTGTTTAGGAAGGTAAAGAAAGCAAGAAGTAATCATAACTAATGTATGATCATAATATAAGTTTAAGACCTGTAATGTTAGTTGTTAGTAAATAAATAAATATTTACCGGTATACTGCAGAGTTGCTATTCCACTCAAAATATCATCTTCAGTAAACAGGGAAGGATAGGCACTGCCAATGAGACGAGATTTAGACGTAATGAACTTCTTTTCGAAGTGTTTTTGACAAACAAAAAGCTTCGAAAGTTGTTCAGGTGATAACGATTGCAGATCATCACGGTTTAGACACTTTAACCACACAGCGAGTCTTTTCTCATTACACGGGAAATGATGCAAAATAGCGTCCTGTCGCGAAGATTTACAAACACAGCACTCGTAATACATTTTGCAAGTAGCAAAAGTAATCGTAGAGACACTGGGATTTATTACAGATAAAGCGGAGAGGATAAGCACAAACGACTTCACTCGATCAACACAATACCTGTAATGTCAGATTTATGTCAAATGAAACAAAAACAAATGGCGGCCTACCTGCGCCTGCGTCGGCCAATCACAGACGACCAGAAACGTCATACAACATTAAAACAATATGGCGCTACGTCGAGCGTTTCGTTGTACGAAGATTATCAGCCGTGGTAGGTACTTACTTACACCTAAATCAAGATCATCATTATGTATTCATCAATGAAAAAACTACGTCATTGATACCTATTCATGAATTATTTGAGTTGTTTGACTTTGTACAATAGGTAGGTACCATAGATAACAGAAACAACAGGTACCTACCTACTTTTCTAATTATGCAGATCACGCCCATGTAAGGTACCTACCTATAAGAATTAAAGAAGGTGACAAAATGAGTAGGTACCTATCACAACTAACACAAAAGGTATAATTAATTATTGTTAATTTTTAATAATATGCATCATTAAGGTGAATCCTTCAACCAGCCCGCGAAATTCAAATTTTCTTAAGTTTTTTGCAATTTGCAGGCCAGTGATAGGTTGTATGTTGATGAACATTTGATTCGCGGCTGTAAGACATATGTAGTTACAGAATTATAATCATCAAAATCATTAATACAACCCTCCGAGCTCATGTAACTCCCAAGAATGATTATTTCATCAAAAGGTCATTCTTGAGAGTTACATGAACTTGGAGGGTTGTAATGATGATTTTGATGATTATAATTCTGTAACTGCATACGTCTTACACCCGCGAATCATATTTTCACTAACATACAACCTAGCACTGGCCTGCAAATCGATAAAAACGTAAGAAAATTTGAATTTTCGCGGGCTACCGTGAACATCAACCTTAATGAAAGTGCATTGCAATCGTTTTAATGGCAGTGCTGGCAAGTGAGATCATGGTGCCAAGGAAGCCCGCAAAATTGAATGCCTTTTTCACCAAATACCTAGTCACTCAACTCAAAGAACCTTTATGAACTGAGAGGGTTGTATAATGGTATTGGTGATTTTAATTATTATTACTCAGTAAAGTCACATAATAATATGTTACGGTCGCGAATCCTATTTTATTCAACACTAGCGACAGGGGCGTAGCTAGTAGCTACCGTATCAATTATTTATATGGTGCCCCCGGGCCACGGGGGCCCCCGACGTGCCTAAGTAAAATGTATAAAAACTTCCCATGAAACTTGAAATGATATTATTCAAACAAAACAATTTCTTTTTTTCCCGCGTAAAGCGTGCGTTATTATGTCATCATCAGCTATAAATGATTTAATAATTCTGTTTACTGAAAAAAGGTAAGGAGAGTGTATATTTAATTTGAATTATGATGAATAAATAATGTTATGCAAACATTTTTTTTCTTTTGTTAGAAATCTTTACCCTTCATAAGGGCCCCCAAATAAATTTTTATACGGGGCCCCGCAAAGGCACGCTACGCCACTGACTAGCGACCTGACCTGGCTTCGCACGGAAGCATAAATTCTACACATAAACCTTCCTCTTGAATCACTCTATCTATTAAAAAACCCGCATCAAAATCCGTTGCGTAGTTTTAAAGATCTAAGCATACATAGGGACAGACAGCGGGAAGCGACTTCGTTTTATATTATGTAGTGATAGTGAAGAAGTCTGACACTCCCTTTCGCTCTGCGCAAGAGCGGGAGGGGTTATTTCATGATTAACCCCCAAAAAGTCTCTTCGACGGCATTTTGTAACGCAGCCACTGCTTCATCAGCGTCCATAAAACGTTTTCTTCGAAGTTTTCCTTTTCTTTTCGGAAATACATAAAAATTGCCAGGCCTAGGCTATAGGCACATACACGCCCGAGCCACAACATTCCGTGTATTCTAAATTGCGCTTTATTTCTATGCACTTGGTATATAATTTGAATGGAATAGGAAGCCGCCCGCGCCATGTCCGCGCCCGACGCCATTTATGAGGCCTGCGCCTTAGGGGTCTCTTCGAAGGCATTTTCCACGGCGTCCATAAAACGTTTTCCTTTTATTTTTGGAAATACATAAAAATCGCCAGGTCGAGGCTATAGGGCGGGTGACCTTCTGACGTGTCGCCAAGAAGTCGATTGTTTGCTTGACTGTGTGCGACGAGGCGATGTCGTGATGATGGAGGATCCTACTGCGAGGTCGTTTCTCCCAAACTTTTTCCAAGAAAAGTGGCAAACAATTGTTAGTGTATCACTTTGCACTCTTTGCAGTAACTGTTTTTCGATCCTCTAAATTACTCTAAAACAATAGGGGTACTTAGTTAACAAAAAAAATCTAAGATACCGAGTCATCTCTAACTAAGATACCAAAAAGAGAGATATTGCTCATTATTGGAGATTTTAATGCCAAGGTAGGAGATACTACAATGGATACGGGCATTCGGAATATTGTTTCTGAACTATGGTCATAGTGTTCGTAACCCCAGAGGCGAGCGCCTCATAGAGTTCGCTGCGGACAACAGCATGACCATAATGAACACGGTGTTCAGACACCATCCTAGACGCCAATATACCTGGACGGCTGGACCTCCCCTGACGGCAAGTATCGTAATCAAATAGACTACATATTGGTGAGGTCTAGATGGAGAAGCTCAATAACCAACACTCACACTTTACCCGGTGCTGATTGTCATTCTGATCACAAACTGCTTATCGGAAACATGCGACTGAAACTGCAAAAAGCGAGACAAATTAAAACCGCAAGAAGGAAGTGAAAGACCCAAGCTCTCTGGCCACTTCAGTAGAGGTCAGACATGCCGCATGGAGAGCAGGTGTTGGCAGCAAAAACTCTAACTCCTTGTGGACGTCGGCAAAGGAATGTATTGAAGATGCTATTGCAGAATCACAGCCAAAAAACATCTTGGCAAAGTGACAGCACTGGATGACTGTAGACACCTGGCATCTGGTCGAAGAACGTCGGAGACTTAAAGCCAGAGGCGCTAGCATTACTGAGCTTAATGCCAAATCAGCTATAATACAAGCAGCTTGCCGACGTGACCGCAATAACCACTTGGGAAAGATATGTGATGAACTGGAGCAGCATTCTGATAAATATCAAACCAAAGATCTCCATGATAAGGTGCGATACATAACACGCCAGTTTAAGCCCAAGACGTGGGCTATTGACCGTGAGCCTAACATCATGCGGGATGAAGTACGAGCGGCAATTAAACACCTCAAATGCATTATAGCCATAGGATGTGATGAAATCCCAATCGAAGTTTTCAAGGCGATGGGGGAAATTGGAGTCGATGTCTTATTTACCATCTGCAGTAAAATATGGGAGACTGGTGTATGTCCTGATGACTGGTCGCAGTCAGTTTTTATTCCACTGCACAAAAAAAAGTCTACCAAGAAATGCAACAATTACCGACTCATATCCCTAATATCGCATGCAAGTAAGGTGTTGCTCCACAATTTCCACATAATCAATACAAGATTATTGGCCTACCTCTCAAAGCAAATTGCACCCGAGCAAGCCGGTTTCGTAAAGGGAAGGGGCACTCGCGAACAGATTCTCATACTGCGTCAGATTATTGAGAAGGCCAGAGAGTTTAATTCGACCCTCTACATCTGCTTTGTGGACTTCCGAAAAGCATTCGACACTGTCATGAGGACGCGCCTCTGGACGATACTCGCAGAAATGGGTGTCCCGCGGGCCGCCTCATCTAAAGTTCTTTTGAGGCGACTATATAAGGACGGTACGGCAGTGGCACGAGTGGACGATACCTTTTCTGGGCACTTTAAGACCGAAGCTGGTGTGCGACAGGGGTGCATCTTATCGCCGTTGCTATTCAACATCTATACAGAATACATCATGCGCATTGTCTTGGAAGAATGGGAAAAAGGCGTATCTGTTGAGGGTCGCGTGATACGCGAGATACGCTGATGATAGAACTCTTCCAGCACAGTCAGAAGATATGGAAAATTTCTGTGTCGTCTTGAGACTATTAGCCTCAATTTCGGACTTGCTATCAACCGAGACAAGACGAAGATGTAGTAAGCCGGGCCGGACAAAGCGGAATTAGCGTACAGAGCATAGCTAACTGCGAAGTTGTACAAAGCTATATCTACCTCGGCTCTACTATCTCCAATACAGGAGGATGTGGCCGCGAAATAAAAAGACGGTGCGCTATCACCAGGTCAGCCGTGGAAAGGCTGGGAAAGATTTGGGGGGACAGGAGGGTTACCAAGAAGACGAAGGTCAGATTGATGAAATGCCTTGTCTTTCCGATCTTTCTCTATGGTGCTGAAACTTGTTCTCCAAACCATCAAATAAAAAATGTGACTTTTCACCCCAAAAACAAAAGTCGATTCCCAGCAATAATCTTTGCGTAGGCGTTCTTAAGGGTCCCACAGATTAACAGTTCGACGGACGATATCAGACTGTCAGTTAATCGCAATAGGATAAGATTTCGGTCTGTCGACTTATACGAACTGTCGGTGTGTGACCGCTTGACAATTCGGTCAGCATCGTTATATGTCGGCCGGACAGTCCAAGGCCTTGAGGCAAAATAAACACACATTAACAGGTAGTCAGCCGGTGGCCTGTCGACCGGCATCTCGTGTCAGTCGAGCACCTTCAGTTTTATATTTTTCGACTTGTTTAATTTGCACACCATTGCCGACCGTAGCACCGCGCTACGATGGGAAACTGTGGACTCGCAACTGCTAGTGTGTGTGTAGTCGTAGATGTTGTACCAGGCCATTGCCGGCAGGCAATAATCGCTTTAGTGTGTTGACGTCATTTGCCTAGGACGGCAGGCCGCCCGATAGGACCAGAAACTGCAGGCGGACTATTTCGTGACGGGTTCGTTTACATCCTGTACGATTTCCACGCTTTTACATTTTTCAGAACCCAGATGGAAGTTTTGATGAAAAGCATCGTGATTGGAGCAGCGGCGTTGGTTGCAGCCGTCACCATAGCTGTGGAGTGGTGGCAGTACAGACAAGTCCCTAAGGCACATGCCGCTTACGGGCAACGGAGGCCAGAGTGATTGACAAAGTACGTATGCATGGTGGTTCGCACCTTACTCTTGTAGAGCTTCTTCGAGGTAAAAAATCCGGCCATGTGCGTGCCGGACTTGCACATGAAACGTTCCGTACCTTGACTTCTCATAGGTTTTCCTGTAATTTATTCGTGCTGAAGTTATTTCTGTATTTTTTTCAGAATTTTAAGTTCAGTAGTTTCGGATATACGGGGGGGATTGGTCGAACCGACACACGAGTGATCCTATAAGGGTTCCGTTTTTTTTTTATTTTAGATACAGAACCCTTAAAACCGTGGTACGGAACCTTTCATATACGAGTCCGACTCGCACTTGGCCAGTTTTTTCTTTGCCAGTTGTCGCTGTAACCGTCTAACATCCACGCGGACGAAGCCGCGGACATCAGCTAGTCAGCTTAAAATGTTTCCACTACTGGTCTCCTCTTTATCCACCACGCGGGCCCAATTCGGGATGGTAGACGTCACATCTCACATGACTTCGAATTTTTCGGTTCTAAGACAAGCCGATTTTCTCACGATGTTTTTCTTCACCGATTTGAGAACAGTTGTGATGAAATAAATTTAACAAAGTAAGGCGCCTGCCTGAGTTCGAAATTCGAATCCACGATTTACTGCTCGTAAATCGGGGCCGTCACCACTGGGCAACTGGTGCTCTCTTTCTTGATCTTCGAGTGAATGTAAATTAATCAATATTTTTTTTTTTTCAGATGCAGAGTAGAATAATCTGAATAATTCGTCATTTAAGTTAAAACATCATCACAATTATTTTTGTAGAATAAGCCGTTTTCTGATCGTCAAAAATGTGAACCTAAAAAGTGGCGTAGAGTGCCTTGGACTGGCCCAGTATCAAAGTTGGGGGCCCAAATGAAGACTTGGCGACAAGGTAGCCCGCGCAATTCATAATTAGGTCTCAAGAATGCCGTTTTCATCAAATAGTCTCTCAAGAGACCTTTTGAACTGAGACGGTAGTATTGGTGATTTTTCTTATTATTACTCAGTAAAGAACATTTGTTATTGCCGCGAATCTCATAACGACTTGACACTGACCAAAAAACGTAAGAAAATTTGAATTTCGCGGGCTACCTTGTCGCCTTCACCTTAAGGTGGATGTGTACATACAACCTAGCACTGGCCTGCAAATCGCTAAAAACGTAAGAAAATTTGAATTTCGCGGGCTACCCTGGAACATCCACCTTAAGAATTAAGTTTTTTCCTTTCTTGACTTTCCTAATTTTTGAAATGAAACTTCTTTAGGCACGTTGGACACATTTTTATGATATATTTTTTTCTGGGGAAGCACACCCTAAGAGTTTTATGTGAGGTTGTGGATAACATTTTAGAAATTTTTGGTTACACACGTTCGGGGCCCCTGTAGCCCGGGGGCCCCGTATAATTGAGAGGATGAATTTAACTAATAAGTACTTCTTTAGAACCTTAGTGCATAAGGTTTTAGAGCTAGCTATTACTGCTCTGGCTGTTAATCAATTCAAGTCAGATATTATTTATAACTTATGACCCTTAACGAAGGCAAATAATACTTGTTTTTCCCGTTGTAGCGATATTTTTAGGGTTAGTCCCGTTTTTACCCTTTGGGTACTCTATTAGTAATACTTCATTGTCTGTGTCTGTCTGTCTGTCAATCTGTCACCAGGCTGCAGGCTGTATCTCATGAACCGTGATAGCTAGACAGTTGATATTTTCACAGATGATAATTAAATAAATTAATATTTATTGTGTTGTTTTTAAATAATAAAGAGCTAACTAACGTAATTTCGGAGATATCGTCGTTTGAATGAGGCGCACCGAAATTTTGTCGGGAATTTCGGTTGAAATTTGCGCGCCATTTTTATTTTGAGGACCGAAACGGGCTTTGATTTGACATTTGAACGGAACTCTCGTCATACAGGAGCTAGGCTAAAACAGTGGTGTTCAAGCTTATGAACGCACCCTTCACTACGTCATCTTCATCAACCAATGATGACCACCTATCACGTCATGAAGAGCCTATTCGTTGGTTTGGAACCAATACCAACGATCCATGTATACGTTTAGCTTTTAAGTTTAACTAGGTACCATTTTTATACTTACTTCACTTTACGCTTTGTTCAAGAATAGATAACTTTTGATAGATCCGCATTTTATTGAATTAAAGAAGAAGTCACCCTGAAATATTATTCTATTCTATTCAAATCCTATTATAGCTAGAAATAGCCAACAGTGGTGTTTAGCTGCATCCGGTTAGACTGGAAGCCGACCCCAAGATTGCTGGGAAAAGGCTGGTAGGCAGATGACGATATTATTATAAAACATAAAACTCGTTGCTGTCGCGTAGTAAGATAAAAAGAACGATCTAAATTATATTACTCGGCTTTGCCCGCGGATTCGCCGGCGTGTGTCGAAAAATATCCCAACAACTTTCATCAACTTTAACTCCTTTAGGGGTTGAATTTGGAAAAATGTTAAACCAAACCAAACCAAACCAACCAACCCAAACCTTCCTCGAAAACCACTCTATCCATTGGTGAAAACAGCATGAAAATCGGTGCAGCAGTTTTTGAGTTTTTCGCGAACAGACAGATAGACGCGGCGGAGGACTTTGTTTTATAATAATTACTAGCTGATGCCCGCGGCTTCACCCGCGTCAAATTATATACTAAAACCTTCCTCTTGAATCACTCTATCTATTAAAAAAAACGCATCAAAATCCGTTGCGGAGTTTTAAAGATTTAAGCATACAGACAAACAAACAGACAAAATAGCGACTTTGTTTTATACTATGTAAGGATGTAGTGATAGTGACTAAAAACACTAACTTAAACTAAATAGGTTTGGGGGTATGAGGAGCTTTACACCCTGTTCCTCATACCCCAAACTGGTGACCCCGAGCATGCACCCAGCCCGCCGGACACAACACCCGTCCGGTCGGAGGATCCTCCCTTTTCAAAGGGGGATGAGGAGCTTTACACCCTGTTCCTCATACCCCAAACTGGTGACCCCGAGCATGCACCCAGCCCACCGGACACAACACCCGTCCGGTCGGAGGATCCTCCCTTTTCAAAGGGGGATGAGGAGCTTTACATCCTGTTCCTCATACCCCAAATAGGTATTAGTAGTAGTAAAAGATAAATTAATTGTCTTTCACATTACACTGAATATAAATTTTATCTTGTTTTAATTTAAACTATAATAATAATTTCAAATTAATCATAATAATTATTATCTCATGTACTGAAGTCGAAAATGGCTATTGAATAGCCAATTTTGACATCAGTACATTGTATTGATGTCAAAATTGGTCCATATGATTTTTTTTTTTTTTCTTTATTAGTAAGAACCAAGTTCTTACTAGTTAATTGCAATCTAGCCTAAGAAGACTAATAAACAATTTAAATCTAACTTATTATGCTACGTTATAAATTATGTTAATGCTAAGAATAGTGTCCATAATTAGGTATGCACTTTTACACACGTTCGTAACACTTCCTTAGAGTCTGGTAAAATTGATAAAACACTTTGTTCATGTGTTATATAAATAGCACAACATTGTTACTATTATTGATTCACTTACACTACACTAATTCAAATGGTTTAGTTCTCTTTAGTCTACGCACTATGTCTGTGTTGTCTAACAGCTGGATTGCCTCAACATTCACGTGTCGATGGAGTCTGTGTTCGTGGGCTTCAGCAAATTTTTGTGTGATGGTGGTGACGAATTCCATGTCGAGGTCACGGTGGAGGTCATCGTTTCTTATGTACCAGGGTGCATTTACAGCAGCCCTGAGTACTTTATTTTGGAACTGTTGAATTATTTTGACGTTGGTTGGCTTAGTACAGCCCCAAAGTTGGATACCATACGTCCAAATTGGCATCAGAATATGCTTGTATATTATCAACTTATTATGTATTGATAAACAGGATTTCCTTCCCAGTAACCAATACAAACGTTTATAATGTCCATATGAATGTGTACCTACTGGCGTACAACATTGGCTCATATATTATATTGATGTCGAAGTCGAAATTGACTCAAATTATATTGATGACAAAATTGGCTCAAACTAATATTGTTAAAATTGGCCCATATTAATGTACTCATATTATATAAAGTGGCTCATATTATATTGATGTCGAAACTAGAAATTGACTCAAATTATATTGAAGACAACATTGGCTCATAATTATTAAAGTAATGTCAAAACTCATATTATAGTGATATCGAAAGTGGCTCATATTAATCTACTGATGACAAAATTGGTTTTTATCTAGACAGTTGGTTAAAATCGCAGCTCATTTTTATTAACCAAAATATATTTATATTTACTTACTTCTGTCATGATTTCTTGTTCTGGGATTTTATTTATTTCGATTGGCAACACGGCCAACCGCCATGTCGTTGACATAACAGCATGGTGGGGGAAAAATGAGAGACGAGCCACACACTTATTGGGGATCGTTGAGGCAGTTCAAAAACGGCGATCGACCTAGTAAGACGACTAATAGGCTAAAATATTAAAGTTATCACTGCTTATAATTAGAAGTTATACTGATTGTATTATCGAGACTGTAATATTTCTATGTCGATTTGATATTAGTAAAGTATTTTATTTGTATATAAGTGGTTTTATTATACTTCAGATATTTTGTATCTTAGCTTAACGACCCAGCAGTGGGCGAATTCAGACTTTGGATGATGATGATGTCGATGATGATGATGATGATAGCTTAATTTTATTGAAATAAGGGCAGGATCATGATGATGTATCTTATTTTTAAGTAGGTGCTATAAGTTTACCAGAAGTTATATTAATATCTTTAAAACAGTGTTTACTTTATAAGATTCGGTCAGAATCAGAATTCAATAAATATAATTATTTTCATTTAAAACTGTTGTTTTTATTGTACTACTGGGCTTTTTCATTTTTGTGTACGTGGATGCAAACAGCAGGTTGCCGTTTATTACTGCGTTTTATGGGGAAGGCCTTTGTCCAGCAGTGGACGTCTTATGGCTGATGATGATGATGATACTACGAAATGACTGACAGATGGTCTTTAAATATCCCGCGTAGTTGTTGGAGATTTTAATTATTATCTTGCAACATTAATATTATATGTAAATCCTCATGTAAATAGTGGCAACACTATTCTTTTTCCTTCCATCTGCGGACTTTTTGGCGGGAAGTCAAACGAGGCGGTAACTTTGATTTGCAAAAATTTTCAAATATTAAAATTTTGCTTTCAAAAGTGCAGAATTCCTGAAATTTTTTAACTGAGCGAACCCAGATTAAACGATGAGTCCTCATAATCAGGGTGAGGACCCGGGGGGAACGAAAAAAAGAAGATACCAAGATGCCAATATAGACGAAGTTGCAGATCCAGATAAGTACAAGATATTCACAAAAACCAATTATAAGAGACTATTTTTTGAAAACGGAAATTCAGAATTTACTGTCTATGTAGAATCTACCGAACAGGAGAAGCTAGGGAATAAGAACCCTGTAACCCTTACAAACTTGATAGCAGATAACGTAAGGGGAGTTTTAGGTGTGCACAGAATAAATGCATACAAAATGGGCGTTACATTTAGAAAAGCAGCCGATGCCAACAATTTTATTAAAATGGAAGACTTTCTATGGAAAAATAAGATGAAAGCTTTTATCCCAGCATACCTTACGGAAAAAATTGGAGTCCTGAGATTTGTACCGAAGGACCTATCGAATGAAGAGATTTATAAAAATATAGTTTGCGATGCCGAAGTAATATCAATTAAAAGATTCATGAGAAAAGATGAAGGAAAATTAGTTCCTCTCAACACTGTTGCTGTAACTTTTGCATCTACATCTCTCCCACAATATGCCTACATCAGACTATTCCGATATGAAGTCAAAGCTTATATACCTCCACTATTGCAATGTTATAAATGCCTGAAATTTAATCATTCTGCCAAGGTTTGTAGAGGTGAACAAAACTGTTCTTCTTGTGCTGGCCGACACTCGTATAAGGAATGTGATGTTGACGAGATTGTGTGCATCAACTGCTCAGGTAACCACCTTGCCATTTCAAGAGATTGTCCTATCAAAAAACAAAAACTGGAAGAAAAGAAGGCCAAATTTCGTCAACTATCTTATGCCACTGCTGTGAGTTTACCCCCTTCCTTTACACATAAATCTTTTCCTTCTCTACCTGTACCTAAACATTCGGAAAAAGTCAAAAGCAATGATACTTTTGACATTAAACAGTCGACATAATCATTAATGCAATTGTAAAGTCTCTTATTTCATTAGGCAATAAGACTGATGATGATGGTCCAATAACGAATAAGAAAATAAAAGAAATATTTTTATCAAATTTAATTTAATGGACAATTACTTAAATATTTTACAGTTTAACATACAGAGTTTACTGAGTAAAAAGTCTTTTACAGAATTTGTTAATTGCAAAAAATATTGATATTTGTTTACTCAATGAAACATGGTTAAAAGCTAGTTCCACTATTCCACACTTTCCTTCATACAATTTCATTTACAAAAATTCCTGCAATACTCATAATGGAGTTGCTATTTTGGTGAACCAGCATTTAAAATACAAATTAATTAATACAAATTTCTCTGATTCAATACAAAACATATGTATCAGTATAGAAACACAATTTGGTAGACTAGCTATACTTTGTGTATACAGTCCACCCAGTACTAGATTTGACTCAACCATGTTGAAAGCTTTAATCAATAGCATACCCAAACCATGTATAATCATGGGCGATTTTAATGCTCATAACATAGCCTTTGGCTGCCATAGTGATAACACTAGAGGGAGATGTTTGTATAATATAATTGATGAATTTGATTTGTGCATTTTGAATGATGGATCACCAACAACGGTTCCTTATCCTAATAGACAAGCTTCAGCTATAGATCTAGCCCTTGTTAGCCCTTCAATTGCTCATTTGTGTAACTGGTATGTTCATGATGATCCCATGGGTAGCTATCATCTTCCAACTTTACTTGAAATAAATATTCAACCATCTATTTATGACACATCACCTCCTGTGGATCAAAATAAATATATTTATAGAAAAGCAGATTGGCAAAAGTATTACAACCTATCAGAAACTAGCTTTTCCTACATAGGTAGATTTAATTAATGATACTCCTATCAATTCATATAATAATTTTGTTGACACTTTAAACGATTTACGGAATAAAACAATTCCAAAGCGTAAATTAATTTCAAATACAGTTATAAGAAAGCCAGTACCATGGTGGAACCAGAAATTTAGTGAAGCTGTTATAAAATCGAAAGATTCACTAAAACATTATTTTTCTGAACCCACAATAGAAAATTGGATTAAGTACAAAAAGTTAGATGCAAAAAAGAAAATAATCTTAAAAGAAGAAAGCACTACTTCTTGGCAAAACTTATGTAATAGTTTTAATCGGTTAACACCTGTTTCACGGATATGGGGATATATCAAAAAATTTAAAAAAATTGGCACAAATCGAAATAAATTTTTTAATGATGTATGGGTTCCCAGTTTTTTACAAAAATTAGCAGATTCTACCCAGATAGATGAGACTAAATTAAATTATTTATTCGAAAATGCTACAGAAAACAGAATGAATATATTTCTCAAGAGCAATTTCACTTTAGAAGAGTTGAATACCTCTTTAATGAGTAGGAAAGATACTACACCGGGATTGGATGACATACCTTACATGTTAATCAAAAAGTTACATTTAAATGCCAAAATCATTTTACTAAATATTTATAATAAACTATGGGATGAATTACTTATACCTGAATCTTGGAAAACCCAATGTGTGATTCCAATATTAAAACCAAATAAACCTGTTAATAATGCATCTTCGTATAGACCTGTCTCTTTATCATCTTGTTTGGGTAAACTTTTTGAAAATATGTTAAAGTTAAGATTAGATCATTTTGTTGAATCACATAGTTTAATTCCTTCTATACAGTTCGGCTTCAGAAAAGGCACAAGTTGTTCTGAAAGCTTTGTATCTCTATTGTCAGATTTAAAACAGGTTAAATTAAGTCACTCTAATGCAGTATGTGTCTTTTTAGATGTAAAAGGTGCTTTTGACAATGTAAATATAGAGGAACTTATTCAAGTGTCCCATGACATTGGTATACCTAGTCACATTTTAAAATGGCTTTATCACTTTTTGAGCAATAGAACGGTTTTTGTTAAATATAATAATAAGCTACATGGACCTAAGTCTGTCAACAAAGGCACAATGCAAGGGGCAACTTCATCTCCTTTACTTTATAACATTTATACTTCTGAAATTTTAAAATATGTAGACACATCAGATGTAAATATCTTGCAATTTGCAGATGACTTGCTTTTGTATAGCATAAATCAGAATATAGAGATAGCTATGGCTAATATCAATAAGGCTTTAAATCAATTGTACATCTATTATCACAATAAACTAAAATTAGAAATTAATCCAGACAAGAGTTCAGTTTTAATTGTGACTAGAAATTGGAATGCTCTTAAAAATGTTAAAATTTTATACAACAATGTTGAAATTCCAATAGTCAAACAACATAAATTCCTAGGGGTTATTATTGATGACAAGTTGAAATTTGATGAACATATCAAGCACATAGCAAAGAAAGCATTAAATGGCATCAATATATTAAGACATTTAGCTGGAACCTTTTGGGGATCTGACCCCAAAATTATGAGTATGTTATACAAGAGTATAGTGAGAAGCCATTTTGATTACAGTAGTTTAGCTTACATGAATGCCAATAGCACCTTATTACGCAAATTAGATGTAATTCAAAATATGGGATTGAGACTTATCTGTGGTGCTATGCGCTCCACACCTATTAATTCGTTGGAAGTTGAGACATGTATACCTCCCTTGACATTACGAAGGTTATTGTTGGCTGAGAGATTTTTACTAAAAGTCATGGCGTCAAATGATAATCCTTTAATTGAAAAACTAACAATACATCCTCAAATCTCACAGTCAATTGCTGGCTTCACCATCACTGCTTCTTCTTTGGTTGGTGGAACTCTACCTGAAATACCAACAATATTTGAACATGTAAATAATAATTCAAAGGATATTGTTAAAAATGACATTTGGCCCATATATAAAATTCCTTTTAATGATATTATTAACAGCTGTACAATCCACTTAGACGAGGTGCGCAATAGATTTGATTTCCTGCAGTTTAAAGACAATAGATCAGAACATTATGTTATTTATACAGATGGATCTAAAACAGGCCATAATGTAAATGCAGCTTTTTATGATCCACAGCTAGATTTCACTAAATGTATAAAATTAAACAAGGTGTGTAGCATTTTCACTGCAGAATGCTACGCAATTTATTGTGCGCTACAGCATGTTGATAGTCTTGTAAATAATGTACATAATATTTTGATAGTAACAGACTCCAAAAGTGTTTTGTCGGCTCTACACAGTGTAAATATTTCTTTTAAGTTAAATTATATTATTTACAACATTAGATTTATAATTCAAAAACTATTTGTAAATAATATTAAAGTAGAATTAGTTTGGGTACCTTCACACAGTGGCATTCGTGGAAATGAAGTAGCTGACACTGTGGCCCGTTCAGAACATGACGAGGATCGATCTGAGTTGCTCAAGGTTCCATTCACCGATTACTACAGTCTTTTTAAAGAACATATTAGACAGTTATGGAAAGAGTATTGGGCCATAACCCTCGAAACGAAAGGCAGATGGTACGCTGGAATACAAAATGAATTACCGATTAAACCTTGGTATCATAACTTCAAATACAGCACAAGAAGATTTATAACTGTTATAACACGCATGAGATTGGGACATTGCTTAACACCAGCTCACCTGAATAGAATTCGCATAATTAACAATAGCCGATGTCAACATTGTGGAGCAGAGGATGCTGATTTGGATCATGTTATCTTACAGTGTTCAAGTTTTAATATGCAACGGTTGATTTTGGTCAGTGAATTGAAGGAAATAAATGACAATGACAGTGAAAGTGAACGTCAAAGTGTTCCCCGCCGCGTTCAGGATTTATTAGAAAATAAGAAATATTTTAGTGTCTTGTTTAAGTATATTTGTAATACGGTAGAAAAAATTTAATTCACTGTGTAATGCTGTGGTCTAATGTGTATATAATAATTGTAATTTAAATTTGTACGTAAGCTAGTAGTAGTAAACTATAATAATCTCCACAGACATCTATATGTCTCTATTAATAAGAAAGAACAAATTGTAGTATTGTACATGATTAAATATCTTAAATATTGACTGTACAACTGACAACTGTACTGTATTGTACCTATACATAAGTTAGAACTTAGAACACATCTATGTATTCGATTGAAAGACTTGTATCTATGGTCATGAATAAAAAAATTATTAAAAAAAAAAAAAAAAAAAACATTTACTTGTCAAAAATGTTCTATCGGTCAAATGTCATGTCGACGCTTGCGCCGGTTTCATGATAATTTTGCGATCTTTCTGTTTTCTTTTCTGTTTTCGTTGTGCATTTTGTCGTTGAGTCGAACTAAAGTTCCTCCGACTAATCCATAATTGTGACCAGAAAGGAATTTTGTGCGTTGTGTTTGTTGAGAAAGGACTCGTTTATTATCTGCTTTAAACTCAAACTCAAACTCAAACTCAAATTCTTTATTTCAATTAAGCCATTACAGGCACTTTTGAATGTCAGAAGAACATTTCACAAAAAAAAACGAAACTACGAGTGCAATACGTCATTCCGAAAGCCACCACGCCGAACCACACGCCACCGAATGCCCGCAACAACGAACACTGCAAGCACGAAAGCACGCAGCGACGCAAACCGCAACAGCGAATGCTCGAGACCCCGAATCACGGAACAACAAATGCACGCCGCAACGTGCAACCGCCGTTCCGCGACCCGGAACCCCGCGCACCCGCCGCCACGGCACGCGCCGCCGCGCGCCCCCGCACCCACAGCACTCGCCGGCGGTAACATCCGGCGCCGCGCAGCCCGACGCAGCAACTCCCGAAACGACGCATTGCACTCCTACGCTACAGTCACAATCACAAGGCATAATAACTTGTGAAAGTACTGCAGTTGCCAGTTCCCTAACGTAGATCTCATGAAGAAGAACGGGCAAGAAACTCCATGGACACTCTTTTAAATCAGAATTTGTTACAAAATCTTGGTACATTATATCATTTATGTTGAGATTACTGCACCATGTCTTCGGACAAGTACTGCTGTGTTCCAGGGTGCAAGGAGAGTGGAGGTATGTCAGACTTAATTTATTATTTTACCTAACACACAACCTGACTTTCAGTTATTCAATAATTTCCGTACCGTATATTTATGATAGATACTCTTATTTTTTATGCAATGGAATACCTCCATTGCCTCTAAAAAGTGAATTGCACACTAACTTTAAAAAGAATCATCACGCTGTCTCAACAATACAAACAATTACGAACGAACTGGTATAATTACAGTGTAATAATTATGATACAAATCACTGCAACTGAACTTGGCCAAATCATACTCATACTGTACCATTTGCAGCCATCGGCCCAAAGTAAAGCAAAATCTTAACAAAGCTATCTATTGTTCAAAGAGGATAATATTTTAGTGCTCTCAGATAGTGCTATGCAGTTAGTGCTGCGACAAATAAATACTTTTTCTTTCTTTTCTTTCTATTGTTTATGAATAGTTGAAATCTTAACAGTAACAAAATTGGTGTTTGTAAACTTAACATTTTTTTGTTATTTTCTAATAACTTTGGACTTCATTATTTATTTTAGGTGCACATCGAGTGCTCCATGGGTTCCCAAACCCTGAAAAGGATAAAGAACGCTTCAATACATGGCTTTATGCAATTGGTGGTGATATCTTGGGCTTGGAAAATGAGCGCATATTTAAGTACCGCCGTGTATGTCGCTCACACTTTGAAGATAAATATCTATGTCGTAACAACAAAATCAGCAACATTGCTGTGCCAACATTAAATATGTCAGGTTTGTATAAATCATAATTGTACACCTCCCGTCCGCTAATAAATCTCCAGGAGATTTATAACAATGGTTTTTTAATTGTGTCTATAATAAGGCGTATGAGCTCATAGGAATATACACCACAGTACTGTATGTATAGTTTTAGTTAGTTATTGGTTGCTCTATTTAGATAATGTTCTTTCTTTCAGCACCATTGTCACAGAGGAGATTTACATCTGTTACTAGAAAGCCATTACAAGAAATTCTGGAACAGCCATCAACATCAACAGGTGCCTATTTCAATTTATTCTTTTGATTATAGCATTTATTTATAACCAGTTTTTGCAGCGTGTTTGCCAGTATGGGAGTTGGTTGATTACAAAATAATGTTTAAATTATCTCAAAGGAATGTATTACGGGACAAAATCCATACTAGTCCAGGTCATAGTCTACCCGCATGACCAATGTAATCCCTATCTGATAAGTGGTTCAGTGGTGAAAAAGTAACAGAGAGACAGACAGTTATTACAATATTTAATAAAATATATTAGTAAGATGAATTATGATGTATTTTTCTTTCAGATCCCACTTCAAATTTAGAATACTTGCCGCATACTACAATGAATATTGGAAAAGACATGGTGCAAAATGAAAGTACTGGTAAGTCTTAATTATTTCTGATGATGATGACATGATTAAAATTTTTGCTGGTACTAATCAGCAAAAAGTTGAATCACGTTTTTCAATGCCATAAAAGATGCTGTATGGGATTTGGTCTTTTAAGAAACTAGAATAAATTAAAGGAAATATACATATACCTAACCATGTTTAGCAAAGAAAACATCAAAATAATAATAATCTTTCCTTATTTGCAATAACTTTTTTGAACTGATAATAAACTGTTTTTTGTTTGTTCGAAGTACAGAACCCTAAAAACTAAATTTATGCTAAATATTATCTGACATTTGGCTTCACCACTCACCAGAGAGAGATAGGTTAAAACCTACAGATATCCAGTAAAAGTTCTAAGTGCTTACAATATTTCTTCCAGATCCAACTTCAAATTTTGAACACTTGCCGCATACATCAGTGAACATTGGAAAGAACACAGTTCAAAAAGAAAATATTGGTAAGTCTTTATTTATTTTGATTTAAACATATTTCTCTCGTAGGGGAAATAGAAATCTCAAAGGGGATTGAATGAAATAGAAATAATCTTCATAAAAAAGTCAAATCACAGTATGAGTATACTGTATGAGATTTGATCTTTTAAGAAACCTGAAGAAATGAAAGGAAATACATACACCTAACCACTTTTTATGATAATTATTTTGATCTCTCAGAAAACTGGCCATGTCACACACTATAATTATGATTAAGATTGTTGAATATTAAATTATTTGTAGTCTATGACAACATAGGCTACTAAGTCTACTAACCCACTGCGGAGTGAATTCCTTCTATTATTTCAGTATTGTACCTACTTATATATTATAATAATAAAATATCCTCATGTTTCAGATCCAGACAATCCATTGCATGAGAAAATCATGCCACTTGGAAATCCTGCAATTCCCAAGAAAAATATAAAACAAAATCTTGGTAAGTTTTCATTTTGATTTAAGAAACGGATTATTTGACTTTTGACTTTGCTAGAGGTGGGTTAGAATGATGTTAGTTTTTAGGGTTCCGTAGTCAACTAGGAACCCTTATAGTTTCGCCATGTCTGTCTGTCTGTCTGTCCGTCCTCGCTTAATCTCTGTGACCGTTAGCACTAGAAAGCTGAAATTTGGTACCAATATGTGTATCAATCACGCCGACAAAGTGGTAAAATAAAAATTGGAAAAAAATGTTTTATTAGGGTAGCCCCCCTATATGTAAAGTGGGAAGAGATTTTTTTTTTAATTTCAACCCTAACGTGTGATACATTGTTGGAAAGGTATTTAAAAATGAATAGGGGTTTCCTAAAATAATTTTTTGATAATGTCAATAATTTCGGAAATAATCGCTCCAAAAGTAAAAAACAATGCGTCCCCCCCCCCTCTAACTTTTGAACCATACGTTTAGAAAATATGAAAAAAATCTGAAAAGTAGAACTTTATAAGGACTTTCTAGGAAAATTATTTTGAACTTGTATGGAAACAACAGATGGAAACAGCAGATAACCAATATAATTTGGTCCCTGAATCGTATGAGCGCCTATACAATCCAGAGGTCAAGTTTCATTGGCGGTAGAAGAAATTGTATAAATTTTAAGTTTTGGTACGGAACCCTTCATGTGCGAGTCCGACTTGCACTTGGCCAGTTTTTTTATTTTTTCTAATTTACACATATTTATCTCTTATGGGAAATAGAAATCTCAAAGGGGATTGAATGAAATAATCTTCATAAAATGCAGTCAAATCACATTATGAGTATACTGTATGAGATTTGATCTTTTAAAAAACCTGAAGAAATGAAAGGAAATACATACACCTAACCACTTTTTATGATAATTATTTTGAAATCATAAATAACTGGCCATGTCACACACCATATGATTAAAATTGTTGAATATTAAATTACTTGTCCCAGCCTATGTCGTCCCACTGTGGAGTAAATTCCTTCTATTCTTTCAGTATTGTACCTATATATTATTAAAATAAAATATCCTCATATTTCAGATCCAGACACTCCAGTGCATGAGAAAATCATGCCACTTGGAAATCCTCAAATTCCAATAAAGAAAAATATAAAACAAAATCTTGGTAAGTTTTCATTTTAATTTAAGAAACGGATTATTTGACTTTTGGCTTCGCCAGTGTTGGGTTAGAATGAAGTGAAATTTAGCAAAAGTTCTGAGAATTTACAATTTGTCCGCACGACAATATTATTTTCAGTAAAGCTGACGTCTCATTGTACGAAAAGCCTATTCCATACAAGGTCATCTAAAACTGAAAATGTACAGCTTGATATATCGTTGTGTGCACATAAATCTTCAATTGTTAAAGTAATCATTATTTTAATTATTAAATAAAATAATCCAAATTATGTGAAATAATTAACATGTTTTAATTCTATTGTACAGGAAGAAAAAGAGTTGTCAAGAAAACTACTAAAAAAGTATTCCTTACAAATGTGGAAAAAGAACTACACCAAAAACTTATCGCTGCAAGAATAAAAATAAGCAAAATAAAAAATAAAGCAAGAAAACAGTCAGCGAACTTGAAAACGGCAAAGAAATTTGCATCTAGTCCTGCAGTCTTAGAAACCCTTGAAAATTGCACAAGTACTGCTAAATTATTAATGCGAATGCAATGGCGGGAGGACCGAAAAAAGGGAAAAGGTCGACGTTTTACATTGCAGGAAAAAATTGCTGCTTTATCAATATTCAAGCAAAGTCCTAAAGGATATAGGTTCTTCAGGAAGATTTTTATTTTGCCTGCTCAGCAAACTCTTATTAAACTTATACAAATGAGTAATATAAAGCCTGGCATAAACAAAAACATTTTCTCGCAATTAAAAGCCAAAGCACAGTTTATGAAAACTGAACAAAAGCTGTGTGTACTTATGTTTGACGAAGTTTCTCTGAAGCCCAATGTCACATACCAGGAGCGAAAAAATAAAGTAACAGGCCTTGTTGACAATGGGCAAGAAAGAAAATGTGAGTTTGCAGATCACGCCCAAGTTTTTATGGTGCGTGGTCTAATTTATAATTATAAACAGGCAGTTGCATACACATTTTCATCAAGTGCAACCAAGGGACCCGAGCTAGCAAAACAAATAAAAGAAGTGATAACAGGCTTGCAAGAAGCAGGGTTGATAGTGGTTGCTTCAGTATGTGACCAGGGAACCAATAATAGACACGCTCTCAAACTGTTGCTTAATGAGACCAGAGGAATTTATTTAAGAAAAGGAGAGGAATTGAAGGAAAACATAATTCTAATAAATGACCAAGAAATTATACCTCTCTATGATCCCCCACACCTTCTCAAAGGAATTAGAAATAACCTTTTAAATAAAAATTTAGAATACACCACAAAAGAGGGTGTTATAAAAACCGCAAAATGGTCTCATATAAAAAAACTTTATGACGAAAACCCAGGTTACAAGGGCATTAGATTGATCCCAAAACTTACTGAAAACCATGTGAACCCTGAAAAACTAAATAAAATGAAAGTAAAATTCGCCTCACAAATATTCAGCTGTACTGTAGCATCTAACATGGGATATCTAGCAGGTAATGTTTGGCTTATTTTACATTACTAAGATTATATTTCTTAGGGCCGGTTTCACCACTTGCTGATAAGTCCCTGATAGCCTATCCGGAACTTATCTGCCAGATAAACTACAACTTTTGATAGCATTATCTGTCAGATAACTGTCAGATAACTATCTGTCACTTTATCCGTAACCGGTGAAACTGGCCCTTAATAATATCTTATTTTTTATTTGATGGAAACATTCGGCAAGGTATTTTCCATAGTACTTATACTCAGAATTTAATAATTATTTATTTGCACTTAAAGTAGGTACAAGATACAGATGTTATTACAGTCAGTTTAATTTATTGAATAGTAGTAAAATAAGTAGGTATTTACAAAATGTGAAAACTTTAAAATAAATGTAAATAAAAATGATCACAAAACAAATATTAATATAAACATGGTAAATATCCCGTTTTAAGTCGTCTAAGGGCCGATTTTTCAATCATCGAATAACTCGACGAATAACTACCTAGCGAATTAACTTATCTGACTGATAAAAAGACAAATAAACTTGTTGCATTTTTCAATGGCCAGATAGCAGGCGAGTAGTTATCTGAGGATTTTTGTTGCCAACTTCACTGTAATATTGTGTGAGCGCGAAGCACGCATACGGTGTAAAGCGTGTTAGAAAAGGATAGCAAATGCTTCGACATTCGTATAGTACCTCTACATCTGGTGGTGCATCTATTATTTCTCTTTCTCGTGTGCCGTGTTTTTGTAGTTTGGTTTATTGTCAGTGACTTGTTATTATATAAACTTATTGCTAGTAATATTGTCTGTAATAGTAACTATGTTTGTGGCTTATCCGGGTTTCATGTTGGAACTTAATGTAATGAAACAACTTTTTAACACATGGATGCAATTAAGAGTTTGAGTTTATTATTTTTATAATAATGGAATCAAAGAAAAGAGAGCACGACGCTAATTTAAATAATGCTGAAGTAGAATTACTAATTAGTCTAGTCGACAAACACAAATGTATTGTGAAAAATGAGAGTAGGTACTTAATATAGTTAGGGAAATTAAAATTTACAACTGTATTCTTTACAAAGAAATCCCACATAGCAAACTGGTCGGGCCTTGGTCTGATTACTCTTTGTTTCCTTTCAGTATTTAAATATTCAAACATTATAGCCTCTTCTTTAATTGGCATATCGTCAATAGTAGCGAAAATTTCCATAATTTTAATATTTCTTTGAGAAAAGAAGAAATTACCTCAAACTAAACTTCAACGGATCTAATTTTATCTATTGAATAGACGTTTATCTGGCCGTCGAAGGAGCAGATAGATTTATTCGTCAGATAAGGCCGTAAACAGCCAGATGGAGCCTATCTGACGATTGAAAAATGCAATATTTTGTTATCTGTCGAATAAACTCTATCTGACTGTTTATCTGGGGATTGAAAAATCGGCCCTTAGGCATATAAAAATAAATCTGAAAGATGTTTTATCATTCAGATTTTTTATAAATGCATTAGATAAACAGACATATTGTACTACCTATAGATTATTAAAATATGCCAAAATGTTTGGATTCAGTTAGGATATTACATCATTTTTTTTTCTTTTTATTTCAGATAAGAACATCATTCCTTTAGAATGCAAGGAAACTGCGGACCTGCTGCTTTTCATGGACGAAATATTTGACTCGGTGAATGGAAGCCATATGAAAAATAAAAACGCCAAACCCCTACTTGGCCCAGCAACGCCGAACTCTGTCCACCATAAAACATGGGTGGAAGGCATAAAAATATTTGAATCAATGAAATTTACAACTTCGGCTGGTAAAAAGGAAACTGTTCCCTCTGTAACCAATTGGGTGTGGACACTAAAAGGAATACAAACTTTATTAAAAAAATTAAGAGTAGATTTTAACGTGTCGTCAGTATGGTTGCGACACCTTAATCAGGACCCCTTAGAGAATTTCTTTGGCGCAGTGAGAAGCCAAGGGTGTCGCAACACTAACCCCACCTGTGACCAATTTGAATCCGCGTTTACCACTCTTTTAATAAATAATTTAAGCAGTGTTCACACCCGTGGTAACTGCGAAGGGGACTTTTGTGATGCATTGCATTCTCTCATCATCAACGAAAATGCAAAAGCAACGTCGACCTGTTCCTCATTCGATTTTTCAAAAATTTTCGAATTTAATTTTACCCCACTCGAGGGAACATCCCCGCATTATTGCTCCCATACAGTACATGAGCGGATATTTTCTAAAAAAAATAAAATCCCATATTTTTAAATCCTGCTCGGATTGCATTAGAGATGTATCATCAAAAAATGAAATCGAATATATAAAATATAGGGAATATGCAGGTCGACGATGGCTTTGCACTCCCAGCAAAGAATTAGTACAACTAATTTCTAATATGCAGGACATATTATATGAAATAATGAAAGAGAACATTGAAAAATGTGATTTAAAAGAAATTATTAAAACTGCAATCATTATATTTGTTGATTTTCAATTTATAAAATGCAAAACCCATCGAAATAAATTATTTGATTGAAATAGTAATTCGTTGTATGATTTTCAACTATTGTAAAAATATTAATAAAATATTAGCTGGGAGAAAACAGGTTGATGATGATGAGGACAAGCTACAAATAAAAGCCAAGAAGTTAAATAAGTGCTATAAAAGACACAAATAAAGTTATTGTTTGATTGATAAAATGTTTCATTTATGAATCCTTAAAACCTTCATATTTTATAATGTGGTATAACCATCCATGAAATCATGATAGATATATACGTACGTACATTTATCTATTTCTTCATGGTACGTACGTATGGCGTCTAGGTATAGCTATAGTTATAGATATATGAGTAATGGTTCTTAGTAATGAAAACAGATGGCGTTAGTGGGCTAGACGTAAGTGATTACCATGAAGTTATAGATAAATATGGAGACCACACTTCGAATACCTACTTGAAGCAAAACTTATGCATCGCTATCTCGCTCTCTGTGGGCTGACCCTCTCTTTCTAAGTAGGGTAACCTTTATTTTATTTTACCTAGGACATTACGTAGTTCCTTTTCATAACTTGTGTTTGATTAAATTAATATATCCACATCTCTGTTCACTTCTAGATTGATGAAAGATGCCAATGATAAATTACGAAAGAAGCTGTTTGCTTACAGTGTGAAAGTTCCTGATTTTTTTTGGCAGTTTGTCATTTTCAATCACGCAAAAAAGTCTTACGTAATTTCGCACAGAAATAGAATATAGACCATGGCCAGTATAAAACTTTAGTTCCTGTAGCAATACGAAATTAATGATCTTCTATCTATCTATCTATATAAATAAAAAGAGAAGTCCTGACAGACTGACTCATCAACGCCCAGCCCAAACCCTTGGACCTAGAAAGCTGAAATTTTGCACAGACGTTCCCTTTATAATCTAGACAAAGAATAATTAAGGATTTTTTGAAATTCAACCCCTAAGGGAGTTAAATAGGGGATGAAAGTTTGTATGGAAAATCGCCATTTTCACGTGGGCGAAGCCGCTGGCAAAAGCTAGTAAATCATAATGACAGAAGAGGTGGTGACACGACCACGGTGGTTGCCTACCGCAAGGGCTGGTGGAGTGGCTCAAGATAATGAATCTGGAAGGATTTGGGAGAGATTTTTGCCCAGTACAACTCTTACTATAAAATCATGAAATCACAAAAAATAAATTAGATGTTTCTTTTATTTTGTAGACTAATGAAAATGATACATATAAGATGTTTTTTTTTAAAGATTTCTGGGTAAGTCAGTGTTAAGGTTTTTTACCACTGTGGAATTTTTAATATTATGTATTTTCATCTAAATACGGGGCTATAATAGGAACGGTAATACATATATGTATAAAACCTCAAAAAGAAACAAAAACACTTTCTAAATTAAAATCATTTTATTATATATATTACGAAGACATGTTCTGATTTTTTTAGTCTGTCGTAAAACTCTTTGCTTAAGAATCTTAGATTTCTTCTGCAGTATTTTTTCTTCAGTTGATTTTATTTACACCTGTACGCCCCTATCAATCTTCGTAGAGACCTGGGCTTCGCTTTTGACCTAAAACCAAAAGAGTGTGAAATCAGAACATAATTTTTTATTATTCATTACATTTACTGTATTATTTAAATAGTAATTGGCTATTTGACTACTGTTAAAAATTCACGAAAATGTTATGTTATTTCAAAGAACTAACAGAAATAACACGGTGTGTGAAAAAAGTAATGAAATGTAATAAAGCGAGTATGATAATGACTATATAATTAATGAAGGTCCCACGGAAAGTCCCAGATATATCCCCAATATGGTCACACTACTTCAGTATGACTCCTTAAAAACAAATAAAATTGCAGAAAGTCCATGAAATTCAATGTAAAACTGTTTGGTCTTTACATAGTTATCTAAGTTATCATTGACTAAATCATAGGTCAAGCTTTTATGAAGTAATTAATTGAAAATACAAAGAAATATGCAGAAATATGTTTACAATTATTCAGTGTCAAAAATCCCGATTTAAACACTTACGCGTGAAATCTTATATCACCTCCTGGACACCACGTACTACCACAACCACGCACTACACAAGTTTGCACCATTTTCTCAATTATAACTTTGATTACAGGCAAATATCTCAAACGAAACTGTGAACCGCAAAGTAAACAACCGCCATATTGGTACGATTTATGTTGACATGTGGGGCCAATGTTGCCACATTACCACATCCTTAGGAAATGGGAAAATAATTCACTGATTCGCCAACCTTGTCAAGCATTCGTGACATACTATTTTGGAATTTTAATTTCAGTAATCTTAGTTTAGCTTTTTATTTATTAGCACATTATTTGACAGTATTTAACTTCTGTTTAACTTCTGATTACATTTGTGTGGTGACTCTTTTTAAAAATGAATAAGGAGGTTTTAATAACGAGATAGCAATACTATCGTCCACCTTAGAAAGAGAGGTAAGCCCACAGAGAGTGAGATAGAGAATCGTAGGTATTTGACTCAAACTTTTGTTCTAAGTGTGGCCTCCATATTTATCTATTTCTTCATGGTGATTACCCCGTAAATGGCCGAAGATTGGTCTCTATTCCTATATATACAGTGTACTCTGTGGTAATTTCTCACAAATCCCAATTCCCAATCGGTAAACCGTAAATCAATATGTCTAGTGATGCGAAGTGGGATGACATGACAAAACTGACAATAATCGAGTCGAATAAGTAAAAACTTAGTTTCAACTAATTTCTACTCACCTTTGAAACAATAGAAGAATAAACTATAGAGACGGCATAGCCGGACGTTAAGGTGTATGTTCACGGTAGCCCGCGAAGTTCAAATTTTCTTACGTTTTTAGCGATTTGCAGGCCAGTTCAAGTAGGTAACTCTCAAGAATGACCTTTTGATGAAATACTCATTCTTGACAGTTACATAAACTTGGAGGGTTGTAATGATGATTTTGATGATTATAATTCTTTAACTGCATACGTCTTACACCCGCAAATCATATTTTTACTAACATACAACCTAGCACTCTCCCATACTATTATTATACTCTTTGCTAGCACTGACTACCATGGAACATCAACCATAAAGAATGATTTGCAACTCTGTCGATATTTTGAATCTCACATCGTGAATACATTTTTTTGAGCTTTAAAACTGCCTTATCGCAGTGTTGTGGAGACACGCGTACAAGTGCTATGCAGTAGACACGGTGTTGCGATTCTCGATTTAGATTGTGTAGGGCATTCTGTCCCTGCAAACGTGTTACGATCACGAATTTTATATTGGTTAAATTCTCCAATGTTCCTTCTAAGCCCTTTGTGTCCGGGGCCGCGGTATCTTCCAAACAACCTGAAACAACCCGCAGGCCCGGCAGGCGTTGGCTCTTGCGGGCCCCTGTAATGTTGCGGCCATCTATTTTGATTTTTCTATTGAAACTAACAAAATCGCCTAAACTATATTCTCTATGTTATTACTCCTAGTTTAAAAACTTTGTCTGTCATTCTGTCAGTTGTGTTGTGCAGTCGTCTATAAGTTTGGTCTGCTCTTTGATTGTTATGCTGCAAGGTTGCGTATACACATATTAAATAGGTTTAGTTTTAAAAAATGTCCGTAGATCTACGGATTTTTGGAGGCAATTTACGGACTTCTACGGATTTTTGAGAGTAGCCCTACGGATTTTTAAAAATTGGATCTGGCAACACTGGTGGGAAGTACGGAAGTCCCGCCTCTTAAACTTTTACTTACTCTGTGCTGGACACAGTGTTGCCAGATGTACGATTTAAGTCGTATTCATACGATTTTTTACATTTATTTTGCATGTACGATCCAAGATCAGAAATCGTACGTAAACATACTACTTTTTTAGATTTCATACAACCAAAGTACTAATACCAATATTTGATTGATTGATTTTAAAAATATAGCAAATTTTGCTCTGCTGGACTTATTATGCCTTCCGCACTCTAACGCAGATTGTGAACGCTGCTTCAGTTCAGTCAATCTTATACAGAGATCCGAAACAGGCTGAGCAATGAAACATTAAATGGCACACTTTTAGCCAAACAGCATATAAAGCGTTAAGGGTGTTGTGTGGATTTTTCTCCAACACGAGAAATGTTAAATACCTAACATGAATAGTAAAACCCTTTACGGGGATAAATAAAGACCTAAAAGTGTGTGTTTAAATTGATTATTTGCTTTATTAATATAATAAAACAAAGGTTTTGAAAACGTACTATTTTTTTTTTGTAGCCTTCTTATGGAATACGACTTTTTATTTACCCATCGTACGATCGCCCATTAAAAACGTCTGGCAACACTGGCTGGACACGTTCGCTGCATCGTTCATAATCACAGAACACTATTACTCCTAGCGGAGAAGAACGTCATCTTCATACAAAAATGTTGGTATAAAAGATTGATTACTAGCGCCGCCAGTTGCGCCCTATGGCAACTTAGACATGGCGCGATATTTGAAAGTGTTCTTTGGTGATTTTAATTTCATACGTTTATCAGGAAGAGCTCGCTCTAAAACAAATTACTAATTCATAATAATAATGAGTTTTCGATAATATTAAGAATCAGTAATTTGTTTAGAACGTGCTCGTGTTACTTGATGTTCAAAAACAGAATTAAATAAAAGCATAATTTATAACGTAAAGAACTTTATTTATGAAGGAAACCATACTACGCATAGTGTTAGTTACATTACACGCCACTTATTTATAAAGTACTAGCTGATGCCCGCGGCTTCGCCCACGTGGATACTGTAAAAACAATCCTTGATGCGGATTCTATATCATTTTAAAATTTCAGCTCGATCGATGCAGAACTTCAGAAATTTAATTTCGGTTTCCATCCAGCAATTGCAAAAAACGTAAGAAATGTTACCCTGGCGTTTTCGTCTTAACTTTAAGGTTCAAGAATTATTTGTGTCTATCTAGCTGGTCAAGTCTCTAAGCAATAGCTAACGAAGGGCACCGCTGGATAGAAACTGAAATGAAATACCATTTCTGTCTTTGTGGCGGCGGTAAACACGGCTACACATTTCCAGTTTACACTGACCTCATTGTAAGGAAATCCTACACAATGCGAGATCAGCTTATACTGGAAATGTATAGCTAGATAGAAACATATTCAAGAATTACATACATGTTTTTAAAACACAGCAACAGTAAGGAAATTATACAGAACATTAAAAAATTATCATTTGTGTTTTAGTATATTAATCTTCTTTTGAAGGCTCGCTTGCGCAGTACTTTCAGCAAACATCCTGTTTTGTACATTACAGAATCTGTAGCTTATATAAAATATTGCATTTATAATATTTTTTACATTTTGTTCTTTATGTTCAATACATTTGTCAAGAAAATCAAAATTAATATTTGTTTGCAGCAATTCTTGAATGCAATCTTTAACACTCCTCTTGTGTGCATTTTTATTTAAATAATCACACATTATTGATGCACTTTTCTCTACACATTCAACCATTTTAATGTTGGCATATTTGAGGCTTCGTTTGTCATGTTCGTACTCTTTAAATATAGTGAACAAATGGCACACAGTATCTGTAGAGGAGGTTAATGATTGCAGGCACGATTCACAATTTGTTTCCATTCTTTTAATAATATACCCACAAACATAGGCACATGCTTGCATCTCCCCAGTATTTTCGTCCATTTGATCTACGGATAAACTGCAACAATCTGCCTCATTGTTTACTGATGATGGACGGCCTACATCAGCGGACATCATCGGCTCGGCATCGTGGGTCAAAAATACATTTAAATTGTCAAGAATGACATCATCATCCGTCTCACAATTTGCTGCTGTGCTTGGTGCCG
This sequence comes from Diarsia mendica, assembly GCA_949316265.1. Taxonomy (NCBI): domain Eukaryota; kingdom Metazoa; phylum Arthropoda; class Insecta; order Lepidoptera; family Noctuidae; genus Diarsia; species Diarsia mendica. The sequence continues at coordinate 3,157,666 of OX438917.1, forward strand.
ACAAATTTGAAATGATTCCTGTTTTCAAAGCTGCAACAAATTGTGAGACAGTTGGGTTGCAATTCGATCCACAATTACTCCTGATACATCCAAAACAATTTTCCAAGGCATCTTGTTGCAGTCTCCTGGTGGATAAACTGCCAATTTCAGGATATTTTTGTCGTAAATTCCGCCATATTCTTTCCACTCCCGCCATGGTTTGGATCCATCCATCCAGCGAAGGTGCCCTCGACTTAGCACCAATAAATTGACAATTTTTAAAAAATAATTTCATTTCTTTGAAATAAGCAAAATGAGGGCTCCGGTCTGAAATATTTCTAGAATATTTTTTGCCTTTTCTTAAATCTGGAGTGTCCGCATTTAAGCTGTCAAACAATTGGTCGATTTTGTTTAACAGGTTGACCGTAGCTAGTGCTTCTGTTGGCAGCTGTCCTGTAAAAAATTATAATATACTTTTTAAGTGTATAGGTAAAAAAGAGTTTTTAAGAACAATAAACAATTGACTTTTGAACAAAAAATGGCTCTGGGTGGTAGTATTGTAAGAAAACTAAGTAATTATGAGATGATAAAATTATAGAAACCCTATATTTTTAAGCTTGAACCCAAAAATGCATGGTGCATTCAGCATGGTGGATTATGCTAGTTCCTCTATCAGAGAGAAGACTCAAGTCCTAGCTGTGGAAACATTAATAGTCTGGAGATGATTTCGAGCTGATTTATGAATTCATGGATATTATAATATTATTATGATTATCATATCAACACACCATCGGTAATTTTTGCATATATTCCAGCAGATACTGTATGGCTAAAAACTTGCGCGGCCAATTTTACTTTCATTTTTTGTTTGTTGTTTGGATTCAAGTGGCTCTTCGTTAGCAGAGGCGCAAACACGAAAAATGGGTTGTTACTTGTTATTATCCAAATCAAAAAAATCTTGTATGTGATTCCACTTCGCGATATCTGAAAAAAACGTATAATTATATAAATCATCTCACAACATGCTTTTATGAGTAACGCACTAAAATGTTATAAAATACATAATATCACCTATTTTAAAAGCGTAGCTAGGGCGCGCTTTACATAAATGTATTGTTAATAATTGCGCCCCACGCTTTCGTAATGAAATGTATATTATTATAGTTGTTTTACACTCGACGGGCAACCTATTAGAGACCCTGTCCCCATACCCGACCATGTCCCACACATCTATTTTGTCTTATAATTTTTGCTTCGGGCTACAAAATAACAAACCGTTTGTTTCAAGTCTTAAACAAACGGGGTTTCCTGACAAAAACATCTTTCAGTTTTATTTATGTAAAAAAGATATTATTACCTGCAATTTTTTTTCCATTGCACTCAACATTAGTGCTGCATTTAATGTTGTATTTTTGAAATAAATTTCTAAAACACTTGAGAAGATGGGGCGTATCGTGTATAGCAACAATTTCATGCTCCTCAAATTTAAAATACGGTTGTTGAACAGATGCCCCTAGTTGTGAAAGTGCTCTTCTATTTACCCCATCCATATCGCAAATAGTTGCAGCAATTGTGATACCCGCACAAAAACAAGCGTGGAGGACCTGTAATAAGAAAATGAAGTCTTAATATTTGGTAGGAAAATTCAATAATTTTTATTCATACTGATGTAGAGGAACAGGCGTTCATAGTGTACAATGAGCAAATAAGAATTAAATTAATTTCACGCACATGTTGATGCAGGCCACTGTACATACACTTATTTGTGGCATGCCTGGCTGGATGATTAACTAAACAGTAAATACCTACATGAAAATAATTTCATAATAACATACCTCTTTGATCAAGATCATTAATCTGTCTGCAGTGACATGATCTCCTGACAAATAATATGCCACAGGCTGTTTAATTCTTTTTCTTATACATAAAATCATGAATACTAGAGCATGACTTGCTATTTGTGGATCTCGTCCATGCTCTTCTCCATGGTCTTGAAAGCCGTCTGATCGCGCCAGGACTCAGCCGAACCTTATCTCGGGCCCATGGAAGACAGGTCTCCGAACAGCTGCCGTCCTAACGGGATCAAATAGACGCGATACGCGCCTCCGAACAATATTACAATTTCTGAACTTACAGCTACTCTTACCTCATTTCTTCGAGCCGGTCTCACTTCCTTGACCCCTCGCAAGTTGTGTAACTGTGTATGTGTATAATGAGTGTATATGACCTTGCGATGGTTTGCTGGTAGTTCCGGACGATTCTTCCACGTCGCTGCAAGCCACGCCGTTAACGCGAGCCACCACACTCACTCCGTATTAGTCTAACCACAAAAGCCTCGGTGCTTCCCAATAGCACTCCCGTGACAAGGCAAACCAATGATATTATCAATAACCCGTTCGACATTCACAGCGTCGCTAACCGTACTGCTTAACTAGTATAATTGGGTGCCGCGAAATGACTCCACAAGTCGATTTAATCAATGCGCGTGCGCTTTCACCCGTTCTATGGCTACTATAATATTCGTTCGACGCCCAGCGCGACTCAATACGAACTACTATTCACGCCGAGCCCAGCGCTCGACCTCTACCTCCGCCCCTTCGCCTCTGTCGCACCGAGGCGGAGAAAATCAAAAATCTGAAGGTAGATTATAAACAATCACCCCCCCCGGACCGACCCGTTGTCGGTCCGCTCAAACTCCCGGGAGTCGAGATAAAGTTGAAACTGCCCGTCTAAGGATCGAGTCCCTCACCTGGACGTCTGCGATCCTTGGAAACCCATCCTTGCCCGTAATCAGGTTAACAATGCGCCCCCGTCGCCAACACAACGGTGACAGGTTAGCATCCTTAACCAGAACGAGGTCTCCAACGCAGGGTGGGGTCGTCCTGTCCGTCCACTTAACGCGTTGCCGTAGAATATGCAAATACTCCAGCGACCATCGCTTCCAAAAATTTTGGCTCATTTGCCGTAACATCTGATACCGTGACAACCGGTACAACTTGACATCAGTATATGGATATTCCGGCAAGGCGCTAAGTGGTTGGCCAATCAAAAAATGACCTGGGGTAATGGCCTCAAGGTCATTCGGGTCAGCGCTCAACGGGCACAAAGGTCGCGAGTTTAAGACCGCCTCAATTCTGCAAAACACCGTTGACAACTCCTCAAAGGTGAGAATCGTTGAGCCGATGACCCGATACAAGTGAGTCTTAGAAGACTTAACTACTGCCTCGAAAATTCCACCCCAGTGGGGGCATCCAGGTGGACTAAAGTACCACGAAATGCCCCGACTGGCGAGGCCTGAGCCAATCCCTCGCTCATTCTGACTTAAAAACAATACAATTTCCTTTAAGCACCGGTCGGCGCCCTTGAAGTTGGTACCACAGTCCGACCGAATCAGTGACGGTACTCCCCGTCTAGAAACAAATCGATCTAACGCCGCCAGAAAGGCCTCCGTAGAGAGATCGGCCACCAATTCCAAATGAACGGCCTTGGTCGCCAGACACACGAAGACACACAGATATGCCTTAACCGACTTCGCGTTGCGAAGGTGCGATGTCTTGACCATGAAAGGCCCCGCGAAATCTGTCCCTACGCCAGCAAATGGCCGAGCCTCCGTGACTCGGTCGGCCGGGAGATCTCCCATTTGTGGCTGCATTGTGGCTGCCTTGAGTCGGTAACAAGGCAAGCAACGAAACACAACGCTCCGTATGATTCTGCGGGCCGATAAAATCCAAAATTCACGCTGCAAAATGCCCAGAAGGGTGTTACAGCCTGCGTGTGAATTCTTGGTGTGACGGTCCCTAACCAACAACTCCACCAAAGCTTCTGAATGAAGCACTTTCCCATGAACGTGACCGGCGCGATCCAACCGGTTGGATCGAACGTTCGTGCGATAGTCGAAAGGACCGATCGCTTGGTCCAGGTCTTCGACAGCAACTCGGCCTCACAACTGTATGTGAAGGCATCCTGACTCGGTTGATACTGGACCCCTAAAATGGCCAACGCATGAAGATTCTCCGAATCCTCAAACAAATGCGGGTCTTGTTGATACTCAGTTGGCAGTCCTGCCAGTACCTCTGGGCAGTTCGACAGCCATTTCCTGAGTTCATAGCCACCGGAGGCCATGAGCGCCACCAATTCATCCCTTAAGATGAGCGCCTGCTCAATACTGTCTGAGCCCGTACAAATGTCGTCTACATAGACGTCCCTATCAATGACAGCAGCCGCGCGGGGAAAGCGGAGCCGTTCTTGATCAGCCAGCTCTCGTAGCGTACGCATGGCTACATATGGGCTGGGCTTTAATCCGTACGTGTTTGTGTTGAGCTCGTATGTGACCATCGGTTCTTCTGGGCTCTCTCGCCACAATATCAGCTGGAACCGACGGTCGTCTGGATGAATCTCAGTTTGACGAAACATCATCCGTACGTCCGTAACGAAGACAACCTGGTGTCTCCTGAAGTCCGTGAGAATGTCTGCAATGTCTCTGGTCAGCTTAGGACCAGCATGGAGACATTGATTCAGGGACACCCCGCTAGACGTCTCCGCGCTCCCGTCGAACACGACCCTAATCTTTGAGTCAGGTGTCTTCAAAACAGCATGATGAGGCAACACATAATGCTCCTCATGACGATAGTCAACCCTGGACACCGACATGTGACCCAACGTCAGGTATTCGCGCATGAACTCCACATACTTCTGTCGGAAGTTGGAGTCCCGCTTCATGCGCCTTTCCATTGCCACTAACCGCTTTTCTGCCAGACTCCATGAGCTCCCCAGCGGAGGTCGAGTTGACAGAAATGGCAACCTTGTCATAAATCTACCCGATGGGAGGCGCACCGTGTTACATCGATAAAATGTTTCGCACTCCTCATCACGTGGGTTATTTCTAAGAGCGGTGGGTGGCTCTTCCGTTGCCCAGAACCGTTGCAGGACGTCGGATAACACGCTGCCATAATATATGGAGCTATAATCCGTTGAGTGCTGTGGTTCCCGTACTGGGCCCAATAACGCGTAACCACCTGCGGTACGCATGGCCACAACCCCGTTTGGTTGCAGCTCCCGTTTGCCGCTTCGGAGCAGCTTCCCGAGGACGTCAGACCCAAGCAAGACGTCCACCCGTCCGGGGATCGCGAAGTGGGGATCGGCTAACTCCAATCCATTGGTCAACCCGTTTACCGCAGACGGTAACCGAGTCTGAGGGAGGACCCCAACCACTTCGTCCAAAACGATCGCCGTGGCATTCACCCGCGTGACCGATGCCGTGTCACCCATCTCGAACAGGAATGTCGTCTGACCCCTGAGGTGAGGCACCCGATTGCCACCTATACCTACGGCGCCATCCCGTGATGGCTCTAATGTAAGGCCCAGCTTTTTCACTAAACAGCTGGACACAATACAACCTTGTGCCCCTGAATCTAACAGTGCTCGCACGTGCACCGGCTGTCCGTCAGTACCCCTGACAGTAATCCTAGCCGTCGGTAATAATACCGTTACCGTCGGGGTGGGCACCACTGACGAACAGGCTGCTAGTTGCTAATAGGAGGCACCTCCCTCCTCCCCTGCCGGAGGGGGAGTAAATACTGTCCCAGTATACGGGTCCCAACCCGGGTAGTAACCCTCCCGACCCATCGGTGACATCCGTGCCGGTCGGAAGTAGCCTACTGGCATCCTTCCGAACGGTGGCGGGCGCGCCGTCAGCCGAGGGCGTTCTGCGAGAGGCGGGGAGAAGCGACTACTCGGGGGTGGCAACATGCCCCCCAACGCATTCGAGTACGCCGCGTAACCCGTCTGTACTACCTCCGGGCCCCTGCCCGAGTCTCGGTGCCTATCCCCCCCCCGCGGGGAAGACGACGGTATCGGGTTGTGCTCTGGATCAGCCCTTGGCCCACCCCCCCGAGGGGGCGGCGACCGCTGATTCCTGGCCGACCCACCCCCCCTAGGGGGGGGTGACCGACCACCCGAATCTGGCTTAGGAGAGGGGGGGTGACCTCCCGGCGAGGCTCCGTGCACCTCCCTACTCTCCGCCAGGCATAGCAACTCGTGATGGGCTCCTCCGCAGGTTCCACAGTTAGTGGTCCTGTGGCACTCACGTACAAAGTGAGTCCCCAAGCAGCGGAAGCACAAATAGCGCTGCTTGACCACCCCTCTTCGCCTATGCACCCGCTGCGCCTTAAAGTCCGCGCATGCGGCGAGACCGTGCCCTTCCTTCCGACAGAAGGCGCACACTTCCGATTGGAGGGCGTGGTATTTCTTCCCCCCCCGACGGGGCTCAACCGGCTTGGGCCCGCTCGTACGTCGGGTTGACGGAGGAGGGTGCGACGTGGATGCCCCTTGGCAATCCGCCCGCCGGCACTCGCCTTCTAAAAACACCCTCAAGTCATCGTAACTTGGGAGGTGGTCCGTCGATTCGCCACCATGTGACTGCTCAAAGCGCGCCACCACGTCGATCGGCAACTTCCGTAAAACCCTATTGACGATGATATATTTATTGTCCCCTAACGACAACTTAAGTCGATCTAACGTGTTCACCGCAACCGTGACCGGATTAAGGATTTTCGCCCTTATTTCGTACACGTTAGACACCTTCGGGATTTCAAAAATCTTATCGATGAGGCCATCAACTATTAATCGCCGATTATCATATCGGTCGATTAATAGGCCCCATGCCGTCTCATAACTGGCGTCCGTAATCTCCAGGTGGGTCAAGATGTCGTGCGGCTCACCGTTAAGCCTACCCATTAATTGAGCCATCTTGTAGGCGGGCGAGAGATCCGTACGCGAATGCACGACACTATTAAAAATATCGCGGAATCGCGGCCAATCGGCATACTCGCCGCTAAACTCGGGTACATGTACTGGTGGCAACGGCGCCTGAATTCCTACGCCTGCTGGCCGACATGATTCCCTGACGTCACCCATGCGCGATCGCTCAATGTCGGCCGCCGCCTGGATTATGCTCATGGACATTTCCCCACACTGGTCCACATTGCCCCGTACCACCTGAGCATCCTTGTCCACCGACGACAGATCCGTCGATTCGAGACATGCTAAATACTCAGCGTGACACTTTAACACGGCGTCATATCGTTCGTCAACTTGCCGAGCGCGTGACAATAACGCATCTTCACGATCTGTGCGACCTACCAAAGTAACAACCGATGAAAACCATCTCAATTCAGCTTCGATTCTGGCTGCGATAGTTTTCGTTACTGACGGAGCCATAGTACCAACTTCAATACGCGATTATGCAATAATAAATAACAATAACCAAAAAAAATAACAATTATTGTATCCGGAACTAACAATAATAATATATTCGTTGAGTGAATAAATCTACGACGCTATGCCAACTCTTGAACTTATTCCTCTACGTGCTCTAGAGGTTATTCCTCTATGTCTCAAATGTTGACAATCATAACACGATTTGTGATGAGGTTATATTTGTGCGTAACCGAACGTAAATAACAAATTATTTTATCAACGAATATTCACATTCCATGTACTTATTATTAATAACGCCAAACTCAACTTGAGGCGTACACTGGTATGTAGGTCAATGTACCACCACCTTCAAGTTGAATTTGTAAACATGAACACAATTTTTACAAGTAAATTGGTACCAAGTACCTACTAATTTTTACAAGTGGGTATAACCACTGCTCTGCTACCAGATTTTGATCGCGCCAGGACTCAGCCGAACCTTATCTCGGGCCCATGGAAGACAGGTCTCCGAACAGCTGCCGTCCTAACGGGATCAAATAGACGCGATACGCGCCTCCGAACAATATTACAATTTCTGAACTTACAGCTACTCTTACCTCATTTCTTCGAGCCGGTCTCACTTCCTTGACCCCTCGCAAGTTGTGTAACTGTGTATGTGTATAATGAGTGTATATGACCTTGCGATGGTTTGCTGGTAGTTCCGGACGATTCTTCCACGTCGCTGCAAGCCACGCCGTTAACGCGAGCCACCACACTCACTCCGTATTAGTCTAACCACAAAAGCCTCGGTGCTTCCCAATAGCACTCCCGTGACAAGGCAAACCAATGATATTATCAATAACCCGTTCGACATTCACAGCGTCGCTAACCGTACTGCTTAACTAGTATAATTGGGTGCCGCGAAATGACTCCACAAGTCGATTTAATCAATGCGCGTGCGCTTTCACCCGTTCTATGGCTACTATAATATTCGTTCGACGCCCAGCGCGACTCAATACGAACTACTATTCACGCCGAGCCCAGCGCTCGACCTCTACCTCCGCCCCTTCGCCTCTGTCGCACCGAGGCGGAGAAAATCAAAAATCTGAAGGTAGATTATAAACACCGTCAATCTGATCAGATTTTGAATTGTAAGTCAAATTTTTTCTAATCGACATTTCATCAAACAACAAACTGTACTCATTGTCTAGTGGAATGTTATTGGCAGCAATTTTTTTCACAACATCAAAAAGATGATTGTTGATGCCAGGTTTTAAAGGCAGCTTATTCAACAAGTTTTTGAGTGTCGTTTGGCAAGGTAAAAGAAACAGGCGTCGTAGAAGTCTGTATGTGGCAGGTGACTTTTTGTATAGCCTTAAAGAGAGAATTTTTTGATGCAAATTCCATCGGCGTCCTCTTTTCTTTTTCTTGCAATTTAACAATTGCCCTTGTAATAAAACAGCAAAAGAATTAGTAAGGTCAGTTGACAACTCTTGTACTGCATCGTCATCATTGAGGGTTTCCAAAATCTTCAGTGTTTTCAGTTTCTTAATTTGTTTTTGTAGGCTGCAAATTTTGCGCAAGTTTCTTCGGCACTTGTTTATTAGTCGCTTTTCTCTCTCAGTTTTTTCAGTGGATTTAGCCTAAAACCAAAAATAGAGAATCTAAATTAAGTATAAACATAAATAATTATTCACAATTTTAGGAACAGTAGAAGCTGCCATTCATTGGCCATTTGTGCAATTAATTGGACTCATCAAAACAAATCATGACCCAAACTCGAGGGTTTTACTAGTAGCCACTGAAGAGTTCCACTATCCTACTCTTGGCTCCGTCATCAGACCCTCGACAACAAGTGCAATTTATTGGACTTATCAAAACAAATCATATTTAAATATATAGGAGCTTGTGGCTAAGTAATAACAGCCGCACGGGTCGATCCATTAGGTTAAGCTACGCTTGCCGGGGCTTGGTCCGTAGATGGGTGACCATCTTTACATACCGGGTCTTGGTGTATGTCACACACAAGTGATCCAGTGAGTGAAGAACTAAAACTATGAATAAAAAGCATTTTACTTACACCAGATGAGTTTGGGGTCTGTATAATATCAATAGTTGAAATAGTGGCTTTTGAAGTTCCAGGCTGTTCCAAATGTGAATACTAAAACAGACAAAACCATTTGAATTAGTGGAAGAAAAACAAAGACATACACACAAGTGATCCTATAAGGGTTCCGTTTTTTCATAAGGACGTACAGAACCCTAAGAACTAAAACTATGAATAAAAAATTAAAAAGCATTTTACTTACACCAGATGAGTTTGGGGTCTGTATAATATCAATAGTTGAAATAGTGGCTTTTGAAGTTCCAGGCTGTTCCAAATGTGAATACTAAAACAGACAAAACCATTTGAATGAATGTTTTCATAAGATTAATCTAAAGTTGCTGTTAATGTTAATTACATTAAAATACCCATGTAGCTCTGTTAGGTCTTAAAAAGGTAATGTAGATATCTTCTAGATATAGAGAGATAGATATAGTAAGAATATTATATGATACTTATTCATATACAGGGTGTGCCGTAATTAGTGGTCCATTGTGAAAGGATTGGTACAGACGACGAAGCTATACATTTCCAGTTTACACAGACCTCTCATTGTAAGGAAATCCTATACAATGCGAGATCAGCTTGATCTGTAGCCGTGCATACACTGTATATTCAGCTACCATAAAAAAAAAAAATGTTTTATTTGCAAGAATATAGGCTTATGCATACTTATTACAATTTTTACCATTTTTTTCCAGTCTCAGAATAAAATATTTTTATATTATTATTTGAAAAATTGACACTTTGCTTTACTAATTTGGCTGAAATTTGGTATGTAGATAGCTTATACCCTGGATACACATACACATTTTTGTTTATAACTGTGAAATACATGTGCTATCACATATAAAAATGTATTCCGAGACCTAGGAAAAAAAATGGTTCAAATTGTAACATGCGATAGCCCAATATACCGTGAATCAACCCCTTAACGTTGGACCACTAATTACACCACACCCTCTATACCACAAACTACTAAACTTACATCAGTAGAGTCGATTGAATCAGACGCTCTTGAAGGTCCAGGCTGTTGACTGGCTCCAGTTTGAACAATGGAAATCTCAACTTGAGAGCTGTGTGTTGATGTGGTGGAGAGTTCCGACGGAATGGAATATCTATGCAGCTTTTTCCTTTGCAAATGATCTTGAACAAATGCAGTTTCGGGAAAATGCTTGGAACAAAGCATTTTATGGCTTACATAGAGGCTTCTCTGAAATTCCACAGAATTCCAGTTCTCCTCTGGGTAACAAAACTTTGCCCATGTTACCAACCTGCAAACATTAATTTTATTTAAGGTTGAATTTTTTGATCAACAACAGAATGATATTATGTTTAAAGGCACAGATACATACCGCTGTACGTTGGAAGGTCCTGGTTTAGGAAAACGATGTAAGACTAGTTCTGAATCTTGTGCTGTGGATGCATGGCATTTTGCACATTTTCGGTTATTGTCCCTCATAATTTTTTCACCGATTCACCGACAAAGGAACACAAATAAACAAAATAAGAGTCACTAGGCTAAACAGTCACTAGGCTCGAAAAACAACGAATGCACAAAAAGTCACTAGGCTAAAAAGTTACTAGGCTTGTAAAATAACTAATGCAGGGTATCCCGTATGTGGAGTCTCGATGCAAAGGCGGAGGACAACACTCAACTGGACGCGCTTTGAACGGAAAATCACACGAAATACATGTAAAACGACAACAAAAACAAATTAACACACGACTGGTTATCTGTTTTGAACCGTTTGAAAAACTTTTAAAACTTTGACAAGTTTGACATGATGTATGACAGAAAACGTTGATGTTGCCATTTTATAATCGATTTTTTATCATTTGTTTTTGGGTACTGGAAGCCCTACATGGAACCCACCTGCTACGCCGGATCTTTGGCGGGAATCTCAAAAAAGACGCACTTTTAAATTTTTCTCAAAGTTTTTTCATTCAATTTAAATACTGTATATTGTTTAAATCTGTTGTAAATAGTTTGTTACCGTCCTGAAAATGGACGGGAATGAGGGGAGCGAGGCGGAAGCCCCGAATCCCAAGATTCGGAAGCGGACTTTTGGCGCTGATGCTGATGACCATGTCGGCGGCGGTGAGGAAAGTGACTATATTAATAAAATTACGCACCATATTTCAAGCCTAATTATAAAAGACTATATCCGGAGCATTCTGCTAACACGGAGTTTAAAGTGTTTGTAGAAAGTCAGGAAGAACGATTGGGAAATAAAAGCCCCATATTTTTAAACCACATTTTCGCAACGGGCGTTAAAGGTGTGGTGGCCATACGCCGTGTCAATGCGAATAAAATCGTAGTCGTGTTTAAGCAATACAACACGGCCAACAATTTCATCAATAATGCGAGCTTCCTTGAAAAACATAAGATGAGGGCATATATCCCTGCAGCCCAGATAGAACGAGTTGGCATCATCAGGTTCGTACCAACCAATATATCCAACAAAGAGTTGTACACAAAGCTTTCTTCTGTCTATGAAATTGTAGCAGTGAGAAGATTTACAAAGAAAGTGGGACAGAACAGGGTACCGCTTCAGACAGCCAGCATTACATTCCTATCGAATTCGCTACCAGATTCAGTACAATACGATCTATTCTCATATAGAGTTTTTGACTATATACCACCCCTTTTGCAATGCTATCGCTGCTTCAAATTCAATCACTCGGCCAATGTATGCAATGGTAAACAGCGCTGCAGCTGCTGTGCTGGAGAACACTCCTACAAAGAATGTGACAAGCCCAATGAGCTCTGCTGCATTAACTGCAGTGGACCTCATTTGGCTATCTCAAGGACCTGTCCGGTTAAGATGAGGAAAATGTTAGAAAAAAAGGAAAAAATTACTTATGCCAGCATTACTAATACAAAGAAGGAAACTGACTTCCCTCCTTTACCGGACCGCTCCGAGTCTGCTGTTAAAAATAAGCAAAATTTAATTAATAAAAATAAAGACCTTGTTGTAAATAAAAACAAAATGAAATTGTACAATGTGGATAGTGTACATAACACACCCTTAAATTCAGAAATCATGCCTGAGAAGAAAACCGCACTCAAACCAAACATTAAAGCCCAAATCATTGCCAATAATGATGTTTTAATGGCTATAGTCCATACGCTAGTACAGCTAGGCAACAAATCGGACGATGTGCCCATTACTGATAGGGTGGAATTGGCGGCTTGAAATAAATTAATACGTGAATATATAACATTGTATTTGTGTAAGAGAAAAAAACAGAATAAATCTTAACTGACACCGTACATCAATCACTTTAAGAAAACTCTATTTACAAATTCAAAATAAATGTCATAGAGAAACATGGACAGCATCACGACCTTCCAACACCTTCTCCTGATGTTCGTTCATGTTGCTGAGACACGTCTCTATATATGCATTAATCTTGCACAGTGTCTTTCGAACTTTACTTTTGACAGTGGTTTTGTCATTACGTCAGCCAACTGTATCTCTGTTGGACAGTAGCTGATATTGATCAGTCCGTTCACGAAGTGTTCGTGTATAAAATGGTATCGCACATCTATGTGCTTCGACCTTTTGTTGAAGGATCCCGATTTTACGAGTTGAATCGAACTTTGGTTATCAACGTGCAAATTTATTTTTATATCCACATCGGTTATTTCCTTCAACAGAGATTTCAGATGCAATGCCTCTTTGCAACAGTCTGCTGCAGCTATGTACTCGGCTTCAGTCGATGATAATGCCACTATAGGCTGTCTCTTAGACGCCCATGCGATTGGTCCATCAGCTATCATAAGCACGGAGCCAGAAGTGCTTCTTCGTGTCAATGGATCTCCAGCATAGTCCGAGTCGCTATAAGCATCGATATTCTCTATCGGTGTGTTTCGTTTGAACAAAATGCCTTTATCTTTGGTTCCCACCAAATATTTGAATATTTTCTTAAGTTTTGTGACATCTTCTCTAGTGGGATTTTCGACCTTCCTGCTAACTTGATTGACCGCTTGTGCGATGTCTGGTCTAGTTCTGGTAGACAGATACAGTAAACTTCCCACTGCCTCCCTATAGGGATATTCCTTCTCCTGGGCAGTTTCCTGTATCGACTTGGAATCGCTACTTGCGGGCGTGTCACAAGATTTGGCATTTTTCATATTATATTTTTCCAGTACGTCATTTATATAAGATCTCTGAGTAAGAATTATTCCATCTTTTGAGTTTCTTATTTCCATACCCAGATAGGTACTTGGATTTTGATTCTTTTTCATTTCAAATTTGGTTTCAAGTTTCTTCAAAATAACTTCGATCTTTTTCTTGTCTTTTCCTATGACAAGACCGTCATCGACAAATAATCCGAATATTATAGACTTATCTTCGTTTATGAAAACGCATCGATCGGTTTTTATCGTCTTGAACCCCAAATCAAACATGGCTTGGGTAAAAGTTTTATTCCATGTGAATGGAGCTTGCTTTAAGCCATACAACGACTTTTTCAGCCGGCAAACTACTTCAGTAGTATTGCAGTCAGTTTTATAGCCAACAGGTAGTTTCATATAAACTTCATCTGTCAACTCTCCGTACAAGAATGCTGTCTTGACGTCAAATGTCATGAAGTAGTAAGATTTGGATGCGGCAACGGCTAATAAAGTTTTTAAGGCAGATTGACTTACAACTGGGCTATATACGTCTTCAAAATCCAGGTTTCCTTTCTGCTCGCAGCCACGTACGACTAATCTGGCCTTGTATGTACCGTCATCTTTAATCCGAAATACCCATTTGTTCGACAAAATTTTGTGTCCTTTGGCTTCTGACCTGTCAACTAATACCCAGGTGTTATTTTTCTGTAGTGAATCCATTTCAGACTGTATCGCCTTCTCCCAATTTTGTCTGTCGGTGCCCGTCACTGCATCTTGATATGTAAGAAATGAACAGTCATAGTCATCATTACTATCTGATGTAAACATAGTCACGCAACGACTTAACTCGTAATCTTTGGTCCATGCTGGTGGTCTCACTTCTCTTTGTGGTCTTTCACTTGAAAAAGGTGGGTCAACTGGATCTTGACTGGAGCTGGAAGAAGGAAGATTAGTAGGTTCCTGAAAAAATATGTTATCATTCATTTTATTTTTAATTTCAGGTATTTCAATCTCAATCAATTCTGTTTCTGGTTCTAGAGTAAAGTCTTCGTTTTTTTCAGCAGGAGTATCGCCATAATGCATCTTTTCGATTACTTTTACGTCTCTGCTGATAACGACGTCATTCTTTTCCGGTATGTAGATTCTAAAACCTTTGGCTTTATTTGCATATCCCAAAAATACTCCTTCTGTCGCTTTGGCAGAGAATTTTCCTTTTCGGTTCTTGTTCATTACAAAGGCTCTGTTTCCAAACACGTGTAGGTGATTTCCCGATGGGGTTCTTCCTACCCACTTCTCATATGGGGAGTTTCCTTTGAGAGCTTTTGCTGGGCTTCTATTTATCAAATAGTTTGCAGTGTTCACTGCTTCTGCCCATAGATTTTCAGGAATGTTAGAATCTATCATCAGACATCTTGCTTTATCCATCAGCGACCGATTTTTCCTTTCACTCATGCCATTTTGCTGCGGTGTATAGGGTGCAGATAGTCTTCGGCTTATGCCGTTATCTTTCAGGAATTTGTCAAACGCTTTCGACCTATATTCGCCTCCATTGTCAGACTGAAGGTTTTCAATTTTCTTCTTATGAAACAGTTCAACATAGTTTTTATACTCCTTGAATTTTTCAATAACTTCGCTCTTTTCTTTTAAGAAGTAAACACAGCAGTATCTTGTATAGTCGTCAATAAATGTAACGAAATACTTTGATCCAACCATTGATTTATGCTCAAAAGGGCCACATACGTCACTGTGAATTATCTGCAGCACTTTGGTAGAGATTATATGTTCATGGCTTTGAAATGGTAGAGTAGTAAATTTACCCTTGATACAAGTCTCACAGGTACCCAAAGTTTTTTCTTTAAAGTCGAGTCCTCGCATCATTTTATTTTTAACCATTTCCTTTAGGTCTCTTTCATTGACATGACCTAATTTCTTGTGCCATTTCATAATTTCGCTTTCAGCACTGGGCGTGAAATTTGCTGTCTCTTCCGGCTCATCGAATTCAATGAAGTATAGTCCATTTCTTCTTCTAGCTTTTAAGTAAACTGTTCCGTCTTTTATTATACTAGCTTGTTCCTTTTCAAACAAAACTTTATAGCCATGATCTGTAATTTTACTTACTGACATCAAGTTGTTTGACAAATCAGGCACATATAATGTGTCAATAATAGTATGTTTCCTATCTTTTATATAGAGTTCTGCGTTTCCTTTCCCTTTAACTTCGGTCGTATGTTTTTCTGAAGCTAGTCTTAGAGTGTCAGATGCAGGGATTAAGTTACAGAGTATACTTTTGTCACCCGTCATATGTGATGTACAACCACTATCTAGACACCATAAATTGCTTTTAGTTTGTGACGTTTCTGTTGTTAAACAGATATTATGCGTCTCTTCTTGACCTTTAGTTTTATTAGAGTTATTTGGTCTCTTCTTTGACCAACAAGATTCTGTGGAATGGCCTTTCTTCTTACAATTTTTACAATATAGTACCCTTTTCTTTGTCTTGGCATAGAATGCTTCTGAAGTCTGTGGTTCGCTTGTTTCGCTTTGCCTTCTTGCTTCGTATTCTTCTATGATTTTAACTTTTAAAGTGTCAGGACTTGGTAGAACATCTCTCGACTCAATTGCCGTTCTGAAGCTATCAAAATTTGTAGGTAAACTGTATAACATCATAATGCTTAATAATTCTGGATGAATTTTGACATCCATATCTTCTAATTTACCCACTACGTCCATAAAATTACTGAGATGGTCTCTTATATCTTCTTGTGAAGTCATTTTTTTCAATACTAGTTGCTTTAATAGCGTAGCCTTTCTCGCGGGTCCTGAACTCTGATGTACAGATTTTAGTTTATCCCATACCTCCTTGGACGTGTTACATCCTTTAATTTGTTTAAGTTCTGGTGGAGATATAAGTAGAAGTAGCTCTGACCTTGCCTTTAAGTCTTCCTTTAGGAATGCACTCTTTTCTTCGGCAGTCGCAGTTGCCGCTAACGTTTTTTCACCATTAGCGTACTCCCATAGATCATATCTTATAAGGATCGCCTGTGCTTGTAAGCACCAGGTGTCATAATTTGATTTTGTCAGCGGTTCTATGCTTCGACTTGAGCTCATTTTTAAAATTTATTTTCTCATTTACTCACGATTTGTGGTTTAATTCCATTTGCCACTAATTATCCAAACGCTCTGCTACCACTGATAGGGTGGAATTGGCGGCTTGAAATAAATTAATACGTGAATATATAACACTAGCTGACCCACGCAACTTCGTCTGCATCACATAAATATAGCTTTATAACCTTTCTCGATAAATCGACTATCCAACAGAAATTAAGCTAAATCGTAACAAACAAAAAATCTTATCTTTCCTCTTTATAATATTAGTTTAGATGGTTTCGATAAGCTTAGATTATATTAAAGTGAGAATTACTAATAGGTATCTCTTACTGTTATATAGACGACAACACCCTGTACTTGTAAACATTATGATGCAGTAAATATTTTGAATTTGAATTTCCCGTAGGCCAGCCAGATCCCCCGTACCTACATTGCGACGCGCGAATTATTTTGCCGCGCGGATATTTTTACATTGCGATATCTTCTAAGATATTTATTTAAACTGTATAGAGTAAAGGGCACAAATATTCTATATTAAATTTCCGTTCTAACAAACACATTTATTTAGATATAGATTAATACCATATGGGTTAAATAAGCTTCGCAAAAAATAATTCATTTTAACCTAACATTTTAATAGTAAAAAAGGGTTACAGTGAGACAATCTTAAAAGATAGACATATGGTGTCGCGGACTTTTTTTTAGAACTTTTAAGGAGAAACAATTCCTTCATACATGATATTTACGTAACTTTAACCGTTTTCGCAGCGCACGCAGCGGAAGCTCTCAAAAAGGAAATACCTTTTCCCGTTCTTGTAACATTTTTCATTTATGCTCCGCTCCTATTAGCCATAGCGTGATGTTATATAGCCTAAAGCCTTCCTCGATAAATGGACTATCTAACACAAAAAGAATTTTTCAATTCTAACCAGTAGTTCCTGAGTTTACCGCGTTCAAACAAACAAACAAACAAACAAACAAACAAACTCTTCAGCTTTATAATATTAGTATAGATTGTATTTGTGTAAGAGAAAAAAACAGAATAAATCTTAACTGACACCGTACATCAATCACTTTAAGAAAACTCTATTTACAAATTCAAAATAAATGTCATAGAGAAACATGGACAGCATCACGACCTTCCAACAATTACCACGTCGTCTATCAAAGACATGCTCATCAAAAATCTATCGACTTAATGGATCTAAGCTCTAATATTTTAACTTCTTTATGTATTGCACAGTATAATGCTCAAAGTTTACATAGTAAAAAACCTTTATTAATAAATTTTCTACAAAATCAAAATATAGATATTTGTCTAATAAATGAAACTTGGCTAAAAGACCAACAGAGTTTTAAAATACCTGGCTATAATTTCCACCATAAAAATTCAGCTAACAGTCATAATGGAGTAGCTATCATAATAAAGCCCTATTTAAAATATAGGGTTCTAGACACCAGTTTCTATGAAGATATTCAGACTATTGCAATTTCAGTATCTACAAGAATAGGCGACATAACAGTTTTATGTGTATATTGTCCACCTAAATCTGGGCATATAAGAATAAATAGATTGCGGAATATTATCAGGGACCTCCCTAAACCTATATTTGTAAGTGGCGATTTTAATGCCCATCATATTGCCTTTGGATGCGTGTCCACAAAAGGCAGGGGGCAAGATTTGTATAATTTAATTGATGATAGTGACTTATGTATAATTAATAATGGTGACTTTACTACAGCTAATCGCCCTCATTGTAATCCATCGGCAATTGATGTTACTTTCGTTAGTCCTAATCTGGCACCACTTTGTGAGTGGTCTGTTCATGATGATACAATGGGAAGTTATCATTATCCAACTATTACAAAAATTGCAATTTGTGCTAACAAATATCAAGTTAATCCACCTGTTGATAGATTTTTATACAATAAAACTGATTGGAGTAAGTTTTTTGAAAAATCCAAAAGTATTTTCCATGACATGACGATTGATGAAGAGGATCCAATGTCCACTTACCTCGAATTTTGTACTCGCCTCGATGCCTTGAAGGAAATGGTGATTCCAAAGTTAGTTAAAACTGGTGATTTTAAATGTAGAATTCCAGCTCCTTGGTGGAATTGTATTTGTGAGCAAAGTGTAATTGCATCTTACAATGCTCTGAAACTGTACAGAAGTGATCCAACTATAGATAATTATATTAATTATAAGAGATTGGATGCGTTAAAAAAACGTACAATTTCAGAACAAAAGAAAATTGGTTGGAACAAATTTTGCAACACTTTCAATAGAACTAC
This sequence comes from Diarsia mendica, assembly GCA_949316265.1. Classification (NCBI taxonomy): domain Eukaryota; kingdom Metazoa; phylum Arthropoda; class Insecta; order Lepidoptera; family Noctuidae; genus Diarsia; species Diarsia mendica. The sequence goes on from OX438917.1 coordinate 3,176,475, forward strand.
TCCACTAAGTAAAATTTGGAACCTTATTAAGAGATTTAAAGGCATCAGATCTGGTAACAAATCATACAGGGATGAATTTATTCAACCATTTTTGAAAAAAATATCTGATAATAGTAACCTTATAGATAGTAGTGAATATAGCCATTATTTTGATCTCAATAATGACAACCCAAATTCCAAATTTCTATTAGATCCTTTTACATGGACTGAATTCTCAATGAGTTTACAATCTAGGAAAAATACAACCCCAGGTTTAGATGACTTCCCTTACATACTGATTAAAAATCTTGATGATGATGTAAAACATTTATTCTTAAAAATTCTTAACAGTCTTTGGCGTAAACAAATAATACCAGAATCATGGAAAACACAGTGTGTGATTCCCATATTGAAACCTGATAAACCACCAGATTTAGCTAGCAGTTATCGCCCAATCTCGTTGTCCTCATGTCTTGGAAAGATCTTTGAGAATATGTTGAAGAATCGTTTAGACTGGTACTCTGAATCCTATAAAATTATTCCACCACTGCAATATGGATTTAGGCGCGGTCGTAGCTGTGCTGACAGTTTCATTTCCCTAATAGCAGACCTGAAAAGGGCAGAAAATAGTAAATTACATACAGTTTGTGTATTCTTGGATGTACAAGGTGCTTTTGATAATGTTGACCCTGGCATACTTGTCAAAATATTGACTGGTAGTATAGGTTTACCTGGACTTGTATCCAAATGGATTTATGACTTCTTGAGTAACAGAAAACTCTTTGTCAAACATAATAACATCTTTTATGGACCAGAGTGTGCCAGTAAAGGCACAATGCAAGGTGCAACTCTGTCGCCCTTGATCTATAACTTGTACACTTGTGAAATATGTAAATATGTTGATACTCAGAATGTAAATATATTGCAATTTGCTGATGATTTAGTTCTGTATAGTTCAAATTCTAATTTATGTGCAGCTATTGATACTGTAAATAAAGCACTAGCAAAACTTCATAATTATTATACTAATAGGCTGCATCTTAGAATTAATGCTTCAAAAAGCAGTGTAATGATTTTTGGAGATGACAACCCTACTACTGATGTTATATATGCTGCAGACAGCATTCGAAGAGTCAACCAGCATAAGTTCTTAGGTATTGTCATTGACCAAAAACTCAAATTTGAAGAGCACATTAAATATATTTCAAAAAACTCTTACAAAGGACTAAATGTTCTAAGATGCCTTGCTGGGGTATCTTGGGGAGCTGATCCAAAAATATTGTCAATACTGTACAAAGCAATTGTAAGAAGCCACTTTGATTATAGCACTTTAGCTTACATTAATTGTACATATGTACATAGATTGGATATAATTCAGAACAAGGCTCTGAGAATCATCTCTGGAGCAATGTGTTCAACTCCCATACGAGCCATGGAAGTTGAAACCAAGATCATGCCCCTTATTTTGAGGAGAATATTGCTCTGCGAAAGATATTGCATCAAACTTTTGTCATCAGCTAATAATGATGTTATCAAGAAAATAGTCCCTCACCTAGTGAATGTCTCTGGTCCATTGTCTTCAGCAGATGAACTGTTGAAGGGCATAGCTCCACAGTTGTGTCGGATTTATCTGGAAATATGTAATAAATGCACAAGGATTAAAAAACAGTCCCAGTGGCCTTGCTATGCCCACAACTATGTTAGTATAACTCATCCAATTTCTGTTCTAGAACACAGAATTCTAAATAATAATGACATGCTAGAATTTTTATCAGAAAATAATAAGTACTACACTCTCTACACTGATGGCAGTAAGGGAAATAACTATGTGAGATCTGCTTTATATGATCCTCAAACCAAGTTCTTTCAAAGCTTTGTTCTGAACAATGAATGCTCAATATTTACTGCAGAAGCCTATGCAATCTTGGAAGCGTTAAAGTTAATAAGTCATATTCACCAGTCTTATAAATCCTTTTTAATTTTAACTGACTCATTGAGTCTCTTGGAAGCTTTGAAAAATTTGAAATTGAGTTTTAAAGCTAACTATATTTTGTACAGTATTAAAGATATTATTTATAAGTTAAATTGTAAAGACATTGAGATATCTTTTATATGGATTCCTTCGCATAAAGGTATATCTGGAAATGAAGTAGCAGATAGAATTGCAAATACGGGGATAAATTCATTGGATGTTCAACATGTAACTAGTGTACCGCACACTGATTATTATAGCTCGATAAACGAAGAACTGAAAAACCTTTGGGTTGAAATGTGGAAGAAAGACCAAGAGCAAAAAGGAAAATGGTACGGAAGTATCCAAACCGACTTACCAACAGAGCCCTGGTACGACGACCTGGAGTCAGCCAGCCGGCACTTCATCACTACGATTAACAGGCTTCGCTTTGGCCATACCACCACACCAGCCCACTTATCCCGTTTGGGCATAATATCAAGTGATTCTTGTAAATTCTGTAATACACCGCAAGCTGACGCTGAACACTTGGTTTTGAACTGTCAAAACTTTGCAATTGAAAGACTGATACTTGCCAGTGAATTGAGTGATATCTTACCAAATAATTCCTCCCGCCGCCTGAATGATATTCTAAAAATTAAACAGTGTTTTGTGCCGATTTTTAAATTCATTAAAAACAGTTGTGGAAGTGTGTAGTGAAAAAAAAAAAAAAGAAAGTGAAACTCCTAAAAAAAACATTCAAATTAAGACTTTTAAAATAAAGACTTGGCTTAAAGGTCTTGTAACCAAGCCAGTGGCATAGCCACAAAATATTTAAAAAAAAAAAAAATTGTAGGTATGTCGCTGTTTCGACGTATGGAGTTGTCACCCCCTGATTACTACCTACATTGCACGTAATGTGATATGCCTTTTGGGCATTTGTTTCCTCTTCAAGACATTTTGAATAAAGTTGGTGCTCGATTTCCCTACGCTTTGAAAGTAGGTAAGAAAGTATTTTTTACTAAATTTTTATTAATAATAAATTGTTTGGCTTTGTGTTAGCTTTAGTTTATTGATCGTGTCCCGCCTTCCTTACTTTCTAACAATCTATAATTATATCGTTCTAATCTCAGGTTCTAATGTTAAACTCGCGTGACCGTGATCTTACTGTTACGTGTTCCATGCATATGATAAACTGCGATCGACAAAAAATTCTGACAAGTTTACAAAATTTAAGTATCAGACTTTTTTACTATTGCTTTGTTACAATCCATTTGTTTCTATGACTAGTCATTTTTTGTATTTTTTCCTAATACACACAGGCACAGCCACCAACCCACATTTAATATTAAACTTAACTGAAAACGAGAGGGTAGTGTTAGAAATAAGACAAATTTTTCTCCACATTTAAATTAAGTACAATAATATTATTCTGGGGATAATTTTCTTCACATCAAACACTGCTGTCTGCTGTGTGAAGGTTGGTAATCAAGTTTCCTATTTCTTATTATAGGGACTGAAAACGTGTTCTTTAATCCCTGTACCTGGGCGTTTTTCAAAAAATTTGTCCACCCGAAAATGACGTGTCCCATGACTTTAGACTAATATTCTGTGAGCTACGTGTTTCATAACTTTTTTTTTCTGCTTAGATACGATACAATAACTTCAAAACTGTTTATTGATGTCGTCAAAACTACTTAAATCTACATGTTTAAATTAATACAATCAATATAAGAAATTAAAAAGGTGATTTTTGTACTGTCCCACCCTCGTTTCGTAAAGTTCAGAACGAAAAATATCAGTATTATCCTACCTTTATCTTCAACATACTTTGTAATTTGGTAGGATAATGTGATCTAAATTCGATAAAATGCCTTATTTATTGGGTTTTACACCTCAAAATAGTATAAAATATTAATTTTAACTTGTCCTTAAAAACCGTCATTGGTGGAAAGTTCCATCTACGCAACGTCGAATTTCGACTTAAAATGCAAAAAAATAATAAACTGAGTTTTGTTTTTGTCTTATGGCAGCATTTAAACGTGAAAACGGTCGTTATATTAGTTATTTGATAGCTGTGGCGTTTGCAAAGTGTAAGTGAGTGGTTGGGCGTCACGTTGTCTTGTTTCGTCGTTCCACTACGAACTTGATTATTTGAGCTAAGTAACGACATTTTTAGTTAGAAATTTTGACAATTAATTAAAAAAAGTGTTAACAAATCTGAATTGAAAGTAATATCAACTAAAATTACATCGAAACTATTGAACTTTACTGTTTGTTTCTGTGCTGGCGTCATCCGTCACGTCATCTACGCAACGTATCGTATAAGCGGAATAACAAATGTGACGTAGTGGAATTCTTAAGCATGGTTTACATTGTTCCTTCTTTATTTTGAAGTTTTTGTCAAAGTGATTATGTATGATGATTTTGGGGTCTAAATTAATATTTTGTCAAATAGATTTTATTAACTAGAAAATAAAAATGTAGTTGTTCATTCAAACTTACAATATAAAGGGTGTAACAGTACCCGAAGCTGAAAGTACTAGTTCTCCCAGTCATTACGATAATTTTTTGTTCTACACCATTCCCGGGAACCTTCTAGTTATGTAGATATTGATAGGTTCCGAATTTTTCACATGTTTTTGTTTATATTTCAGTTTTTAAGGTACTTACTTTACTTTAATTGCCTCACTATTCAAAGCATCTATTAGCACAATGTTTTAAGTGTACTACATGCAGTAACACGTGATTTTTACTCCAAAAAAGTTGTTTCCTAGCAATATTTTTTGCGTAGGGTTGCTTATTTTGATGTACCTACATAATGCTTGCACCCTGTACATTATAGATTCAAATTTACATAGTTAAGCTAATAAGCTTAATTTGATTACTTAAATATAATTTATGTAAGCCATGCCTTATAGTTCCTCAACGCGACGTAACGTAACGTGTCCTATTATTTTTGTGATATTTAGATTTAATTTCATAATTCTGGGTACCAATATTGTCTCAATTAAATTAAAAATAAATATATACTTACATTAAGGATTTTCTAAAATTAATTTGAATAGCATAATAAAACAAAATTCCAAAGTAATGTAAAGATTGTGCAATAAAACCTACCATAAAGTAACTTATAGGAATCGTTTACATAGAAAAAACCTTATTATATTTGAAAATTACTAATTATAAGCTTGTGATTAAGAAGACTGATTATGTTGAAAAATGTTTTGATAATAATTATAATGTTTTTGGAAGACCTTTATGTTTTAATAGTTATCCAAACTTCGTGATGTAATGGAACTTTTCAGCTGACCTATTCTGTGAAAACATAAATTTCTCGTTAAATATACGATACAATTTTTTTATTTTTTGTAAATATTAATTATGATGTCTAATAAACACATATTTATAATTAAATCATTTATTTTCTCGGTGGAAATCCACTACGTAACGGACACTTTTTTTGAAAAACGCCCACGGTCTGCATCTTTTTTTTTTGTTTAATTTGCTGTGCTGTTGCTGTGCTAATTTAAAATTAATCCTGTTTTGCCATCATGCTATTTTATTTTTCAATGTATATACTGAGTGTTAGTTATGATCAAGATCTAAAATCTTAAACATTTTGCGGTTGTTACTCTGATTTCTACCCACCTTATTCATAAAAATAGTTAAGAGTTGTTTAACTTAAGCTTGGTTTATCTCGCATGCCGTCTCACTTCAATAATATTCAAATGAAAGTGACGGCATGCGAGATAAATCAAGCTTAAGTTAAACAACTCTTAACTATTTTTATGAATAAGGCGGTAGATGATTAACCACTATGCACGACAAGATTTTGACACATGACATATCAGCTGAATCGACGCGAGGTGGTGCGAATTGTCATGAAATCCAAGATTTTTTGTGAACTTTCAGCATTGGATTTTAGAATGAAAAACATGTCACGGCAGCTGTTTAATATGATAAGTTTGTGACTCATGTCTCCAGTATCGTATTGAGGCCGGTAAAACGGCGTCAGTCTATTGACAAATATGTATAAAATACATAATACTACACACTTCCAAAAAATAGGTATCCCAGATGCGCTGGAAATAATGTACATAAACAAGTTTCACATTTGCTAATAACACTCTAAAGGACAAAATAAAGACAGTAACATTCTACCTGCGTTCTTACTTTTGCCATTATTCATACATAATTTCGTAAAAAAACACGAACAAAGTCGTGAAAAATATTCATAAAAACTATGTTGCAATATAACCATAGACAAATAGAACATCACACTTGATAGTGCTTACCGTAAACCCCAGTTTTATCATTACGATTAAAAAGTTGCATTCATCTTAATCGATAATCGTAATGAAATCAAGTTTGAAAAAAGAGTTGAGACGAAATTACAACTCCTTGGTATAAATCAAATAGTTATTTTATTTTAAAATCTTTTAATTTAAATTAGGAATGCGTTCGCAATTCACATTTATTAAGTACATAATTATTTATATTTTCTTCATAATTTATTGTGAATTTGGTTTTGTAATATCAGAAGGTTGGTTATAGGATGCCCAGGTTCTTTATATGCATAGTAAAAGCATTGTTTGATCCACCAAAACTATAGAAGGAATTATGAAGGTTGGGTGTTTGTATTAAGTTGGAACAACTCCGGGTTTGAGCAAAGTGTTGTTGAGTTTTTCTATCAAGAATTTCTCAGTAGCACTTTCCAACTCTCTCAGTTACTTAATTCTGACCAATCTGTCAAGAACGAGTCCAAATCGTCACGCCGTTTCTTGGACCTGCCTCGGTAACGACGACTGACAGTAAATTTTACTGTCCTTAATTTCGCAATCGGCAAGTCATAAGCCGTATCCTATAGAAACATTAGTTTATTCTTTCAAAAAGGTTCACTGGCCGCTCTAAAATCTCTTTTTTTACAACTGCACAGTTCAGGTTACCCATCATAGGCCGCGGGCCGTGGATTTTAAGTGAAGCCATTAACAAATATGAGACAGAAGAATAGGACAAGTGTAGGACTAATGCCCTGATAAAACATTTGTAGAGTTTTCTAAAAAGTATAAACTTCCTATAGATTTTGGGGTTGCCACTAAACCAAGCTCATCTAAGAATCAAAAATGAAATGAAAATTGACGATTAAATGTATTGGCGGAGAAGGTAAAAATAGTGGGACAGATCAGGGCCCCGAGTCTGCTATTCAATAGTGTCAGAATGGTCGATCATTGATCTCATAATGGTTGATTGATGACAAGCCAAAAAGTACCTTATGCCTGTCGACTTAAGGTACTTTTTGGCTTGTCGTAAATCAACCATTATGAGATCAATGATCGACCATTCTGACACTATTGAATAGCAGACTCGGGGCCCAGGCTGATAAAAAAAAGTATTTGTAAATAGTGAATACACACCAACCAATCCAGGCTAAATAATAATGACATAAGTATCAAAACCAAACAAACTTTTACTAACTATACATATCAAGATCCATGGCATTCTCTACCCAACCAATAATTAAAAAAAAACAATAAATATTCTAATAATTTTAAAATCGGGATTAGAAATTTGAAAAGCGAGTGCATTCCGAATTTAAATTTTGTTATGGAAAAATAATCGGCGCCAATTTAGCCATAGATAAACTGTTCTGTTTAATTGTTGTGTCTGTTTGAATGTTTTCTATGTACTTAATAAAACTATTGCCAATCCGCACTGGGCCCGCGTGGTGGATTATAGCCCATCCCTCTCCTAGAGAGGAGGCCTGAGTCCCTGCAGTGGGAACATTGTAGGCTGATGATGATGATGATGATGAATAAAACTATTCAGATTATTATTATAAAAGCTTAAAAAAATATTCTAATAAATGTTTATTCTATTTTACGCTAAAAACAATTTTATTTTAATTTCTGTCAATCGATTTCTTAAATTCCTTAATTTTATTACTCGAATTAATCGAAATTTACAAAAAAGAATCGATTAGGATAATCGCTTTCACACATCTTACCTAATTATTAAAAAAAAGAAAAAGAACATGGACGTCAATTTTGAATACAAATTGAGCTATGATGATGATTATTTCGTGATTATTGGTCCTGTATTAGTAAATTATGCTAAGATCTAGGCATTGTCATGTTGTGTATAATATTTCGAATGATATTTGTCATATTTGTTATTGAATCTATACGCGTCTATGTGATATAATTTGAAAAATAAAAATGTAAACAAACACGATTGGCGCAAAACTTTGATGATAGATGTTAAAATTAATCACTACCACTGCTTATTTAACATGATTTATGGATGAATTCGTCAGAAAATTAAACGACGAGTTATTCGATCTCAAATAGTGGAGCTTGAATATCCGAAAACCACATATTTTATGCTTTTTAGCCTCGGCCAGTACTGCCGTCAAAATGGCGATGACCGTATTTAAGTACTTTTATTTTCTATGGGTTAATTAAGAAACTTGCGCAATAAATACAGAATATTTAGTGGCGTTCACATATAAGCTTTTTATTCAACTCTCTTAATTAATACATACACATAGTATTTGACAAACAGAATAATAAATATTTACATAAATAATTAGGGTGTCGTATGACTTCACTGCTGGCCCCTAAAGGGGCCGATACCGAGCCAGCGTAGGTTTACGTGTCGAGCCCCTCAAGGGGCCTGTACCGAACTTTATGGTTAAGTAGTGAGTAGTACAGTACGCTCAAATTATCTTGGCAGCTCTGAACATAGGCTTTGCGAAATTTTACGCATGTAAACTTGGGAATAAAACTGTTATTGCCAGATAAACCAATACTTAAACGATCAGAAAATATCTAATTTAAACAGTGAGAAATACAAATAAAGTAAATATCATAACACTTTAATACATTCGTTGTAACAAAATGACCTGCACGAAGTTCGGAGCTGCCAAGATAATTTGAGCGTACTGTAGTTAGTATGCTTGATTTAAGTAGGGCTTTTCAAATAATTTATTATCTTGGCTTATCCAATTTGGTTGGAGTGTAGCCTTAGGGGCACTATGGCGCGAGGACTTAGAAAAATTTCGTGAAAAATAGTTTTTTTTTTTTTTTCGGAAATTCCTCATTTTTTTTCAGTTTCGGGTTGACCTTGACCATATAAATTATTTAGGTTCTGAGAACCATGGTCCTACGACGCACCCTTTCAGAGTTATGGTCCTACGAATTTTACTTCGTTTTATCTAGAATGCTCTATATTTCCAAAATGGTAGCTCGGATGAAAACTTTTTCGGAAAAAGAATTGTTGCTCTAGTCGAAAACTATGAGATGGTGAAAAAAACCGCGACAAAGAGAGAGAAAAAAAATATTTGCAAAATTTTTCTAAGTGTCGGTCGATCTTTCACCTTGAGTATCCTTAGGGGCGCGGGACTTAGCAAAATTTTCAAAAGTTTTTTTTTTTTCAAGATTTCGGCTCTTTTTATTGCAGCATCTTATTAACTTGGTCCATAGAAACCATCTAAGCTCCGAGACACATGGTCCTATGACGCACCGTTTCCGAGTTATGGTCCTATGAATTTTACTTCGTTTTATCTAGAACGCTATATATTTCCAAAATGGTGCGTCGTAGGCCCATGTGTCTCGGAGCTTAAATGGTTTCTATGGACCAGGTTAATAAGATGATGCAATAAAAAGAGCCGAAATCTTGAAAAAAAAACTTCTGAAAATTTTACTAAGTCCCGCGCCCCTAAGGATACTCAGCAAGGGCAAAGAAGGAACATGGGTTCGGTTTTTAGTCAGTAGAAGTCTGACACTCCCCTTCGCTCTGCCCAAGAGCGGGGGGGTCATTCGATGATTTTCCACCCACCAAAAAAAAAAAAAAAAAAAGGTGAAAGATCGACCGACACTTAGAAAAATTTTGCAAATATTTTTTTTCTCTCTCTTTGTCGCGGTTTTTTTACAACATCTCATAGTTTTTGACTAGAGCAACAATTCTTTTCCCGAAAAAGTTTTCATCCGAGCTACCATTTTGGAAATATAGAGCATTCTATATGAAACGAAGTAAAATTCGTAGGACCATAACTCTGAAACGGTGCGTCGTAGGACCATGGTTCTCAGAACCTAAATAATTTCTATTGTCAAGGTCAACCCGAAACAAAAAAAAAATGAGGAATTTCCGAAAAAAAAAAAAAAACAGGAAAATTTACTAAGTCCCGAAAATTTTTTTTAACTAAAATTTTTTTTTTTGTGTTTTCTTTGCTGCTCATAGTGCCCCTAAGCGTATACTCCAACTCCTAAAAATCCGCCCCTAAGACGACCCACTGACCTCCAATTTATGTAAACAATAATCTACTCAAGTGGTTATTTTATCGGGGCTGCGGGGTGTCTTAGGGCTACAAGTGGTTCTTATGAGATACCACAGCCCTGGACACAAAGGGCTAAGAAGGAACATCGGGTTTGAGATATCTTTATTTCCCAAAAGAACAAAAACACTAACCTACATGAGAAATATTATAACTAGATTATAAAATATTGTTTATACCATACCTACTCTAAAAAGCTTATTTTATTCTCGCAAAACAGTGAATAAAAAGGCCTTTTAATCACTGTTTTGTTTTTATTCACTGTTTTGGTGTTTGAATTTGGAACACAAAAATATATCCGGTCTCTATTTCAATGCTTACACAAACTCCTTGCGCTAAGATTTGAAATTCAAAACTCTTTGGTGCAAATAAATTCTCGAGATTTGATTGGTCGGTATTTGCGACAAGGAGACATTAGACATTAGACATTAGATTAAAAACTGTTTTGTGTTCTTTGCTGCCTTTATAAAAAAAAATATTGAATTGGCGCCATCGGACACAAAGTTTATAGTGCGCGCGGAACTAGTTGGCCGCGCCTTATGTTTTTGTTTTTTATTTAAGTATTCTTTTCAATAAGGGCCGATTTTTCAATCCCCAGATAAACAGTCAGATAGAGTTTATTCGACAGATAACAAAATATTGCATTTTTCAATCGTCAGATAGGCTCCATCTGGCCGTTAACGGCCCTAACTGACGAATAAATCTATCTGCTCTTTCGACGGCCAGATAAACGTCTATTCAATAGATAAAACTAGATCCGTTGAAGTTTAGTTTGAGGTAATTTCTTCTTTTCTCAAAGAAATATTAAAATTATGGAAATTTTCGATACTAATGATGATATATATGCCAATTAAAGAAGAGGCTATATATAATGTTTGAATATTTAAATACTGAAAGGAAACAAAGAGTAATCAGACCAAGGCCCGACCAGTTTGCTATGTGGGATTTCTTTCTAAAGAATACAGTTGTAAATTTTAATTTCCCTAACAATATTAAGTACCTACTCTCATTTTTCACAATACATTTGTGTTTGTCGACTAGACTAATTAGTAATTCTACTTCAGCAGTATTTAAATTAGCGTCGTGCTGTCTTTTCTTTGATTCCATTATTATAAAAATAATTAACTCAAACTCTTAATTGCATCCATGTGTTAAAAAGTTGTTTCATTACATTCAGTTCCAACACGAAACCCGGATAAGCCACAAATATAATTACTATTACCGCTAGTATTATATTATCTGTGCTATTACAGACAATATTACTAGCAATAAGTTTATATAATAACAAGTCACTGACAATAAACCAAACTACAAAAACACGGCACACGAGAAAGAGAAATAAAAGATGCACCACCAGATGTAGAGGTAATAAACGAATGTCGAAGCATTTGCTATCCTTTTCTAACACGCTTTACACCGTATGCGTGCTTCGCGCTCACACAATATTACAGTGAAGTTGGCAACAAAAATCCTCAGATAACTACTCGCCTGCTATCTGGCCATTGAAAAATGCAACAAGTTTATTTGTCTTTTTATCAATCAGATAAGTTAATTCGCTAGGTAGTTATTCGTCGAGTTATTCGATGATTGAAAAATCGGCCCTTAATTGAACAATTATTGTTCACGATATCTCGAGATTGGTCATCACTGTCTAATTATAGTCTCCTGTGCATTGCGAGCTGTAGGCAACCCGCCCCCTCACCCCTGTCGCCACCTAAGGCGCGGCCAACTAGTTCTGCGCACACTATAGTGAATTATGTCTTTTCTCGTAGTCATGGTATAAAGTATAGTATGCAACTCTTGAATAAAGTACGAATTTATATCGAGGGCCATGAATCACTCGCGTCGTTCAGGATTCTAACAGTTGAATCACTCGCTGCGTTCGTGATTCAATCATTAGAATCCTTCACTTGCTCGTGACTCATCTACGGCCCTCGCTTTAAATCCGTCCTTTATTCATTAGTTGCATAATATACTATTATATGTCGTCGCTTCATTGCTCAGATATAATTTAACCATGTAGTTCCCTTTAACCTACAGGCAACTTCGCACGATTTTAAAAGTAAGTCTATTTACTTACAACAAAACGCAACTTAATGTGCAGTATCGAAACGCAGCCCCTCTCAACTCTCCGGCTTTGACAGCTGCCGCTCATGCGTCATTCCTTTTTCGTGCGCGGCAACGAACACAAGTTTACAAAAAATATAATGCCGAAACGCAGTGCTCAAGAAGATATTTCCACTTTACGACAAGAACGGAAGCGTCGAAGGATTATAATTTATAGTGATTCTTCGTCAGATGACGAAAATATAGAAGGTAAGAGTGCAATTTATTACTACCCATTCTACCTCCCATTTTACATATAACATATTTGCACGGGGATTGACTGCGAGTCAATAACTGTGATAAAATTATATACATCGGGGTTGACTGCGAGTCTCCAACGATGCATCTAAGCAAAAAATTCGTGCAATCAGATACTGATATACACGACCGTTTACTACACGGGGATTGACTGCGAGTCAATAACTGTAATAAAAATTATCTACATCGGGGTTGACTGCGAGTCTTCAACGATGAATTTAAACAGAAAATTCGTGCAATCAGAAACTGATATACACGATCATCTGCACTTTTTGTCCGCGAGTCAATTTTTTCGTCTACCCTCAAATTCTTCACACCTTAAAATACAAATTGTATTTTTTAGGTAATGAAGACCAACCGACGCAAGTAGACTCTGGAGAGCTACAAGACCAGGCAGCGCCACATTCAGCGCCTTCAGAGCCTTTACCAGAGGCAAATGAAAATGAGAGGGTTCTGGCTGGCCCGCCCGAGATCCAGCTAGATCCGGAGTTGCTGTCTGCCTTAGGAGAATCCACGTCTGACACGCCTGTCTTTGGAGAAAAAATCGTCGGTAATTTAGCTCAGCTTTGGACACCATTGTTAATCAAAGGTATGCCCAAAGACGTTAAGGAAAAAATCCTCAAAGAACGAGATTATTTAATACCCGATAACTGCAAGCTGCTACAAGCACCAAAATTAAATGCCGAAATTTCGGCAGCGGTCCCGGATATGGTGCGACTCCGGGACAAGAGCTTAGTAACATATCAGCAGCAGCTAGGCACTGGCATCACCGCCATTAACCGGGCAATGGACATACTTTTACATGGCGATAACAAGATTCATGCAATAAAGCATTTAAGTAATGCTTGCAGGTTCTTGTCTGATTTACATGCGGCGTCTACACAGAACCGAATAAAGCTGATTATGCCGAGCTTGGATAAATCCTTTTTACATGTTATTCAAGACGCAGAACGTGACGATACTCTATTCGGCAGTAAACTGTCCGATAAGATTAAGGCAGCAAAGGCCATTGAGAAACAAGGCCTGCAAATTAAGAAGTTTCCTCAGAGTTCAAAGGCTTCTGCGTCCTCTCATCCGACGGGTACGCGCTTTACTCAACAGGGAAACTGGCAAGCCCCTCCTCGCTACCCGTCGAACAGGGGGGGGCGGGGAGGGTTCAAACGACCGCCGCAGCCGCCGACCTCGACCCGCCGGCCATACTCCACACCAGCAACGAAAACTTCGAACCAGAGCCAGTCCAAGTCCCGTGCAACGACACATTAGCACAGACACAGGTACATGCCGGTCGAATAAGTCATTTTTATAATTGTTGGCTTAACATAACTAATAACAAAAATATCTTACAATGGGTCGATAGTGGGTTCAATATTCCATTTTCTAAAGAAGTTGTACAATATAATGTACCTAAAAATACAATATTATCGAAAATTGAAAATCAGGAGATGGCTAATGCTATCCAGAAACTTATAGATTTAGGAGCCATTGAAAAACGTGAACCCACAATTGATCAATTTATTTCAAAGATTTTTCTAGCGCAAAAATCAAATGGCGGTAAAAGATTCATTTTGAACCTGAAACCTTTGAACAAATTCATTTCAAAATCCCATTTTAAAATGGAAGATTTTCGTACTGCGAATAAACTCATACCCCAAAATGGCTACCTAGCTACAATCGATCTAAAAGAAGCATACCTTCTTATACCTATTGCTATAACAGACCGTAAATACTTACGTTTTCAATACGAAGACTCTTCAGGTAATTTGATTACCTACGAGTTCACTTCAATGCCTTATGGCCTATCTGTTGCTCCACTTGTATTTACGAAAGTGATGAGAGAAGTACTAGCCTTTTTAAGGGGTCGCGGGTATCAATCGGTGATTTATCTCGACGATATACTCTGTATAGGTAACGATTACGAAAGTTGTATGGAAAATGTAAATGAGACCCTGAAACTATTGCAATGCCTGGGTTTCATAGTCAATTATAAAAAGAGTTGTCTAAAACCACAACAAATATGTACATTTTTGGGTTTCAATTTTAATACTAAAAATTTAACGATATCTTTACCATCAGAAAAGCAGAACAATATTGCGCAGTTACTTAAAAAGTTTTCTAAATTACCGCGTTGTACAATACGACAATTTGCTCGACTCATTGGGGTCCTGGTCGCTGCATGTCCAGCAGTTAAATACGGCTGGGCACATACTAAGATCTTAGAAAGGCAGAAATATCTAGCCTTATCAAAAAACGATAACGACTATGAGGCAAAAATAACACCAGCGGTTGTTATTCTAGACGACATTAATTGGTGGACCCAAAATTTACATCACTCATTTAACCCTATGAGGTACAACAAATTTAAGCTAGAAATTTATACAGATGCGTCGGGAACCGGTTGGGGAGCAGTTTATAAAGATAACCGAGCACGTGGTCATTGGAAACCTTGTGAACAAAATCTTCACATTAACCATTTAGAGTTAATAGCCGCCTTCTTAGGGTTAAAATGTTTTGCCCAGAAGGAACGTAACTGCTCAATTTTGTTGCGCATAGACAACACCACAGCCATTAGTTATATCAATCGCATGGGTGGAATTCAATTCCCTCATCTAAATGAAGTAGCTCGCGACATATGGCGTTGGTGTGAGGAGCGAAACATCTGGATATTTGCCTCCTATGTGAATACAAAGGACAATGTCGCTGATGCGGAATCCAGATTTATCAACCCGGATACAGAGTGGACGCTATCTCAAAATGCTTTCCAAATTATAGTTCAACATTTTGGCCAACCCGACACTGATTTGTTCGCCTCTCGCACAAACGCCAAATGTGCTAAATTTGTTTCCTGGAAACAGGATCCAGATGCGATTGCTGTGGACGCTTTTACGATTGATTGGCAGAATATAAACTTTTATGCTTTTCCCCCGTTTTCTTTAATACTAAAATGTATTCGCAAAATTATAGACGACAAAGCAAACGGAATTCTAGTTTTTCCCCACTGGCCATCCCAACCATGGTATCCCCTGATACAAAGCATATTATTATCTAATATCGTGTTTTTACCTCCAAGTAAATATCTGTTAACTTCTCCTTTCAGAACGCGACACCCTCTGCAAGCGAACCTTACGCTGGGTGTCGCGAGACTCTGCGGCGCGCTTTCCTCGGGAGAGGTTACCCACCTGAATCCCTGAGCTTGTTACTGGCGTCTATCTCCGACAACACTGCTAAACAGTATAATACCACATATAAGCTGTGGTGGCAGTTTTGTGATACGAACAACGTCGACAGGTTTGAGCCGTCAAAAATGTCAGTATTATCTTTTTTATCTAAATTATTTGACGATGGTTGCTCCTATGGCAGTTTAAATAGCCATCGTTCTGCTCTGTCATTGCTCCTAGGTAACAATATCGGGTCTGATGAGTGTATAAAAAGGTTGCTCAAGGGCGCATACAAATTAAAACCAAGTACCCCAAAATATTCTCATATTTGGGATCCTCGTATTGTTTTAAATTATATTTCGAATTGGTTTCCTAATACCGGTCTCAGTTTCGAAAAAATAACGTTAAAATTAGTAACTCTTTTAGCAATTTGCACAGCCCACAGAGTCCAGACTTTAGGTCTCATCAGACTCGAAAATATTACAATATCAGAGCAAGGAGCAAAAATCGATATTACCGATATTATTAAAACATCGGGCCCAGGTCGGGAGCAACCACTGCTGCTACTTCCGTATTTCAAAGACGATATCAGCATTTGCCCTGCGTCCGTTCTCAAGGACTATATTTCGGTAACACGAAGTAAGAGAACGGACAGCACGGGTCTATTGATACTGACATTTAAACGACCTCACAGACCTGCCAGCAGTCAGACCATCAGCAGATGGATTAAATCAGTGTTGTCGACGAGTGGAGTGGACGTGTCGGTGTTCAGCGCGCACAGCACGCGGCACGCCGCCACGTCCGCAGCGCGCTCGGCGGGCGTCAGCATTGATGTCATTAGGAAAGCTGCCGGCTGGCAATCTACCTCTGACACCTTTGCCCGCTACTATAACAGACCAATTATAGATTCCGGCGTCTTTGCAAGATCCGTATGCTTGTCGTCTCAAAACCAATAATTATATAATTATTTCTCAGTTGATTAGATTATGGAAAAGATGTCCTTTTTTGTTTTTCAATTGAAAGTTGTGAACTTTAATAAAAAACTCATTTAAACGTATTATGTGTTTTATTGGCAGCAAAACTTTCTGAAGCTCTGAACATCTACATGGTTAAATTATATCTGAGCAATGAAGCGACGACATATAATATATGATCAAACGAACTTCTCAAGTGAAGTTCGATCGTTATTATATGAGTCGCTTCATTCGAAGATATAATCTCCCGCCCGCCCTTGATTACCCAGGAAAGTTTTGCAATCTCTGAAAAGAATGACGCATGAGCGGCAGCTGTCAAAGCCGGAGAGTTGAGAGGGGCTGCGTTTCGATACTGCACATTAAGTTGCGTTTTGTTGTAAGTAAATAGACTTACTTTTAAAATCGTGCGAAGTTGCCTGTAGGTTAAAGGGAACTACATGGTTAAATTATATCTTCGAATGAAGCGACTCATATAATAACGATCGAACTTCACTTGAGAAGTTCGTTTGATCATATATTATCTTACGTACCTACAGTATTAACTACAAAAAAAAAAGAATACACCGACAATATACAAAATAAAATTATTTTCCTATGAGTGTAGGACACTCCTTGAGCGGGAGGAGTCATTTGATTATTACTCAGTATGTGATTGATTTGAATAAGCACATTTATTACTATTATACTTATTATTGTCATTCAACCTATTAACTATTGTTGTAAGCTTTCTATTATTTTGGCACTGCTAATGCATTAATGGCAGTCTCATAATTACAAAGCCATGTGATAAAGCTATCAGTAGCTATTTCACGTAGCCCATAAATCAGGGATGTGCAATTGTGTCATTTCATCCTTGGCCTTGTTATGCCTATTACAGTGGATGCGGCCAAGGCTGATTGGTGTCGGATATGATTCATCAGGTCACAAGTGATTGTTATCTATAATGATTTCGTCCTCGCCTAGGTGCAATGTTAAACTTTGAAATCAATGTACTTATAAAAAGGAATATTTTTTTATTGATATAGGTACTAATTGATATTATTATTCCCTATATTTATTTTTAAACAAAAATACAGTTTCAAATAATTCTTATACAAACAATAAAAAAAAATTTAAAAGTATAAAAAAAATCCCTTCATCTGTTTAGGAGTTATGAGGGAACAGAGAAACGGCTTTTGGGCAGTCGGGTAAAAATACGAGCCGTGTCCAGGAGTACCGCTCTCTGCATCAAGCCCTTAATCCAGCTGCCTAACGAGAGCCTCCTCAGATGTTGGTCAAGGCTCTTGGCAATTAAGCCATTGGCTGTAACGACTATCGGCACAATGATCGCTGAGTCCACACCCCACATGTCGATAAGTCGACAACCTCGCGAGCCAAGTCAAGATATTTGATTTGTTTATCTTTCTCAGCTTTCACGAGGTTCTCGTCATGCGGGCCCGTTATGTCAACAATCATTGCACGCCGCTCTGATCGATCCACCACCACTATATCAGGCTGATTGGCTACAATAGTCCTGTTAGTGATGATGGATTGATCCCAGTACAATGTGATACTGCCATTTTCGGGAACTGGGTCGGGCACATACCTGTAGTACGGCACTTCCGATTCTACAAGGCTGTATTTTAGAGCAAGTTGCTGGTGGATAATCCTGGCTACAAGTTTGTGTCTATGCAAGTACTCTCCGTTAGCCAGACGAGAACATCCGGAGAATCGGAGATAATGTGACGGATTGATTTGCCCGGACGGTGGCATTCCCGACATAATGTCAACCGTGCCGTCCTTCACAATAAATCTCCGGTAGTTATTCGTCATTATAACTTCATCCATAACTGCACAGACAAAACCTTCGGGTTTCTCCGAAGAGTTCCCCGGATCGTAGCCAGGCTACAGATGCTAGGAAGTCTACATCGGGCCCGTGTAGGGCCCCGAAAAAGCGTCTGTGAAGCTCCTCACTTTGCCATACCTCCATGCGGTCGTTAGTTTCAAGCCCTACAGGTTTGCGCCAGTTCTCTTTAGCCAAGGAGAGCGATGAGGCCCTTGTCCACCGCGACAACATCTATATTATTATTATTTTTATAAGCCTGTATTGTCCCACTAGAGGGCAAAGGCCTTCCTGCCCTCCTTCCACTTTTCGCGATGTAATGCGATTTATAATTGACTAGTGACCCGCCCCGGCTTCGCACGGGTACAAAAAAGGTATTAAAACCTTCCTCTTGAATCACTCTATCTATTAAAAAAAACCGCATCAAAATCCGTTGCGTAGTTTTAAAGATTTAAGCATACAGACAAACAAACAAATAAACAAACAAACAAACAAACAAACAGACGCGACTTTGTTTTATACTATGTAAGGATATACTTTATCTTATCCGATATAATCACGTGTTTAATCTCAAATTGTATAAAATAACTATACAATTTCCATTCATAACAAATTGGGTATATGAGAAACATAATTATTTAAATAAGAAATAGGAAATACCATTGTAAACTGAGAACACAATAGTAAAACATTTAGCAGTACAGTACAAGATCAGTTGAACTACGTTCCATTGTTCGTTTACTAATGTTTTGTAATTGCGTGCTCATCGCTTCCCAGATGCAATATAGACACTATAGTCAGTATTCACTGCGTAATATTGAGTTAAACCACAACAATAAACTGTGTTAAGAGCGTATGCTACCTCAGATTAGCAACCCTATTTGTGGTGGTTCAAACTTCGCTTGTAGTACTGTGAGAATAAAGTTCTAATCAGCTTGCACTACAAAGCGGTTGTTACGTCTTTCGCTGCGGCCGAATAGTGGTATTTTGCGATTTACAGAAAATCTATTGATTGGACTAAAAAAGTAGAACACTATGACTTTAGTTTGTTGCTTGTAGAATTATTTGGCAAAAAAATCAGAACGATGACATGTATTATAATATGGTTTTTACTAGTTATAAGAAATTTTTAGAGGTATCTTCGCGATTTTTTTCTATCGAGCAAAGTTAGTTGTATTATGTTTTCACAACACTATGGCACTAGCATATATCCTGAAGAATATCATATATTTTTCTGATGTTGATTACTGCAGTGAATCATATACTTTTACGCATTATAAATAGTGCAAAACCAATTTTTCTATGAAAATATGTGATTTTTGTAACTTTTGTAACAACAAAAAAAATGTGATATTGAATGCATAAACGGAAACATTGCAAAATTATTGCATACTAGCGGACGTCCCGCGGCTTCACCCGCGTAGATCCCGTTCCCGTGGGAATACAGGGACAAAAAGTAGCCTATGACACTCAGCAATAATGTGGCTTTCTATTGGTGAAAGATTTTTTTTAATCGGTTCAGTAGATCCCGAGATTACCCCTTTGTTTTTTTTTTGTTGGGTGGAAAATCATCGAATGACCCCCCCCCCCCCGCTCTTGGGCAGAGCGAAGGGGAGTGTCAGACTTCTACTGACTAAAAACCGAACCCATGTTCCTTCTTTGCCCTTGCGCCGAGGCCACGTAATCTAGTACAAAAATCCGCGGCCCCGACGGGCGTCGGCCCTTGCGGGCCCCTCCTTGCTGACATCTCTTTGAGGCGTGCGTGGAACACGAACGCGCCGCCGACACGGTCTGTTGCCGTCATGACGACGGCCGGACGGCGAGCTAGCCCATTACTCACCGTCCACAGGCCCGCGTCTACGGTGGCCGGAAGCCATCACGTGGCCCCCGACGCCCGGAGCGCCTTCCGCGGCGGCTGGGACGTTGAGAGGTTCTCTCCCTCTCTCGTTCCGCCACCTCCTTCGCTAGCATCACTGCTTCGAAGAAGGAGGCGACGGCGTCCCATTCCTCCTCGCCCCGGACCATGGCTTGCACCAGGGCCGGACCGAGATTACCCCTTACAATTTAACAAATACACAAACTTTACTTTTTTTTAGGGTTCCGTACCTCAAAAGGAAAAAACGGAACCCTTATAGGATCACTTTGTTGTCCGTCTGTCTGTCTGTCTGTCTGTCAAGACCTTTTTTCTCAGGAACGCGTGGAGGTATCAAGCTGAAATTCATATCAAATACTCAAGTCTATGGTCTCTTGGAGCTGTGAAAAAATCAAACTTCTAAGTCGACGCGATCAAAAGATACTCCCGTTTATGCCGCAAATTTTCGACACTCGCAAGGGAATCAAAACCTACAGGGTACTTCCCGTGAACTCAGAATCTTGAAATTTGGTACGAAGCAACGTCTTATAGCATAGATAAAGGAATAATTACGAAAACCATAAATTTTTAGTTACATCACATAATATATTTTTTTACGGAACCCTCGGTGCGCGAGTCCGACTCGCACTTGGCCTATTTGGCCCTTTTGCCTATGCATGGCTCTTATTTAGTCCTAGATTATACTCAATAACTCTTAACATGCCTAAGAGATAA
Source organism: Diarsia mendica (assembly GCA_949316265.1). NCBI lineage: Eukaryota > Metazoa > Arthropoda > Insecta > Lepidoptera > Noctuidae > Diarsia > Diarsia mendica. The sequence goes on from OX438917.1 coordinate 3,197,642, forward strand.
CATAACAACGTTCTTGGAAAGTTGTAGTCTCGTAACAAATAATTGCACGGTCAAATATACCTACTTTGTTAAAAACAACAACGAACATACCTACTAAAGTTGACGTTATTATAATCTTAGTGTGACTCATAAATATTCATTACGTGTTGTCGGTACAAAGATCCCTTAGATAATACATAAGAATGAACAAAATCGCGCCACTAGGACGTAACCACGCATTAGTTATCAATTATCATCGTAGTAAGACAAGTACGTACGTCTAATGCAATTAGTCATGCCATTGTGTAAAATGCGAAATCTTAACATAAGCAAACTAGTCATGCCATTGTGTAAAATACGAAATCTTAACTTAAGCAAACAAAAAAAAAACTACACAGTACTCAGTACTTTCACAATTTATCGTCGGCTCATACGCCATTTGTCAGGTTAATTTTGTGGGGAATACATAAGATAGTTCTCAGCTTTAATCGTTTAGTGATAAGAATTCTATCATACGATCTGGTTAATCGATGCAGCTCGCTCGATTGGTACATTTACTCAAGCAAAATCTTGTTACTCATCTGATAAGGATCATAAACAGCTTTGGTTATCGTCAATTCGTGTTGATATCGCTGTTATCATTTTACAGTAGAGACAGCGATCTTTTCGACTGAAAGAGTGGTTTGTAGAACTAAAAAATAGTATTTTAAAAGTATTGATTTGATTGTAGTTCATAAAGCAACAATAGCTATTTAGTTAAACTGTGGACGCTTGTCGCTTAGATAAAGATAAACAATGGATTTACATAATTTTTTATGTGAAATTGAATCTACATAGATAGCTATGAAATTGTGGCACATTACTCACATGGTGTGTAGTTACTGTTTTGATTTTGATATTTTATTGGTTTTAGCTGAAACAAATTAATTAGTGAATTGTTGTGTGAATTATTAAATAAAACAAAAACATTGTGGGTACACCCACACACAAAAATATTGCAACCTAGTGTCGAATGGCTAGTTTTATCGCACAAGGCTATCTCAACCAGGGATGTTGCGAATATTCGAATCCGCATCCGCAAATGCGGAGCTTCCGCATATATTTGAACCAGGGATGTTGCGAATATTCGAATCCGCATCCGCAAATGCGGAGCTTCCGCATAGATTTGAACATTCGCATCCGCATCCGCATCCGCAATAATCATTGCGAATATTCATGCGGATGCGAATGTCATACAAGTTGCGGCAAGAAAGAAATTGGGCCAGGCCGGCGAATGGCGCGTGCCGTTTCGCATGTGACAAATGACAATGACCAATGGGAGCGAAGAAAATGGTGACAAGATCCAACGCGTTTGTTGTGGTGCATCATTTGTTTCTTGTAAATAAATTTTTACGTGTTTGTTTGCGCTGTATTAATATTATTATTACCGTCGTATTGTGTCGTTTGTCGTATTAATTGTCGTGATATTTCGAGTGTTGTAGTGAGTTGTGAATTGTGATTGTGATGCAGTGATCATGTGTAAATAATTATTTTTGGGAAAACTTTATATTAGTCACACTAATCTAAGACTACTGTAGGCATAGCTCAGCTTGTTTCAATCGCCAGGTCAATTCCATTATTTTACACCGATAATACGTTTTATTGTTGATAAAATTTATTATTATTTTAACAAAATTCTTAATTTTTTAGCGTGGTTCCCGTAATTGATAGATTACCTAACTAGTTTAAAAGAAAGTTAATGTCACCACCGACAAAAAGTACCTAATCTAGGGAATCTAATTCTTCATTCATATACCTACTTATTTTTATTTTTTTTACTTCATTTATATAATTTCTTAAACATTCGCATCCGCATCCGCATCCGCGGATGTGAGGCTTCAAAACTCCGCATCCGCATCCGCATCCGCGGATGTCAAAAAATCGGCATCCGCAACATCCCTGATTTGAACATCCGCATCCGCATCCGCATCCGCAATAATCAATGCGGATATTCATGCGGATGCGAATGTCATACAAATTGCGGCAAGAGAGAAATTGGGCGAGGCCGGCCGGCGAATGGCGCGTGCCGTTTCCCTTGTGACAAATGAGTTCAAATGACCAATGGGAGCGAAGAAATTGGTGACAAGATCCGACGCGTTTGTTGTGGTGCATCTTTTGTTTCTTGTAAATAAATCATTACGTATTTGTTTGCGCTGTTGATTACTTATCGTATAGATTGATATTGCGAGTGTTGTCGTGAGTTGTGATTGTGATCATTGTGTGTACCTAAATAATTGTTTATGGGAAAACTTTATATTAGTTACACTAATCTAAGACTACTTTAGTCCTAGCCTAGCTCAGCTGATTTCAATCGTCAGGTCAATTCTATTATGTTACACCGGTAATACGTTTTATTGTAGGTAAAGTTCATAAAACAAAATTATTTATTTTTCAGCATCTATATAGTTAATTAACAATGTCACCACCGATACAAAGTACCTAATCTAAAGAATGTTTTAATAATTCTTCATTCATATACTTCATTTTTTTTTTACTTCATTTGAAAATATCTTAAACATTCGCATCCGCATCCGCATCCGCGGATGTGAGCCTTTAAAACTCCGCATCCGCATCCGCATCCGCGGATGTCAAAAAATCGGCATCCGCAACATCCCTGATCTCAACCTTTGAATAGACTAAAAGAAAGATGTTTATATAATTATTAGGGGCAATAGTTCAACTCTACTCGTCCTTGAATTTAATTACCAGCGGTGGCCTGCGTTGCCAAGTTGTTTTTTATGTATTTGATTCCTATTATTAAATTGAGGCTAAAATCAAAACCATTGATACTCATATTATTATGTCCACATCTTTACCTTCAAATACCTCGGTAACATGACACTTTGGGGTACCGTGTTACTGGACATTTTTTGATTGTCCATATTTCCTCTATCCGAATATACCACTTTCATCGTTGGCCGCGATTTTGTAAAAAAAAAAAACAAAATGACGGTGGGTCGATATGCCAGCTCCCATACAAAAAAGTTCAAACCCCTTTATCTATCTAAATAAAAGGAGAACTGACTGACTGACTTAACAACGTACAGCCGAAACTACTGGGGCTAGGAATGTGAAATTTTGCACACGGCTTCCTATTATAATGTAGGGGAGCACTAAGAAGGGGTTTTTGGAAATTTAACCTTTAAGGGGGATGAAAGTTTGTATGGAAAATCGTACTTTTGTAGTTGAACCGACATCCACGCGGGCGAAGCCGTGGGCAAAGTGCTAGTGCATGTATAATTTTGTTGTCGGCCAGTATGCTCGGTCCCTATTTCTCCAGTGTTTCAAGTGCCATGTAAACATAAATATTACTGGTGAGATATGGGTGTACACCGCTGCCTAAGCCGACGGCATTTCTTATTATGTTAAAAACTAGTCTAGTTGAACGTGAGGAAGGCTCGCAATTGCCTGGACAGCGCAGATTCGCGATGATTGGCTTCCTTCCGCTTTGATGCGTTCAATAAAATTCCTGAGTGACCTGGCACTCTGGCAGGATGTCAGGTGATCAGGTCGCTAGTTGAATGTCAATGTTAGGTCATTCTTTTCATTCAATTATGTTGTTTTGCTTCTTGCGTGTACGTATGTCCACCGAAACTTCCGTCTTTTTAGCACTAGGATTTTGAGAATAACGACAAGCACATTGCATGCTTGTCATAAAACTGCATGTGACCTCATAAGCATAGCATTTCTGCTTATTAAATATTGTTTTTTTTATTTGTATCTTGCGTGCGTAAATCTGCGAAACATGTGGGTTAATGTTTCTCAGATTTAGAGTCGTGGACTAGTGTTATCAACTACTTAATAGTGTCACTGACACAAAACAAATTCAACACAAACACAAACATTTGTGTTGTCATATCACAAAATGAACACGCTTGTTTTTGTTACAGATTGGTGAACAATGTTTGGGTTGCTGCTGAGTTTGCTGGGCGTCATTGGGCTGAGCCCAGTGCCCTATCTATCCTCAATAATAGGCGCCACGGAGCCGGAGCCACTGAAGCTGCTAATATCTATAGTGCTGGGATACCCGCTAGCGGTCATCTACCATAAATATGTGAGGCAACATGTGCAATACAGGAACTTTTATTTCATCCTGACCGGAGTCGACATGGCATTCTACAATTTTGGTATCTCAATGTACCATAATGCAATTCCTGCGATAGCAATTTATTTAAGCACAAAAATCCTTGGTGCTGGAAGAAACAACGCGATAGTGACGTTTGCGTTTAACATAACGTACCTGCTGGCGGGCTACGTGGTGACCGAGTCGGAGGACTACGACATCACGTGGACGATGCAGCACTGCGTGCTCACGCTCAAGCTCATCGCGCTGTCCTTCGACCTGTGGGATGGCCAGAAGAAGCTGAAGGGAGAGGAACTGTCCGCGAACAATAAACTGACGGCTCTGGAGAGTGAGCCAACATTGCTGGAACTGTTCGGATTCGTTTACTTCCCGGCGTGTTTCCTTGTCGGACCCATATTCTCTTTCAGGCGCTACAAAGATTTTATTTCCGATAAATTCCCATTAGAAAGGGATGCTGCTGTATATGAGGCACAAGCTGTAAAGAGGATGATTCAAGGAATACTCTACTTGGCGGCTTATCAAATTGGAGGTAATTCTTTTAATAAAACATATCAAAACATACGAGGCTTGGCCATGTTATGAATTGAATACCCTTTCATATTCAGTAAACAACATTTTCATAATTTTGTTTGTTCTTGCTAAATATAGAATCAGAAAATGGAGCTAATTTTGCATATCTGAATATGTACATGTTTTTCTCAACTGGCCTTATAGCCTGGAAGAACCTACCTACATGATAAATGATTACTAACCACTTGATGATAATTCAATTCTTTTCTTTTGTTTCAGTGAGTGTGTTCAGTATGAAATATATGTTATCGGACGAAGGGGATCGGACGGGGTCAAAATAATATGATTCTGCTTAGTCCGTAAGTTAGACTATCGAAAAATATTGAATACGTGTTTTTTGTTTTATCAAATCAATAAAAAATGACGAAGATAAAACGCGTCAAAGATCTTGGAGTGGGGCTTGAAACGTCACTTGTGTCGTCAAAATGTACAATCATATGACGTCACACGAGTTTTCGAAGCACTGTATCGTCTTCATTTTAAGTTTGTGTGAAAAAAGAAAAAATACGTGTCCAATAATTTTTGGAAATCTATCTGACGGACTAATTAGTTTTTTTTTGTCCGATCCCCTATTCTGTATTGTATCGCAACTTCTACTGCGGACTTTGGGCTCATTTCGCGCTCTACAAATACATTTCCTGCTGGCTACTTACCGAAGGTAAACACACTATCATTATTCATTTATTATTCATATATTATTCTTATCATGTTCCACACATCTCGTTAAAACTGGTACTGTTACAAAATATTTCAACATTTGGGATGGTTTGATGATCATGCATTCATAGGATGACCATGATATTCATTGCATAATAATTGCTAATCAGCAACAAAATGCGATTGCAATCAATTTTACGAAAAATCGTGTTTGGCTACTAACAGATTTTTTAAGGGCCTATGGTGAAAGCAAATCATGGTTCGATGGGTGGGGCTCGGTCGCGAATGGAGCGGCTGCGTTAGTGATATGATATACTTTATTCCATTCATTATAAATACATTGTTTTCAATTCGTCACCTTAAGGCGACATTAGCTGCCCGCGACCTTGAGCGCGCGTTTAACTCACCGCCTAAACAAATAAGGTTGAAAATGGCGATGCGTTTGATGCTCGTGACTGCCAAAATGAACGATAGTTCGCAGATTTAATTTATTAAAAAAAAAAATACGCCTTAATGTTAAAATATTTTTACATATGTCTTTAGTTGGTTAAATTTCCTTTCTGATAGTAAAAAAAAAAATAACAGTTGTCACTCAAAATATTGAGCATTTCGAGACGAAAAAGTTTTTTCGTGTGATTTTTTTGTGATTTTGTGATTTTTTTTTTCGAGGTTCTTGATTACTTTTAGAAAATATTTTTGCATAAGTCTTTTACCTATACATTTGACTATACACTGTATTTTTTTTTGGAATTGTAATAAGTAGCAATACGGCTAACTCTGCGACGAAAAACAGGTCGTTTTTACGGTGCCCCTTTGACTGCGCCTTAAGACCTCTTAATCCAGTTTCAAAACAATTCGTAATATATTGAATGGACAATGGTCGCACCGATTTGTTAATGTTTCTATACCAATCAGTGCGCTGATTTCAGTTTGCTTTTCATAAATTAGTTAATTCAAATTAAAATGGTTCTTTGTTACACAATGTAGCACCTGAATACTGTGCTGAATCTGGAACAGTCGATTGATTTAATTCTTAGTTCTTGTTCGTTAACGATGAGTGATTAGGTAGTTTGGTTAATTAGGCCGCTTCTTCGTCGTCTCCCCACTTAAAAAGAGCAAGCAGGCATTAGGGTGCTGCCTGTTGCAACTTTTGGCTTCCGAAAAATGATATTTCAAATGATTTCAACGAATGATCTTTGATGTTGACTATCGTTGGTTCCAGCGGCTTGCATCCGATTCGGTCTTTCGTACAACGGCACGCGCACGGCTGGTGACTCGGCCGTGAGCCTGTGGGAAGGCTGCAACAACATCAAGCTGCTCCGCTTCGAGAGCGCCACGCGCTTCCAGCACTACATCGACAGCTTCAACTGCAACACCAACCACTTCGCTGCCGAGTACGTGTACAAGCGCCTGCGCTTCCTCGGGAACCGCAACCTCAGCCAGCTCATCACGCTGGGCTTCCTCGCGGTCTGGCACGGCACGCAGTCCGGCTACTACATGACCTTCCTGAACGAATTCCTCATAATGGTTATGGAGAAAGATCTAGAATCTATGCTACTCAAAACTGAATTCTACCATAAGATGTGGAACAACGCTATCATCAAGTACCTCCTCTACATTATACTTAAATCATACACGATAGTATTCGTGGGCTTGAGTCTGGCGCCCTTCGATGTCAAGAGCTTCTCAAAATGGTGGACTGTCTATGCTAGTTTATACTTCTCAGGATTCATACTATTTGTGCCGTGGTCCTTTGTTTACAAGCCCCTCGTTAAGAAAGCCTTAATATCTTGTGGAGCCTATCCCAAAAAAGCACAATAATTGTAATTAGATAATCTTGTATTGGTTAGTTAACTTAGTTAATGCTTACAATCGGCGCATTTAGCATAATCGAATGTATTTGATCGAACAAAAATAATAATAATATATTTATAATAAATAATAATAATAAATAATAAATAAAAAACAAAAAATAATAATAATAAATAATAATAAAAAATAATAACTAATTATTATTAATAAATAATAATATTTATTAATAATAATATATTTATTACAAAGTTTAGTATTTGCATGTCATACATATCCATACATAATTTAAAAGAAATCGCCTAAGTACAATTCGGAGCTATAATAACACGCTGCACATGTATTCAGAGAATGTCCCGCGCTGGCAAGTCGCATATTGTGACTACCGGACGCAGTTTGTTTATTCTATATAGCATGCTTGCATGTTAGTTAAATGTACATTTTACTGTAGCAATTTACAACATTATTCTTATAATCGGACCGGGTCAGTAATCCAAAGAACACAATTATTATATCTCATAGACATTAGTTACAAAGTTTTATTTAATGTGATTGATGATAACAGGCAGGGCCTCAGCGTTTACTTCTAGTTGATATAGTGGTTTCAAGTTATATAGACTGGTCATCCTGACTAGACCTATTTAGATTAACGATTAAGGCGCGTACCGCAGAATACAGACGATCGATGGCAATTATTTACTCCATGACGAAACAAGACACTTCCGAGAAATACTTCCGACACAAATAATATAATATAATCACTGATATTCTCAATTTAATTGTATATTACATGTCTATTATACCACCTACTTCAATAGCCATAATAATATAAAGTAATTCGAAACCTCTGGGCTCAAAGGGTGTAAAGCACATTTTAGGTAACATCTAAAGTGTAATTTATATGCCCTTTACGTAAAAACACTACCCAACACTAACTTAAAGTGTGCTTTACGCCCTTTGAACCTAGAGGTATGTTCGATCATTTCAGTAGGTAGGTGGCATTGATTTTGAATTAAAATGTTTGCCCTATTACGCACATTTGGTCGACTGCTATTTCCAATATTGTACCCTAATTTTTATTATAGTTGTTTTGTATTGTAATGGAAATGCGTTCAATAGTTTTTGAGTAAAAGACTAATTCTTATTAGAGATTTTGAAAGAAAAAATTATATTTACTTAATTCATGCATTCACCCGACTTCCGAATAGCAAGCTGAGGGTTCGTTTGATGGTGGTTCGATTTTTGGTATCCTTTCAACTTACGACTTTCTATATTAAACGCATTTTTCCCACTTCTAAAATATTCTTGACTTATTTTTTGACTTGGCTTGGCCCCTTTTACATGAGGTTTGAAAATAACTGGTGAAGTGTGGGTGAACTATTAAGTACGCCTCTGCCTAACCGTTCGGGGATTACAAGCGTGATGGTATTTTTGACATCTCGCCTACTCCATCACTATTAATACCACCACCAGATTTCCACTTTCAATTCCTATCAATGATAAACTTCTTCCTTAAGAATTCTTCCCGCTTATCTCTTTTATGCAGATGATTGCATATTATGTGAATAATAAATGCGGCAACATTAATGTTTATCCTTCCTTAGTATTAGTACCTCTATTGATAATTTCTCATTTCCTACATACTCGATCAATTAATATGATCAAACTTTCACTATGTACAAGTTTAAGCTTTGGCCACACTGAGGAGTACCACACACGGCAGGCCGAGTGCACCGTCATAAGATTGAATTATTAAGTTAATCACGTGACTATTCGCACTTGTTTGAACTCCTTCATACAAGCTACATGACGCAATCGGCGTCCAAACGAAGTCAACATGGGATTCGCTTCAGTTTGCCTATACCTGACTACTTTAATCTTTCCTATGATCAAATATTTCGCAAAAATCCCTGACTCCCGGCTAGCGAGGAACTTCCACCTGACAAAGTTGCCTAGCTTATAATTATTAATTAGTGAGAGAGAAGTTAGTGTAGCGAGTCTTAGGTTAGATACTAGTCTGATTAAATAAATAATATTAAACACTGTTTTAAGCTTTCACGGTTCATAACTGTTCTATATTTAAAATGTAAATAATATTAATTAAAATAATTCAAGTAAATAGTGGAAAAGGGCTGTAATAGTTGTAGCCTTATTTTTACGATTGTTGCTTAGTTAGTAGTAAATAATAATCATACAAACCTGAAACCACCATGCCAGTTCAGCCTCAGAATGTATTATATGTCCGTAGTTAATTTATAGCCAGTAACATGTCTTTATGTTATACCCATACATCTACAGGCTCCAAGGAAATACATTGTGGAGTGATAGCCGGAGGTAGACAGGATCCGTTTTACGGGCTACCTACTTAATTTTACAAAAACCTACTTTAGCCTCCAATATGATGATGTGATCCTTATTCGTCGTGAGGTTTGAGTACGTAAATTTACAGAATGTAAGCTAATGCAAACTATGTAAAATAACTAATGCAGATAAAAATGTGATTATATTTTTTTTTAATTATTTGTGATTTAATATAGCTTATGATATACAGATTGAATATTTCAAGTGGGCCTAGATGGTCAAACCCGAAACAACGAGCAATAGCAAAAACTACTCAAAGAAGTCACGATTTGACCATACACGCCCATTTGAAAAGTTCAGCCTGTACATAATATTGAATTATGAAAATGTGTAGCTGCAAACATAAGACATAAGTGTTAATAATTATTATTTAGACCAACGTTATTCACGATTTTATAAATAAAATGTTATTATTTATTATGAAAGACATTGAGTTGTTATGATATTAAATGTACTTATATTCGAAAATTTTACAATTTATTGTCACAAAATAATCAAGCTACTACTGTTGTCATTGTATATGAAATGTAAAAATGTAATAGTTAATTTTTTATGTTATAAACAGTACATAATCGTACGTAACATCAGGCCAATTTATTTCGTTCAGATCGAGAATAGAGGAGACCAAACCTAAGTACTAAAAACTAATATAAAGTAGATTTTTGTAGATTGTCAAGAAGCAAACACCTTTAAATCTGGTTTGTACATTATAGTTTATTACAACAATAAAGAGAATAAAACTGAAAAGAAGAATTTCATTTTATAATTCGCTGTTTATTCAACTCGCTGATTGTCAACACAGGTCTACAAAATTTTGTAACAAGAAAAGTGGTTCCTAATTTGTAATTTCATGGTAATTTCCTACCTATCTTCATTACAACACTATAATTAATTTGATTTCATCAGGTTTAGTTTTGTGCTACCACAGAGTACTTTATGCTGTCTAAAGTGAGTTTTTTAATTCGGGAGACTAACGCCCGAATACCCGAACGTCACTCAATTATAAGTAGCCCTCAAAACTCGTGCTATCTCTGTCACTCTGCGTTAAAGTAACAAAGACAGCACGAGATTTAAGTGCAACTTAAAATTGAGTGACGTTCGAGTATTCGGGCGTAAATTACATAACATCATCATCTTCACCTATCTTCACCATCACCATCTTTTGTATTAGTGTTATACCTAGGTACGGTACCGGTTTCTTGAATCGTAACTTTTTATATTTATTAGACAATTTGAAAAAAAATTACCTACAGATGCTATCAGTGTGGTTCCCGTACACGATAAACCTTACAAATATTATGTTCACACTGAAAAGAAAACCGAATCTTCAACCGAGACGCCGACAAAACACGATTGTGTTTTAAAAACTGACATATCCAGACCTTCAATCTACAGGGTGCTGAAGGAGCACAAAGAGAATGAACATAATTTTAGCTCTCCGAAAATACCTGGCCCTAAATTAAATTTTAAAGACAAATTGGACGATTTCACTCTTTGGGCTATACGTCGAAAAGTTCATCAATTCTTTTATAGAAATTAATCTCTTTACTCAGGATAGCTTATTATAAAATTAAATAAAAAAACGATATTACTTGATTTTACTAACGGCAATTTACGGTAGTGGCACATCACGATTTGCAAAAAACTGACAACCCACGTCGTAGACAGAGAAAAGTAAGGACAATTGGCTCACCCATTTGAAGCTGGCTGGCTGACTGTGTAACTTGCTGCGAAGCTTGAAGAAATGATGTTCATGATGATGGCGTCACGTTGCTCGATCGATGCCTGCCCTGTGGTCCATTTCGGGGACACCAGTTTAAGGGTATGAAGAACGGGGGTATAAAGTTCTTAATTTCCTACAAAAATGGGCGGATCTGCGGCCTGGTGGACTACTGCCTGACAATTTGTATGGGGTTCTTCTCTATAGGATAACTTATAAATACGAGTAACTGCGCAATATAATGCCGGGTACACATTGGTGTAACGTAACATGAAATGTATATCTTACTCCCCTAGTTATTGTGTTACATGACATGTATTTCATGTTGCGAAGACGGATCATTCGTGTAATTTCGTGTTACATTTAACGTTACGTTACATCAATGTGTACCCGTCATCACTACTCGCTTAGTACTTTTGGAAGAGTCGTTAAAAGCATATTCCAACTGAAATTTAATTTAATTTAATTTATTTTAATTTAATTCGACGTTTCGTAGTTCCCTTTTTTCTTTTTGAATAATGCCTATAAAGCCAATCACCTTGTTTGTCATAAAATCAAGGTCTAATACTGAAGACACCGCTCTTTCATCGTTTTTTTTCAGCAATTTAAGTAAATAAAATATAAAAAAATGCTCAATTTTACGGCTTCCCAAATTCAAGGAGTTTTTAAGATTAAAAAGACACACACTCATTCTTAAAAAAATCAAGTCAATAATAATTGAGAGCTCCTCAGTTTTCGAGGAGCAAAAAGGGGAATGCAAAACGACGTTCTCTTCAAATGCTTTGGGATGAGCTTCAGCTCTTTCTATCGTACTCTACGAAGGCAGGTTTGACGCAGTGCGACGACAACAGTTTCATCAAATAGGTGTCTCGCAGGCCCTGTTCGGCCTGTTCCCTCTTAAGTTCGACATCCAAAAGGTAGTATCGTGGCATAGCCAATAACAGTGCAGTATCGTTTGGTGTTTTACACACACAGACACCATTTTTGCATCGTGTTGTATCGTAAAATTCGTAAAGCGATTGGTTACAAATAATTTATTTTGAAATTATTTACCGATGAAAAATAATTGTAATGATGTACAGAATAGAAGGTTATACCTACCCGTTTTTGCGTCTGGGTCCCTTTCTCCTGTATACTTACTATTACTTACGTCATGATCCATTCGAAGTCCATACCTGTCGCTAAACTGCGAACTAATAATTAGCAACATGTAATACAGGTGCACACGGCTACACATCAAGCTATACAAAACCAGTATAATCTGATCGTTCATTGTGCGAAAAGATCTAGTAAAGTGAGGCCAAGATTAACTGGTTTTGTATAGCTTGATGTGTAGCCGTGTGTACTACAATGTATGTTAATTTAAATCAGTTAATGTTAATCTTTTACCTAATTAAAGAGGACAGGTTTAACATGAAAAAAATATCAACAATGCGTAGTACACCATTTATTGGAATAAATATTATACTACTACTTACTATTATAATTATTTACAAAACAATTTTACGTACCTATGATAATTATGATACTCGTATAAAATACAACTTAAATATATTATATTATTATCATTCAAATTATTTTGGTTGTGGTGCTCAGATTATAGGCGTCGCGCCATGTAAAATACTGGTATTCTGACTATTCAGATGCATCCGGTAAGACTAGATGCCGATCCCAATAAAGTTGGGAAAAGACTAGGCAGATGATCATAATCAATAAACTTATTTTAGGATCTATATAGGTACAGTGTACAGTCGAACAAGCTAATAAGTATACAGGGTAGAGTTCTTTAGAATTCTAGAACACTGGAAATATTGATTGCAATTTTGATTTATTTTTAGTGTTTTGCGTTAAGCCACTGATGCCAAACGCTGTATCGTTTGATATCAGTCTCTAAATGTATCTGTATAATCTTAAAAGTAAATGCAAGTTAGCTGGCTGTATACTTATTAGCTTGTTCGACTGTACAGTGACTAGAATTTTATTATGTACTTATAAGTAATTCAAAGTTACAAGAATTTAAATAGGTAGCTTTGGTCTTGTTATACTTAGAATAGAATTACATAATTGACAAGATATAATTGAGATAAAGATTTTTACTTAAATTTACTTAGGTAAATTATAACATAGTAACCACAGCAGGTATAATAAATAATGAGATCAATTTATATTAAATTCAAAAGTAACAACTAGAATCGGTCAAAATATTCATACCGTGTCCTATTGTGTCGTGACGCGTCACTCGATTGAGACCAATGACATGGTTGGTTGGACTACCCACAGTAGGTAGGTACCCATCATCTCGTTGGTTTCTTTCAATTTATTACCTGTAAAACTCTACTTAGGCCGCCTTATTACAAAAGGTAGTTAAACCTGGTTTAACATAGACTTGGTTTATCTCGCATGCCGGCCGACACTTTCTTTTGAATATTTTTGAAGTGGACGTCATGCCAGATAAACCAAGTCTAAGTTAAACCAGGTTTAACTACTTTTTACTGGTACTGTTGATCTGCCGATACAATATTGAGATAAGGAGGAATGAGCCAATAAAATTATCGTGAGTTTTGAGTAAGAATGTGGGTGGCTACTGGCTGGGTGGCGACAAGAGTAAAGGAAGACCAAAGAAACGATGGATGGACTGTATGAAGGATTTAGTACAAAAGGAAGGAGCTGTCTGCTGAGATAGCGAGTAAAAGAGAGATGGAAACAGACATGCCGGCCGACCCCAGGAGACTGATGACTGTTAAATTGCTACTAGTAGGTACTTTAAAAACTAAAGAGTTAAAATAGTTTGACGAGTTCTCCGGTTCAAATTATCACATCACAAGGCAGTTCAAAATCTTTCTTATTTCTCAAATAACTCCATCCTTTTCACATACTGAAGTGAGATCGAAACAATACTGCTACAAGAGTTGATGGAAGGTCCGCTTCTCTCTGTCCATGACAATGATTAGGTTGTATCAAAATACAGAATGAATTTGCATTGGAACACTACGTCTACAGGATCGTCACGGTACAACACGACACAATACAGAATATGGTTTTATACAGGTGTTTATCTAAGCTCCTCTTTATCAATTATATTAGGGGTATTTGCGAAGACCCTGGGGTCTTCGGGTATCCAAATCTTGGCGTGTAGTGTGGAACCCGGTTGCCTCTCTCCACGACGAGACCACGACAACGAATGAGCTTGAAGGTTACTACCTGAAAATAAATACCTCATTTAAACACGTTTGAAGTATGTGTTTAGATCCGTTGTACACGACTTATAAGGTTACTGCACCGCGTCCAGAACTTGAATAGGGATGATTCTCGAAATTTCGACTAAAAAAATATAATTCTGTTAAGTCAGTCAGAGATTATCGATAGCTATTCGATACCGACTTGTTTATTGTTAATCAAATTAATATTATTGACGAAGATAAGGTAAAATTAAGTGAAACATGACGTCACACGAGTTTTTGAAGCACAGTATCGTCTTCATTTTTTGTACCTTTAGGTGAAAAAAATAAGAACATTGTGTCCAATATTTTTTGAAAATGTATCTGACGGACTCCCTAAGAGACAACACACGGCAGAGCTGTCCGGGTTTCCGCGTAGTACCGGTCGGACAAACTCCGAGTCATCGATTCGAGAAGAAGTTAATTTTACACAAAAACAATTTCATACAATTGTTAATTTGTAGTTACATTGTTTTCTATTGTAAAATTGAATTATTCTAGTTTTGTCTATATTAACTTTTAAAATATTACGTTCTAGCCATTTGATAATGCTTCGAACAGCTTCGTTAACTTCTTTATTGTAGTTTTCAAATGAAGTATTAGGTGTACCTATGCTGAATTACTAATGATAATATATATCATCTGCAAAAAGTTTTATTTAATTTCATTAGACACGTTAGGCAGATCGTTGATGTAGAATAGGAATAGAAGGGGACCTAATATACTTCCTTGTGGGACTCCGACTCTCATAAAATCAAGTTTAGATTTATGTATATGTAAATTCTATATTCGCGTTATTAAATATTAATTCATTTATTTCAGATACCTAATTATCCATTTAATAACACACGTACAAATTCGGATCAGATTGCACAAAACAAAAAAATAAATAAATGAAATTACAATCAAATTAATTAAAAAACGACACAAAATCAAAATAAAGTCAAAACATACATTAAAATTAAATCAAAATAAAATTAAACATTCAAAATGATAATGAATGATGATGAATGTTGTTGATTTCTACATATTGTTGCCTATTTGTGAGGTGAGGTTTTGTATCGGTTTTAGAGAATTCGTCGAATTAATTAAAATTGCCAGAATTCACTTCACGCGTATTAATTAATTTACACGATTATAAGTATACAGACTACGTCAAACAATGAAATTGCCGACACTAGAACGTAAATTTCCTTAGGTGCCCGTTTTTTTCGCAAAAGTGTGTATATTTTCCTAAACATAATGTACAGAGTACTTTAAAACTGCAAAATGTAAGTTTGTTTTATTATTACAATAAAAATCATCGTTCGGAGGCAGGCAGGCAGGCACATAATATTTTGATGGGCAACTATGGAAACCTACATCGTGCGTGGACAATGATGGGCATGCACTTGGCCGGTTTTTTGTAACTTTAAACTTTGATATGTTACACGTTACAACGAATAGAATACCAAAAATATTTATCGCTCTACAACAATTGATATTTGCTCTGAAACTATCATAATACATATAAGTAGGTACAATGATAAAAAGTTGTTACCTACTATAAGAACTAAAAACAAAAAAAAAAATTAAATGTCTTTTATAAAAACTGTAAGTGAGTAGTGAGGTGAGTAGGTAATCAAATAAAATTGAATTCCTTGTAAAAGTGACTGCATCATTAAAAACAAAAACTATAAGCAATTTTAAATAAGCCATTTTACGATTGCAAATTGCCAGTGCTATCACGTTCACAAAATCACACACGTGTACACGTTCATAAAATCGTAACACGAAATGTTTGCTTTTAAACGTGAGAAACTAAGGTATGATGGGCGTATGGCACTAAGGAGTATAATTGAGTCCTTCACTCACCGTTTCCTATACGAATGTGAACCATTTTTATTCTAATAATTGTGGGATTATTGATCTTCGAAACATCTGACTATAACCAGTTTTGTTTAGGTCAGCTTTTGATCTAAATAACTAATGCAATTCTTGAACCAATCTACAAGGTGGGCCAAAAGAAGTCATCCGATGTTGTTTGGCTCTCATTTTTTTTCTAAATGAAAAACTTCGATTCTGTTTCTCGATTATGTTTATTTGAACCTTTAGAATTTTATTGGTCAAGTCGAGAAGATGATATCGGCCAAATGGGCGCCGTCACAATTGATTACCATACGGGCTCGTTTTATGGCATTTTTCATCACTTCGGCGGGAACTTCGGGCGACAGATTCTCGCACTCGTGTCGAATGTTGTCCTTGAGGGCTTCCAGGGTTTCGGGCTTGTTCACGTAAACACGGGACTTCAAAAAACCCCACAAAAAAAGTCTGAAATGGTGAAATCGGGCGATCTTGCGGGCCAGTGTAAATCGCCAAAACGAGAAATAAGGCGACCCGGGAACTCCGCCTTCAGAATAACTGTTGTGGCTCGCGCAGTATGTGCCGTTGCTCCGTCCTGTTGGAACCACATGTCCTCCAGTCCTAATTCGTCCAATTGCGGCATAAAAAACTCGACTACATGGCCCTATGGCGCGCACCATCCAGTGTTGGCCTGATGACTTCTCCAGCGTGAACAACGCACCATGCAGTCACTTTGAGCGGGTGTAATGGCTTCTCGTGCATCACTTGTAGATTTTCGGTGCCCCAGAAGCGATAGTTTTGCTTGTTCACGTACCTGCTGAGGTGGAAATGAGCCTCATCGCTCACTATGATTTTTTTAGAATTGTTACGCAAAAAAATGACACGATTATTCCGCGTTCTTGGGGAGTGTATCGCTCCATGGCTTGTTCACTTGTATTCTACATCTGTCTAGTCCACAAATCTCAAACAGATTTAACATTGGCCGCTATAAATAAAAAACCACAGAAATATAAAAAAAACAAAGTCTACATCAGCAGCGAAGTATATCCAGGTACTTCATTTCAGGTTCATCTAACTAAACTAATTCCTAGAGGATAGATCGTATGTCTCAATCACCCGCGGTGCGGCGCGGCGTCCCGCGACCAACCGTTTGCTCTACGAGTTTCGTAGGCCGTGGGGTCTACGAAATTCGTAGTAGCTACGTACGCGAGCTACGCAATGTACGCATCATAATAATGACTTCCGATAGCTTTCATCCCGTGTCTGAAGAAAAGAAGCTATAAGTACTAACTATAGATTTACTTTGAACCATTATTGCCATAATCACATCACAAGTGTTTTTCGATGTCATACTTCATTATTGATGAAAATCAACACGAGATTAATGGACGGCAAAAAAGAGCTAATCGTCCAACTTCAATTATCCGGGTACAATCGCTCCGGAACCCCCTAAGTGCATGTTTACGTACGCGCGGCGCGGCGCGCGGCGCGGCCGGCGACGCGTCGAGCGACGCGTCGAGCGAATTTTGTGTTCACGGACAGGCGATGCGTGCAGCGGCAGATATCATCGTTCGCGCAAACACAAACGTATGGCAATGTACGACGGTGTACATAGAGACGCGGCGCGGCGGCCGCGGCGGCGGCCGCCGCGAATTTTCAAGGCCAAGTTCCGTCGCGGGCATCGCTTCATCGAGAATAAACCGCCGCGTGCATCGCCGCGTCCGTCGCCGCGGCCGCCGCCGCGTTCGCCGCCGCGGCCGCCGCCTCAAATTCAAGCAATCGCGTATAAATTCGCTTCTCCGTGAACGCACTCATACACCGCCATACGTTTGAATTTAGTGCGGATCGCGTCGCCGGCCGCGCCGCGCGTACGTAAACATGCACTAAGCGCTTCAACTTGAGGTTTTTGAGTAGTATATCTCCGCTTCAATTCTACAAAGAATCGATATAGTACATGAGCGTCTACTAGTAGTATCTGCGGGGTTTCACAATCTGTGACGGAAGCGAACGTCGGTAGGAAATAATCGCAGTGGCGTAATGATTTGTTTTTACGTCTGCTCGTCTTTGTGGTTGTGTAAAAGCAGTGATAATGCATTCTCGGCCAATGGGAGGATTACAATTTTTAGAGCGCACGTTATTTGCGTCTCGCGGCGTGACTCGTGGCCCACTTGGCGGAACCTCGCGACGAGCTATTTTTGATTTTGTGGCCATTGCCGTGCCCTTACTTTCGTATGCAACATTATTTTACGACGTGCTCGATATCTGTAAATCGCGGGGAAAGCTATAAGCGTGCGTGTGAACAATATAATATCAATTATACAGCATGACGAGAACTTTCGTATTGTCCCTGCGCTCGTAGACTGTTGTCTCGGAACGTTCGCGGAACCCAGGATCGCTGGAGCGATTGGCTCGTAAACAATAAGGTATTGTTTTATAGTAATGTCTGGAAAGTAAACGCTACGAAGAAAGGTTGATAAGATAATCTGGTGCGTGCACGACTTGCGCTGAGCGTAATAGCCTAAGCGCACCGCGGCCGGCCGAATGATGCGGAACTATTTCAACAGTTATTAGAAAAAGCGATAGTACCGTTATTATGAACATTGTAATGCACATATTACAATGCGTTGTTATCTGCACGGTTAACTAGTTGTTTATTTTGTGATTGAAGGTCGCTAATTCTTATTCTTATTCTAACATACATACTACCTTGCATTGTCACAATTATTAGCAAAATGAGAAATGTTTAAGAGGCAATTTTTTAACTCCGAAATCAATTAATGTTACTAAATCGATGATTGAGTTATATAAACCAAAGACGAACATCTGTAAATACTAAGTAATTTTGGAATTATGTCTTGGCCGATGCAATTATTAATTAATCTATAATACTTACTTATTAGAAAATGTATTTTACCTCTCTTGTAATATAGATGATAGTTCTTTACTGAAGTCGCTTCCCTGTTTCACGTACCGGCCGGCGGAGCTCATCGAAACCATTTTGGGCCTGAAAAGACGGACACACTTTGTTAATCATCATGATATTATTGGCACTAGCTCTTAACTCTTTGCCCTGTTGCGTGGAGTTCGTAAATTGTTACATAGGAACGTTTTAGCTCCATGTGCTGGGACACGGCCTCATCTTAAGAGGAAGTGGACTGTGATGCGGATCTAGTACGACTTGATAGGTGTCACATGTATTCAAGTTTTTGGCTGTCGTATACGCTAGTTTCTTCACGTTGTTATCCTTTACTCTCTGAGAGCAGTAACGATGACATAAAATAGTGTAATTTTCCTTATCCGTCTCTCTTATCGGGATAAAGGCTAGGTCCTAGACCAGGTAACGGTCTAATCGTACCTGGGAATTGAGATCTAGCGTGTAGGTCGGTTACCACGTTATCAGTACTTACATGATTCCAAACATCCCTCCTTTATAATACGCTTTCAAGTCTATACGAGACAAGAAATAAGCTCTTCTTTTCAGTACTTATGTCTGATACCTGCAGTTCTCTTGAATACTAAGGTCTACACAAGAGTACCTACACTTTGCTTGAGTCAACTTCAGCTGCCGACAGAGTCAACTTGGTCGGCGTTGCAGTTGCATAAACGCAACTTGCTGCTCGTCTGTTTGACTCCTTAGATTAGACTATAACACCGTTCTTGCGCTACATCACATGGTAGGCTGCGCTGACGTTCATGCTCGGGGTCACTAGTTTGGGGGGGGGGATGAGGAACAGGGTGCAAAGCTCCTCATCCCCCATAGAAAAGGGAGGATCCTCCGACCGGACAGGTGTTGTGTCCGGCGGGCTAACTGCCCGACAGTTGTAAGTCGGGAACTCCTATAGGTATAGGCTTATGTCGCGGATAATGTTGATAGCGCGATGTAGGAACTTCTGTCGATCGTTTTAGTACGCAGGTGTTGCGATAGATGTCGCTAGTCGCCACAGGCATCAAACCGCGTGTCGTCGAATACAGCAGCTGATGCTTTGCAAAGTACTGCTCGCCTGTTTGAAGCCTAAAAGCCACAAATCGTAACATCTTACGGCGACTAGTGTTGGGCAAAATGTAATCTAACTACTGATTACTAACTACGACTACAAAAAGTAGTTAGCAATCATAACTACTAACTACATAAAGTAATCGAAAAATGTAGTTAGAAATTTTAACTACTAACTACAAATTGCAGTTGCAATCACGATTACTTGATTACTTTTTATAACTACATTTAAAATGATGTAGCGTTGAAAATGCCGAAGTTTCAATTTGTTTTTTTCAGTATTTTTCGAGTGTTGCAGTGAAAAATTCACATAATATCTACGACTTTAATCCTTGCATTTGATTATTCATAAAAATAAACATAGGTATGTGCAATAAACTGTTTTTTTTTTTATGCAGCCTTATTCCAAAACATATTTAAATTACCTACTACTCATTACATGTTAATTTCATTGCAAAATATAAATTCGTAAAACTTAAATAATCAGTAGTTATAACTACTCGATTGCAGCAATCAAACTAACAACTACATAATGTAGTTTGATTAAAAGTAGTTAACTACATGTAGTTATGATTACATGTAACTTAACTACATGTAGTTAACTACTTTTAATCGTAGTTAGTAACCAGATTACAAAATTGTAGTTAACTGCGCCCAACACTGGCGACTACCCGTGTCACGTCTCGCCTCAAATTATCCTTTATTATGATGTCAAAGAGAAATAATCATTTAATCATAACAAGGTGCTGTTTTCCTCGAAGATAACTTGTATTTTTTATTGCGACTACGACACAACAATGTTCTTTTATATAGTCGTGTTTTTCCCATCATTATAGCGATGTAGTATAAGATATTATGTAGTGTTCGGAGTAAATGATGTGTGCAACTGTGCCGCGCATGGAAACTATGGAAAGTGTTTGTTTGTACTGTCTTACTGTTCTTTCACAATAAGATAAGTACAGCGAAGTTCCTTATAGGTACAGGGTGCTTACTCTGGAATATAATTCCGATAGATCGACATTGGTCAAACGTCAGTTGGTTGAGTTAAACGTCAGGGATTGGCTAGACTCAGTGAGTCCAGCCAATGCCTGACGTTTGACTGACAATTCCAATGTCGATCTATCGGAATTATATTCGAGAGTAAGCACACAGGTCTTGTTGAAGAGGACTTGGGTTCTCAGGTCGGGCACATTATAGTCTTTTCATCTGGTATTTCTCACTAGGTAGCACGGAGTCTGGAATAGTGCCCGGTTAATGGCAAAGCTCTTAGAAAAGCTCAGAGTCACGCAACGAGCCATGGAGAGGGCTATGCTCGGAGTTTCTTTGTGCGACAGAATCCGGAATGAGGAAATTCGCCGAAGAACCAGGGTCACCGACATAGCTCGCAGAATATGCAAGTTGAAGTGGCAATGGGCAGGCCACATCGCTCGAAGAACGGACAACCGATGGGGAAGAAAGGTTCTCGAGTGGCGACCACGAACCGGAAGACGCAGCGTTGGCAGGCCTCCCACCAGGTGGACCGACGACATCGTGAGAGTCGCGGGCAACCGGTGGATGCAAACGGCAGGCTGCCGATCTTTATGGCATTCTATGGGGGAGGCCTTTGTCCAGCAGTGGACGTCTAATGGCTGATGATGAATGGCAAAGCTTGCTCCCTATAACGTGGCGCTTAAAAGTAACTGGCGAAATAAAGGGGGTACTACTAAGTCGCTATATACCTCAGCTTAACCCTTCGGGGTTTACAGGCATGTTGTTATGTTATGTATGTAATGTACCAGAGGAGACTTTGGGTCAGCTCAAGTTAATACTTAGTAGTACTTAGCAGTCAGGCGTCATCCGAAAACGTTCCTTATTTTTGAAAGGATTATGTGAAAACATTGTAAGGAAACCGGCACGTCGTAGAAAAAAAGAAAACAAGGTTCGAAGCCATGTGACACCTATTAACTGGGCCCGCGTGGTCGATTATAGAGCCCATCCCTCTCCTAGAGAGTGCGTCTGCGTCCCTGCAGTGGGAACATTATAGTGATGATGATGTGCACATTCCATCCAGTGATCAATACTATAAGTAGGAAACGAATATTAAGTTTTATCTAAATAAGGTTGATTTTCGAACGCGACTTCGAATACTGAGATAAGTCTAAGATCGTGCCAATGCATGAATCGGATATCGTTATTTTCAGTTCAGCAGAACATTAGAAATACCAAGTAATGGTGACAACGACCAGCTCGCAATCTCACGTGACAATAATGAAAGTCAGATCACAAACACGATAGGTGGAAATGATTAATTATGATGACGATACAACATTCAGGCCGAGATGTTCGGTTAGCTAGCCAAGTAAACAGTAATATACACACAACCTATAATTATATGTGTTTGCCATGGCAGTGTACCTAATAGCTCACTTTTTTGTCACTTCCCACCTGTTTGTAAAATGCGGACTGACTATGGATCTTAAGGTCGGCTAGTAATAAGGCTGATATTGTAATGGATTGGTAAACAGATGTCGTGAACACAGGTGATAATGACAGCTAGCTGTCATTACTAAGTGTATTTAAATTAATTCGTATAATAATTAGGTTTGTACAGTCGAGTCTTTTCACCATCGTCAGCTTCCAAATTATTGTTTTTATTGGGCCAGGACACATACTTCAATTTTCCGACCCATTTCTGCCAATAGCGAGCACTCGACCATAGAGGCAGTCGAGGGAAAATTAAAGAAAACCGATGTAATTTCGCATCTACGTACCTATGTAAAAAAACCCGACGGGTACTCATTTGTATAACATTATAGGTTTACGACTAATCACGATCCATAATAAAAGAGTGTTTCTGTGTGTTATCAGATTCAGGACAATTTAAACCTTCCAGGTAGGTACCTATATATGAAACGTGTTACCTCAGCGAATACACCCTCCGTCCTTGAAAACCAGGTTTTCACCGAAGCCTTCCCGAGAAACCAAAAAAATGACTTTACGGAAATATAAATAGTTACAGGTGAAGCTACGTGAAACTAATTTTATCAGAATTAGTGTCTCCAAAAACGCCATTTTTCTGCGCCATCTGCTTTTACGCCATTTTTTCCTTCCATTCTGCCCTGTTAGTCGTCCAGTTATCATTTATTCCTTTTTCCTTCATATCACTCCTCACACACTCCATCCATCTTTTCTTTGGTCTTCCTCTCCCTCTCCATCCATCCACATTTATATTCATACTTTTTGTTTCTTTTTTACACATAATATATTTGATAATTCATATCTGGGAACACTTTTTGTTTATCTGAGAACGAAAGTATTTCGTGGTGATAGATCTATTTATTAGGTGATACAACTAGTGACCGACCCGTGGTACAACTGCGATGTCCAACTGGTTGTACTACGGAGAAGTAAATTTACCCATGGTTCAACTGGGTTCAACTGGTTGTTCTATGGGGAAATATCTTTACCAATGGTTCAATTACAGTGAGTTGTTCTTTCCTTGGTCCAACTAGTTGTACTTCTGGGAATTGAATGTATGATCTATGGAACAACTACTGGTAATAAACAGGAAAAGGTTATCTATTAATGCTGAAGTGCAATGCAATTACTACCTCCTCTTTTAACCAAAATTATAATACGACCGTCTCGCGACAGTATCCTTTATGGGCGGCATGGGCACCGGGCCGTAGGCCGACGAAGGAGGCCGGCGGAGGCCCGGCACTTCGGGGACAGAAGACAATAGTGTTATGTAATATGCGAGCGAAGCGAGCGCGCGTCATGGAGTACAACATGCGTTGCATGTTCCGATGTTCCGTACGCGTGGGAGCCCCAACACCATCCTGAACGTGCTCAGTCACAAATTGGACAGCCCCCTTCTGGGGCACTGGGTTCAAGCACAAGTGCGTGTGCCCGGAACCCCAGCGCAGGGCAAATACCTAAATTAATCTGATTCTGAAGTAATTTAATTTTAATTATAATTTTATTGTAATTTGACTTAAGTTGATTTAATTTGGTATAATGTGATTTAATTTAATTTTGATTTATATTTGATTTTAATATTGATTTTAATTTTGATTTTAATTTTGATTTTTATTTTGATTTTAAATTTGATTTTAGATTTGATTTTAATTTTAATTTTGCTTTTAATTTTGATTTTAATTTTAATTTTGATTTTAATTTTGATTTTGTAATGTGAAATGTAATTATTTTAATGTAAAGTTTTAATTTTGTATACTTATGTTAGTATGTATGCATCTAAAGGTAGTCATTTTTTTTTTTAATGTATTTATTTTAAAGTAAAGTTTTAATTTTTTAATGCAAATTTTTTAAATGTAAAGTTTTAATTCTATGATGTAATCTCCTATTTTATTTTTCAAATGTAACATAGTTTTTAAGTCGCTACTAACAAATTTATGGACCAAATATGTCTGAATTAAAAAGTTTTTTTTTTTTTTTTTTTTTTTTTTTTATTTATTTTATGTATGTTTGTTTTACACGATCATCCTATCCCTGTGGTCCAACCAGTTGGACATAATTCCACAGTTGTACCACGGGTCATAATCATAAATATCAGAAAAAAGAGTTGAACCATGGGTAAATTTACTTCCCCGTAGTACAACCAGTTGGACATCGCAGTTGTACCACGGGTCGGGGTGGATACAACTTGGTGACAAATATAAATTTTTGGTGACAAGAAATAATTATAGTCCCCATCATTTCATTTAATTATTTACTGTAACATAATATATTGTACAATTTATTGTTTGTTTTCCCCAAATAAACAAATAAATCAATCTATACCTATTCGAACGACATTTTAAAAACCTTTCGAAAATTGTTAGAAAATCAATTTTTTGTTGCTCTTGAACTTACGAATTCTGATATAACCGACGAAATACAAGTTTACGTGTGAATGTGTGATAAACATACGTATTTACTCAGTACACTACATAACATTTTCAGATTACAAGGAAGGAAGTTCCTTTCAATTAGAACAATCAGCGTTTGATCGGTTCAATCGGAATGTTTTCAACAATTAAGACCCTATAACGTGTGCGTTAATTAATATGAACTTCAGTTTTCATTGTCTAGGCCAGGCCAAGAGGCCATTGAATTCGTCAATGTCGTTTCCTACGTACATACTCACACCTCTGTGGGGGTAAGGCAGGATTTAAAGTACGCCTCCAGTTACCGTCCTTAGGGTGCTTTTCCACCAGAGATGTGCTATGCAGCTATGCTGCGAAGATGTAATAGCTAAGCTGTGAAACTATGTGACCGTTTTCACTGATGCTATGCTATGTTTCAATTGTAGGGAAGATAGCATAGCAACACACCACGCATCCATAGCACGCATCTTTCCATATAAAACATAGCTTAGCTGAGGCCGTTTACACTAGTGCTATGTGCACCAATGAATATGATTGGTGGATAACAAACGCATCCATAGCAACATAGCATAGCACATCTCTGGTGGAAAAGCACCCTTATATATATATACTCCATTTACATTGGGTACGTTTATAGACGTATGCCGCTGGCGAATACCACACATATTTTGACCTTTCTGAATTAAAGTATCAATAACTTGTCCCTCACACGAATCCCTCATTATTTAGATTCAACGCAGCAAGTTTTTAGGGTGCCGTACCTCAAAAGAAAAAAAAAACGAATCCCTTATAGGATCACTCGTTTGTCTGTCTGTCTGTTCGACCATTCACCCCTGTTATCTCCGAAACTGCAGAGCCAAAAATTTTGAAAAAATACCGAAATTAATTATTTACAGAAAAACCGGAAAACCTATAAAAAGTCTAAGGTGCTAAAATAACATGGAAAATCTCTCAATATCTACTACAATGGTAAGGAACCCTATAAGTGCAAATCCGACTTGCACTTGGCCAGTTTTTTCTTCCACACATCTTTATCAGACCCTAAAATCAAGCAGTATAATTTCCTTCCTACTTCTATGTACCCATATTATCGTTCACTCAATCACTCTTTGATCTACCCGTCCACATTTTTAGTGTTTCGTAAAATATAAATGTATTACTCATGCCATTTTTAACCGCTATATGGTCCGTCTCAACTTATAAGAGTATTTATTCACTTTTATTTTTAGTTGGATCACCTCCACATGCGAAATAAAAATAGCTCTGAACTTCTCAAGTGGAGTCTGGACTCTGGAGTAAAGCATTGTTTTGTAAACATGTTTATTTTGCACTTGCTATATCTGGCCACATCATCATCATCAGAAGTCCGAACCAGATGCAATAAATAGTAGTTTATATTTTGTATGACAGTATTTAACAAGCGGCTACTGCTTATCGGGACCACACTAGTCTAAACAAAAAGCTAAAGAGGCCCAGCTCCAACCAATTAGGTCCAGTTTTCAACTGGGCTTGGAAACCAGTGACCCAGTGGTACTTAGTTTGATGTAGGTACAGATCGCTTGGTTGGTGGTTTCGTAAAAGGTCCGTTTACACCTGGTAAACCATAAGAACCGTTCAACTGGACCATCCACTTAAAAAAAAAACATAGATTGTATTTATCCATAGTAGCAATACGATAGTTAAATAGAGCAACTATTTTTTATGTTTTTTTTCCGAGAATTTTATGAAACTATGCAGTTAACGAATAGGTAGATTTAGATTCCTACAACAGTGTGGAAATAATTAGGTATAAATGAACAAACACATCGGCGACGTGTATTTCCCTCAATTAAATCCGATTACCCGACTTTCGCGGAATGATAAGGTGATGTATTGCCGTTCGTCGTGTTGCGTTTTCCGTAGTATTCGATGAAAAACTGAAAACTGAATAACAAACATGCCGCGTGGCTAAATAATGACACCAGCACGGGTTGATCTTCAAGGTTAAGCAGCGTTTGCCAAGGTAGCCACGTGGATGGGTGACTATCTATTAAACACAATTATATCGAGTTTCCTACGTACCTCGGAAAGACTTTTATCGAGCCGCGTTTCCAAAAGAACAGTAAAAAAAAAGGTGTTATACAAATAAATATTTGTTCTGCCTTCCTCGTTACTGTTACTTTGTGTTTATTTAACACTCAGGGCGCCCATAAGTGAAAAAAATATGCTTATTTATTCATCCATCCGCCAGTTAGCGTTGCGTACAAACTTACCAGGGCCTGCAGTCTCTACACTAATAACAGCGCTACGAATGTCTCTACGTCGTATCGATGTCAAATTTCTTTAATAGATTTTCAGCTTTATTTCAACAGCATAAGGTTGAAAATCGATTAAAGAAAGTTTTCGATTTTTCGACTTAACGACACTCGTAGCGCTGTTATTAGTGTAGAGACTGCAGGCCCTGCATTTTCTATCAGCTGTCGTTATGAAAAGTTGTCTCTACACCGCGATTACCGTACGCAGCGCTCACAAACAAATAGTTATTTATGAACAAGTCACGCGCACCACTGTGCACTGGTGTACATACTGTACATCAATGAATTAAATTATACCTACCCATACATTACAAAACACACAATAACTTTCTTTACAAGGCGGCTTTCACTACACACAAATATAACCCCTAATTTAAACGCACTAAAGTTCAGTTTGGCGCTTGATATGCCGCAGCGTAGATTTCAATATGGTTGGTGCGCATGATTTGAATGTCGAAGAGCGCACGCGCTTCCGCCCGCCCCGGGAAGTGCGCGCATTATGAAATGGAAACGGACCGAACCCGAATTAGGTGAATTACGGTCTAAATAATGGTTTATAGCAGGATAAAAACGACCATGGATATGTGTGGGTGGAATAAACATAACAACACGACTGTAAAATCAGCGAAGTGTTAGCCAGAGGTCTTCTTCTTAGCGTGTCGATGCCAATTTAAATTGAGTCAGCACTAAATTTGACGACGAATTTTGCACTTTCAGCAGCGTCCTGAACTCCTGTGGTGTGTTAGCAACAGGACATGCAGGACACGATATCAAGTGTACCATCGATGGGGGTAACACCATATTCACACTTTAGGGCAGAGTCCTCTTTGAATTAAGCCTGAACAGTGTTTTCTTTGCTTCGCCAACCTGTGTCCGGAGTCTATCCAAAGACTTCCAGGCCAGCCATGGCATGGTCGATCGTATGGAATCTCGAGTCTATGTAGGTTTTCTGATTATAATACACCCAAGTTTCGCTGGTTTCCTTCAATTCTCATGTAATAGGGGGCGAGCCTATTGCCATTGCCATCGATCCCATTACGTGGCTGATACTAGCTTTATGGACCAGTCAGATGATCTCTTAGAGGATTGGTACCTGTTGTTTCTGTTATCTATGATTGGTACCAACCATAGCATATCAGATCAGTAGAGCAATAGGCTCTTTTCCTCGTCTCTCTCAAATTTGATAGTATCTCCCGGAAAATAAGGTAGGTATGGACAATTGACTTCTCCATCAAATTATCATCAACGCAACAAGTTTTTTTAGGGTTCCGTAGTCAACTATTAACCCTTATAGTTTCGCCATGTCTGTCTGTCCTTCCGTCCGTCCGTCCGTCCGTCCGTCCACGCTTAATCTCTGTGACCGCGTTAGCACTAGAAAGCTGAAAAAAATGTTTTATTAGGGTAGCCCCCCTATATGTAAAGTGGGAAGTGATTTTTTTTTTTAATTTCAACCCTAACGTGTGTATTGTGTGTATTGTTGGAAAGGTATTTAAAAATGTAATTTACTAAAATCATTTTTTGATTTTGTCAATAATTTCAGAAATAATCGCTCCAAAAGTAAAAAACAATGTGTGTGTCCCCTCTAACTTTTGAACCATAAGTTTAGAAAATACGAAAAAAATCTGAAAAGTAGAAGGAGGACTAAGGACTTTCTAGGAAAATCATTTTGAACTTGGATGGAAACAGTTTTTGTACAAAAAAGACAAAAAGTTGTAAGTACAAAATAATTTCTGGACTAAGTTTGTAGTATAATCGTATAAAGCAAGCATTTTTTTTTAACTTCGTTATATATTTTATTATCCTAACGTATCTTTTTTCCAACAAAAAAAGAATTATCACTACGGAACCCTACACTGAGCGTGGCCCGACACGCTCTTGGCCGGTTTTCTTTCTTAACACTCCTCCCTCACACAATCCATCCACTGTTTCCTTGGTCCTCCTCTCCCTCTCCATCCATCAACATTTATAATCATCACTCTTTTAGTCCCATGTGATTTGTCCCTCCTCATAACATGTCCATTTCATAATTTGCGTAATCGTACAGACTATTGCGCCATCCATGGTGGTAATAATAACTTTCACTCAATAGTTTTTCGGATAATCAAGTAAAAACTTCTCTTTTTCCATCGCCGGCCCAATTACCCAGTGATTTCACTTTCACTTGGCTAACAATCGAATTGTGCTCGAAGATACGCAGCTGTAATGACAGTCAGTTTTAATTCTTTTTAGGGTTCCGTAGTCAACTAGGAACCCTTATAGTTTCGCCATGTCTGTCTGTCTGTCTGTCTGTCCGTCTGTCCGTCCTCGCTTAATCTCTGTGACCGTTAGCACTAGAAAGCTGAAATTTGGTACCAATATGTGTATCAATCACGCCGACAAAGTGCTAAAATAAAAATTGGAAAAAAATGTTTTATTAGGGTAGCCCCCCTATATGTAAAGTGGGAAGTGATTTTTTTTTTAATTTTAACCCTAACGTGTGATATATTGTTGGAAAGGTATTTAAAAATGAATAGGGGTTTACTAAAATCATTTTTTGATAATGTCAATAATTTCGGAAATAATCGCTCCAAAAGTAAAAAACAAAGCGTCCCCCCCCTCTAACTTTTGAACCATAAGTTAAGAAAATACGAAAAAAATCTGAAAAGTAGAACTTTATAAGGACTTTCTAGGAAAATTATTTTGAACTTGGATGGAAACAACAGATGGAAACTGCAGTTAACCAATATAATTTGGTCCCTGAATCGTATGAGCGCCTATACAATCCAGAGGTCAAGTTTCATTGCCCCTATTTCAAACAAAAAAAGAATTATTACTACGGAACCCTACACTGAGCGTGGCCCGACAAGCTCTTGGCCGGTTTTTTTATAATATTAATATCTGGTGAAGCAGGAAAATGACCAGTTGTTAATACTTTGTACCTTTGTTTTCATTAGGTACATTACATAACATAACAGCACGCCTGTAAATGTAATGTACTGTAATGGTTAAGCAGAGGTGCAATAGGGGGAGACCATATTGCCATCAACAGGGTTCAAATCCAGACTCCGTGGCTGCTACTGAGAGATCCCTGATTGAAATACCCAATAACACTTTGCCCGACCTGGGTATCGCCCCTCATGATCACACAGTCACACTTGCGATCACTAGACCAACAAGGCAGTCAGTTTTCATAATGCCTTTTCTTTTTCCTAACCTTTTCTTTTTCCTAGCCTTTTCTTTTTCCTAACCTTTTCTTTTTCCTAGCCTTTTCTTTTTCCTAACCTTTTCTTTTTCCTATCCTTTTCTTTTTCCTAGCCTTTTCTTTTTCCTAGCCTTTTCTTTTTCCTAATCTTTTCTTTTTCCTATCCTTTTCTTTTTCCTATCCTTTTCTTTTTCCTAGCCTTTTCTTTTTCCTAGCCTTTTTTTTTTCCTAGCCTTTTCTATTTCCTAGCCTTTTCTTTTTCCTAGCCTTTTCTTTTTCCTATCCTTTTCTTTTTCCTATCCTTTTCTTTTTCCTAGCCTTTTCTTTTTCCTAGCCTTTTCTTTTTCCTAGCCTTTTCTTTTTCCTAGCCTTTTCTTTTTCCTATCCTTTTCTTTTTCCTATCCTTTTCTTTTTCCTAGCCTTTTCTTTTTCCTAGCCTTTTCTTTTTCCTAGCCTTTTCTATTTCCTAGCCTTTTCTTTTTCCTAGTCTTTTCTTTTTCCTAGCCTTTTCTATTTCCTAGCCTTTTCTTTTTCCTAGTCTTTTCTTTTTCCTAGCCTTTTCTATTTAATAGCCTTTTCTTTTTCCTAGTCTTTTCTTTTTCCTAGCCTTTTCTATTTAATAGCCTTTTCTTTTTCCTAGCCTTTTCTTTTTCCTAGCCTTTTCTATTTCCTAGCCTTTTCTTTTTCCTAGCCTTTCATCTGCCTAGCCTTTTCCCAACTATGTTGGGGTCGGCTCCCAGTCTTTACATGGAGCGACTGCCTATCTGACCTCCACAACCCACTACCCAGTTAGTACTGTTATACTTATACATTTTGTTTACATTTAGGTTTTAGGATTAAAAGTGACAAAGTCTTTTCGATAATAATAATTTTATTGATAGAACCTAACAGTGATTTTGCGAGTACAGGAAAATGGCACAGTGTGATTTCCTGTATACTGGGAAAAATAAAAATAATACCTAATATAATAAAATCAATAAGTATTAATTTATAGGAAATAGGTACAGCAAATAAAAATTGGATTTCCATGATAAGTTTTATAAGTACGATAACAAAAATATAAATATACTAGCTGACCCGGCAAACGTTGTTTTGCAAAAAAAAAAAAAAAAATTAGGGGGATGAAAAATAGATGTTGGCCGATTCTCATAGATACCGGATAAGCACAAAAAATTTCATCAAAATCGGTCAAGCCGTTTCGGAGGAGTATGGCAACGAAAACTGTGACACCAGAATTTTATATCTATACTAATATTATAAAGCTGAAGAGTTTGTTTGTTTGTTTGTTTGTTTGTTTGAACGCGGTAAACTCAGGAACTGCTGGTTGGAATTGAAAAATTATTTTTGTGTTGGATAGTCCATTTATCGAGGAAGGCTTTAGGCTATATAACATCACGCTACGGCTAATAGGAGCGGAGCATAAATGAAAAATGTTACAAAAACGGGAAAAGGTATTTCCTTTTTGAGAGCTTCCGTTGCGTGTGCTGCGAAAACGGTTTAAGTTACGCAAATATTATGTATGAAGGTGTAGCGGCACATACTTACGACTCATTCTAATTAAGGCGACATCACCTGCCCGCGACCTTGAGCGCGCGCTTAACTCATCGCCTAAACAAATAAGGTTGAAAATGGCGACGCGTTTGATGCTCGTGACTGCCAAAATGAACGATAGTTCGCAGATTTAATTTATTTAAAAAAAAAATACGCTGTAATGTTAAAATATTTTTACATAATATGTCTTTAGTTGGTTAAATTTCCTTTCTGATAGTAAAAAAATAAATAACAGTTGTCACTCAAAATATTGAGCATTTCGAGACGAAAAAGTTTTTTCGTGTGATTTTTTTGTGATTTTGTGATTTTTTTTTTTCGAGGTTCTTGATTACTTTTTGAAAATATTTTTGCATAAGTCTTTTACCTATACATTTGACTATACACTGTATTTTTTTTGGAATTGTAATAAGTAGCAATACGGCTAACTCTGCGACGAAAAACAGGTCGTTTTTACGGTTCCCCCGTTGACTGCGTCTTAAGAGGAGCGCACACAGCCGTTCGCCGCCGCGCGCTCGCGCATACTGAGGCTCTGAGCTAGCCGAGGTGAAAGGAATGCGGGCCGGCCGGCGATATAACATCACGCTTGTACAACGTAGGGAGCGCGGCACGTCCTACCGACATTACTAAATTGTGTTAGTCCTAAGATTTATTTATGTACCTTATTTATTTTGATAATTGTAAATGTGAACTGTATATAAAGGAGCTTTCCTAATTAAATACAAAAACAGATCGTTATTCGCCTTCTTATTCGCAACAAGCTCCCCTAAGTATCCCTAAAGTGGTGACCCCGCGTTTGAAAAATGTCTACGCCCGTAACAGCGAACAAGACTATTACGCCTGGAGACGTCGTCGTGTGTTCCTGCCACTGGCAACCAACCACGTCAAACACCCCAGCTACAGCGGCGCCAGCCGAAATAGCGGCGACATCGGGACCTGCAGAACAGAAACTCTACAGCATGATAGAAGCCCTAACCAAGGAAGTCGCAGCGCTGAAAACGCATCGATCCCGCAAATTCCA
Source organism: Diarsia mendica (assembly GCA_949316265.1). Taxonomy (NCBI): domain Eukaryota; kingdom Metazoa; phylum Arthropoda; class Insecta; order Lepidoptera; family Noctuidae; genus Diarsia; species Diarsia mendica. The sequence continues at coordinate 3,230,824 of OX438917.1, forward strand.
ACGCCGACCGCACAGTTACAGAAGCCGTTCCAGCTCGAAATCACGAGACAGAAGTAACGCCGTGTGCTATTTCCATAAAAAATTTGGAAAAGCAGCATACCGATGCAGAAGCCCGTGCAGTTTTAAAGGTATGGAAAGTGAGAAGCCGGAAAACTAAAGGCGACTCAAGCCGTGGCGGTGGCCGAAGTCGACGATTTATCAACATACCGCCTATTTTTACACGACAAATCTACTGGAAAAAAATTCCTCATCGACACGGGTGCAAATGTTTCCGTTTTACCCGCCACTGCACGAGATAAACAGCGGACACCAACCAACTACTTGTATGCAGCAAATGGTTCACAAATACCCACATACGGCGAGCGAACCATTGTTCTCAACATCGGGATGCGACGTGCCTACAGTTGGCGATTCATGGTAGCAACAGTTAGTCGGCCGATATTAGGCGCTGACTTCTTGCACCACCACGCACTTATGGTGGATCTCCACGGACGACGATTGTTGGACAAGAGAACCAATTTATCGGTACGAGGTTTCCTGTCACCCACAGCTGAAGGAAGTATCCGAACCATCGACGACAGGCGTCCCTACCACGACCTGTTGGCCAAGTTCCCAGATATCACGAGACCAAACTTACAGAAACTGGGAAATAGTGAAGTCGAACACTACATCGAAACCACCGGACCGCCGATATTTACAAAAGCGAGACCACTACCCACGCATAAATATAATGTCGCAAAACAAGAATTTCAACTCATGATGAACCAAGGAATTTGTCGACCGTCTAACAGCCCATGGGCTAGTCCATTACACATGGTTTTGAAGAAGGATGGTACCTACAGATCCTGCGGCGATTACCGTAGACTCAATGCAGTAACTACACCCGATCGATATCCAGTTCCACGACTGCATGACTTCACACATAACCTACAAGGCAAGAAGATTTTTTCAAAAATTGATCTACAAAAGGCCTACTACCAGATCAAAAACAGAGAAGAAGACGTGAAGAAAACAGCCGTGATTACACCCTTCGGTTTGTTCGAGTTCACTAGAATGTGTTTTGGTTTGATGAACGCAGGCCAAACATTTCAACGCCATATTGACAACGTGCTTCGTGGCTTACCTGTTTTCCCATTCGTCGACGACATTCTCGTAGCTTCTGAGAACCAAGAAGTACACAAAAGAGAACTTGAAGAAGTGTTTAAGCGACTCAACGACAGTGGTTTAAAAATAAACGTCGCTAAGTGTATCTTCGGCCAGTCAAAACTAGATTTCCTGGGATACACAATAAGTCCAGAAGGCATCACACCGACAGAAGAAAAGGTACAAGTGATCCAGTCCTACCCATTGCCAAAAACGATCCAAGATCTACGTCGTTTCATCGGGATGCTGAACTTTTACCGTGCCAGTATACCCCACGCGGCTGAACATCAAAAGGAATTAAGCAAATACTTTCACAACGCCAAGAAAAACGACAAAACGAACATACAATGGACAGAAGAGGCAAAACAAGCATTCAATCAATGTAAGCAAGATATCAAGAATTGCGCGTTATTATCCTACCCATCATTAAGCGAACCTTTCGCAATGATGACAGACGCTTCAAACACATGTGCTGGTGCCGTTATACAACAGAAGATCAACGGCAAGTGGAGACCACTGGGATTTTTCTCCAAGAAGTTCAGTGACGCACAACAAAAATACAGCACGTACGACCGTGAGTTGCTATCAATCTACATGGCAATACGTCACTTCCGTCGTGTGTTTGAAGGACGAGAATTGATCGTTTACACAGACCACAAACCGCTGTGTAACGCATTAACTGCAAACAGCAAGTCTGAGACGCCCCGCCGAACAAGATACCTTGAATATATCGGACAGTTCACGTCAAATATTCAACACGTCAACGGCAAGGACAACAAGGTCGCAGACGCACTATCACGAGTTGAAACAATAACATGCCCGACACCACTAGATTACACCGAGTTAGCAAGAAAACAAGACCAAGACGAAGAATTCAAAACCCTTGTAAACAAAGGAAAGTACATTTTTAAGAAGATCGCCATTCCCAACTCAACCGCAAAACCCGTCACCTGCGAGATGTCAGCAAGCACTGCTCGTCCATATCTACCACTAGATTTTCGAAAAGTAGCATTCAAAGCTATTCACGACCTTAGTCACCCGGGCATAAGGGCGACAAGGAAACTAGTCACCGCTCGCTACTGGTGGCCCTCCATGAATAGCGACGTAAATGAGTGGACTCGAACATGCGACGCGTGCCAGCGTGCTAAGGTGCAACAACACACAAAGGCACCTATCGCGAGTTTCCAACAAGCAAACAGACTGGAGCACGTGCATATAGATATCGTTGGCCCGTTACCTATTTCTGACGGCTTTCGATATCTATTGACCATGATAGACAGAGCTACCAAATGGCCTGAAGCCCTTCCATTGGAAGAGATAACCGCAGAAAAGGTTGCTAATGCATTTTACGAAGGTTGGATTGCGAGATTTGGTTGCCCAGTAACCATAACCACAGACCAAGGGAGGCAATTTGAGTCCGACCTATTTAATAAATTAATGCAACGCATGGGAATTCACCGCACCCGCACCACTGCTTACCACCCGCAGTGTAACGGCGTGATAGAACGATGGCACCGTTCACTGAAAACATCACTCACCGCAAGACTCCAATCTACAACGTGGTCACATGAACTACCTACCGTGCTGCTGGGACTACGCGCTTCAATAAAAGAAGATGTAGGTGCAAGTACTGCTGAACTACTGTATGGTCAAACGCTGCGATTACCCGGAGAATTCTATGAAGAATCAACAAGACATCGGGATACGAGTTCAAACTTCATGAACAAGTTGAATGGAGCATTAAAGAAGGCCCAGGCGCAGCGGAAATCAAACCAATCCGGAGCAACATTTATTCACGATGACCTACATGTTCGCATGTTTACCTACGCAATGACGCATCAAGAAAGCCCCTAACGCCAACCTACACAGGCCCGTACGAAGTGATAAGTCGTAATGACAAGTACTTTACCATCCAGTTACACAACAGATGCACCAACATCACGATTGACAGACTAAAGCCAGCTTTCCGGATCAATACTGAGTCAGAAGCACCAGTCACAGACACTTACGCATACGTCACAAGATCAGGAAGGACATCGAAGCCCTGCGTACGTTTCACTAGCGGGGGAATGATGTAGCGGCACATACTTACGACTCATTCTAATTAAGAGGAGCGCACACAGCCGTTCGCCGCCGCGCGCTCGCGCATACTGAGGCCAGTGTCTCCATATAAAAATCGAGAGTTACCGTGTTGCTAGGGTAAAAATACGGTGTTTCTCGACCAAATTACGGTGTATTTACTAAAAGTATACCGTGTAAATTACCGTGTAATTTTTCAAAGGAAAATATAACAAAATTAATATGAAATGAATCAAAACACTATATTTTGCTCTTTAAATAAGTAAAAAAAAAAAAATTACATGTGAAACATGCAAAATTCAACATTAATATTAGATTAATGTTGAATTTTGCATGTTTCACATCGTTAGTTTGCCAGAAATCAACACAGTTTTTCCCATTTCTATTCCTTTTTACCCGACTGCAAGGAAAGGGATAATATTGTTTTGGTTAGAAGTTTGTTTTTTTCGACCGGGGCAGTGTTGCCTTTACAAAATTGTTAATTTGACTGACGTGAAATTCGCTGCAGGACTTTTAGGCAGTACACGGCAGGGCTTTGAATACCGTTAAAAATTAGGTATCGTTACCTCCTCATTCGAAGGTAACGTTAATTTCATAGGTAACGTTAAGTCTGGTATCGATAGTTGGGTGGACTTTTACCGGTAATTTGACTTAACGTTATCAATGATTTACCGTTAAATGATAGTGTTATCAGGTAACGATACTTGATACCGATACCAAATTAACCCTATAAGTAACGGTATTTTTCTTTCATCTCTTTCTTACGACGCATTTATGTCGTCATAATAGCTTTTTTTTCTGTTTCCACTTGCTGTGAGTTTAGTCGCCACCCAAAACCGAACGCAAACGGTTTATCTGTTCATTTAGTATATAAAATTACCTACGTGGGTTAACCGAAACGGAAGGTAAGTGACTGTAACGGTAAAAGTATCGATACTTTTACCGTTACCAGGGAACATTAATAAACTGATCTGATACCAAATTACCGATACCAGTGATAACGTTAATAAATTAACATTATGAAAATATCGTTACTTACCGATACTTTTATCGTGAATTTGGTAACGTTAACAAGCCCTGGTACACGGTGAAATAAATACAATAAATTAGTTCATAATGGTAATACGGTGATTTATGACACGGTAATACATTATTACCTTGACCGTAGATAACGACTTGATTACGGTGCATCTACGGTAATTACCGTGTACATGGAGACACTGACTGAGGCTCTGAGCTAGCCGAGGTGAAAGGAATGCGGGCCGGCCGGCGATATAACATCACGCTTGTACAACGTAGGGAGCGCGGCACGTCCTACCGACATTACTAAATTGTGTTAGTCCTAAGATTTATTTATGTACCTTATTTATTTTGATAATTGTAAATGTGAACTGTATATAAAGGAGCTTTCCTAATTAAATACAAAAACAGATCGTTATTCGCCTTCTTATTCGCAACAAGCTCCCCTAAGTATCCCTAAAAAGGAATTGTTTCTCTTTAAAAGTTCTAAAACAAAGTCCGCGACAGTGATGGGCAAAAAGTATTTAGATTAATAATTACAAATTACAGTTACATTGTAATTAGTAATTGAAATACTTTGTAACAGATTACTTAAGTAACTAATTGCAATGAGTACATACTGTATTTAAATACAAAGTAATTGAATTGCAAGTTAATCTAATTACATTATAATAGATTACATAAGTAATCTGATAAAATGTAATTACACATTTATATAAGTATTGGGACACCTCTTACAAAAATGCCCTATTTAATACAGTTTTGACAAATACGAAAATAAAACACATATAAACCAAAAAAAAAATGTAATCATCTGTCAATCATTGTTTAATTTTAAATCTAATATCTAATAATTACATAGTAATAATTATAATATAATTAAATACTATGTAATTAGGTTACATTGTAATCAAATTATTTCGTAATTAAATACATTGTAATTAATTTCATAGCACATCCAAAGTAATCTAATTACAATGTAATTGAATAATATGTATTTAAATTTCATTTTAATCAAATTATTATGTAATTCAATTATTAATTAGATTACATAAATAACTAGTTACGCCCATCACTGGTCCGCGACATCATAAATCTATCTTTATAGATTGACTCACTGTAACCTTTTTTTACTGTTAAACTGTTAGCTTAAAAATAATTATTTTTTGCGAAGCTTATTTAACCCATATGGTATTAATCTATATCTAAATAAATGTGTTTGTTAGAACGGAAATTTAATATAGAATATTTTTGCCCTTTACTCTATACAGTTTAAACAAATATCTTAGAAGATATCGCAATATAAAAATATCCGCGCGGCAAGATAATTCGCGCGTCGCAATGTAGGTACGGGGGATTCTGGCTGGCCTCCGGGAAATTCAAATTCAAAGTATTTACTGCATCATAATGTTTACAAGTACAAAGTGTTATAGTGTATTTAACAGTAAGAGATACCTATAGTAATTCACACTTTAATATAATCTAAGCTAATCTAAACCATCTAAACTATTTTAATAAAGAGGAAAGATAAGATTTTTTGTTACGATTTAGCTTAATTTATGTCGGATAGTCGTTATATCGAGAAAGGTTATAGCTATATTTATGTGACGCATACGAAGTTGCGTGGGTCAGCTAGTATTAGATATTCACAAAGGCTTTTCATTGCTCTTCTCTGTTCTTTACGAGTAATTCCACAAGAGTACCAATACAATGAACATACTACCTAACACAATGTTTACATGAGCACCTACTTATGTTCCATGTAATAAATTGTAAAAATAACATCTTTTTACCTGAATTCATGGGCAAAATCTAGATGGACGAAATCAGAAAAGGATGAAATCCATAACGAAACCAAATAAAATCCTCTTTGAAAAAGTTTCAATTTTGCAATAGAAAAATCAAATCAACAAACGCTAACTCAGCCGCTGCATTAGCGGCCGTTAAAGCAAAGAATCAGTCAACAGGCCAGTCCAAATGTCGGACATGTCAAAATGAATGTGCTATGTAATTATTGTAACAGTGTGCTCATAACACCGTGCAATCATTGTTTCGCGGAGGCTCCACGTAACTGCATGCTCGTCGAGATTGCTTCAATCGTTTGTGCAAACTGCCATTGACTTGTACCGACGATTGTCTAGCTTTTAGGAATCATCTTTCAGAAATTTTGTCTCAAATAAAGTGCAGTTCGGTCAGAAAATCAGAATTTTCCGAAGTTATATTTCTAATGATTGCTCACGTTAACTAATTGTAAATATGTTTGCATTTATGGGACTCATTTTTAGTAAAAGCAGGTAGTATACTCGTTCCATATTGTTATCGTTAGATTACTTTGACGTATTTAACTTTATTGTGTTGGCCACAGATGACAGACTGTGGTGTTGGCTTTGCAGAGACATTTTTCTTAACTAATCAGAAATAGGGTTTAATTAAAAAAAAAAACCTTCTTCCAAAAGAACCTACAATTATCAGTGTATCTGTGTTGTTTAGCTTCAAGATACTTACACCGTATCAATGCAACATAAGAAAGAAAATGTCATCTCCTTTCTTGACTCCTAAAGTTTTCTTTCCCCCTTTTCTACTTTTGAGCAGATGATTTTGAGGATAATTCAGACTGGTTAAAGGGTGCTTACGACCACCTGCTGTCTTTTGAAGTAGAAGATTGTCACACATCATGTAATACTTCTGGTTAATACATCATTTACCTCATGTGTGGTCTTCTTAAAGTATTTACCGTTTTTACTGGTATTTACTATCACGTAATGATAATGTACACATACATAAAATTATGATCATTAAACCACTTGACCGTTATTCGAAGCATAATTAAACAATTGAGATAGGCTGTATCTTGTTTCCTGTGCCATTTTTCCATAAGTTTCTAGCCGTTTAGCTCTCGTGACGTCACCGGGGCAGAGAGGGGAGGGCGCTTGCGAGCGCGCGAGCCTCTGTCTTGTTCATTGGCGTTCTTTTCCTTGCCGCAGACGGTTGTACCTAGCGGGTGAGTTTTTTAAAACTTTATAACCGTCATTATTTTTCCTTACGATCGAAAACTGGCAATCAGTTTTCAATATTTAACAGTTTCTAGTGTTTATTGTGTGTAATTGCTTTTACTGTTTTTAGTGTTCAGTAAATTAATGCTGGAATATTTTAATTAACGGTTTTCCGTTCGCTTTTTGAATATTCACTTTTTTTCCAGTGTTTTGGTGTGCGATTGTTTAAAATATAATTCGAAATGGATAAAGAAATAACGATGATTTCACAAGATGAACCGGTCGCAGGCCCTTCTCGCGTTGCTAATAATAAGGAACCTAGTAGAAAACGTAAACGTTCACGTTCCAGCAGCAGTAGTAGTAGCTCTGATAGTACCAGTTCCAGTTCATCTAGTTCTTCTGACCATAGGTCAAAACATAAAAGTGTGCGTCGCCGCCGTCATAAAAAACGGGGGGGCAAGCACAAGCGTCGCCGCTCAGAGCGTACAGTGCAACAAATCAGTGATTTGCCTAATCCGTATTTTAATAATAGTGTGCCAGTGGCCGAAGATGCTATTTCCCTCTTTGCCGAGGATAATTTCGATCAAGAAGGTAGTAATTTCCTTGATAATTTGGGAGTTGAGATTAAACTTAAAGAACCAGCTATTCCAAAGGCTGACGTGCGTTACGTAAACGTATTAAAAGAAATTCAGTTTTTTAATAAACCGGACTGGAGTGAAGTACGTTACGCGGAAACCCAAAAGTCCTATAACCACAACCCGGGTTTCGTCGAACTCGAGGCAAACGAGGAGATTAGACCCTATGACACACTTAAGCACTTAAGCTACTCAGAGAGAGCTTATGCTTCATTAACTTACGGTTTGTTAAAGCAAAAAGAGTCGTTAAAGAAGGAACTTTGTGCTTTTATGACATGGGTCCGAGACCAGAAAGAAGAAATTAGCTTCGAGGCTATAAACCAAAAGCTTAATGATATTTTTACTACCGGTGAATTTAGCAAGGTTTCGGCAGACCTTTTGCAGATGGTTTGTGGACATAGGGCTGAAACCATACAAATGCGCAGAGATAGTATAACAAATGCGGTTCGCGACCCGTTAGTTAAGGCATCAATTAGAAAGATTCCTCCATCTGAGGTCAACTTATTTAACTCTGAGCAGTTTATTGTCGCTTTAGAAAAAGTTGGTGGTATCAAAAAGGCCTTCTGGCCTGCTTCTAAATCGCCTAGCTCATCTAAATCGGCTTATGGTTCGGCCTCAACTTTGCAAGTTGGAAAATGGCTTATCCGTCCCTCGCAGGGGCAGCATTCGGTTCCACCCTCGCAGGGTAAGAACTATAATACTAGCAGGCCCGCACATGGCTGTCAGAACTGTAATGTCCCCTCGCAGGGTGGCTTTTTGCAACATAATATACAATGTCCTTCGCAAGGACCGGCCCAAGCGTACTACAATTATCCTCAGCAGGGTAGTGGTACAGTGGATAGAGATTCCTTTCGCTCTCGCGGAGCAAGACAGAACCAAAGATATCACGCCCACAGACGTGGCAGTCATAAGCGAAGGTCATCACCTTCAGGCTTCAATGCCAAGCGAAATAAATATTGACATGAACTTATTTCAAGCCGGTCAGTTATCGAATTTCGTCGACCATTGGAGGAAAATGCATGCACCAGAATTTCTTGTTCGAATAATTCAAGGGTACCGTATACCCTTTCAGCAAAAACCTCCGTTAATTATGCCCAACTTAGACAACAAAGCGTTTCACACACCAGTGTCGACAGAAATGACGTTGATCATTCAAAAAATGTTGAATCAAGGAATTCTAGAAATTGTAAGTCCAACTCCAAGTTTCTTATCTACCCTCTTCCTGGTGCCAAAGAGCGATGGATCGGCCCGACCGATTTTCAATTTAAAAGCCTTAAACGAATTCGTACTGACCACCCCTTTCAGTCTGATAAACGTATTCCGAATCCCAGATTTCATTCAGCCCAAAGATTGGATGTGCAAGCTGGACATTTCCCAGGCATACTTCCACCTAAACATAGCAAAGACCCACAGGCGCTTCCTACGCCTTATTTACAACAAACAGCTTTTGCAAATGACCTGCCTTCCATTCGGTCTCAGCACGGCTCCAAAAACCTTTGCCAGTTTGACAAATTGGATTGCCCAAGTAATGAGAAACAAAGGTGTGAGAATATTGGTATTTCTCGACGATTTTCTTTTGGCTCACCAAGACCCAGAAATTCTCCAAAGCCACGTCACCCTTCTGGTAAACACATTACAATATCTGGGGTGGCAAATAAATTTCCAAAAATCCATTTTAACACCAAAGAAATCTCTGGTTTATCTGGGTGTGCTGTGGGACCCTTGGTTAAACCTCAAATGTTTACCAAAGGAAAAAGTAAGTTCATTGATGGCGAAAATTCGCCACATTGTAGATCTGAGAAAGACAGACCTAAAAAAGTTGCAGAGCGTAATAGGAGCTCTAAACTTTGCGAGTTTTGTCGTTCAAAGAGGGAGATTGCATTATCGAGCTCTATTGAAATTCGTAAACACTCTAGATCTCAACAATTCTGTCAAGGTATATTCTGTACCAGCAGACGCAATGGGCGACCTACAATGGTGGGCCCGGAATTTGCAGCATCCGTCAATTCTACACCACGCACCGGTGTCTCATTTTATAACGACGGACGCCTCCGACTTAGGTTGGGGCGCCCAGATAGACAACCAGTCCCTAAGCGGGACTTGGTCTCAAAACGAGAAATATGCTCACTGCAACGTAAAAGAAATGTTGGCAATATTGAAGGTCTTCCAAAGTCATTCCATGTATCTCAGCCAATCTACAGTCACCATACAATGCGACAATCGCACGGTAGTAGCGTATCTCCGTCACGAAGGGGGGACCAACTCCACGCAATTGATGGACATAACTTACGACCTATTTTGCTTGATAGATCAATACCAGATTCAAATCAAAGTGCACTATATTCCGGGGAGGTACAACAGCCATGCCGACCACTTATCACGGTTTCGCCAGGTCCCCGAATGGCATCTGTTGCCCGAAGTCGCAAAAACAGTATTCCTGAAATGGGGCATTCCCCAAGTGGATCTGTTTGCTTCCAGCAAAGCCCACGTAGTCTCACGTTACGTATCGAAGGATCAGAACGACAAACAAGCTGTAGCCCACGACGCATTTTCGATTGCTTGGAAATTCAATCTGGCATGGGTGTTCCCGCCCCCGTTTCTGATACCCAAAGTTCTGAGCTACCTCAATCAGGCATCGGGAATTTACTTACTGGTAGCACCGAGGTGGGAAAAAGTGTTCTGGCGCGGCGATCTCAAAGCCCGGGCTTTAGCCCCACCATTCACAATACAGAACCTGGACAAAGTACTAATCGATGTGACAACAGGACTACCACCACCTCGCGTCCAGGATCTTGTATTGAAAATATGGAAATGTGGGGGTGGACACAGGATTTAGGTGATTGGGATAATTCTCAAATAAATCTACTGAAGAGTTCTTGGCGCGCTTCCACCCTGAGAACTTACAAGCCTGCATGGAACCGCTGGGTCTTATGGTGTAGAGCTAGGAGTGTTAACCCTAAGAGCCCCTCAGGTTCTGACCTAGCTCGTTTTCTAGCTGATCTGCACATAAAACATAAACTGTCTTATAACACAATAATGTTACATAAGTCCGTGGTCTCTACCCTTTGCAATGTAAATAATTCAGGTGTTCTAAGTAATCACGTTTTGGTGAAACACGTTTTGAAATCAATTTCAATTAAAAAACCTATTGATTCCAAGTTGCCCATCTGGAATATTGATGATTTTGGTTCCTTTCTTGGCAAAAGAACTATAAATAGTGATAATGTTTTTGATGTATCGAGTCAAGCAGCTGCCTTATTAGTACTCTGTTCTGGTAGACGTATTCATGACTTGACCCTCCTTATGACTGATAAAGATAATTATTTAAAATCACCAGAGCACGATTTTATAACTTTGTGGCCTGCCTTTGGGTCTAAAACTGATTCATCTGACCATAGGCAATCAGGATGGAGATTATTTAAAAATAATGATGATAAGAATTTGGATCCAGTATTCTGGGTTGAACAGACCATATCACTGCTTTCCATTAGACGTCAGGAAGCAAAATGTCATAACTTGTTTATCACAACAAGAGGTGCAGCTCGTGCAGCCTCACGAACGGTTATTGCAGGCTGGATAAAAACCCTGATGCGTCAGGCAGGCATTGTTGCTACTCCTGGAAGTGTCCGGTCCGCTGTTGCTTCTAAGAATTGGTTAGACAACTTCCCCATAGAAGATATTATGGCTCGGGGAAATTGGAGGTCCTCTAATACTTTTATACGATTTTATAAGCGACAAGTTTTGGATTCTTCTAGGAATAACAGCATTACTGGTCTATTTAATCCAGTGAGTTAACTAATTAATTTGGTATTTAATGTTGTTTTTTTCTATTTTAATAATACAATACCTTTTCTATTACATTCTCTTTTTCTTGATATAACCCTACACATTGGCGTTCGTCGTGAACGTCACCAGGCGATAACAGACACATCTCAATTGTTTAATTATGCTTCGAATAACGGTCAAGTGGTTTAATATCGGCGTTTTACCTGAAATAAAACGCTTATTAAACTACTTACCTTATTCGAAGCATAATAGTAATTTCTGCCTGGTGACAAAGTCAATCATCCAATGAACAAGACAGAGGCTCGCGCGCTCGCAAGCGCCCTCCCCTCTCTGCCCCGGTGACGTCACGAGAGCTAAACGGCTAGAAACTTATGGAAAAATGGCACAGGAAACAAGATACAGCCTATCTCAATTGTTTAATTATGCTTCGAATAAGGTAAGTAGTTTAATAAGCGTTTTATTTCAGGTAAAACGCCGATATTAACTTTGGATTCGCGCAAGCAAGTGCAACAAAAAATATTGCGTTTCGCTTACGACTCTTGCAATGAGTAATCATACTAATCATACAATGGTGCCGATTCTCTTGTCACAAATTTCTCTAAACTAGACTAAAAATCATTAAAATTTAGTTTAATCCTGTCAAACGAAGTTTTCCATTCTGAAATTGACTAAAGTGACATAACTTAAATAGATTATAGTCTGACAGCACTAAGTTATTCAATTTAGTGAAAATGCCAATTTTGCTATTCTGAAATTGACGTTTTTCACCTAAAATTATGATTGTCAAACTAAATCAGACCATTTTTAATCGCGAATAAAAAGGTGTGGAATAAAATTAGTTGACATATACTAAAATTTACAAAGCATATTTCTCTATTATTTTTCGAAAGTTTGGATGACTTTGAGTTAATTATGGAAGCTTAGGTGATTGCAGCTGTTGGCGATGCGGCAGAAAGGTAAGTTTAGTGTTATTTTATTAAGATACAATACAAAATGCATTCGTGAAAACTTACAAAGGATTTGTACTGAACATCTAATGTACTTGCTACATTATTAGTTGGAAAAGAAGTGGATAAATGCACTTCTCATAATCATAGCCACTTCCAGGCTCTGAGTATTATCTAATAGACACTTTCAAGAAAGAATTCATTTGGAAAGATTGCGAGACCAATCCAACCCATTCCAAATGGCAGAGGAGAAATTTAAAAAACTCTTTAGACTCCCTAGAGCGGAAGCACTTTATTTGGTGGATATGCTAAGGAATCCTCGGTTAGATGAAGGATTTATCCCCAAACACCGAAAGGTTAGAACAGTTTTGTGCAGTAATTCACTTGCATAAACAAGTTTTTAAGAATTTATAGTTTAGTCGAGTGGTATCTCACTTTTATTATATTTATGGGTGATCTAAACCTAGTCATTACATAATTGAGATCTTTCAGTCAAAAACCGCACGCCCCTCCACTAAAATTTCTTTACAAACATTTGAACGACCCACTGACCGAAAAGTGTATGCAACAAGCAGTGGCGCAACATGCATTTTTAGAATGAAAAATTTCTACCTACCTACCTGTATGATAATAGAACTCATTTGCAGATTCTAGCTGCACTAAATCTGTTTGCTCAAGGCAGTTATCAAACAGCTGTTGGGCAAGACAACTTACTTGACAACAACTTACAAGACAACTTAATTCTTCTGAAATCTAATTGGTTCACCCCTTAAAACACTCTGCCACCAAAGAACGGTGGAATTACTATATAGCTTTATGTGTATCTTTGCAGACGAAGAAGATATCGATGGCAACGAGGAAAACGAGCAGAATGCTATTGTGGAGGAGCAGGATGCTATTGTAGAGGATCCTGGCGCAGACTTCCTTGCTGAAGCAAGGGAAATTCGGCAATTACTTGTCAATAATTTTAATTAAATTAAACATTTTATTTCTTTATTATTAAAATTTTAATTTTCTTATCACCTTATTTATTAATTAACCTATCCTTAACCTAAACAAATAAGAGTGGTGATTAGGTTTCTATCACAAATTGAAACCGCATATTCAGTTCATGTTTTGTATAAAAAATAATTAACAAAATACAATAATCAACAAAATATGCCAAATAGAGAAGGCACGAGCACTGATCACCACGCATGCTCAAGACGGGTTGGCGATTTCAGACTTATTAGGTATATTATAATAATTATAGTCCAGATTTCCTCACGGTGTTTTCCTTCCGACCTTCATTGAAATAAAAATGAGTAAATAAAAGAAAAATGTTCGTACATATTTTTTATTAATGTTATGTTTTAACTTTTGTACCACTGTATGCCCATTTTCTCTTGCCCGTTTTGCTGCAATATGTTGTTCGATAGAGCCTTTCTGTTATTTTGACACTTCTTATAAGAAAATCCAATCGATTTCAAAATTTTACGCAGGACTTCTAGGCTACATTTAAAATCCAGATCTGTTTTAGTGTGGTACCGAGTAAAAGAATTGAATTTTTTGTCGAATTGCACTTATTTATGTTGAAGTCATCCATTTCTTTCTTAGGACGGCCTGATCTGTGTTTGCCTTCATCTACAATACGCCTCACTGTACTCTCAGATTTTCCTGAAAGAAAGATTAAAAAAAGATGTAATAACAAATGGAAAATAGATAGCACTATTTTTATTTCAAACATGTTAAAACTTATTCATATTTAAAATCACCGGTAAATTTGATTACCCAAAAGTATCAAAAGTTAGCTAATTACATTTGCAATCTAACCTATAAATGCGCAATGTAAACAATGCTTATTTTAGTCATAAAATCGTATATTTAGTAAATTTGTGACTTCTGGTAGATAAAAAACAAACAATAACACGATTACATACCTGTCTTAACTGCTGTTCGAGTATAAATATCCAAATTTGATAAAATTTGTCCAGCTTGGTGTTCTAACAAACATCGCTGATATACTTTGAAATAATTTCCCGAGCTCCACTCCTATTTGTTTTCCTCATATTTAACACGTTTCTTCGAAGTTTTGTCGACGTAGATTTGAAAACATTTAAAAATGCAAAAGGTAGCAAGATAGAATATTAACAAGTTGATGACAGACAGCCGATGACATTTGATGTACTATGATTTAGTGTTACCCTACTTTTGAATAATCCATGGTATAATAATATAAATAATCTTAGTTCCTCAAACATTAATTTCTTGACTATACAGACAGACTGTACTTCATTAATGATTAATGGTATACAATTATAAATATTTGATTTACCTCAGGTTTTTTTTTGCAATTCAGATCATTTCGTTCACTTTCATTCAGCTTTTGTCTATGGTCTACTGCAATCTTGGTCTATGCTCTACTCAACTTAACGAATGTCAAACTCGATTTTAGGTGTGTCAAAACTATATTTAAATTTAGAGAATCTTGTTTTCAGAATAACTTACCAAAACCAACTAACTAAAAATAAGAAATTTTAGTTTTAGTTTAGGTTAGTTCGGTGTACAAGAGAATCGGCACCAATGGTGGTTATTGGTGATTTACACGTTTTGTGTAATACAAACGCGTCATTCAGTCAGAAAAAGTCTATTATCTATTTCCGAAGAAAATTTCTTGTGGAATATGATTCAAAAGGAGCTGAATTCACCCGGGAGTTGTTTCTTACAGCTTGTTATTTAAATGCTATATTTAGTCATATGTAATATCTGTATAAATAATATACACTCACAAGTTGATGATAACATCGGAAAGCAGTTGTCATCATATGGACTTGTAGATGTTTGCACAGTTCGCACATTTACCTAACTCACACCTATTGTAGGTTGTATAGTTGTATATATTGTATTGGTTACTTTTCCCTAGTGAGAGTGAGGTAATTTATTTAACAAAGTAGGTACCTACATGAACAGAGACTAATTGACATTGAAGGTCGAAGCACAAATCCAGACGCCGTGGCTGCTACTGTGAAATTCTTGATGGGAAAACCCAATACCGATTTGCCCAATCCGGGAACCTAAACCAAGAAAACATGAGCCCTCGACCCAACGTAAGGTAGTAGTAATTTTCTCCGATTACCAGCAAGCATTATTCAGTCTCAGACCAAGAAAAAAAGGACTACAGCGCGCCGCGAACACCAAAAGTGAAGCCACACAACCAAGCGCCTTACAATTAAACATACACGCTCACGCACACAGCTAACTACAACCAAGCGCATTTCGCCTAGTACGTCACGAGACATCGTCTAGATAACATTGTACAAATACGACACATACATAGATAAAAAGTTGGCTTCACTTTTGAAGTTCGTGTCTTCCTTTTTTTATTGGTCTGAGTTTTATATTGTGTAACTTGTTTCACAGTACCGATGATACGAATGACGAACCACTACAGCTTACAGAATACGGAGCTGCACGAGAGCATTCGCTTTCTCTTTCACTCAATGTTGCCATGCTCCAGATAGTTAACCTACCTCCCGGCATCACACTGACATAATGGATCGATGACCCCAAAGATCTGATTATAAATACACTATGGAAATGCAAGTATGCACTAAAAAAGGGCTAAATATGCACTATGTCTCCGTAATACTCCGAATTGATAAGTTTTCTGTATGTGGCGATTAAGAATCTGTCCGGAGTTTGGTGCAAATGTACAGCTTTTTTGTCTGGACTTTTGAAATGGTTTCCTACTTATAGTCTGACCAAATGTGAATGAATATGGTCGCGGCGGCACTGCTTGCACGAAATATGCTTGTTTTTAACAATTTGGTTGGCACCAAATTGTTAAAAACAAGCATATTTCGTGTTAAATCACTCGATTCGCCTTTTCCGTTACATGCAAGTTGCATTGTTAAGTTGTTGTTCCCTAATCTGTTTAAGTCGCGAGTAAACAGGCTTCTACTGGGTAAGCTCGTTCCATCGTCGACATCATCTCTGCCCTTTTTTTTTTTTTTGGTTGGTGGAAAATCATCGAATGACCCCCCCCCGCTCTTGGGCAGAGCGAAGGGGAGTGTCAGACTTCTACTGACTAAAAACCGAACCCATGTTCCTTCTTTGCCCTTGCGCCGAAGCCACGTAATCTAGTACAAAATACCGCGGCCCCGACGGGCGTCGGCCCTTGCGGGCCCCTCCTTGCTGACATCTCTTTGAGGCGCGCGTGGAACACGAACGCGCCGCCGACACGGTCTGTTGCCGTCATGACGACGGCCGGACGGCGAGCTAGCCCATTACTCACCGTCCACAGGCCCGCGTCTACGGTGGCCGGAAGCCATCACGTGGCCCCCGACGCCCGGAGCGCCTTCCGCGGCGGCTGGGACGTTGAGAGGATCTCTCCCTCTCTCGTTCCGCCACCTCCTTTGCTAGCATCACTGCTTCGCAGAAGGAGGCGACGGCGTCCCATTCCTCCTCGCCCCGGACCATGGCTTAGATTGAAGTCTTGCACTTGACTTCAATCTAAGCCATGGTCATGGCCCATTTATAATAAAAAAATATTATAAAAACAAAAAACCCAACTGCGTAAAAACAAAACTAAAAAGAATAAAATAAGCATCAGAATTTAAAAGCAGAATAGAAGGATCAACAGTCGGGACCCATTCATTTTTGTGACTTATCAAGGAGCTCCCCGTAAAATTTAAATGGGTCCCGAACTCCCGACTGTTGATCCTTCTATTCTGCTTTTAAATTCTGATGCTTATTTTATTCTTTTTAGTTTTGTTTTTACGCAGTTGGGTTTTTTGTTTTTATAATATATTTTTTTATTTAACACTTTTTAGTCAGTTTTCATTAACTTCGTTATTACTATTATAAGACGGTAGATTTCGATTAGATTTTATATTCATTCCGTACACGTAAAAAAATCCGGTTATAAGTAAGTAAGGAATGCGATATTGTTTGTTCTAATAATTTAAATCGTTATATATCCTAAACGGTTTTATAAAATGAAATATGATAAAGGAAACCTATTACGATGCCATTTGTCACGTAGTCCTCTCTAAATGAATGCCCTGGAGGGCCACGTGGCAAAGAAAATAAATAAAACAAAAAAATCTCTGTTTATATGTGTAATAAAAACACAAAGTTACACATATACAAAAACAACTTTGTAAATACAAAAAAGAAAACTAACTCAGCGACAGGGGTCGCTTAAAACTAAATGGGTTCTTTGGTGTGTGGTGGCAGATTACTTAATTATGGTTTTCACAGGTTTCACAAGGTTCCTACAGCATAATACCACTAAACATTAAAATTAAAGAAAGATACACCGACCTCCAGCATCCCTTGCGTTCTAGTGAAAACTCGCAGACCTGACAGAGAGCTCCTCCAGGCAACGAGCCAGCAATCCGGACAGCGTCGCCGCAGCAGCCAGTGGCAGATTGACGAGCAAGTCCTCGTCTCAGCACAAACGTCCCAAAAGGGATTCAGTCTCTATATCCTTTCTTTTTTCAATATAAAAATCTATCGTAGCTCTTCCTTAAACTCTCTTTAAATTCTTAATTTCTAAATTTCATAACTGCATAATTTCTTAATTTGAATTTCTAATCTCTTTAAATTCCCGTTCTGAAAATGACACGTATTCATTTTCAAATACCTATTCAACGATACCCCACTTGACGTGGTGCGTCGATTTTTTTTTTTTCATTTTGACAATATGGCGACTAGTTGTTACTATAGTGAGTATTGTTTACTGTAATGTTTTTAGTGACACTCGCGAGGTCAAGACGAATCGATTGACGTACGGATCATCAAAATCGGCCAAGGCGTTTGGCCTCTACAGTGCCACATAGGAACAAACATACATACATACATACATAGACTGATAAACACATAACCCTTCTTTGCTTTGCGCAGTCGGGTAAAAAATAAAATAAAAATGTTAGCTAGTTCTTAGGACATTCGTATGGTACGTAAGTAAGTAGGTACGTACGCGAAGACGGTAAGTACGGTTGGTACTCACTACAATAAATACATCCTAATTCGATTTCAGCGGAGATTAGCCATTGGTGAGGTAGATAATATAGTTCACAAATTCACAAGTGTGTACATAAGCAAAAGTGCACTCTCTGTTCCTTTACCCCCATAGCCCGATGGGGCAACTCGACACGACAGGGGACAAATCAGGCGTAGGTCCAACGGCTAAACATGTTCGCAAAGACACAGAGGAGTAAACAGCAACTAAGTAGTATTACTCACCCAATAATAATCCTTGAACACGGTGTTGTTCGAAGACCTGAGGTTGATCATATCTTCCAGGGTGTTCTGCCACCGGTCCATTCCGGCGGCAATCTTGTTGGAAACGTTCTCCCGGTTCATGGTACCCTCAGCGTCCTCGTCCTGGGGCGCAGCATCACTGCTGCTCACCTCGTTGCTTGCCTGACTGCTTGAAGCTGCTGCTGTAGGGACTGGCTCCCGACCCTCGCGCCTAGTGGCACTGAACGTCCTGCAAACAACAAAAAGTGGAACATTAGAATGTGTCAATATCATTATAGTATGTCGCCTGAAATCTTAAAGGGTAAGGACAGAGGAGTACCAAATATAACACCAATAATTAATTATAACGGGTCTCTGTGATGTTTATTCAGTTATCTTCACTTGGTAATTAAGAACCTCGTTACTGATGTTCTTATATCAAGTAAATTAAAACCTACATTTAAATTAAGATGTTTGTTTAATCGATCTTATGATTAAAACTTATATCGGAAATTACTTTTAGAATTACGTCGCGTCGGGGTCAGTTTGAAGGCTTTATTTAATATTGTCACTTAGATGACGTATTATTATTCAATAACGGAACGGTTTAAAGTGTCTATCAAAATGTTAGTAAGAAAACACAACGCGTCCGCTGACAGGCAAGCAGAAGAGATGTGAATCATACTTCCTATTGTGGATGCGTAACATATTTCTTACTCACCATTTCCTATAATTATGAGCATTTATTTGAGCTATATTGAGAAACGTCGCATTGGGTTTCACTAAGTTTAGTCTATGAATTGGTAGATTAGGTGTACATATTATGCAAGTCTATGGTGTCAGTCCTCAATGTGCCATTACTTTTGTAAGAAAAAAATGTTCAAATAATATTCTCTGCGTTTGGCTTTTATCTAAAGATCGTTAAAACCCTATAACGATGATAAATCATATGTTTATTCGACTTATAAATAAATGAATCAATATTGTCGTAACCGGTAGTCAGTGGCATGAAAGTCTGACAACCAGTCTTACAGGGGTATTCATTAGCCAGTACTTACTGGATTTCAGATGAGTTCAGATAGGCAGTCGCTCTATTTCTAATACTGGTATTCAGCTGCATCCGGTAAAATCCGGTTAGAATGGAAGCCCACCCCACCATAGTGAGACAAGGCAAGCCATATGATGATGATAGTCTGTTTTTACTTTAATGTCGATGACTCAAGACAATCAACAAACGTTATAAATAAATAAAAAACACATTCTAAACTTATTTCGCAGTAGTTGAGGCCAGATCTAGAACGCATCCGAAACGGTAATGTACAAATAACATTAGTAAATAACTTTTCGTAATAGTGATGTGACGTAACGAGTAGTAACGACTACGTTACACACACCTGATAGTGAGTCAAATTAGATAAAATACAGGTTTTCTAAGTGATTACCGCAATAAAACCGATGCGTTTAAATGCAATCAACAGCTCCTAGATCCAAGTCTAGCCACGTGTTAGATGAATTTTGAAATAGTTTCTCCCATCCAAGTCACAGGTGAAAACCTAGTTTGGGAGCTAAGTGATAATTAAATTATCATAATCATCATTTTTTGGTTTTAAGCCATGCCATACCTCACTATCCTTCGCCGTTTTAAAAGCAGTGGTGATGAAATAAATTTCACAAAGTAATGCGCCTGCCTGGGTTCGAACCTAACCTTCGACTTACTGTTCGTAAGTCGGGGCCGCAACCACTGGGCCGCCACTGACGCATATGAAACCGGAAAATAAGAGGTGTGTGTCTTGGGTTTAAACCATAGAATATATAGTCTTTGGTTTAAACTAAATACTTATGTATGACTGGTCACATCACATCACTACACTATCACTGATTTTTGCTCCCGTTGTTAAGAAATTCGGAAAGGAAGTTCGTATGTGGGTGTTCTAATAGAAACACCTTTATCATCATTTTCGGGAATTATTTATCATTATTTTACATAGTTCGTAAGAGATGATGATGAAAATTTGAACACAAGAATTTAGTTATTGCACTATATTTGCCTGGCTAGGCTTACAGCAGGGTTACATTATTATAAATGGCGCAAGCTTTCGTCCGGAGTTTCACCAGCGTATGTGCTTCTGTAACTGCATACGTCTTACAGCCGCGAATCATATTTTCACTAACATACAACCTAGCACTGACCTGCAAATCGCTAAAAACGTAACCACATGAATTGAACATGTTGTGTTTATATTCGTTTGCTAGATACCTACTATGTGTAAACATGAAACATAATGCAGCTTGTTCTAGTTAAACAAAGTTCTCTTATGCAGTCACTTTAACAACTGTACGTTGCTGTAAGTTTTACGACTATTCACTTAGGTTGCCAGCTAAGTTACCGTGTTAGCATGTCCATAATTAATTGAAGAATGACAATAATTACTTAGTATGTTTATACAATGAAGTCGTGCGTTATTAATGAACGTGGTGGTATCTCTTACTTGCTCATTCTCAAGAATTTTATACACTTTCGCTCAAATATTATGAGAATCCATGACACGCATGATGACTCAAGAAAACTTGATGGTCTTCTCGTTATATGCCAAAATAATCATTAACTAATTAAACGTAAAGGTTAAAATTGCGCAAAAAATAAAAAAGCGTAAAAATAACATTCGTTCCAGGCTGGACTACACGTGTGATCATATACTTGGCATAATTAGTTACATTGTATTAGCAAATCTTTGAGGAGGACGATTCATCATCATTAAGAAACCTACCTAAATTACGAAGCAAATTTTTAGTGATGGTCTATGTCCATACTTATAAATACTTAGGTTCGATGCTGTACTCGTATTTGAATTTAATCGGACTATGGCTGTTGAGCATGAGATCCGTGGTTTGATTCTTGAATGGGGCAAAGTAATATTGAGATTTTCCTTCAGGAATTTCTCAGTAACAGCCACGGAGTCTGGATTTGTTCCTGGTTGATGATGACACTAAGATGATGACTTAAACATAACTGGCAACATGTGGGTGAAGGACTGTAGTCTGTAGGTACACCTTTGCCTAACCCTTTCGATTCCAGGCGTGATGTTATGGCCGTTAGGTGCACTAGCTACCTTTTCGCGTCTGTTTATTTTCGGTTCAAAACTACGTACTACATTATTTATAAAAAAAGCAGCGAATCGATTAATAAGACTGTAAAAACACAACACAAACAAGTTAGTAAAAAGCATCGCTATAAAAACGTTGTACCTATAGTAAACTCCCGTACTCGATTACTTAGAAAAACCGCTCTCGACACTGGACGTACTCGAATCACAGCCCTACGCAATAGAAAACAGGTTATATACTCCATTTCGCAACGATCGAGCAGACTCACACGACCTAATAATCTTTCTATATATATAAAAGGAGAACTGACTGACTGACATATCAACGTACAGCCGAAACTACTGGGGCTAGGAATGTGAAATTTTGCACACGGCTTCCTATTATAATGTAGGGGAGCACTAAGAAGGGGTTTTTGGAAATTTAACCTTTAAGGGGGTGAAAAGGGGGATGAAAGTTTGTATGGAAAATCGTCACTTTTGTAGTTGAAGTTTGAACCGACATCCACGCGGGCGAAGCCGTGGGCAAAGTGCTAGTGATTAATAATAGCACTTGCCTGACGCCTCTGACGATCAGCTGTTTTAGACCACACTGCCATTTACAAGATGCTGCGAAGGTCAGCTACCATTTTATGAAAATATGTACATATTATGAAAACAAATCGTTTTAAAAGAATAACCGGAGTGCCCGTTCTTCTCTATAAGAAAATACCAACCCGGACCGTGCAACTTTTCTCGACGTTTGATAAGTGCCCAAGTAGCCTTTGTGAAATACAATATTTAGATTTTGATTGACTGTAGCACAGTTTATTACTGTGACTGTAGGAACCTTCATTTATCAGAGAGAATGGTACCCAAACTAAACAACCGCTTATTTTAATTGTAGAGTAACTCTAGTAACGTTGACCTTCACGTGATGGGCTTCATTATTAGGGCTCGTTTACGGAGACACAGGGCTTTGCGCGGCGCGTGCAGAAGGCTCGTCAGGACGCTCGAATTTACTGAGAGACGGGTCCACCGCAACAAACGCTGCATTTTAAACTAACGTGCGACTATAGCTTCTCGTAAAATCGACGATTGAAATCGTTAACTTTTTCATACATCGTGTATTTGAATTAAAAACGCAGCACGCCCTGCCCGCGCCTGTACGTAAACATGCACTTAGGGTTCCGTACCTCAAAGGGTACAAAGGAACCCTTATAAGATCACTCTCTTGTCCGTCTGTCTGTCCGTGTGTGATCATCATCATCATCTGCCCACCTAGCTTTTTCTCTATTTTATTACGTTGGGGTCGGCTTCCAGTCTAACCGCCGGATGCTGCGGACCAGTATTTTACATGGATCGACTGCCTCTCTGACTTTCACCCAGCTAGTACTGGTTAAAGGTACGATACCCCTTGTTAAGACTGGTTTTCGGACTTACGGGCAACTGTAATGGTTGGTCACCCATCGACAAACTAACCTAGGCAAGGCAAGCTTAACCTGATTGATCTGAGTGGTTGTTATTATTTAGCTTGGAGCTCTTCAATTTTCAGTGTACTAGTTTCTATTTATAGGTACATACCATTAAATAACCGGCGCAGAGGAGCGGGACTTATGGAAAGTTTTGATTGCGAAAGTGGACCTATCGGACTGCCGCATATTTCGCCAGATAAGCTGGTTAAAATAACGGACTCAACAATTGATAACTCGCAGGTACCGCAGTGTTCAAATAAATCAGTTTCGCGGAGTCCTACACCAATGCATCGTGTTAAAGCACCATAAACAGTTTGAATTCCCCGCCCTTTCCAATCCTATCATTTTCCTGCGCTAACAGCGCCACCTAACGTCAAAAACATTCACTAGTAGTTCCCCGCCATACTTCGTCACCGAACATATCGACTCCGTAAAATAATCGTGAAATACTGCAACCAAGTGTTTTAAAAGACAATAATTGTGTGTGCCATCAAACAATACCATCACCATCATCAAGAATCAAGAATTGGGGCGCCCCACAGCATAAAACACATCATTCAGGTATTCGGAGCCAGCCGGCCCTCCTCAGCGAGCTTCGGTGAGTCCTTTACCTTCTCCTTAGATACAGTCCGCTTTCCCATCAAACAGAATCGTTCTTTAACATTTTTATGGTCCTTCGAGCCGGATTGCTGAAATAGTATCAGTAATCCTATTTTTTCTATTGTGAAAATTGTGGGGTCAGCCATATTTGTTCGCAAAAACCAAATTGCAACACAACAATCATTCAATTTAACATAGTAATCTTAACATATTTTTGTCATCTAACCTCATTTTTGAACATAACTTTTGTTTTATTTACGGTTGTCAATTGTTCTACAACACAGCAAGTGTATTTTATCATATTTCCAAGTTAATCATAATTATCATTCATCATCGCGGGAACTCATTCGATCAAACAAACGTAGGTAAATATCATATTAAAACGACACATAATAATATCAAATTGTGCCAGTGTTTAGTGTTCATCATATTTGTGGTAGGTAGTCATCTTAGCAACGTACCTACCGAACGCTCACTTGTTCGCAGTCGAGAGTGAGTTGTCTCGTCATCAGTGTTTCTCTTATTTCTCATTCGTGATATCACATACATTTTGATCGTGTGTTTTAGGTGTAACATACAGCGCCTAAAATTATCATTTTTGTGTTGGAATCCTTGGTGCAACATATAACACCAGGGTTTCATTGTGTTCAGTATCATTGTTTTATTCAAAACCGTATCTTATCAGTAGTAACAAGTAGTAACTACCTACATTTTCTCGTATCATTGTGTGTGTTGGTACCATAGAGTATTGGTTGAATTTGGTTGGTACCGTTTGCCAAAATTATTGCCAACCTCCTAATTATCATTTCACCAAACCATAGACTATTTTGTGTTTGTAAAGCTTGTTTCAGAACAGCTGTTGTGACAGTTTATAAAAGTAACATTTATCAGTGACGTTAGTGTAACTTCAGACAGTGACATTGACAATCATTTCGTGTCGTGATTTTATTTACCAATCGATAGCGATACAACTTTTGTAAACAAGTGCTTTCATCAAGTGTGTAACTAATTATCAAAATGAGTGAAGCTTTGATCGCACATTATGAATCTAAGCGTAACATGGCGCTTAAGCGCCTTCATGATGCTGTAATTTGCGCACGAAATTGCAAAACAGACCCAAATCAAATAAATAGATTAGAAACTTGGTGTTCGCGCGTAGATCAGGTACTCGAAACATTTAACGAAGCCCAAATTCAATTAATGTGTGAGTGCAAAAAGGCAGGTATGGACGAAAAGGAAGTGCAACAAGCTCAATTTAAGTTCCAAGAACAGGCCGATGATATGTTCTTTGAAACAATAGAGGCCAAGCGTAAATACTTGTCAGCAAAGGTGGAGACTTCTTTGCCGTCCAGTGAGTCAAAAAATAGAACAGCTAAGTTACCACCTATGAAGCTGCCTTTATTCACGGGGCAGTTCAAAGATTTTCCAGGGTTCATTGACCTTTTCAACACATTAGTGCATAACAGAAATGACTTATCAAATGTAGAAAAGTTTCAATATTTGATCACATCATTATCTGGAGATCCAATCAATATCATTCGTGCGTTTCCTGTGTGTGAGGGTAACTACATCAGTGCATATAAAGCATTAGTTAATCGTTATAACAACAAGAGGTATTTGGCATTCATGTGTTGGGAACAGATCAATAATTTGAAGGCAATGCACTCCGGTTCTGCTCAAAGCTTGCGTACAATGTTAGACCTTTATAATGAAAATTTATCAATGCTCACATCTTTAGGGCTACCAACATCACAGTGGGATTTTGTGTTATTTCATTCATTGCTTACAAAATTAGATAAGGCATCTCGGGAAGCTTTTGAGCTGGCCAATACCAGTAGTGATTTTCCAAGCTTCAAGGAATTATCCACATTCTTGGTAGATAGGTGTAATGCCCTTGAACGCTCAACATTAAATGTGAACAATCAATCATCATCATCAGCTGTGCAACAGCAAAACAACAAGCGTGTGATTTCAAACAACCAATCAAAGCCTACAATGCTTTTGGCCCAAGCGCCTAATCAATCATGTGTAGTGTGTAAAGAGGATCATCCTCTCTACTCATGTTCAAAGTTTTTATCAGAATCTCCTCATGAGAGGTCTCAAATTGTGAGACAAAACAAATTGTGTTTCAACTGTTTACGGTCGAACCATATCACAGCCAATTGTAATTCATTGCATACATGCAAATCATGTGGACAAAAGCACAACAGCCTTCTACACTTTCCAAAAAAGACGGAGACAAGTGGGTCAGTCAACTCTCAACACAAACAACCAGGTGTTTCTCATACAGGGAAAGGCCCAGCACCAACTTCTGATTCCAAGGAAAATGTGATCACACCCGTTACATCATTATCAAACATAACTGCAACAACATCAAATACTCATTTTGTGATGCTTGCCACTGCTGAGGTGGAGGTCAAGGACGGTCGAGGCTCCTTTCAGAAGGTCCGTATCTTATTGGACCCTGGTAGTCAAAGTCACATCATCACCAAGGTATGTGTCCGTCGCTTAGGGTTGGCACAGTATAACTCTCAAACTCCTATGTCAGGTATAGGGGATGTTCCTGCATTTTCCACGGGCAAGGTGTTCTTGGAAATCCGACCAGTTGGGAAACCAGAGCCCTCTTTTACAACAGAAGCGGTGACTTTGGACAAAATTTGTGGTGACATGCCCACCCATCCAGTGGACATTAACAATTTTCAACATTTATCAAATATCAAATTGGCTGATGAGAAATATCATTCCTCTGGTCCTGTGGATATCCTCATTGGTGGAGAGATATTCCCTCAAATTCTATTACCAGGAAAAATTGACGGTGGTCCACATGCAGCAACTGCCATCAATACCATATTTGGATTTATTCTCATGGGAAAAACCTTATCAAAGTCATCATCATCCATTCCTCTATCAATCAATCATGTATCAATGGACTCCAATCTGGATATTGCCGTTCAGAAGTTGTGGGAGTTGGAAAACATACCGTGTGAAGACAGCAAACAAACTCACTCGGTGGACGACATACTTTGTGAGGAAATATTCCTATCAACACACAAGCGTGACAGTGAGGGACGATACATTGTCACGTTACCATTCCAGGCCTTTGAGGGTGCTTACACAATTGCTCATCGGCGCTTTGTGCAGCTGGAAAAACGCCTCATGTTAAAGCCAGCTTTTCATGAACTATACAACAAACATGTTATGGAGTACCTATCAAGTGGTCAGATGGAGAAGGTCCCTGCAGTTGAGTGTCAATCTCCTACAGCATTTTACTTGGCGCATCATGCCGTATCAAAATCAGATCGTAGCCTTCGTGTGGTCTATGATGCATCAATGAAGGATAAAAGAGGTGTATCCTTAAATGATACTCTTCTTACAGGCGCTAAACTTCAGACTGACATCACCAACATTCTTTTGCGTTTCAGGCTTCATGCCATTGTGTTTTGTACGGATGTCCGGCAAATGTACCGGCAGATCCGAATAGCAGCAGAACATCTGGATTTTCAGAGAATCCTGTTCAGGGGTTCCCCTAGTGAGCCAATACAAGAATACCGTCTCAATCGTGTGACTTTCGGTGTATCATCAGCACCATTTTTAGCAATTCGTGTGTTACATCAATTGGCCCGCGACGAAGGCAGCTCGTTTCCAGCTGCAGCTCAGGTGTTGTTAGAGGACATCTATGTCGACGATGCCGTTACAGGGTGTCAGAGCATCGAAGAGGCGGTCGCTCTTCAGCAGCAGCTGATTAACATCATGGCGGCTGGAGGCTTTGAGCTGAGAAAGTGGTCCAGCAATCATGCAGATGTATTACAAAACATACCAGAAGAACATAGAGCAGTGCCAAATGTCAATCAAACATTCGATAGTGATGGTAATTTTGTGAAGGTTCTCGGTCTAGCCTGGAATTCCCGGGAGGACATATTCAACTACCAAGTGAATCAAATCAATCGTGAGTGTACCAAACGTACCATGCTTTCAGAGCTGGCACGTATTTATGACCCCATTGGTCTTTTAACCCCATTAACATTTTTAGCAAAGCATTTAATTCAACGTTTGTGGTTGCTCGGTTCATCATGGGATCAATCCGCTCCCGACGACATCAATCAAACTTGGATAAAGTATGTTCAGCAGTTGCCTCACCTAGCCCAGCTTAAGATACCACGCCGCATCACATCTGACGACGCAGTGACTTATCAGGTGCATGGGTTTTCAGACGCAAGTGAAGCTGGTTATGCAGCTGCTGTGTATCTTCGTGCTACCAATCAATATCATCAACACCAGGTTATCCTGGTTAGTGCGAGGTCTCGGGTCTCCCCAACGAAACGCAGAACTTTACCAAGGCTTGAGTTGTGTGGCAGTTCTTTGCTGGCAGACCTAATGAGACACATAATCAACATATACAGCAAACTTCTCACCATAGAGAGTGTACATGCGTGGACTGATTCTATGATAGTTTTGTCATGGGTCCAGTCAAATTCATCAAATTTTAAGGCGTTTGTTGGCAATCGCATATCCAATATTCAGCGTAAATTACCAGAAGCAATTTGGAATCATGTCCCAGGAAAACAAAACCCTGCGGATGCCGCGAGTCGTGGGTTAACACCCGACGAGCTTATCAATCATGACCTGTGGTGGACTGGCCCTCATTGGCTATCCTCAAATCAAGATCAATGGCCTAAAGTGCCTCAACATTCAAACATGACGCCACATCCAGAGGTGAATTGTGAGCAACGTGCCTGCGTTTTGAACGTGTCAAACGCAGTAGAAACTAATCCCATCGATCATTTATTAACAAGATTTTCATCATTAAGGAAGATTCAACGTATTTTATCATATTGCAATCGTTTTATCAACGCCCTGCGCAAAAACAAGCGTACAGGCCATTTAACAGAACTAGAACTTCATCATAGCCTCATGGTACTTGTGAAACACACCCAACATTCCGAATTTAGTGAAGAAATCAAACATTTGAGATCAAATCATGTATTATCAAAATCATTCAGAAAACTTAGTCCATTTTTAGATTCAAATCAAGTGTTGCGTGTGGGGGGTAGGCTCTCTCAGTCAAACCTTGATTATGAAACAAAACATCCAGCTTTGCTTCCTCGCAAGCATCGCTTGACGCAACTTATCATCCAGTGCACACATAACGAAAATTTACATCCTGGTCTGCAAACAATGCAGTATCTGTTACTTCAAAATTTTTGGATTTTGTCACCAAGGCGAGCCATTAATCAGATCATTTCAAAATGCTATCGTTGTTTCCGTATGAAGCCACGAAACTTTCAGCCAGTGATGGCAGATTTACCACATTCTCGCGTCAATCAAATCAAACCATTTCAGGTTGTGGGTTGTGATTATGCAGGACCCTTCAACATTACGTTTCAACGTTATCGAGGTGTGCGTTCAACAAAGGCATACCTTTGTCTTTTTGTTTGTTTTTCAACAAAAGCTCTTCATCTGGAGCTTGCCAGTGATTTATCTTCATCTTGCTTTTTAGCTGCTCTACGCAGATTCATTGCTAGACGCGGTCGTTGCAACATCATCCATAGCGATTGCGGAACCAATTTCAAAGGTGCGCAGTCACAATTATCAGAAATCATGCGCTCAGCTTGTGAATCGGAGCGCATTGACTTCAAATTTAACGTTCCAGGATCACCACACATGGGTGGCCTTTGGGAAGCCGGGGTGAAGTCCGTAAAAACTCACCTATATCGTGTGATAGGTGATCAAATTCTAACATATGAAGAGTTAAACACACTTTTGACACAGATTGAATCAGTTTTAAATTCGCGACCAATATCAGCATTGAGTTCAGATCCATCAGACCTAACCGCACTTACACCAGGGCACTTTTTAACATTAGCACCCCTAACATCAGTGCCTTCACCAGACTATTCCAACACAAAAATGAATAGGCTAACGCGTTGGCATCTATTACAGAAGATGCACCAGGATTTCTGGACTAGATGGCATAGTGAATACCTTACAAATTTGTCACAGCGATTAAAATGGACTGTGAATTCACCTCCGGCAAAAATCAACCAGCTCGTTATTATTAGAGACGAGACTACTCATCCACTGCGATGGCGTTTAGGTAGAATCGTCGAATTACACCCAGGACGTGATGGCGTTTCTCGTTCTGCTACGGTCAGGATTGCACAAGGTATGCTCAAAAGGCCACTTGTGAAATTGTGTCCATTACCAGATATGACTGACTAGTCATGTCTTATTTTTTTATGTACATTCATATTGTGATCAAAACATTTCAATTATCTATTCTGTTTTATATATTCATCAGCATATTTATCCCATCATAATATCAAAGCAATGGTTGTTGTGAACAAATATTTACTTCAGACTTCTCAGTCTCATCAATTCGCCAGCAGGGGGGAAGATAATGTTAAAGCACCATAAACAGTTTGAATTCCCCGCCCTTTCCAATCCTATCATTTTCCTGCGCTAACAGCGCCACCTAACGTCAAAAACATTCACTAGTAGTTCCCCGCCATACTTCGTCACCGAACATATCGACTCCGTAAAATAATCGTGAAATACTGCAACCAAGTGTTTTAAAAGACAATAATTGTGTGTGCCATCAAACAATACCATCACCATCATCAAGAATCAAGAATTGGGGCGCCCCACAGCATAAAACACATCATTCAGGTATTCGGAGCCAGCCGGCCCTCCTCAGCGAGCTTCGGTGAGTCCTTTACCTTCTCCTTAGATACAGTCCGCTTTCCCATCAAACAGAATCGTTCTTTAACACATCGTAATACCGTCTCACTCGTGCAATCCTTATCGGAAACGCGGACGCTCGGCGAAACCTGTTTACCGGAGGCAAAAAACAAGCAAATTGAGGCCGGCACCGTGGTTTCGACGATAGTTACGAAACAGAATGACAAAAAATCGTATGCTGGGGCCGCGGCTGTCGTTGTAAGATCATCACATAGTCATAAAGTGATGTCTACTAAAATAAATGAACAAATGCAGGTCAATCAGAACGAATGGACGTTGGTTCAGAGAAAACGGAATAAAAATAAATTTATTGGCAAGAAAGGGACCGCTGATGTTTCGACTGGATGTAAGTTCCATGCCGCAACAATAAACATACCGTTTTATATATATAATGTAAGCAAGGACTGCGCCTCGTCTGAGATTTCCGAATATATTAAATGCAAAACGGGGGTAGAAGTAAAATTAGAAAAAATAAATATGAAATTAAAAAAGGATTATGAGGCATATAAATTCATGATTCCTAAAGATAAATTATCTATATTTATGGACGAAAACCTGTGGCCGAGTGGAATATCCTTCCGCAGATATGTTACGTTCTACAAAAAGTGGACTAATAGTGATAATAACCAATCGAGTGCTATTAATTCTGAACAATAATAATGGATGTGAACTCTAAGGACAAGGACACTTCAACTAAACTAATTAGTTTCAACTGTAAGTCTTTTAAAAGATCTTTTGAGTGTGTTAAGATGTTAAGTAGTGACGCTGATGTAATAGGACTTCAAGAGACTTGGTTACAACCTAGTGAAATACCGTACTTAGGGGAAGTAAATAAGGACTTTAGTTTCTTTGGCAAGTCTGCAATGGACACAGGTGTATTGTTACAAGGTCGTCCGTTCGGTGGCGTAGCCCTATTATGGCGAAATACGCTATTTGACTCAGTGACTGTTATTCCATGCAGTAGTAATCGTGTTGTTGCTATTAAAGTTAGTGTGTTAAACCGATCTAGCTTGATTTTTAACGTGTATATGCCTACTGATTCACCTGATAATTTATTAGAATTTGTCGAGTGTTTAAGTGAGATAGTGGCCATTATAGATAGTAGTGATACTGAAAATGTTTACATATTAGGGGATTTTAATGCACATCCAGGGGAACTCTTTGGAAAAGAATTGTCAAACTTTTGTTCAGAGCAAAATTGGTTTTGTGCCGATTTAATTAAGCTGGGGGTGGATTCTTATACCTTTGTGAGTGATGTGCATGGTAGCCGTCGGTGGCTTGACCATTGTTTGGTAACCGAGGCGGCGTTGAAGTCTGTAACATCTGTTAGGGTACATTATGATAGCTACTGGTCAGATCACTTCCCGTTAGAGCTGCAATGTGATATGGCGAAGGTCAGGCCAAAGTCGGCTCCATTGCATGACGTTCAAATAAATAAAGTTACGTGGGGTGAACGTGATATAGATCAGATTGAATTGTATACCAAAGAATGTAACTCTAAACTAAGGCAAATTGATTTTCCCAGTGATCTAAGTGATTGTTGTGATTATATGTGCAAAGAGCTAGAACACAGGAAGGTAATTGATAATTTATATAATGAAATTGTTTTATCTTTACGGGAGGCTGCTGCGGCCACGTATGTCAGTCACTGTAAAGGGGGTGTCGTAAGGGGTCGACCAATCTTGGGGTGGAATACGTATGTCAGGGACGCTCACCGGAAGTCCAGGCAAATGTTTACGAATTGGGTTTGGCATGGAAAACCAAGCACGGGATATATTTATAGTGATATGGTGGAGTCTCGAAAGATTTTTAAACAAAGACTTAAGTTTTGTCAAAATAAACAAGACCAAATTAAAATGGATATATTGGCTTCGAGACACAACAAGAAAGACTTTCGCGGGTTTTGGAAACACACCAAAAAATTAAACCCTAAGCCTGGCATTCCGGTGTGTGTCGATGGTGTAAGTACGCCCGTGGAGATAGCAAACCGGTTTAAGGAGCATTTTAAAATAGTACCTTCGAAGTCGGATGTTAACAGTGTCGTTGCTGAGGCTGTTGTGTTAGAGGTACCTGCTTGCATTAAGGCTAAGCAGATTAGAACAATAATTAAAAATATGAGACGAGGCAAATCGCCGGGACACGACAGCCTTAGCATAGAACATTTCGAGTATGCTGGACCGCATCTCTCGCGACTGCTAGCGTTATTGTTTACATTCTGTATCCGACACTCCTACCTGCCCGCTGCGTTGATGAAAACGGTGGTTGTACCAATATTGAAAAATAAAACCGGTGACGCCAGTGACAAAGGTAACTACAGACCGATCTCATTAGCAACTATTACGGCTAAAGTACTTGATGGCGTGTTTGAGGGACAAATTAGTAAACATCTTAAAATACACGATGCTCAGTTCGGCTTTAGGCCAAAGTTATCAACGGAATGTGCTATTTTGTCCCTTAAGCATACTGTCAGGTACTATACGGAGAGAAGTACGCCTATATATGCGGCATTTCTAGATCTTTCCAGGGCATTCGACCTGGTAAGGTATGACGTCCTGTGGTACAAGTTACGCGAAGCGGGAGTGCCTGATGCCATAACAAATATGTTTCAGTATTGGTATGGCCACCAAACCAATCAAGTTAGGTGGGCCGATGAGTTGTCGGAGGAGTACAGGTTGGAATGCGGGGTGAGGCAGGGGGGATTGACCTCGCCAGCGCTTTTCAACCTGTACATGAACCAGCTGATTGTCGAGCTCAGTAGCACTCTTGTTGGCTGTTCTATTGACGGTCTGTGTGTCAATAGTATTAGTTACGCGGACGACATGGTGCTGCTGAGTCCGTCAATTAGCGCACTCAGGAAGTTGTTGGCGGTCTGTGAGGCCTATGCAGAAGCGCACGGACTTGTTTACAATGTGCAGAAAAGCAAATTGCTAGTGTTTAAGGCAAAACATAAAAAACCGGCACATAATATCCCACCGGTTATGTTGGAAGGTGTGGCCCTTGATCGAGTGCTAGATTTTAAGTACCTAGGGCACATAGTTACAGAGGACTTAAAAGATGATGCTGATATGGAAAGGGAACGGAGGGCGTTGGCTGTCCGATGCAATATGTTGGCCCGCAGGTTTGCACGTTGTACACCGGAAGTAAAAGTAACTCTTTTTAAGGCTTTCTGCCAGTCGTTGTACACGTGCACTCAGTGGGTTCGATATACGCAGAGGGCATACAACGCCCTCAGGGTTCAGTATAATAACACTTTCAGGATGTTGTTGGGGCTCCCACGTTACTGTAGCGCATCAGGAATGTTTGCGGATGCACGTACTGATGGTTTCAGTACCATCATTCGTAAAAAGACTGCTTCCATGATGCGCAGAGTGCGTGGGAGCGGCAATGATATCCTGAAGGTCATCAGTGATAAACCGTGCTGCACCATTATGGCGCATTGGGTACGTGTCCATGTACATATACCCAGTGCGTCAAGTGAATGTGGCCGGTATATGAACTGAATATATAAGTACCTAGCATAAGTTATTCCATTCCCATTTGTTACTAACATAGTATATAAGTAGTGTGTATTACTAACATCATATGGATCAAGGTCTGAAATAAAGTATTTTTATTTTATTTTATTTTATTTATTTTATACCTACTTATTTACTAGTAGACGTAGATCACATGATTGTTGTAATTTGTGTATAAGGTTATTCTTTTAAGATGTCAATAAACTTTATACTTTACTTTATACTTTATTTGAGCTTGACACCAATATCGAATGTCTGCTCGTAAGATCAATTTATTTGAGTTAAGTGTATCGCAGCCCGGAAATAAATCTCGAAGTGCTGTCGATACTGACAATGGATTTAAATATTTTAATACCATGCATTAAAAAAACCAATCATAGATTTTAGCTGGCAAAAACTTTAAGTGCAACAAAAACTAGTTCGAATTGGATGTTTGAATTATCCCTTTTTTGAGGGTTCTGAAGTCAAATAAGAATGGAATCTTTTTGATTGTGCTTATTTTAAAAAGAATATTATCGTCATCATTTCAGCCTGGAATCACTCATTGTTGAGTATAGGCCTCCTCTTTCATAGGCCACTGTTCTCTGTTCTATTCCCTCGTTAATCTGTTCCCCGCACTTCTGATGATATCGTCAACCCAACGCGCTTTTGGACGGCCCTGGTTTCTTAGGCCCAGCCTTGGTTACCAAGCGGTCAGTTCCAACAGCCTCTCGAGGATATTTTGGTTTTTTACAGTTTTAATATTTTTTTCAAATAATATGTGCATTATGATGACACAGAAGTTCCGCCATGGAGTATGCCAAAGGGCCATGGGAACGCAGCATTTTGGGCGTCAAAAGACAAGACGGGATTAGAAACACCACGCTGCGCTCCAAAACGGGCATAGTGGACGTAGGCAAGAAGGCTGCTAGGCTGAAATGGGATTGGGTGGGTCACGTCAGCAGTATGCACTTGCACGATGACCGCTGGGCAAAATCCTCCACACGATGGTTGCCGGAAGACGGACGGCGCGCGATGCCAAAGCCGGCCCAGAAAGAGGTGGCGTGACGACCTGGATGCGTACCACGAGGGCTTGTTTGAGGCGGCACAGGAAAAGAGCCTGTGGCGACTAGCGGACTAGCGACATCTATCGCAACACCTGCGTACTAACAAACGATCGACAGAAAATCCTACATCGCGCTATGAACATTATCCGCGACATAAGCCTTTAAAGGAGTTCCCGACTTACAACTGTCGGGCAGTTAGCCCGCCGGACACAACACCTGTCCGGTCGGAGGATCCTCCCTTTTCAACGGGGGATGAGGAACTTTACACCCTGTACGATTGGAACGATTTACCTTGGAACGATTTGGGGGAGGCCTTTGCCCAGCTGTTGGACAGGCTACCTAAAAAATACCCGCTTGACCGGTTGTTAGTGGTTCGTTTCCTGGTTAGATGGCCGAGTGAAAGAAAACAACATAGTTACGTCAAGACTATTTAATTTAAGTATGAAAGTAGCCCTGACCCTAATTATAGCAGCGAAACGCGCACTCATTGAAAAATGTTACGACTTCAAGTAAAACGTTTAAAAGTGTAGAGCTGGGACACTGTCGATAGTTCAAATAATGTGGTTTATTTTATTCAAGTCCAGTACCTAATCTAACTAGTTATTCCAACCCAATAAATATCCCCAATCGCCTACAGCATTCCAAAACGTTTTCACAAAAACAACAATGCCAGCACTGGATTGGCAGTTTACACTATTCAGAATGGAAAAGAAGACTGTCACTGGTTCGGATTGGGACTGGAATGGGTAGAGTCCACATAACTCCAGTGTCATTTCATCTGGAATAATGTAAACCGGGTAGTAGGGTACAACGCTTTCATCGTTATGGATGGATCTTTCAAGGATTGGAAACATAAATTAAGACGAGGAGGCCCATGGCCCATGTTTCTGTTAATGATTTTATGTTCGAAAGTAATTCATCTGCCAGTGCACTCTGTATTAATTTATGAACGTCGATTCTAGTTTACCGCACACCGTTTGTGGCATTTATAATTATGTCATATATATTATGTAGGTATTACTGAAGTCTAAATTTTAGTATATTTAAATCAACTATAGTCGAATCTATATCTGTTTATAGCAGCAAAAATCTATTTAGGTAGCAAAAATATCATGAATTAAACATCAACTACCAATGATTTGTTTCTAGAAACTAATTACGTCAATGAATATTGAGTATTTTCCCTGTAACTCTGGGAGCTGACTGTAACGTACAAGAAGCAATCATTAGTTGGCGCCACGGGTCGCGAAAAGAGGCTTTTCTATCAGGAAATCATCAGTTGGAGTCACGGACTCTGGGTTTGATGCCCGGTTGATGCCAATAGGCTCGCCCCCTACTATATAGGACTTTAACACAACTAGCGAAATGTACGTCTACTATTAGGCTGTACACTCTACTTAACCTTCCGAGATCAAAGGCGTAATGTTACGTTACGGGTACGTAAAATATTACCAAAACCATCTACAAAACGAGTAAAACGTTTTTTGAACGTAATAAACAGTAATCTTAGCTCTCAGGGAGAACAAGTAACTTAATGAACCTCTGACATTTTTTATCGATATTATACAATTATATTTTCAACTTCCGCCACCACTGGCTGTATTAAATAATAGCAATACATATTTTTAAAAGTAATTTCCACAGTTTTAAACGAATGGTGGAGCATTCCGGTTTGGAAACAATAACGTTTTGATAATGCAGTTCTTTCCACTGAATGAGCACTTTGTGTCCTGCCTATTCATTATATCTAGGTATACGGAAATGGCTATTATACTCTGAAGGTGGTTAAGCCAGTCCAGTTGAAACGGCCGCTTGTGTTATTTAGCCCGACTCTGTTCGAACTAATAGTCTTAGTATGAGGAGGGACGTTGCTGGATCGCATGTCACTAAAAGAGTGATTAAAATAAATGTTGATAGGACGGAGAGGGAGAGGAAAGCCTAGGAAACTATGGATAGATTGTGTCAGGAATTAAACTCGTAAGAAAGAACGGTTGATAGAGAACGATGGAAGAAAAAAACAGAGTAAATTAAGTGTATTTTTTGCTGGAAGCTAAATTGTGACTTGATCTATTTGGTAGAATCTACTTTTTTAAATTACAGCTCACTTGACATTTAATTTAATGTTTTTAAGACATTAATTAGATTTTTTATTACATATTGGCTAGATCTGCTCTTCTAACACATCAAATTGACAAAAAACTACGTGTTGCGTTGAAGACAACAAACATTGAAAATGTTTATGATACAGGTTTGTGTCAACAGACAGAAAGAGAGAAACAGTACCTATTTATTAATCACGTACAGAACAAAACAAAATAACACGATAGTACATTTTGATACAAGTGCGGAGAGTTTGTTATTGCATTCGACGCGGATTGAACACCTGAGCCACAGTATCCTGAGCCGTATGGCGAGGATTCAAGGGGTCGAGAAATGCAATAACAAATGCCCACGTGTATCAAACGACGTTTTTCAATACACTTTCGAAGAAATTAACTAATAAAACGATAAGTATTTTTGTCATCCATTTTTAGGAGACTACAATTTAATTTGATTTTTTTCCGCGGTTTGATTTTGCCAGGTTGAAGAAGAAGCAAAGGTATGAAGCCGCTAAACAGTCTCACAGAAAAAATATGAATTCAAATATTTTTAAATTAAGAACACACAAATAAATGTTTACTTGTTCTTAAAAGTAAATAATTGTTCAAAATTTAAGGTTAAAAAAAAAAAGATAAATAAAAGATAATATACAAACACAATTGAATAAGTATTTAAAAATTATAGCTGTAAAGAAGCAAATCAAAATGACGAAAAAAAAAAACAGCGATTTATTTTGCTGTTTTAATCGATTTGAACTTAGTGTAAGGTATAACTATCTGTAGTTATTTTCTTTTCCTCCCTTCTGAATTGTAGTACTGACGAATAAAGCCTATCCGCTGTCACTTTTCAGGAAACTATTATAAGTAAATGTCACACGTCTCCAGACGTTACATTACCTACCTCCTATTCACAGATCTGCTTACCACACGTAGCCCGGAGCGAGGTGATATTGCTCATGTATTTCGCAGCGCCGCCGTCCGTTACATAATGTAACCGCTTTGACCGTTGGCAACACTACATCACTGATTCACTGCCCACTATTTACCACTTGAATTTAGGGTTGCCCGTAATAAAAATAGCAAAGGTAATAAATCTAACTCAACTGTTTTGTGGCGTTTTTTTTTATCAAGCTCACAGCATTTATTTTAAGTAGGTCTTAGAACGGTGGAAGAAAGCATCGTTTGGAAACCAGCATGTCTTAGAACCAAAAAAAACGAAGACATGTGAGATCTACCAACCCGACCTGCAGGGCTATTGCGTATCTTTTAATGACAGTGGATAAGTTATAGTGTCTATCAATTAACTGGCAAATGGTGAGTTTTTAAGAAAAAAATGTACCAAGCTACACTCGCGAGCAACCAAATCGACTCAAGCCTTGACGGCGCACATATACATTGATTTTCCTAAAACGATAAATGGTAATTATAAAAGTGATATGTCATTCGAAAGCTGAAGAATTATGCTTTCAATTAACATCAATACCTTAAAAAAAAACTAAGCGCTGATTTATTGACGCATTTTAATTGGCCGTCAGCGTAAATTACCTCATTAGGAATCCACGACTTGCGCTACCTGCTCCCGCTATAAAACCCCTCCACATCCGGTTTACCTTATCAGTCGCTTGTTACAAGTTGACCGGTACACATCTCCGTAAATTGCATTCCTTGTTTTCGCTAAACCATGGATACCACACCAGAAGAAGCCGCTCAAGTGGTTGCCTTGTTGCAACAAGGGTTAAGTCAGCGAGCAGTCGCTGCCCAGCTCCACTTGAGCCAGTCTTCTGTATCCCGAGTATACAGACGGTTCCAAGAGACTGGTGCCTTCAATCGGAGACCAAGAACGAGCCGCCACCGGTGCACTTCAGAGAGAGACGACCGCTTCATTGTCTCAACCTCTCTGCGCAATCGACACCTTACGGGCGTTGATGTGCAGCAAGAACTGAGACGTGTACGACAAGTATCTGTCAGCGAGTGGACAGTGAGAAGACGCTTGAAGGAAGCCAGCTTGACGCCAAAAAGACCTGCGACGGGCCCTAAATTGACTGCAGGCCACCGACAAGCGCGCCTTCAATTTGCTCGAGAGCATCTCAATTGGAGCGTTGCGCAATGGCGATCGGTCCTGTTTACTGATGAGTGCAGAATGTGTCTACATGGCAGTGACAGGAGAGGCCGAGTCTACAGGCGTCCGGGGGAACGATTTGCCCAATGTTGTTTCGCTGAAACAGTGGCATATGGCGGCGGTTCCTGCATGATGTGGGCTGGTATTTCTTTAGAGGGAAAAACCGAACTTGTTTTCGTGCCTGGGGGCGGCCGAGGAGGCGGGCTAACAGCTGATCGGTACATCACCGACATTCTACTAAATCATGTTGTGCCCTACGCAGGGTTTGTCGGTGCAGACTTCGTGTTAATGCACGACAATGCCCGCTGCCAAACGGCACGAGTCACTCGACAGTTTCTGGAAGAGGTCGAATTACGCACGATGGACTGGCCTGCGCTCAGTCCTGACATGAATCCCATCGAGCACTTATGGGACAGGCTTAAAAGAAGAGTTCGGGCCAGGAATCCAGTCCCTTCAACCGTAGACGAGCTAAAGACAGCATTATTAGAGGAGTGGGACGGCATTCCTCAAGAAAATGTCAAAAAATTGATAAGGTCAATGAAAAACAGACTGCAGGCTGTAATTAGGGCAAGAGGGGGCAATACGAAGTATTGATTTAAATTTATTAATTTTATTTTTAACAAATTTGCAAAATACGAGACCCATACCCTTTTCCCTAAATTCCTGTTTTTCCTACTCTTGCGTTCAGACACCATTTATTTTAAAAAAATATGGATGGATTTCAATGATAAAGATATCAAATTAAAGCTGACATCTTAAGCTTTCGAATGACATATCATTTTTATAATTTCCATTCATATTTTTAGTTTTATCAATGTATGTGTGCGCCTACAAGGCTTGAGTCGATTTGCTTGCTCGCGAGTGTATAACCAAATTACAGTTAATCTATCTATGGTCACTTTTATGATAGTCACTGTCATTAAAAAGATACGCAATAGCCCTGCTGGGCCTGCGTTGTGGATTATAGCCCATCCCTGGGAACATTATAGGCTGATGATGATGATGAGTTTCACACACATTCCTTTATTTTTTGGAGGGTGAGCAATCATCAAATGACTCCTCTCCCTCTGGGCGGAGCGGTAGGGAATGTCAGACTTCTACTGACTAAAAACCACCCATGTTCCTTCTTAGCCTTTTGTATCCGAGGCCGTGGTATCACACATATCCCGTGGTACGCATCCTCGCTCGTCTTACGTGAAAACATAGCCTTTTAAAACACAACACACGACTTAGCGTTATTTCTTACAATGAATGAAACTAAAGTAGCGACAGCCCTACTAGCCGGCACCTACCTATCCTCCAATCATTGAATTTGACTTTCATCACTGTTTTGTGGTATTTAAAACTTGTATTTAAAAAAAAAACCGGCCAAGTGCGAGTCGGACTCGCGTACCGAGGGTTCCGTAAAAAAAATATATTATGTGATGTAACTAAAAATTTATGGTTTTCGTAATTATTCCTTTATCTATGCTATAAGACGTTGCTTCGTACCAAATTTCAAGATTCTGAGTTCACGGGAAGTACCCTGTAGGTTTTGATTCCCTTGCGAGTGTCGAAAATTTGCGGCATAAACGGGAGTATCTTGATGTAACTAAAAATTTATGGTTTTCGTAATTATTCCTTTATCTATGCTATAAGACGTTGCTTCGTACCAAATTTCAAGATTCTGAGTTCACGGGAAGTACCCTGTAGGTTTTGATTCCCTTGCGAGTGTCGAAAATTTGCGGCATAAACGGGAGTATCTTTTGATCGCGTTGACTTAGAAGTTTGATTTTTTCACAGCTCCAAGAGACCATAGACTTGAGTATTTGATATGAATTTCAGCTTGATACCTCCACGCGTTCCTGAGAAAAAAGGTCTTGACAGACAGACAGACAGACAGACAGACGGACAACAAAGTGATCCTATAAGGGTTCCGTTTTTTCCTTTTGAGGTACGGAACCCTAAAAAGTAACAAAACCCTGAAATAATATTATCACACATAGAAGCAGCTATTAGTAGAAGGCAGATGACTTTGACACCTGCTTTTGTATTAATTCGATGCATTTAAGGATGTGGCTATGTTGTAACTTTGACTCGACTTTTGTTTTAAGACATATAATGGATATAAAATAGTAATAAAGACTAAACCCATATAATAATTAATAAAGCCGAGAGGCCTGATGTCTAATGTACGTAATAAAAATATCGTTAACTTTTCCCATATAACATCATAGCACACAACCTAAAATAACGCCTGTAATCCCGAACGGTTAATAGGCAGAGGTGTTCCTAATAATAGGGGATCGGACAAAAAAAACTAATTAGTCCGTCGGATAGATTTCCAAAAATTATTGGACACGTATTTTTTATTTTTTCACGTAAACTTAAAATGAAGACGATACAGTGCTTCGAAAACTCGTGTGACGTCATAATTATGATAGTACATTTTAACGACACAAGTGACGTTTCAAGCCCCACTCCAAGATCTTTGACGCGTTTTATCTTCGTCATTTTTTATTGATTTGATAAAACAAAAAACACGTATTCAATATTTTTCGATAATCTAATTTACGGACTAAACAGAATCATATTATTTTAACCCAGTCCGATCCCCTACTATACATTTTGCCAGTATCTTTTAAGTCCCATTGCCATCAACCGGGCACAAATCCAGACTCTGTGGTTGCTAACGAAAAAAGAACCTAATAATATTTTGCCCGACTCAGGAATAGAGCCCCTTTTTTTTTTTTTTTTTTTGGTGGGTGGAAAATCATCAAATGACCCCCCACGCTCTTGGGCAGAGCGAAGGGGAGTGTCGGAGTTATGGTCGGAGTCATGAAGCACATAACCTGTTTATTTTGCTCCATGGTCGGAGTGGACTTCTACTGACTAAAAACCGAACACATGTTCCTTCTTTGCCACGTTATCTAGTACAAAAATCCGCGGCCGGAACATGCTCACTAGACCAACGGGGCAGCTACGTAATATAAATAATATCGTTAACTTTTCCCATACACCTACAAATAGAAGGCAACAATCTCCATGTAAGTATGTGTCAAAGTTATCATTAGTTACTGCTTTATGTTAATAAGATTGATGACTATGATTGTAAATGAAGAAAAAAATCACAAATGACATCGATATTTCTATTCAAGTATTTGTATAGATGCGTATTCTAATTGACTGTATACGTGACTGTGTGGTATATGAAAATATGCTTATTACAAGATGTTACGAGAACATTAATAAACGGAAGTATTCGTTACATATGCAGTATTTTTTGGAGGAAAAAAAGTAAATACTTTCGTTATACAACACAATTTTTCTAACTTCCATGAAATTGTATTATTCAAAATATAATTAGGCCTCACCCTAAGATAGACTGGTAGAACGTGCCAAAGGTTACAAGGTATTAAGACCTCCTATGTACAGTTTTTACTTGTGCATATACTTTAAATAAATAAGGGCCATAATTATACATTCTAATGGCTTAAAAACGAACTTTATTGTATTAGGTGCAAAACCAGCTAAACGTCTACCCACCCCCGCAATCCTTTGGCGAAATGGATAACTTAGGCCCTAAAGGACTAGACTTCGTAGGTGAATATCTAGGTAGACAAGTCTCTTAGGTGTTGTATTGCAACTGCTTTGTTAGTTGTTACCCACTTTTGTTGCAACATTACTTACGGGCCCTGATTATGTTGTTACGCCTATTGTTACTATAGCCTCATCATTCTCTTGACCTTATCCCAATTCATTTGGGGTCTTCCATACTTCTCTGTCTCTCGTCATCT
This sequence comes from Diarsia mendica, assembly GCA_949316265.1. Taxonomy (NCBI): domain Eukaryota; kingdom Metazoa; phylum Arthropoda; class Insecta; order Lepidoptera; family Noctuidae; genus Diarsia; species Diarsia mendica. The sequence goes on from OX438917.1 coordinate 3,274,100, forward strand.
AATGAGACACCTCCTTTCTATTATTAATTATTATTTTCTCCTTTCCTCTTTTTATTATTATTATTATAGGTACTAGCTTTTGCCAGCGGCTTCGCCCGCGTGAAAATGACGATTTTCCATACAAACTTTCATCCCCTATTTAACTCCCTCAGGGGTTGAATTTCGAAAAATCCTTCCTTATTCCTTGTCTACATTATAAATGGAACCTCTGTGCAAAATTTCAGCTTTCTAGGTCCAAGGGTTTGGGCTGGGCGTTGATGAGTCAGTCAGTCAGTCAGTCAGGACTTCTCTCTTTATTTATTAGATTTATGTTGGCTCATTTGAAGATAGGAAATAATTGCTGTCTAATTCGATAATCATCATTATCAGCTAATTAGCCTTTTTCCAACTAAATATTTTGGGGTCGGGTTCGAGTTTACATTCTGATTATGAAGAATCTCTCTTCTCAATACGAAGTTAGTACCTAAAACATAAGAGAAAGAAAAATTAAGACGGAGTCGAGCTATATTCACTTTTTGTGTGATTTAATGTTTTTTAAATGCCCCAAAACTTTATTTTACCCCATCCTAACACAAAGTGCAAAATGTACCTACTCACGAAAAATAAATTAACAATGCCATGAACTTATTGTATGACTGACTGAGATTTCATGAATATAGACCATACTAAACCGATTTATAATATCGTATTGCAAACTTTCTTTACGGCCCTAGATTGCATTTTGTATCTGCTCAGCTTCCGTACTCAAGGTTTTTAATGAGATCATCACCTGCCCATCCTTTCCCAGCTACATTAGGGTCCGTTGTGATCGGATACATAAGACTGCCAGATAAAAACAAATAAACAAGATCGTCATCGCAAACAAATGAATCATACGTTGATCGAAACAAGACGCAGAAAGTACACATCTGTGTAAATGTTAGTACATTAGCTACTATTGGTAGGTTCACGAGAAATGGGAAAATGTAAGAAAATAACGCGCAATAAGAAGCTGCTACGAATAAACAGACACTATGTTTTTTATATTACACACTGTTGATTTACACAAAAGCCATCTCTAAAGAACAACACATAAATACCAAAGTCGTATCATTGTAAGTTGGAGGTGCACACAAACTTGTTATGATAGTTTCGTAAGCCGAGGCATGGCATTATCGACTTTTTTCGATTTTGCAAAGCAAAGATTGCCAATCTTGATACAGCGATAGTAATTATTGTGTTACAAGTTAACAAAAAGAGTAATAGGTTTATTTGAGTACACACGGCTACACATCAAGCTATACATTTCCAGTTTACGCTGATCTCGCACTGTACGGAAACCCTATACAATGCGAGACCAGCTTATACTGGAAATGTATAGCTTGATGGGTAGCCGTGTGTACAGTCAAGATGACTGTTTCAATCTTTAACGTAATCATTTTCTTAGTTTGAAGTATTGTTAAGGTATTGGGCAGTTACTTCATCAAATTCTACTAATAGTATAAATCGGCAAGTTTGTGATGAGTGTGATGGATGACGTTTGGACGTTTGTTACTCTTTCACGCAAACCACCAATGAAATTTGGCAAACAGATAATAGCTGGGATAATTTTTTATCCCGGTAGTACGAGAATTACTGGAAACACTAGTGTTATTATAAATTCAGTGGCATGTAAATTCCGTGAGATTTAACATTCCAGAGCAGTAGCGGCTGGAGTGTTGATCTCCTGGCTGCCAGCCAAAGGTTCAATTATCTTTGTTTTATATTGAAAATCACTCCACTCAATAATTTGCGTTACATCACATAGACAATGCTTATTACACACTGACGCAACTGAAATAGTGACCACGTTTATTATTTAGCTTGCTCACAATGATAAAATTAAAATATCGTAATTATGTTGATATTGAACATCGGTGCATTTAAAAAATAGTTATATACTCGAATGATGGTCATTATAATACGTAGAGTGGAGCCCTGGGGGTCTACTTGCTCTCTAAGGACGAAACCTGAGTTTCGGCCGAAGATACGGGCGTTTCCTAATATGTCTCACTAACGGACATAGATAAGTTAGAGGCCCGAACTAAAAATGAATGACCACATGATTGGACAGCTGTTGTCTCTTCTCCTGATGATGATGGCTTTTAAAAGTTCAAAACTCATTCATCTAAATATAATATATGATCAAACGAACTTCTCAAGTGAAGTTCGATCGTTATTATATGAGTCGCTTCATTCGAAGATATAATTTAACCATGTAGTTCCCTTTAACCTACAGGCAACTTCGCACGATTTTAAAAGTAAGTCTATTTACTTACAACAAAACGCAACTTAATGTGCAGTATCGAAACGCAGCCCCTCTCAACTCTCCGGCTTTGACAGCTGCCGCTCATGCGTCATTCTTTTCAGAGATTGCAAAACTTTCCTGGGTAATCAAGGGCGGGCGGGAGATTATATCTTCGAATGAAGCGACTCATATAATAACGATCGAACTTCACTTGAGAAGTTCGTTTGATCATATATTATATGTCGTCGCTTCATTGCTCAGATATAATTTAACCATGTAGATGTTCAGAGCTTCAGAAAGTTTTGCTGCCAATAAAACACATAATACGTTTAAATGAGTTTTTTATTAAAGTTCACAACTTTCAATTGAAAAACAAAAAAGGACATCTTTTCCATAATCTAATCAACTGAGAAATAATTATATAATTATTGGTTTTGAGACGACAAGCATACGGATCTTGCAAAGACGCCGGAATCTATAATTGGTCTGTTATAGTAGCGGGCAAAGGTGTCAGAGGTAGATTGCCAGCCGGCAGCTTTCCTAATGACATCAATGCTGACGCCCGCCGAGCGCGCTGCGGACGTGGCGGCGTGCCGCGTGCTGTGCGCGCTGAACACCGACACGTCCACTCCACTCGTCGACAACACTGATTTAATCCATCTGCTGATGGTCTGACTGCTGGCAGGTCTGTGAGGTCGTTTAAATGTCAGTATCAATAGACCCGTGCTGTCCGTTCTCTTACTTCGTGTTACCGAAATATAGTCCTTGAGAACGGACGCAGGGCAAATGCTGATATCGTCTTTGAAATACGGAAGTAGCAGCAGTGGTTGCTCCCGACCTGGGCCCGATGTTTTAATAATATCGGTAATATCGATTTTTGCTCCTTGCTCTGATATTGTAATATTTTCGAGTCTGATGAGACCTAAAGTCTGGACTCTGTGGGCTGTGCAAATTGCTAAAAGAGTTACTAATTTTAACGTTATTTTTTCGAAACTGAGACCGGTATTAGGAAACCAATTCGAAATATAATTTAAAACAATACGAGGATCCCAAATATGAGAATATTTTGGGGTACTTGGTTTTAATTTGTATGCGCCCTTGAGCAACCTTTTTATACACTCATCAGACCCGATATTGTTACCTAGGAGCAATGACAGAGCAGAACGATGGCTATTTAAACTGCCATAGGAGCAACCATCGTCAAATAATTTAGATAAAAAAGATAATACTGACATTTTTGACGGCTCAAACCTGTCGACGTTGTTCGTATCACAAAACTGCCACCACAGCTTATATGTGGTATTATACTGTTTAGCAGTGTTGTCGGAGATAGACGCCAGTAACAAGCTCAGGGATTCAGGTGGGTAACCTCTCCCGAGGAAAGCGCGCCGCAGAGTCTCGCGACACCCAGCGTAAGGTTCGCTTGCAGAGGGTGTCGCGTTCTGAAAGGAGAAGTTAACAGATATTTACTTGGAGGTAAAAACACGATATTAGATAATAATATGCTTTGTATCAGGGGATACCATGGTTGGGATGGCCAGTGGGGAAAAACTAGAATTCCGTTTGCTTTGTCGTCTATAATTTTGCGAATACATTTTAGTATTAAAGAAAACGGGGGAAAAGCATAAAAGTTTATATTCTGCCAATCAATCGTAAAAGCGTCCACAGCAATCGCATCTGGATCCTGTTTCCAGGAAACAAATTTAGCACATTTGGCGTTTGTGCGAGAGGCGAACAAATCAGTGTCGGGTTGGCCAAAATGTTGAACTATAATTTGGAAAGCATTTTGAGATAGCGTCCACTCTGTATCCGGGTTGATAAATCTGGATTCCGCATCAGCGACATTGTCCTTTGTATTCACATAGGAGGCAAATATCCAGATGTTTCGCTCCTCACACCAACGCCATATGTCGCGAGCTACTTCATTTAGATGAGGGAATTGAATTCCACCCATGCGATTGATATAACTAATGGCTGTGGTGTTGTCTATGCGCAACAAAATTGAGCAGTTACGTTCCTTCTGGGCAAAACATTTTAACCCTAAGAAGGCGGCTATTAACTCTAAATGGTTAATGTGAAGATTTTGTTCACAAGGTTTCCAATGACCACGTGCTCGGTTATCTTTATAAACTGCTCCCCAACCGGTTCCCGACGCATCTGTATAAATTTCTAGCTTAAATTTGTTGTACCTCATAGGGTTAAATGAGTGATGTAAATTTTGGGTCCACCAATTAATGTCGTCTAGAATAACAACCGCTGGTGTTATTTTTGCCTCATAGTCGTTATCGTTTTTTGATAAGGCTAGATATTTCTGCCTTTCTAAGATCTTAGTATGTGCCCAGCCGTATTTAACTGCTGGACATGCAGCGACCAGGACCCCAATGAGTCGAGCAAATTGTCGTATTGTACAACGCGGTAATTTAGAAAACTTTTTAAGTAACTGCGCAATATTGTTCTGCTTTTCTGATGGTAAAGATATCGTTAAATTTTTAGTATTAAAATTGAAACCCAAAAATGTACATATTTGTTGTGGTTTTAGACAACTCTTTTTATAATTGACTATGAAACCCAGGCATTGCAATAGTTTCAGGGTCTCATTTACATTTTCCATACAACTTTCGTAATCGTTACCTATACAGAGTATATCGTCGAGATAAATCACCGATTGATACCCGCGACCCCTTAAAAAGGCTAGTACTTCTCTCATCACTTTCGTAAATACAAGTGGAGCAACAGATAGGCCATAAGGCATTGAAGTGAACTCGTAGGTAATCAAATTACCTGAAGAGTCTTCGTATTGAAAACGTAAGTATTTACGGTCTGTTATAGCAATAGGTATAAGAAGGTATGCTTCTTTTAGATCGATTGTAGCTAGGTAGCCATTTTGGGGTATGAGTTTATTCGCAGTACGAAAATCTTCCATTTTAAAATGGGATTTTGAAATGAATTTGTTCAAAGGTTTCAGGTTCAAAATGAATCTTTTACCGCCATTTGATTTTTGCGCTAGAAAAATCTTTGAAATAAATTGATCAATTGTGGGTTCACGTTTTTCAATGGCTCCTAAATCTATAAGTTTCTGGATAGCATTAGCCATCTCCTGATTTTCAATTTTCGATAATATTGTATTTTTAGGTACATTATATTGTACAACTTCTTTAGAAAATGGAATATTGAACCCACTATCGACCCATTGTAAGATATTTTTGTTATTAGTTATGTTAAGCCAACAATTATAAAAATGACTTATTCGACCGGCATGTACCTGTGTCTGTGCTAATGTGTCGTTGCACGGGACTTGGACTGGCTCTGGTTCGAAGTTTTCGTTGCTGGTGTGGAGTATGGCCGGCGGGTCGAGGTCGGCGGCTGCGGCGGTCGTTTGAACCCTCCCCGCCCCCCCCTGTTCGACGGGTAGCGAGGAGGGGCTTGCCAGTTTCCCTGTTGAGTAAAGCGCGTACCCGTCGGATGAGAGGACGCAGAAGCCTTTGAACTCTGAGGAAACTTCTTAATTTGCAGGCCTTGTTTCTCAATGGCCTTTGCTGCCTTAATCTTATCGGACAGTTTACTGCCGAATAGAGTATCGTCACGTTCTGCGTCTTGAATAACATGTAAAAAGGATTTATCCAAGCTCGGCATAATCAGCTTTATTCGGTTCTGTGTAGACGCCGCATGTAAATCAGACAAGAACCTGCAAGCATTACTTAAATGCTTTATTGCATGAATCTTGTTATCGCCATGTAAAAGTATGTCCATTGCCCGGTTAATGGCGGTGATGCCAGTGCCTAGCTGCTGCTGATATGTTACTAAGCTCTTGTCCCGGAGTCGCACCATATCCGGGACCGCTGCCGAAATTTCGGCATTTAATTTTGGTGCTTGTAGCAGCTTGCAGTTATCGGGTATTAAATAATCTCGTTCTTTGAGGATTTTTTCCTTAACGTCTTTGGGCATACCTTTGATTAACAATGGTGTCCAAAGCTGAGCTAAATTACCGACGATTTTTTCTCCAAAGACAGGCGTGTCAGACGTGGATTCTCCTAAGGCAGACAGCAACTCCGGATCTAGCTGGATCTCGGGCGGGCCAGCCAGAACCCTCTCATTTTCATTTGCCTCTGGTAAAGGCTCTGAAGGCGCTGAATGTGGCGCTGCCTGGTCTTGTAGCTCTCCAGAGTCTACTTGCGTCGGTTGGTCTTCATTACCTAAAAAATACAATTTGTATTTTAAGGTGTGAAGAATTTGAGGGTAGACGAAAAAATTGACTCGCGGACAAAAAGTGCAGATGATCGTGTATATCAGTTTCTGATTGCACGAATTTTCTGTTTAAATTCATCGTTGAAGACTCGCAGTCAACCCCGATGTAGATAATTTTTATTACAGTTATTGACTCGCAGTCAATCCCCGTGTAGTAAACGGTCGTGTATATCAGTATCTGATTGCACGAATTTTTTGCTTAGATGCATCGTTGGAGACTCGCAGTCAACCCCGATGTATATAATTTTATCACAGTTATTGACTCGCAGTCAATCCCCGTGCAAATATGTTATATGTAAAATGGGAGGTAGAATGGGTAGTAATAAATTGCACTCTTACCTTCTATATTTTCGTCATCTGACGAAGAATCACTATAAATTATAATCCTTCGACGCTTCCGTTCTTGTCGTAAAGTGGAAATATCTTCTTGAGCACTGCGTTTCGGCATTATATTTTTTGTAAACTTGTGTTCGTTGCCGCGCACGAAAAAGGAATGACGCATGAGCGGCAGCTGTCAAAGCCGGAGAGTTGAGAGGGGCTGCGTTTCGATACTGCACATTAAGTTGCGTTTTGTTGTAAGTAAATAGACTTACTTTTAAAATCGTGCGAAGTTGCCTGTAGGTTAAAGGGAACTACATGGTTAAATTATATCTGAGCAATGAAGCGACGACATATAATCGGGAGTAGGGTTCACTTCGAAGTTACGACTTACTTTCGGAAAGACCCGTATTTTCATTGACGAACTTAGAGAGTAGACCCTCTGACATTGCCAGAAGGCGTCGCGGGACGAGCAAACAAACCAACCAGGTTACCAGGGTTCCTCGAAACCGAAAGTCAAGGGACAAAGCAGGTTAACTATCGAGCTATCGAGCCTTGTGTCACTTAGCAACGTAACTAACACCAGAATATATTAATTTCTTAACAGACAGCGTGCATAGAAATGTGAGACGTACGAATTTACGCAACGTGGAGCGGCAGTCTTAATGACATGCATACAAATAACTTTGTTGCGAACACTCAACTTTATACACAATCTTGTGTCAAAACAATTTAACCATAGTTTTATTCTTAGCATGTTTGTCCCACTGCTGGGCAAAGGCATGTCCTTTCTCCTTCTAAACACCTCTATTTTGTGTGATATCTGGCTATGTAAAACTTCTTTGTTTTCTGCCTATGGCACGTAACATTTGTCTAAAGATGTGCCAATCATAAAAAGACACCCAGTGTAAAAGAGGATAATACTGCATATAGGTCCAATTAACCTGGTTCGATCTAGCTGAGGGAAATCGGTCTCAGGATCGGGCTCCGAATGACAATCGATTTACTGCGACGAAAGTGTTGCAGATTGATGGCTCTATAGCAGCGATTTGGAGACTTTCACTAAGTGCCAGTGACCGCAGTGACGTCACTCGACGTCACGACAGACGCGGATCACGCTGACGGATCGCATTCGCATCGTCTCATGCGCATGTATAGCTAGCTCATCAAGATACTACAATCTATCAAAATTTTATAGATTTTCAAGTTTATCGCTGAAGCTTTAGGTTGAACCTAAAGCTTCAGCGATAAACTTGAAAATCTGGTTGATTGATTGGAAAAATCTGACAGCTTCGGGTACACGGTATTTGACAATCGAATCAAGAAACCGCCACAACGTAGGCATTCTTTATTCGGTAATCATTCATTATAAATTATTCACGTAATTTGTCAACAAGCGCGGCGGCAATAAAAACTTTATGGACATTTTGTCATCGCTTAGTGAGTTCACTTTCTTTAGTTTATCGATGAGCACGCAATCGATACATCGTGTATCGTTACCAAATCGATTTGAAAATCGATTGATGGTCACGTTGTGAGTCAAATTAAACTTAAAGTCTTGAATTATTAGATTTTATTTTACATAGTTATTTAAAACTATCATAAGTGATAATATTATAAATGCGAAAGTAACTTTATTTATTTGTTACCTTTTCACGACTAAACCACTGAACCGATTCGAAATTTTTGTGTATAACGTTGTCAGATGTATTGAAACGGACATAGGACTTACCTTACATTTAATAAAACTACTGTTTCCAAGGAAAACAAAAATAAAGTTCATAAGACAATAAAATTGGCGCCGCGTATCTTTCTAATCAATAATTGGAAAGGCCCTATCGAATTATATTATTAGAGAAACTATTGTATTTTTACAATACTTTGAGGCGGACGAAGGCCGCGGGGCTCAGCTAGTTTCCAATAAATTGATATTGACGTGTGTTACAAACGCTCAAAGGATTATAGCGATCTTTAAGACCGATCCTAAAGTTGACAGATAGTAATCGCCTCAATGACCTAGAGTAATCAGTACTATGTTTAAATATAGGTTTCGTTTTAGAGATCGTTAGAGATACAAGATAATTATTATTATGATAAAACAACTTAAGAAGAAAACGTGTTGCGCGAACCCCAAATATAATAGGATAAGGGCAGGAAGCTGATGATGGATGATCAATGTTTGAATATCAATATTTTGACAACGAAAGTTTTCGTATGAAAGGTAGAATATGGAAAAACAGAATGTTCTGTAACCAAATCGAAATAACGGAACTGGTATAATTTTGTTCCGTCTCTTTCTTTTCTATTCCGGATCAGGTGCCTTACGATGACGTCAGCAGTATTGTTTTATTCTTATTCCAATGAGGAAAAGAGATGGCGCTAGACACCATGTATAGCTCTGTCATTTTCCCACACTGGAATCACCAGTTCAGTCACACTAAAGCAAAAATGAAGTATGTTGAAGTAGATATTTGTTAGTAAATACAAAGTTAATTCGAGGTAGATGAGTACTGCAAATTGATTGAGTTATTATCCGGTCTAACTTATTATAAACAGGATAACATGTCTTAGGCAAATCAAATTATAGTTGAAAATTACCATAATTGCACTCTAAACTAAACCATCAATTAAATCGAGGTTCGAGTCCCGAAGATCTCCGAAGGCGAAACAACTTAGGATACCACATACTCGCGCGTGCAAAACAACACTTGACAAGCTTTAGCTGAGTGAGTAAAACGACTTACGTATTATTTAAACTACTTCACCGCTCATCTTTACCATCACACTGTTATTGAACATCATCGCTTATAGAGGGCACTACATTATTAATGATTACCTTTAACTCTAAACACGAGATCTGCTGAGGAATAGGAAGACCTCTCATTTAGTACACATTATACGGCACTGAATTGGTTCCACAACTCTACTGTAGGGAGGGAGCTAATAACGATGGAAGGCCTGGATAATGTTACTCGTAGAAGACCTTTAAAAAAGTGTAAATCACTAGAAAAAATGGATATGAGTACCTCCATCAACTCGTCATTTTCAGATGAATCTTTTAGTAGAAGACTAGACGTTTCCTCGCATATTACAGCATTATGCCGAGACGAAATGGACTCCGAAATAAGTAAATTAAAGGCGGACTTACAATCTACGCAGGATGAATTAGAAAATGTAATTCTCGAAAATGTAGAACAAAAGAAACATATTGCTCAACTATCTCAGGAAGTTGAAATTCTAAAGCAGATCTGCAGAAGTCCACGAGCAACTTTACATCAGTCAAGCGTGCAAAAATATAAAGTCAAGCGTCGTCTTGCTGAGTCATTCAGGAATTCTCCGCTCAGGTTGCAAAGCTCACCTAGTGATGAAAAACTTCATGCCGACACTCACTCACTGGTCCAACAAGAAAACATACAAAACAATTTACCTACAACAGCACCGGGATGTTTTCAGCAAAGTGATACTGCATCAGTTTTTACTCCACAAAGCAGACAATCATTTGAACACAGTATAGAGATCCCATGTGCTCAAACTTCGTCAACCCTACTAAGTAAAAGTGATCACCAACGCTTGCAAAATTCAACAGCAACTAGTGTTCCAAAAATTATAATTTTGGGAGACCAACAAGTACGAGGTCTTGCCAATCAAATAAAGTTGCAGAGGGATGCCAATAAGTGGAATAACGTGTATTCTGTGTCAGGAGTGTCAAAGCCAAACGCAACTAGTACACAAATATTGTATAAAATAGATGATTATGTAAAAACATTGCACAATGATGACATAGTGATATTGGGTATAGGAAACAATGACAAAAACCCGTATAAATTTCTGTCAGAGTTGATTCCGACCCTTCATAAACTTAAAAATAGCCAAATATTTATTCTAAATATTATTAATAATCCTTATTTAAATTTTAATTTATTGAATCAAAAGCTAAAACTATTTTTGCTTAATTTTCCTAACTGTAAGTTCATTGATACAACTGAGAATATATATAGTCATAATAATTATAAATACACATTTAAGGAAATACTATGTTATAAAATAAATGTAGAAATCGATAATATCAATTTAAAGAAAAGTTTGGACACAGCTTGTACATTAAAACACACAAGCACGTCATCGAGCTCAAACACAAATAGTAGTCACACAAAAGGAACAATTCCATATTATTTTAAGGTACAAATAAAGAACCCCCACCAGCCATTAAAAGCTAATGAAGCTACGGTACCTACACCAAACCCTGATGATCCTAATAAAACCATTTTTTTTCGATGTTAAACGTAAATGTACACTATTTCATCAAAATATTGCCGGTATCTTAAACAAAACAGATTTATTACAAATAACTTTACAAGAACTGCATGCAAACGGTACAATCTTTGATATTCTATGTTTTTCCGAAACTTTCATAAGAAAAGGATCCGAAAGTAACTTAATATTAAAAAATTACAAGCTAGTCTCATCTTTCTCAAGACCTCACCAACGGCGAGGTGGAACCTGCATAATGGTTAAAAAGGACCTTGAATGCAAAGATATTCCCAACTTGGTTACGCCTTTAATAAATGATTTCGAATATTGTGCAACAGAAATCATCACGCTTAAAGTCATTGTTATCTGTATTTATCGTACTCCAAATTCAAATATAAGCCTGTTTTTAAAAAACCTAGAGGCTATTTTAAGGAAAATAACTAAACGTAACAAAAATAAAATAATACTATGTGGAGATTGGAACATTGACGCATTAAAACGTAACAATAATTATAAAGAATTAGAAGGTATCTTACAAAACTATAACATCTGTAACCATATTACTAAACCAACAAGAAAATTATCATGTTTAGATCTCATCGCAAGCGACATACCTAATGTTCAGCCCCAAATACATTCCCTTGCATTATCTGACCATGAGACCGGTCAGTCCATTTGTTTCCATTCGTCTGTAGATGCTGCAAGATGCAGAAAACAATTTTGGTTTCAAAAGAGAAGAGATTTGAGTCAGCAAAATATAGAAAAATTTATATCATGCATATCGTCTCTTTCCTTTTCGGAAATATACGAGTTAGATGATACTGACATAGCATTCAATCAATTTCATGACACACTGTCCCTTTTTTATAATCTCTGTTTCCCCATTCTCAAAGTAAAAATTACACACAAACCGCCAAAAAGTAAATGGATAACAAAAGGAATAAAGAGATGTTGTGTCAAGAAACGAAGTATGTACCTAAAACATAGACTATTAAATGGTAATAAAAATCGAAACCTTAAGACCTACCAAAATTACACAAGAATACTGAGACGATGTATATTACATGCTCAAAAAATTGATAATACTCGCTATATCCTTCAATCAAACAATAAATGTAAAGCCGCCTGGGACATTGTTAAAAAGAATAGTACAGATAGCGATAATAACACTGAAATTACGTCTATCACAGATGATCAGTGCACATACACTAATGCCGATATAATTGCCAATAAATTTAATGACTTTTTTATAAACATGACAAACAAACCTAATTTACCTAACTCTCAAAAACACATTGACTACAAACATACCATGACTGACATACCAAATACCATTTTCTTGACTCCAACTGATGAAGTTACTGTATGTAAAATTATTAATTCTCTAAACTCAACAAACTCAACCGGGTATGACGACATCAATACGAAAATCCTTAAACGTTGCTCTAAATATATATCCTATCCGCTCGCTCACATTATTAATCTATCATTATTTCAAGGCATATTCCCCGCTAGACTAAAATTTTCGATAGTCAAACCTTTATACAAAAAAGGAGAAAAAAATGACATGAATAACTATCGACCGATTACTCTAATACCCGTTATTTCTAAGATTTTTGAAAGAATCATGTACGATAAACTACACTCTTTTATATTAAAACATTCAATTCTAAAAGAGGAACAGTTCGGGTTCAGAAAAAATAAGTCAACAACTCTTGCATGTTTCTCTCTTGTGAAAATGATTACTTCTAGTCTGAATAAGAAAAGACCAATTGCATCAATTTTTCTTGACATGTCAAAGGCATTTGACTTCGTTGATCACAAACTGCTTCTCTTCAAACTTAATCGTTATGGTATTAGGGGAAACGCATTACAGTGGATAGAATCTTACCTAAATAATCGTCAACAATGTGTAGAAATATCAAGACATACTTTATCAGAAAATAAAACACATAGATCAGCTTATCGTCACAATTCATGTGGTGTGCCCCAGGGCAGTATATTGGGTCCCTTTTTATTTTTGCTCTACATCAATGATTTGCCCAACGTAACCCCATATTCTTGCATTCTATACGCCGACGATACAACTCTTAGTATTGAACTCACCGATGACAATATCACGAAATATGAAAAAGAGATTAATGACACGTTAAACAAAATAATAGAATGGCTAAAAGACAACAATCTACATGTCAATATTAGTAAAACCAAGCTTATACAGTTCCAAACTTACAATAGCAAACGTCAACAATTAGAAATTAGATACGCAAATAACGCTGTAGAAGAGGTTGAAAGTGCTACTTTTTTGGGTATAACATTAGATAGGTATTGTAACTGGAAAGTGCACATTGACAAATTATGTACTAAGTTGCAAAGATTTGTATTCGTTTTAAACCGAATAACTCGCGTAGCTGGTATAAATGCAGCACTTTATGCTTACCATGGTTACGTAGCATCAGTTCTCCGCTACGGCATCATTATATGGGGAAACTCTGTTGATACTATTAATGCATTTCGAGCCCAAAAGAAATGTATTCGATCAATGACTAAAGCCCAACCATTACAAAGCTGTGTCCCAATATTTAAAAAATTAAGAATATTACCACTCCCATCTTTATATATATTCGAACTCTGTATCTTTGTACGTAAAAATTTAGCGTTATTTCAAGTACGCAATGATGTTGTATTAAGGAAAAGTCGAGATATCCATAAATTATGTGTACCCCCACAAAGAATTAAACTGTTTTCGAATAATGTTTACTGTATGGCCATTCAAGTTTATAACAAATTACCTAATGTCTTTAAAAGTCTTAACATCACAACATTTAAAAAGAAACTTTTTAACTTTCTATTGCAAAAATGTTACTACTCAACGAATGAGTTCTTAAATGAAAAATTCAATTCAAAATTTAAATTAGACGACGACTTACCTCCTGATTGAATGAAATTTCAACTCTGGGACATTGTATTTAAATTTTTATCATTCTTCTTCATTGTATTTAATAATTCTTGACATTGCAATTAATAAACCCTGACAGTATATGTAATAATTCTTGACATTATATTAAGTAGTTATTAAACCCTGACATTGTATTTAATAATTCTAGACTTTATAATTAATAATCCTGACATTGTATTTGATAGTAGTTAACGTATTCCTTATTCTTGACATTCTATGGCTAATTTTTATTCATTATATTGCATGTCTATTTTAATGTTAAATTTTAAATGTTAATTTTTATTCTGTACCTATTCTAAATTCATTACAATTATTCTTTAAAATATTTGTACGCTGGAAACAGCAGAATATTATGGACATCAAATTATGTGTAACACCTCTAACAACAATATTCTGACAAATAAATTTATTATTATTATTATATTATAAATTAAAGCGAAAACTGGTAACCTCGATATATTCACGCAATGTTTTTTTGTTTTGAACATAACGTGAGAATAAACATACAAACCAATACGAGATTGTCAAACTCAATGACATATTGTCACTTTGACAACATAGAGACCTTTGAATTAATATAAGATCAAACGAACTTCTTGAAGTGAAGTTCGATCAATATTATATGAGTCGCTTCATTCGAAGATACAAATAACCATGTAGTGCCTTTATTCTACAAGGCTCTATTCGCACGTTTAAAGAATCGACTTTAGTCGATTGTCATTTTTTTTTTTTTTTTTTATCTGTGGTGTGGACCTCACTAGCGTGGCGTGATATTCGTGCCGTCATTCTTGTTTAGAGATCAGTTTTCTACGATGGGTTTGGGTGCAGCGTTGCCAGACCTACGGATTTGTCCGTAGATCTACGGATTTTAGGTCTTGTCTACGGACATACGGATTTTAGTCGCAAATCTACGGATTTTTGTTCGATTTCATACAATATTCAAATTAAATTAAATACTTAAAACGAAACGTAGAGCAGCTCCATTTCAAAGTATTTAATTTATTGCGACTAACGTAAAACGGAATGAACTATTTGTCGTGATTGAGTGATTCGTTCATTTCGGTCGTTGGATCGTTCGGTTGGCTTGGCGGCCAACCGAACGATTGGCGACGTCTTACAGTCGCGAACAATATTTCAATCAATATACAACCTAGCAGTGGCTTGCAAATTGCAAAAAAACGTAGGAAAATTTGAATTTCGCGGGCTGGTTGAAGCAATCACCTTAATTGAAAATTAAAAACTTCTTTTAAAAATTTAAATTATATTTTCTATTGCGTAACACATTATGTCAATCACTTTCATTTTGTTACTAAAAAAGGTGTTTAGGTGTTTTGTTTGTGTAAGAATTATGTTTACTCAATAAAATACTTTTTTTTATGTGAACAACTTAAATAAGTAGACGACAAATAAATCATGTAAATCTATATCGTATTTTAATATTTTCCTTACTCATTTTCGATAGGTACCTACCCCATTTACACTTAAACAAATACATAGTCAGGTTTAGTTTTAAAAAATGTCCGTAGATCCACGGATTTTTGGAGGCAATTTACGGACTTCTACGGATTTTTGAGAGTAGCCCTACGGATTTTTAAAAATTGGATCTGGCAACACTGTTTGGGTGGGTGAGGACTTTGTATCTTCGAATGAAGCGACTCATATAATATTGATCGAACTTCACTTCAAGAAGTTCGTTTGATCTTATATTATATTTCGTCGCTTCATTCTTCAGATACAAATAACCATGTAGATGTTTAGAGATATGTTCTCAGATTAGTAAATAAAACTTTATTATGTAAAGTTTTATATTAACAGTAGAATACTTTTATTTTGATATCAAAAAACAGAAATTGTTCTTAATAGTAAATAACTATAAATTATTAAGTTCCTAATCATTATTTGAACAACAGACAAAAACAATAAATACCTATATGTATTTTGATTTATTAGTAGGTAAGTATTACCTATAGTAATTAATAATAATTCTAGATTTAAATTACATATGGCGCAGATAGATCGAGCATACATACCCTCATCATTAATTGATTGGGTCGGTTTTAGAACCCAGAAAATGTCTAAGACGAACTAGCCCAACCAGCCGTCTTCCGGATGGTGTCAACACATAGGTATACTTCAGCGGAAGCCGCCGCCGAGGTGGAGGCGTAGCGCGTGCTGTGCGCACTGAATACTGTGACTTGTTCTCCGCTAGGGTCTGCTTAATCCACCTACTGATAGTTTATGACGATGCTTTTTACATGGTCTTCTAACGATAAGCAAAATACTATCGTTTTTTTCAGTTCGTGAAGCAGATGTTACCTAAAGGTAATCAACGAGAGTTTTTGCAGGGCATATTTTGGGGTTCTCTACGAAATAGGTTGGGTAAAGATAAAACGGGTTTTTTCTCGATTTGCTGCAGAAGTCTTTATCATGTCAGTAATGTTTATGTATATATACATTATAGATACCAGTATATACGGCGGTATAGATACCAGTGGGAGATTTGTGGATATTTTGCACTCCATTATTGGAGACAAATTGTACTCGATTTTCTTTTTTTTTTTGATAGTTTATTAGGGTCAAGATTATTACGTTTTTCCAATGAGTACCATTGGGAAACGTAGTCCAGTACTATTTTTGGGTCCCAAGTTGTGTTTTACTTGGGATGAGATGGCTTTTGCCTGTAAATACCTATCAGTACCTACCTAGACGTTTCATTTTCTCGTCTGCTTCAATGTTATTTCCGAGGAGAAATGAAAGGACAGATTCGGTGACTATTGATAGCGCCGTATGATGCTTCCTGTCCCTATGTCCATATCTGACATGAGCATTCTTCTCAGCAAGGGAAACTAAGATTAGCCAGGCCAAAAAAGAAAAGACTAGGATGCCAGTGGCTGAGTCGTCAATAATTTCTCTCAAACATTTTAGGCTTAAAGCACACGGGGGAAAAATCGTAGAAAAAGGTAGATTGCCAACTAACTGTAAAAGTGTCGACTTTTATGGAATCAGGGTTCGGTCTTCATGGAACGTTTTGGCTACATTATGATATTTGTGCGGGAAGCGAATAAATCGATTTTTGGTTTACCTAAAATTTGAACTATCTTTTGGAAAGCCAAATCCGAGATTCTTCATCTACATTGTCGTGTGTTAATGTATGACGCAACGACGTTAATTGATCCACTTTTTTAATATGAAATGTGTTAATGTATGACGCAAATAGAAATATATTTCGCTTCTCACACCATTGCCAAATAGATTTATTCAGTTAATTTAAATGTGGGAATCGAACTCCATGCATACATTTAATATAGCTGATAGCAGATGTGTTCTCCACACGAAGCAATACGGAGCAGTTAGAATGCAAGCTTGCAAAGCACTTCAAACCTCTAAGACATACCGCTGGATTTTCCAGCCACCCTTTGCTCGATTTCCGTTATAGATTGCCCCCAGCCTGTTCTAAAAGCGTTAGTGTAGATTTCTAAATCGAAATGGTAATCTCTTCTCAATACGTTGTGTGTTAAGTTGAGTTGAAAATCCGTCTCCACCGCTCTAGGTCAAAGTCTTCAAAGTCACCTTGACCACTTGGTCACTTCAGAGAGACCTTTGAAGGGCTAAATCTTCTGACGTTTGAGAGTTTTGGTGTATAAACCAACCATATAAATATCTTACTGCAGGACAAGCTGCAGTAAGTACTCAACCAATCAACTACTAACTAGCTAACTATCGTTCCCTATTCTAACAGCTAGGAAGAAAAGACAACATAATGATCATCGCATTATCCCTGTTTGTTTGTCATCTGGCAGGCCCAGTGACATAACGACGCTATAAAATATAAAACCTAAAACTTACGAATTTGTCGTGGTTCAAGACATTTTTTTTTTTTCTTTTCTTGTAATTAATTACAAAACCTAAGCATTTAAGCAATGTTTCATTGACGTTGTCACGACATTTTTATCTTAAGTATTACCGATGTTAAAGATGTCATCGAGAGATATTACTGACCCTTGTGTCTTAGGTGAATAACCTGGTTCATCAACATCGTGAAAAAACCTAGGCGCAACAGATAAACCATAGGGCATTGCGTTAAACTCGTATGTATGATCAAACTAAAAACGTAAGTATTTACGATGTTCTTTATAAATAGGAACTAAAAGTTATGTTTCCTTTATGCCAATACTTGCCATAAATCCACATCTTTAGGTAAAAGTCTAGCTGCAATCTTATGGTTCTCCATTTTAAAGTGAGCAGTGTAAAACACACTTATTTAAAACCTTTGAATTTAAAATAACCTTTTTGTCCTCTAAAGGTTCAGGAGTCAAAAATATTTTGGAAACTAAATCATTGCTGCGATACAGAATTAAATACTAACGGCCTTATTAATAAAAAAAAGTTAAGCCTGCTTAAACTTACGCTTGGTTTATCTCGCATGCCGTCTCACTTCAAAAATATTCAAATGAAAGGGACGGCATGCGAGATAAACCAAGCGTAAGTTTAAGCAGGCTTAACTTTTTTTTATTAATAAGGGGGTTAGTTGTTAATTGATTCACTTTTTTTTAATGAAATTGAATACCCTTCGTAATTTAATACAGCGCCATCTGTATAAAACAGTATTGAACCTCTTTGAACGTTTTCATAGATAATACTGCGTTCGAAACTTCGAAGTGTAGATGGCAGTAAAAGCCGCTAAAGCGGTCGGGACGTTTTGAGTGGTTAGATATTTAATTATCCACTTAAGAATTAATGGATCATCAGTGATCTTTGAGCTGCGCTTGGCTTGCGCGGTGCTGGGGCAGTCCTCCTTGGGCCTTACCCCCCCCCCCCCCCCTTGTTCGACGAGAAGCGAGGAGAGGCGCGACAATTTTTGATTGTTGCCTGTTACGAAGTAGGAGTTTTTGGCTATTGCAGCGGACTTCTTGATTTGAAAACCATGGTTTTCGATCACTTTCGTGGTTTTTATCTTTTACGAAAGCTTGCTTCCAAAAAGCAATTTATCACGATCACTATCTTGCATTAGGTATATTTAATTTTATAAAAATGCAGATCGTACAGCAAGCGACACCTGTCGCTTAAAATTGTAATGGCCTGAACTTTGTCTTTGCCATCGTCAAGAAACAAGTCTAACCCTTTATTAAGGGCGGCTATGCCGTGGCCTAGTTGCTGCTGCTGTACCCCCCCCCCCTACCCTATGGTCAGGGATACGGACGGGTACCTTCGATTACTGCGACCGAAATTTCATAATTTAATTAAGGGCTTGTAATAATGGAATGGAATGAAATGGAATTTGGCGTTAGGTTTGGCGACAAACTTTGGCGTCTCTTCCATGGTCTCGCCTAAGGCGGAGATATTACCAGGATCCAATTCAGGTACTGGGGTGGATTCCTACTCGCCATCATGTGTCATCATGGGTGACATGTTTATATCAGTCTGATCGGCGTCATTCAATGTGTAAAACAATAAAATAATAAAAGTTGAAAATTGAGGGTAGACGTAATTTTGACTTCTTACATTGTAATAGCAAACGATTAATCTCTCAGGAAGTTTAAGGACACTAAGGCGGTATTATAAATAACCGTCATGAGGGTACATGATCCACCTCCAGGCATTTTATTTAATTTTGTATTAATTACAAATTACCTTCGTGATAAAAATATTTAAAATGTCACCTACGGGATATCTTCCGTGATTGTTATTGGTTAATATAGTTATGAACCGTGAAAGCTTAAAACAGTGTTTACCTTCGTGATGACACACGGTCAACCTCCAGGCGTTTTATTTACGTAATCGTTCTTTAGACAATTACAGATTACCTTCGTGATGACACACGGTCAACCTCTAGGCTTTATAGTGAGTTACCTTCGTGATGACACACGGTCAACCTCCAGGCGTTTTATTTGTTTTAACGTAATCGTCTTTTGGACAATTTATTACAGATAACCTTCGTGATGACACACGGTCAACCTCTAGGCTGTATAGTGAGTTACCTTCGTGATGACACACGGTCAACCTCCAGGCGTTTTATTTGTTTTAACGTAATCGTCTTTTGGACAATTACAGATAACCTTCGTGATGACACACGGTCAACCTCTAGGCTGTATAATGAGTTACCTTCGTGATGACACACGGTCAACCTCCAGGCGTTTTATTTGTTTTAACGTAATCGTTCTTTAGACAATTACAGATAACCTTTGTGCTAACACGTGGTTAATCTCTAGGCTGTAGGTATAGTGAGCTACCTTCGTGATGACACACGGTCAACCTCCAGGCATTACAATATAGATTGAACTATATTTCTCTTAAATATTTTTCCACCAACACACAATCATACACTTATTAAGAGTAACGGTTTACTAACCTGAATTTTTATAGGACTCTTCCGATGACGAATAAATAATTCTATTACCTACATTTTCTTTGATGATCTTCTAGTATTCGAATTTTACGTTGATAACGTTCAATTCTATCCAGATTTCTACTTTTCGGCATTATAATGACGATTGCTGAGCACGTAATATTCACTAGTTTTTAAGGCACGTGCGAACGATGCCTCGCAAGAAAAAGGAATGACGGCACGAATATCACGCCACGCTAGTGAGGTCCACACCACAGATAAAAAAAAAAAAAAAAATGACAATCGACTAAAGTCGATTCTTTAAACGTGCGAATAGAGCCTTGTAGAATAAAGGCACTACATGGTTATTTGTATCTGAAGAATGAAGCGACGAAATATAATTAATTCCGAATTGAAAGTCATATCTGCGATTTTATTGATATTATTTCATGTCATGAACTATCAAATAAATAGATTAACTATTTTCGACCTTTGAATATTTAAAGTGTTAAAGTAATAATATCGGTAGGAATATTAATGTAAATACAGGTGCTAACGACCAAATGCAGACGCGAAAAGTCGTGACAGACTGTCTCGTGGCATAAATAAATAAATATTAATAATTTTAGCGATTGCTATAAGAGTAAAGAGAGACCAAAGAAACGATGGATGTGTGTCGAATGATATGGCTAAAAAGACAGACTGCTGAGACGAAACGTAATAGACATAAGTATGGGAGCTAAGGGCGGGTGTTTTGAGGGACTATCTCTTGTAAACTCTGACGATCAAGAAGAGGTGATTACCAGCCTGATTAGAAAAAATACTTTTGATTTTGGAACACTTCATATGACGGCACGGTTGGCGCACCGCGCAGTGGCTAAGCGATTGGACTGCTGCGCTGCGTGTCGCGGGTCTGGGTATTTGTGTATGTGAGTTTATATGTTTGTGAACGCACCCACGATACAGGAGAAATTCCTAGTGTGGGGCAACGTTTTAAAAAAAAAAAAGATATAATCATCAACACCATTCTCCTGCCCTTATTCCAATTTATTCAAGGTCGACGTCTACTAACTTCTATAATACTCGTCAACTCAACAATTCATCCTTTCTACCCACACCATCCTTCACACAGTTCACCTATCGTTTCGTTGGGCTACCTCTTTGCGGGTACTATAATACCAAAACCTTTAATTGGCAATGCTCAAAATAAATCAGTCATTAATACGGACTTACGGAGCAATAAAATGTGTTTCATTGTCATGGCATGCATGGGACTCCTCATTATTCATCATTGGCACCTTTTCACAACTACGTTAGAGCAAAAATTCCCTGGGACACTGTCACCTTTAAAACATTCTAAGAAACATAAGTCGTCCAGTATTGTTCGCCGAAAGCCTCATTAAACTGCTACAATCTTTATTAAATTAATCTCGTTGCAAATATCGACCTACAAAGCAACTGTCAGATCACAGATGTATTCTGCGAAGTCGCGTGACGGTGATAGGTCAGTCGCGCGACACCGCGACACCGATCGTCGGAACAATACAACATTAAGACGATCGCGATTCGATCTCCTATTCGCTCCTTCTTGGTTTATCAGAACGACAATCTTGAAGCTGTGAACATTGAAGTACTGTATCTATTGTACTAGAAAAATCTTTTGGCGCTGGAACGACGTTGACAGGCCGCTGCTGGTATTCATTTATGTTAACATGATTGTGTTGCGGAGGAATGAGGAAAATGTTGAGTATGAATGAATGTAGATAGCTCTAAGAGTAGAGGGCGACCAAAGAAACAATGAATGGTCTGTGTGATATGACTAGAAATGAAGTGACTGTGCGGTTAATAATATAATATGGCGAGAAAGGAAATGACTGCTGAGATGACGAGTATGTATTGGGATTAGGGTATTAGGGGGAGCCCGCGACCTTGAGCGCGCGTTTAACTCATCGCCTAAACAAATAAGGTTGAAAATGGCGATGCGTTTGATGCTCGTGACTGCCAAAATGAACGATAGTTCGCAGATTTAATTTATTAAAAAAAAAAACACGCTGTAATGTTAAAATATTTTTACATATGTCTTTAGTTGGTTAAATTTCCTTTCTGATAGTAAAAAAAAAAATAACAGTTGTCACTCAAAATATTGAGCATTTCGAGACGAAAAAGTTTTTTCGTGTGATTTTTGTGATTTTGTGATTTTTTTTTTCGAGGTTCTTGATTACTTTTAGAAAATATTTTTGCATGTCTTTTACCTATACATTTGACTATATACTGTATTTTTTTTTGGAATTGTAATAAGTAGCAATACGGCTAACTCTGCGACGAAAAACAGGTCGTTTTTACGGTGCCCCTTTAACTGCGCCTTAAGGCGCGTCCCCCAGCAAAACGTAGCTCTAGCCGTTTTTTGTGCAGTTTTCTGGAGCTTATAACTCTTTAAAAAAAAGATATATCAACCAACAAAAAAAATATTAAATTTCTACATACTCTTACCTTCAAAATGGTACGTTTTGTTTTTTTCTTTTTTAAGTAAAATATTTAATTAATCCCCTCACAACGAAACCACAGAAATGAGAAATAATTATTGAAAACATGCTACTTCTCCAAAACTAACAATTGTTTTTATTTTGATTTTACACTAATGGATAAGCAATTTCATAATGAACATTATGGTACGATTTTTTTTTTCAAAAACCCAAAATTTGATTTTATAAAGATTTTTATGCAAAATTCCGAGCGTATTCGCAACTGTATCTATTGACATTCAGTATGCCGCCAGGCCTCGAAGGGGGAACCCGTGTCGCTCGTCACCGCGCCGCGTCGGCTCATGCGCTCGCTCGCTTACGTCACATTATCAACAGATCTAAGAAGTAATTTCAAGTAATAGATATGGCATTCAATGAAATATTTTTTATGAAATATTTATTGGTGCGTCCAAATACTTTTGGTCATTATGAATTCAGTTATTCTGCTCACGTCGATAAATAGGTAGGTACTTTCAACTTTTACTGTGATACAAAATAATATTGGCACGATTACGAAAATGAGCTCAAAATTAAAATCCAAGATGGCGGCTAGGAAAATTTTATGTTTTTCCGTCATGGGTGTCGTTTTCATGGTTTTTGGGGTCGCTGATTACGAAAATGAGGTCAAAATGAAAATCCAAGATGGCGCCGACGAAAAATTTTGGTTTTTCCGTCATGGGTGTCGTTTTCATGGTTTTTATGGTCGCTTATTACGAAAATGAGGTCAAAATGAAAATCCAAGATGGCGCCGACGAAGATTTTTGGTTTTTCCGTCATGGGTGTCGTTTTCATGGTTTTTGGGGACGCTGATTACGAAAATGAGGTCAAAATGAAAATCCAAGATGACGGTAAAGATTTTTTAGGTTTTTCCGTCATGGGTGTCGTTTTCATGGTTTTTGGGATCGCTGATTACGAAAATGAGATCAAAATGAAAATCCAAGATGGCGCCGACGAAAATTTTTGGATTGTCCGTCATGGGTGTCGTTTTCATGGTTTTTGGGGTCGCTGATTACGAAAATGAGGTCAAAATGAAAATCCAAGATGGCGCCGACGAAAATTTTTGATTTTTCCGTCGTGGGTGTCATTTTCATGGTTTTTGGGGTCGCTGATTACGAAAATGAGGTCAAAATGAAAATCCAAGATGGCGCCGACGAAAATTTTTGGTTTTTCCGTCATGGGTGTCGTTTTCATGGTTTTTGGGGTCACCATCTTGGATTTTCATTTTGACCTCATTTTCGTAATCACCGACCCCAAAAACCATGAAAACGACACCCATGACGGAATATCCAAAAACCGTCGGCGCCATCTTGGATTTTCCTTTTGACCTCATTTTCGTAATCAGCGACCCCGAAAACCATGAAAACGACACCCATGACGATAAAACCAAAAATTTTCGTCGGCGCCATCTTGGATTTTAACTTTGAGCTCATTTTCGTAATCGTAATATTTGTATCACTGTAAAAGTTGAAAGTACCTACCTATTTATCGACGTGAGTATAGTAACTGAATTCATAATAACATTTCATAAAAAAATATTTCTTTGAATGCCATATCTATTACTTCTTAGATCTGTGAATTTCGTAAGAAGTTCGCCAGGTGGCGCAAGTAATAGTTTACGAAGTATTGTAGAGGTGGGGTGCGGCAAAGAGGGAGCAAATGCTCAAGGTTATTTGCTCAGGGTACCACCTTAATAAGAACTGCCACTCAGGTCGATCTTTAGGTAAAGCTGTGCTTGCCTGGGTCGGTCTGTGGATGGGTGACCGCCCGACATACCGAGTTTCCTCCGTTCCTCGGAAAGCACGTTAAGCTGTTGGTCCCAGCTGCCATATATATAGATCTTTGGCAGTCGTTACAGGTAGTCAGTGACCTGAAATTCTGACATCCAGTCTTACCAAAGGGTATTGTATTACCTAGTATTAACTGGGTTGTGGAGGTCAGATAGGCAGTCGCTCCATGTAAAATACTGGTATTCAGCTGCATCCGGTTAATTCCGGTTAGACTGGAAGCCGACCCCAATATAGTTGGGAAAAGGCTAGGCAGATGATGATGATATTTTAATTGGTAATTTATGATGATATTGGGATTAGGGCAGGAGAATTATTGCGCATAAAAGTCTTTGGAGAGATACTAGATACTTACACCCAGTCAGAGCCGAGTTCAGCCACTTCACTCTCGTCTCGACATGTAGTTTGCTAGTTTGCTGAACCTGCCCGATTGATTAGCACTTCAGCTGAGCTGACGCGACGTCAATACTTCAAATTGGTTACAACTAAGTATAACTTAATGATACCTAGAAATGTTTGAACACTTTTCACGACCGAAATATATGTACGACTACTTGTGATACGTTAAAATATTGGAAAAAATAATTGAAACATTTTATAGGTGGAGGTTTTGTGACTGCCAAACAGCACACAGACTTAACGATCTATGAAGATAGGAACACAAAACTAGATAATACTATAGTAAGTAATCCGAATCAACCCCAGGCATGATCAGAAGTAGGATATAATAAAAATAACATCAAATAAAATCATTATCAGTACTCAATAAGGCATCGTTCACACCAAACGTATTGTCCGCCGCCGACTGTGAGTATGATCACTGTCTCTGTGGATCTACGTAATAGCGTATAGACGGTTCGGTGAGAAGTTAAATATGTATATTATATTGAAAAACGATAAACTGCGTAACGCGTGCTCACAGTCAGCGGCGGACAATAAGTTTGGTGTGAACGATGCGTAAGGAACTAAAACAACCAGAATAAATGTGACCAATCTCGGACCCGAGTTTATAGTGTTTTAATTTGTAAATTACAAAGGACAGCCATAGTTTATTTGGAAACTTGAAAGAGTGTGATGTCGAACGAATCGATTGGTGCGTATATTATGAAGTAAAGTGGCGCAAGACTCATTAGGTGTGGCAACACTAGCACTCTGTGGGCCCGTGGGCCCGTGGTGGTCACGGCCGCTGCCGTGGGGCGTGTGAAGGGGACGAACATACGGACGGACGGACCCACCGGGATTGCAGACTGGAACTTGAAACGATGAAACATCAAGTATTTAGTATAGCATAAGCAAACCATCATGCTTGTATTCCGCGAAGGGTAAGGCAGAGGCGTAGGTACCTGATATTACACCTACTTCTATGTTGATATGAATGTATGTTTGAGTCGTGTGACAACTCTGGTAAGTAAATTATTAAAGTAGTATAATACTATCTATTTATTCACCTTTAAGCAGTACGGTGCATAAGTAAACGGACATATTTCTGGTCTTGCTCACGAGACTCGATTGCGCAAATTAAAAACAAAATAAATAAATCTTGAACAAAATCGGTAATTCGATTAGTGTGGCATTTAGTGTGGCACGTTACATTGCTATCTATTTAATTGATTGATTCGATTAAACGTTTGCAACCGCAAATCATTAGAGGAACGTCAAGCGCTTACTGCTACGCTTACCTTACAGTTTTGTTACACGAATTGATAAACACTAAACATGGAGCATGGAGTGTTCACTATAAGTGATTAATAGACGAACCACTGAAGTGATAAAGACATGAGACTTGTGGTTTTAACTGCTCTTGTAAGGTTCAACAGTTGAATCTGACGATATACGTTTTAGAATAGAACAGAATACTCGTTTATTTGCTAAGAATTGAGGTATTTACAATAAGGTGGTTACATAATATTAAAGAATCCTTGTACAATCTACCATATTGGCATGCAAATATTGATGCTGTTCATCAGCAGGCATGAAACAGCTACAAAGTACAACTTATCGGCTGATTGAGTGATGGAAGGATTGTGTTAACACAATCCCAAAATTGGTTTCACTGTTCAATGCCTCTTGCTTTAGCATTCCACTGAGTTATCTACTCTTTGCTTTTAGCTTCATGAGCTGCCGGAGCATCGGAGTGGAACAGACCGCTACCGGAATCAGCCATCCAGTACATCCAGTCTGTCACTATATCGTTTACTAGCTTTTGCCAGCGGCTTCGCCCGCGTGAAAATGACGATTTTCCATACAAACTTTCATCCCCTATTTTAAATCCCCTATGGGTTAAATTTCGAAAAATCCTTCCTTATTCCTTGTCTACATTATAAAGGGAACCTCTGTGCAAAATTTCAGTTTTCTAGGTCCAAGGGTTTGGGCTGGGCGTTGATGAGTCAGTCAGTCAATCAGTCAGTCAGTCAGTCAGGACTTCTCTTTTTATTTATATAGATTTGTGATATCATACAGCCAACATGCAGTTGGTTTGTAATGTCCCACTGGAAGCACATAGACTGTGACGTTAATTATGTAACACATTGTCATGCTGTGTGATGCAAGGAACCTATGGTTTTGGCGATATGATGCTATATGTATCTGCAGTAATGCTATGTTGCCTATGTTGGTGTATAGCCCATCAAATTGTTGTTAGGTTTAAAAGTAGCAATTTGTAGAGGAGGAAACGTTACTTAATTTGTAGTTTGTGGAAGTTTTCATGTATTTTGTTTGTGTATAGAAAGTTTGACTACAGACAAATGATAAAAAGAACTATAAGTACCGATTGCGCTTACTAAATGATTCTTACAAGAGAATATTATAAGACTGTTTACTTATCTAAATAGAATAATTAAATACCAAAGTCCCGTTACTCTTTATAAATTAAAATACAATGCATTTCTACACCCAGTTGTAATTAATAAATTCAAATCATATTCAGACTCAACACTTGGTCCGGATGCGCTGTCAGAAAAAAGTGGGGCCACATGTGTAGCCGAGTGTGGGTCAATGTCACAGCGTGGGTGATGACGTCATATCCTGCACAAGAGCAGCAGGAACGACGTCATAGAACTAGGTCTTGTCTTATCTACCAGAAGCCAGCGAATCGTAGCATTGCATAGATTTTATGTCGCGTGATAAAGTTTGTCAAAATGGCGTTGTTAGTGGTATCAGCTGTTAATTTTTTTGTGGAAATGCATTAAATAACAAGATGGCGAGTTTAGTTCTGAGAATTACCCCAGTCTTGAGAACCAAGCTGCTTAGCTGCACTACCGTATATCTTTTTACCCGACTGCGCAAAGCAATTACCCGACTGCGCAAAGCAAAGAAGGGTTATGTGTTTATCAGTCTATGTATGTATGTATGTATGTTTGTTCCTATGTGGCATTGTAGAGGCCAAACGCCTTGGCCGATTTTGATGATCCGTACGTCAATCGATTCGTCTTGACCTCGCGAGTGTCACTAAAAACATTACAATAAACAATACTCACTATAGTAACAACTAGTCGCCATATTGTCAAAATGAAAAAAAAAAAAATTGACTCACCATGTCAAGTGGGGTATCGTTGAATAGGTATTTGAAAATGAATATTAGGTTTCCTTTATCATTTTTCATTTTATAAAACCGTTTAGGATATATAACGATTTAAAGTTATTAGAACAAACAATATCGCATTTCTTACTTATAACCGGATTCTTTTACGTGTACGGAATGAATATAAAATCGAATCGAAATCTACCGTCTTATAATAGTAATAACGAAGTTAATGAAAACTGACTAAAAAGTGTTAAATAAAAAAATGTAGTTAAAAAACTAAAAAACCCGACTGAAAAAACGGAAAAGCAAAAAACAAGCACATTTTAAATTAAACAAAACTTGGAAGCAGGCGGGGTTCATTTGAATATTAAATTATGAAATGAAAATAGAATGGACCCCGCCTGCTTACAAGTTTTGTTTAATTTAAAATGTGCTTGTTTTTTGCTTTTCCGTTTTTTCAGTCGGGTTTTTTAGTTTTTTTGACAAATAGTGTGCATTTTTCTATAGCAACTTAGCAAGCAGCCCTGTCTTGGTCATGAATGAGAACAAACGTTACATAACAGAATGTTCATTGCTACTAAATGCTAGTTAATACGATTTTACATAAATATCGCCAACTAGCCCATTTTCCCACACGATCATCATTTCATCATTTCAGCCAAAAGACGTCCACTGCTGGACATAGGCCTCCCCCAGGCGTCGCCACATTGACCGGTCCCGTGCGTCTCTCATCCAGCGGGTTCCTGCAACCTTGACCAGGTCATCGGTCCACCTAGTGGGTGGCCTTCCAATTCCAACGCAACGTCTTCCGGTTTGCGGTCGCCATTCCAGAACTTTTCGGCCCCATCGGCCATCCGTTCTGCGAGCAAATGTGCCCTGCCCATTGCCACTTAAGTCTGGCGATTCTTCGGGCAAAATAAAATCACTTTATTCACGTTTTTTTTTTTTGCTATGATATGTTTGGTTCGACGTACTGAACGCTAACGCTAACGCGGGCTGTCCATCTAATATATTATTATAATATTTATTATGATTAGGTATGTATAAGGTGGTGGATGACAATTACAAATTGAACTGCTCCCACACATCCAATAATATTTTGTCGATAATTACAAATATTGTTAGTTCAGTGAACAATTGTTTTATTAAACTGTTTATTTACATAAGACAGGCGCGCGCCAAGAATAAGCTTGTTTACATAATATGTAATAAAGATAATTAATAAGTCAACCATTCAAAATGATCGCCATTGTTTTGTCTTGTTGTCCCTGTTTTACGCCTAAACTGCTGGGCCATTTTTGCAAGTTTAAATAATTCCCCTGCAGTTTAGAGAAAGCGGAACCATTAAGTTATAATGAGTCTATTTGTCCGATTATTTAAACTAGCTAGATCAAAATACGAATATTATTTGTTTCATTGACTAGTGGGGGGTTACCATGACATCTTAAAGCAGTCTTGTCTTTCCTAATGTGGAAAAGTGACAGAGCTATAAAACAAAAAATAATTATTTTCACAAGATTCAAGTACATTGCACTTTATACAGATTGAAGTTCTTAGTTTAGCATTAAATTAGGTAAACAAGTACAATAAGTTCAACCCTGTCCCCTAAACTAGGCTAGGCCTGTATCTTAGGGGGCAGTGTCTATACAACGTGTCTAACGCTATCTCTTTTCTTGTAATCTCTATCGCATAAATAAGATTCTTTAATAGTACCCGTTTACTATTCCACATCGTTGCTCAATTGCTCATCAATATTTCAAAAATCATTGTAAAACATGAAATGAAATAAAGATAAGTACGTATATAGAAACATATTATCATAGAGAAACAGGTCACTAGTTGATACGCTCGTTTTAGGACGATAAGAGATGGATTGCGCAGACAACGCCGCGGCAGTCAGTTGTCATCCTGTATGAGTCTGTGCCAATCTTCTTTGGAGTGTTTATTTTGGGTCAAGCCCGTTACACTATTTCTAAACCACTATAGCTCCTGAAAGCCAGAATCAAAAGTGGCAACCACCAGAAAAGTGCCAAGTCAATGAAGCAAAAAGAATTCTGCAAACTGGGCTGACAGAGGCCGATTAGCGGCAACGTTCCAAGTCAAAGTATCCCATTAAGATACGGCCACGTCATCTCCACTATTTTCTTACATTTTTATCACTTACCTATATGTATAAAACTCAGTTTTATGATTCAATGCCCGCAATTACACGTCATACTTTTCTTATTAAACCGTTTCTTTCACAACTCACGTGTTTCTTTAGTAGTAATTATCGTGGCCGGCAAATGTAATGTTATTTCTCCATTCATCGAAAACTGTGGTCACAGTGTCGAGCAACCTTCCATATACGGTTTCACAACTCGAAAATTCGATCGAATCGAAGGTCGATTTGAAATCGATACAACGATATGATCATGAAAATTCTCGGTACGAATTTCTGGATTAAATATAATTGACAGGTATCTTAGTGATAACGGCACTACATTGGCTAATACATACAAAATAAAATGCATTGAAAGGCGCGCAATTAGTGAGGAGATGCTATCTATTTAATTTTATTTGTGAGTCCGTTTTGAAACTAAAATAAAATGGTACCTATTTGATATTGAGAGCGACGTTTTTATTTTTTGGGTTAAGGTTCTTCGAAAACTGATGTAAAACTCGGTTGTTGTAGCTTATAACCAGGTGGTTTTAACATTAATCTGTGTAGAAAATAGATCACGCTAGACACCATGCTTAGCTCAAAGCACAAAGGACAAAGAAATTAAATTAAAACCAACCAGCTTTAAGACCTCATGGTGACCCCACAGGGCATCTAGAGTAGGTATGTCTATATTTCACCAAAACCAGAATTCATCATATAATGGCGAACACATTTAAGTTACACAAGTATCTACCATGTTGCGGTTTTGATATCGGTATCAGTCCGAAAGAATCGATCAACAGCTGCATTGATGTGTCGATTTACCAATACTTTATTAGTGTATCTTTATTATTATTAGAGAACAGATAAGTTCATATGATTCTCACGATGAACATATCTGATAACTTACTTTGGACATGGATGAACTTGAGTAACTTATGTGTAATTAATGATATTAAAAGAATTAAGACAACTATGAGCTTGTACTATTTCTAAAAGGAATGGCCTACAAACGCCTGATATTCTTCGTAGTCGCATGCCACCTTGCTTAAGGCAATTAACAGCTGACTTCTGTATCAATGAGAACGCCATGAAGGAGCATCAGGTATCAGTGGCATGCGACTACGAAGAATATCAGACAAGAATGATTTTCTGGTTTTCTACTTTTAAGACCGCGATTTTGTTAATAGTCGGGTTTTTTTAACTAAATTTTTTGTATACCTACCACGACACATTAAGCTATGCTTTTGCTGCTGCTATGCTGAGCTCGTTTTGATTGAGCTTTCCGTACAATGATGGATCTGGTGGCTTACCTTGACGCTTTAAAGTAGGATTGCTTGAATCTTATTCCAGTGTGGAAAAGAGATGGTGCTCCTCACCCAGTATAGTTCGGTTGCTTTCCCGGAATAAGATTAATTCAATCCTGCTTTACGACGTTATGGTAACCCCAGTGAGGCTTTCGTTCGGGACCGGGACCGCAGTCCAGAACCTATTAACTCGAACATAATTATTGTATTTAACCGACTTCCCAAAAAGGAGGAGGTTCTCAATTCGATTGGTACGTTTTTTTTTTCTATGTATCTACACCGATTACGCTGCGATTTATGATCCGATTTACGTGATTCTTTTTAGTTTGATGCGGAATAGTTGCTTTTTGGTCCCATAAAAATTTAGCAGGGTTTGGACCAGTACTTTGCATTTTATGAACATTTTTCGTTTATGTGTGTTCGTGAATAACTTCTTCGTTCTTCTTTCGTACTTCTTCGTCGAACGGAGATATTTCAAGAGTGGTACCATGATATGGAAACCAGGACCTGGTGATGGAATCCCAGAAATTTCATAGGCACGTATTACGTGTTTCGTGCTTAATCTGATGCTTATTACAACTAAAAATGAAAAGTAAAAAAATAAACTTCAGAAGAAAAATCAGCTTCTGAAGTCGGTGGCAAAAAAACCAAATCAAACAAACAAAATGTCGTTTGCAACAAAACTTGCAAACACAAAACAAATGGTGTTTTTGAAGTCAGTTGTTTTTTTGCAAAAAAGTTTTTTATACGTTCAATCAAGCGGGGTTCTCTGCCTTTTCGCCGAAAATTGTTTCCCAAATTTTCACTTGCCAACCAACGTTTCGCAGAATTTTATTTCGCCGAATAATCATTTGCCAACTTATCATAATATATTTTTTTATTTCCCAACCTCACAGTTACCAACTGTACGTTTGGTTTGCTTTTCATTATGACACTTTTTAAAAGGCCAACTTTCAAGTAGCAGAATGTTTTACTTTGCGTAATATTCATTTAGTTGTTTATTGTTTACGAAATTTATTAGCACGGTATTAATTTTGCACCTAAAGTATGTGTGTTAGATTTCGAAAAAGCTGCAATACTGAGTCTGCGATCAAATTTTGAAGAAATTTATTTACAAGGATGCCATTTTCATTTGGGACAAATTATATACAGGTAGTTATTGTTATTATTTCTTTATCTTTAATGTGACCTAACCTAACTTAACGTTTCCTTTTACAAAAGCGATTCGCTTCTGGCACATCGCCGGCCGCTGCCGCGGCACGCTCGCTTCGCTCGCTCGGCTCGTGCGTTGTTTGTCATAACCTAACCTAACCTAACCTTTAATGTGACCTAACTTATCTTAACGTTTCCTTTTACAAAAGCAATTTGCTTCTGCCGTTGTTTGTTATAACCTAACCTAACCTATCGTAACCAAAGATTTCTCGAACACAAAACTACATATTCAGAGGAAAAACTATTGCTCTGCATTGCTGCCAATTTAAAAATTTAATGTTATTTTTGATATTCTTAAATAAAAAAGGGTAGTAGGTATTTAAACGAGTGACTGTAAATGAAAATTTTAAGTTACAAAAATAATTAATTTAGGTCACAGAATTACTAAGTGAGCGACTGACTGTGAGCGACAAGAAATCAACAGAACGGCAATTTACAAACATTAATTTGAGCTACTTAAAATACAAAATGAGTAGCTTCATAATTTTTGAGCGACCCAATATTTGTATGAGTGACAACGTTACGTCCTGCATTTTTTTCAATATTTGGCAAATGAATTATCTATACTGAACGGCATTTTATCTTAAATGAAGTGTTTCGATTAGAAAAATCACTTTGAAAATTACTATAATGAGTAGAGTACTATGACCACACTTTTTTTTTGAAAATGTTCGTATGAAATAACTATTTGAAGAAACACTTTTAGCTAAGAAATTTAATTATTTAAGGGTAGGTTGCATGTATTCCGAAAAAATAAAGCAATATTTATTTACTTAAATCAAATGAAGGGTTCTCTATTGTGTCACCTAACTTTTTTATCCATAATTTAAAATGCCATAACTTTTTTTGTCCTAATGATATCTTACCCGAACTAAATATCACAAAATATAACCATAAAATGAAATCCCTAAATATAATATTATGACCTAAATCCATTTGTCTTATATATTACAATCAATAATATACGAAAGACATAAAAACGTTATCCATAAAAGTTTTAAGTCCTAAATTAAAATAACATAATGTTTATTTATCATAATAATATTATTAGAAACAAAGTATAACAAAGTTTTTGGTCACGTCACTCATACATGCAACGCACATGTACTCCATGACGCGCGCTCGCTTCGCTCGCATATTAAATAACACTAATATCTTCTGTCCCCGAAGTGCCGGGCCTCCGCCGGCCTCCTTCGTCGGCCTACGGCCCGGTGCCCATGCCGCCCATAAAGGATACTGTCGCGAGACGGTGATTCATCCACTTAGCGGACGACTAGCAACAAACAATCTGTAGTTTTCATTTTAAAAAGTTATCAAAATAATAAACATAAGACCTCAAATAGAATATCAGTAACCAATTAACCATTAATCATTAATAAAGCAGCTTACAAAACGTTGCTCAATCTGAACTTTTTAGTAGTATAATAAGTAAAACCTCAATTGGAAAAATCGTCTCTATCTTAATATTTAAGTTACCCTTTGTGTATTTCTAGTCGCTCACTTAGTAATTTTGTCGCTCAGTTAGTAATTTTAATATCTGAAATGGATTTATCACAACCCACTTTTTGTAAGCTCGTTCCGGATTTTATTATTAATCAATATTTGTCGTTAGTTTAGTTTATTTTTCGCTTACTCAAATTCATACCGCTCAAGTTATAAAAACAGTATATCATCATCAGTCGCTTAGTTATTTTTTATTCGCTCGTTTTATAATTCCCCAATAAAAAATGTATGAAAAAAGTCGTAATTTTTTTATCAATATATCAATGTATGAAAAGGAAACTGTAACACTGACAAAACGTCATTCGTCTAATAGTTGTGTTGCCTAGTAAAATGTTTGCCAAATGATAAATGTCCCAAACGTTTTGTGTCTTTATAATAATCGGCTTTACAATAATTCTACCAAATGAAACGTTGTCAAACAAAAATTTGGTAATCGTTAGTTGTCAAAGTGAAACATCGGCGAAACGTTGGTTGGCAAGTGAAAATTTGGGAAACAATTTTCGGCGAATAGGCAGGACACCATCAAGCGGTCCTTGTCCCGAAAGCTCCATGAGCACGACCCACAGTTCGTAAGTAGTGCGTAAAAGTACCTACCTACCTACCTATCCAAAAGTAGTTTGTTGTTCTAACGGATGAAATGATTAAAATAAAAAAATGGTTCGATAATCTTTGAGTTATTGATTGAATTCGATTTATACCGAGGGAATTAATTTAAAAATTGACTGCGTAATCAAGGCCTTGTTACAATTTACATTAGGTTGAAGTCATAACAAATTAAGTGCGAACGTAATAATTATTATTTTGTCGGAAACCATAATTATTAATTAACATAACGTTACATACAATGTATTACAAATGAACTCGACTTTGTTTCAAAAGGTGGCAATGCGACCAAGGAACTGAGATGCATATAATAAATGCAACGTGAAAGTCTAAATTGTTCAGTTTACTTATTTTATTTTTATCCCCAACTCAAGGGCGGCGAGTATTCGTTTCGCCACTCGACGCTCCGTGAAGGGATACATTCATAAATATTGCTTTACTTTCTGAAATAACGAAATAAGGTGGTCTGATTTTTGGCCATTACCTATGTTACAAAATTGGGAATCAAACGAGCTTACCTGTTAAGCGAAGTCTTGATTCTAATTTTATGAGTGGTGATCTGAAAAATAATTATTATTGACATAGTAGTAATCCCTTACGGCACGTATTTAACCTCGCGATTTTAGATAAAGAAAATGAATATTTTTTAAAGATTGCAACATTTGCATCTTACTTTCCCGTCTTTGACACATGAAACTTCACTTATTTTAGAGATCTTATCATTAGGAACAAACTCTGTTTCATAAACAGAGTAGTTCCAAATAGGACATTCGCTTTGTTGTCCTGAAAAGGTTAACATTGAATTAGGTAGACTAATTATTGCAGCTTTGGGGTTGTTAGTAGTGGTGGGTGGGTAATAATTATTTTTCAGATCACCACTCATAAAATTAGAATCAAGACTTCGCTTAACAGGTAAGCTCGTTTGATTCCCAATTTTATTTCGTGGTGATCTTCAAATAATTATTATTGACATAGTAGATGTTTAGAGTTTGCTGCAATAATTAATTAGGTAATTAAAATACAAATAATTCTGGATGACACTTTGTGATAATTACCCCATTAACAAACGGTACCTACTACTTATAAAAGTCCTGAGAATGTATTAGCGTACTCATTAGTGTTCATGCTTTGCATTATAGTGGTGTTGTAAACGTTTACAAAACCCCAAATAGGCTCTCATGGTGACTTGTACTATCTATGGAACTAAATATTTTTGTATTTTGCACTGTAAACAATTCCAGTGATATTATGTTTTATCACACTTGTCGTGAGTGTTCCTAGAAAACAATATCGGTAACTTATGTTTATGTCATTTCCCATTGTTGTTTAACATACCATTTGCATTGAAAAGAATAAAACACAAAAAAATCATGACGACTCTGCCATAACTTGCACTTGCGGAAGAATTTGTATCAATTAAATCATTATGCTGATTTCATATTTGACAGTGCGCCTTCATTATTATTATTATTATTATTATTTTTTTTTTTTTAATGTTTTTATTAAAGAAGGATGGCGACATTGGACCCACATTATATAAAAATTAACTAAGTGTCATTCACTTGCAAGTTTATATTTACTATAATTAAGAGTTTGTAAGAGAATCATATAAAAAATATTTAATCACTAGGTCCTGGGAATTAAAAGTTAAAAAATATTTTTATTTTCATAAAAATAAGTCATCATGCAGTTACTAAACGCACCGTGCTTCATTTTATTACATTCGAAACTACTCTTTCATTACCTACATGATTTACGTTCTTACACTTGTTTACGCTTGTAATTTTTTTTAAAACAAATTTGTAAAATATGAGAAGAACATTCAAACGTTAATATTAAAAATGCATTTACTTTTTTTATACAAAAATGTATAATGAAAAACGTCGCCGGAGGGACCGAGACGTTCGATTATTGGTGATAACGTAGAATGGAACGTTATGCTGTCAATTGGAGTTGGCTGTCAAAACAATAAGTGTCATTCCATTGTTTGTTTTCAACGGTTACCGTGGGATATCTATTAGTTTTTTGCCAATAATGATTATAGTTTCATTCTAATATCAGTCTAGTCTATGCTTACAGTATTCATTTAAGACGATGACAATAGCTATTGACTTCTGATGTTTCAGTATTTTTGGACACGCCCACAATTTTTCCGATACCCTAGCGCCATACTACCAAGTAAGAAACAAATAGTCCAGGATCCGCGGTCCATTTTTGCACTTGATTACTATCAAGCTAATTTTGATGAGACGGCGAGACGCCCAACAATTTCCTGCACGAAACTCTCGAATTCTCGATTGTGGTAAGTAATAGGGGTAGCAGGGATAAAATATGTTGGTTTGATGATTCTCAAAAGTGTTAAGTACAAACACTTTTGAGAATCATCAGCTGGTTTTTTTTTGTTAAATCTGATGATAATTATCTAAATTATTTGAAAAAATATTTGTCCTACAAAATGTATGGTTTGATCAAAGAGTCCCCTTCCTTCCTTCCAATATGTATCGATAACGAAGTCATTAAAAATGATTACTTACTAACTGGGTTTTGGGGATTGGATATTTTCTATTAAACCCACTCTTTACAAGTTGCCTACAAGATTCTAAAAATTATATTAAGTGTTTGGCACTTACTCCACGCACCATCAATACTCCTGTACATCATAAACAACAGGCTAATACACTTTCTGGAGCCACAAATTCCAGAAGAGCAAGCAGGTTTTGTTAAAGGCAAAGACACGCGGGAACAAATCCTGAACGTTCGCCAAATTATAGAGAAAAGTCGGGAATTTAACAGCCCTCTATTGATATGTTTCATAGATTGTACCAAAGCATTTGATTGCGTGGAGTGGGGCAAGCTGTGGGGGGTTCTTAAAGACATGGGAACGCCTCAACATCTTATTGACATAGTCCGATGCCTCTACCTACACATCAACAACCGCTCTTTCGTCAAAATAGACACCGACTGTTCAAATGCGTTAGGCAGGGATGCATCCTCTCACCTCTGCTCTTCAATATGTACGAAGAGTAATATCATTCAAGACTCTTTAGGGCTGGGACAAGGGGTTTACTGTTGGTGGAAAGTGGATTTCCAATCTGAGGTACACTGATGACACCGTTCTCCTTGCTACAACATTTGGCAACATGAAAGAGATACGGCACAGATTGGAAGTGGAAAGTGGCAAAGTAGGGTTTGCAATAAATAGGCAGAAAACCAAGCTTATGGTGGTAGATCGTGCGGGAAACCTATCGGGCGCCTATAACATCTAAGGCATCTATACTGTGGACAGCTTCGATTAACTGGGCTCCAATATAAGTAATGAAGGTAGCTGCGTCACAGAAATAAAACGGCGGATAGCCATGGCTAAAGATGCTATATTACGCCCCCGGAACATCTGGGAAAAACGTGGTATAAGTTTTAAAACGAAGGCCCGTTTGGTCAGAGCACTAGTTTTCCTGATTTTCCTCCATAGAGTTAATAATAATAATAATAATATTTATTTATTTTCAGGCTACTTTGGCCCATAGATAAATACCTTACAGACTAACATACATACGATATAATTGACAGCTTGTGTTAGTAAACAAAACCTTAAAACTATATTAGTATCACTACAGTTGCACTACGTCACTGTGCGATCATGTGGCACTTGCCCGCGGAAGCGTCGAAACACCACCCCCTGCGGCCAAAAGTCCTCTTCCAAGACGAAGAAGGTGCAGGTAGCATGTCGGTACTCGCACCACAAACGCCTTAAAGTTGACGTTGCGGCGCGACTCGAGCAGCTGCACTCTCGCCACGTACTTGATCTTCTGGCGCACGTACTCCACGATGTCCTCCGTCGTAGTGGTGTAATGTAGACGGGAGAGGTACAAAGGAGTGTTCGGCTTTGCGGCACGAATATGCACATATTATTGGGCTCCGATGGAGCCGTGCCGCAGCGGTTCTTGATGGTTCGCTGACGGCGCTTCCTCCTCAACACCGTCACGAAACCATCATCAGCCTGGATCGGTTCCTTTTCAGGCACAGGCTTCTCGGAAGGAGCATTTTTCCCCACAAGTTAAGACATGGACAATCCAAACAAGAGTAAGACAGAGGATAGACGCATTCGAAATGTGGTGTTTTAGGCGGATTCTCCGAATTCCATGGACGGCCAAACGCACAAATGTGTCTATCCTTTACCAACTCGATATCAAGACTCGATTGTCAACAGTTTGCCTACAGCGTATTTTGTCTTATTTCGGCCACATAATGCAAAGAGGAGATAGCAGCCTTGAAAAGCTGGTCATTGTTGGCAATACCGAAGGCAAGCGACCGCGAGGCCGGTCGCCATTTTACAAATTTGGAAGTGTCTGTCTTCCAAACGATTCGCTTTGAGAAAAAATTGTTTGTGGAACCTCAATGTCATTTTTAAAGACCTGTCTAATGTCTATAGACACCCCACACGTAGGTATAGGTTTGATGAAATAAAAAAAAATAGTTTCAGTTCCACGTATGGGGCGACCGGGCGACCCCCTAAATCCTTTTTTTTATTTTTGTATAAAAATCGTAAAGCGGTTCACAGAATACTTGTAGAGTTTCAACTGTGTAGTCTCAATAGTTTCCGAATGAAGTGGCTGTGACATACGGGTGGACAGACGGACAAAGACATGACGAATATATAAGGGTTCCGTTTTTTGCCATTCGGCTACGGACCCCTAAAAAACAGCTGGTTTGTAGT
The DNA here is from genome assembly GCA_949316265.1 of Diarsia mendica. NCBI lineage: Eukaryota > Metazoa > Arthropoda > Insecta > Lepidoptera > Noctuidae > Diarsia > Diarsia mendica. The sequence goes on from OX438917.1 coordinate 3,313,775, forward strand.
AATTTTTGATGAGCTCGTTATCAATACATGTTGGATTTAGATAATGATCATCAGATAAAAATAAAATAGTTAGTAATAGATTTTTGAAAATCATCAAATAAATAATTATAATAATATATAATCAATATATATTTTATCCCTGCTGCCCCTATTACCTACCACAATCGAGAGTTTTCGTATAGGGTAATGTTGGCTCACGGAAAATTAGCTTGATAGTAATCAAGTGAAAAAATGTACCGTGGATCCTGGACTAACATTGTGACGCGGTCAATAATAATTTATAGATGAACGGATAGCTGTCAGTGGGGCGCAAAGTGACATACGTCCGTCTAGCACCGCGCCTAAGCGCTCACTGTCGGATTGCATACGTAAGAAAGAGAGCGCGATGACGCAACGCTCGAACTTCTTACAAACCATTTAATGATTAATTATAAAATAATAATTTATTAAATAATCAAAAATTAAAAACAACCAAATTTTGTATTTAAATATGATACGTTATTGTTATAAATTTTACCAACGTACGTTCATCAGTAATACAGATATTTTTGTTGGAAGATCATTTTAAGAGGTTAGTTTACCATTTTTTTGTATCGAGAAAACTTTTAAAAAACGTGTTTTGAAAACAACGAAATTATCAGAAATATGTTCAAGATTAACATATATTTTTTCCGCCGTGTCAAACTGTATAGATTTGGCTAAAAAATTGTTCAATACAAGCCTATTTGGCTCTTGTCAGCGCCTTAAGTGCCTACGTATATTTGGCAAGAGAGATGCAGAAACACGATGGTAGTTACCTACTGTTGGTAAATATTTCTATTCTGTTTGATCATCTTTTTACCCGACTACGGCGAAGCCCAAAAGGAGGGTTATTGAAACTACATAATAGGTAGGTACCTACCTAAGTACATAAAAAAGATATTGTATACTATTAAATAAGGACTATTACATTCGTTTTAGGTTATAATCTTTTCCATAGCATATCTTTTTTCACCCAGCCTCTACGACTTACTGCCCATTTGCTTTTTTGCTAGTTTTAAATAGTTCTACAACTAGTTATATGTTTCCATACTGTACGATACTCCTAACAGTGGGTCCCATTGTACATGCAATGTCGCCATCCTCCTTTAAATTAATGAAATGAAAATAAATTAAAACTTGTCCCGACTATGGCTGCTATAGTACACATTGGTTTCTACCGTGTTGCCAATGTGCTATCATGGCAGAAAATATCAGCCATATTTTCACCGAAAACGAATTAGATCGCCGCTTGTCTCATAGCAGTAACACAAACTCGCGAGAGCTATTAAGAGGAAACGCGAGTGGTCTTTTCTCCATACAAACGCTCTCGCCTTCTTATTCATTGTCTAAAATATCTTTTAAATTGGTTCAATATTGGAGGAGGAAATAGGCGAGAGCCAAACCTCGAATTCTAACTTTTTTCTATAGTTGTCCTTATCGCACGAGTTTGAGGGCAGGAGGACGGAGAGAGACAGCGATAGTAGAAAGAGACAGCACTCGCATTTCCTCTTAAGTTATGTAGCAGCTCCACCGAGAGTCCTATTTATTATTCTAAAAGAGTTATGCTATTTTGATCAATTTTAATTTATTTATTCAAATTAGATAACAGTGATCCATTCTGGAAGATTTGTTGTGTTTTACAGAACTAGCCCCATAACAACGTTGAGAGAACTTTTAAGAAGTTAAACGGTTACAACATAGTGGTTGTGTAAGGTACTTTTACAGTGTCGATTGGCCTTTTAATAGTATTTTCGATACTGTTACAGTGCTTGTACTGTAAAACTTATTTTGACGCATTATTAGTGCATAATAGATAAATAAGTGCTTGTTAGGTCGTCTTTAGTACTAAGTAGTACCAATTTTTCTATTTGTATGGTCCTGTAAGCGTTTTAAACAGCTAAAATAGAAGACTTAAATGCTCTTTTATCTTATAGAACCAAATTGCTCTGTTTAAACCCTTAATAGTACGAGCAGTTACGTCACTCTTTTGTGATAACGCCTACATACTTATGACTTCCTTACTTTAGGTATATTATTGCTTTACTATTATAACCCTAAGGATATAATGCATGTTGAGTTTGGTAACTGTAATAAGGTAATGATTATAAATCAACAATGTGTTGACAGTTCTGATTTGATCTGCTGTTTGTGTCGTTGTACAGTGAGAAGTTAGATATGGGGTTCAGAAAACCCACTCGAAATATAAGAAACTTTGAAATATTGGTGGTTGATATTCCTAACAGCTGTATCATTACTCCAATGGGTTAAAATTAGAGCTGGCGGAACAACGAATATATTTGTTTTAAACTTTGTTCTATAATATCACCCTGAAATGAGATTGAACACTTTTGATAGATTCTATCGGATTCAAATGTGGTGCAATATACAAAATTCTGAAACTATCTAAGTTCTTGCCATTTAGCACCCTTAATGTTTCTTCAATTAGGTACATAAGATTAAATTGCTTCAAAGAATGAAATCAAAACATAACCATATAATCTGGTTCACTAAATATTAAAATTACATGGCATCAAATGTCAAAGTTTTGACAATGTAAGTAAAAATGTCAATGTATAGGTAAATAGAATTCGTCTTAAGTCCCATGTAAGAAGGGGCGAGCCTAGTGTCATTAGCTGAGCACAAATTCAGGCTCTGTGGCTGTGTGGTGTACTGAGGAATTCCTGATGGAAAAAACCTCAATAGTACTTTGCATGATCCAGGAGTAGAACTCATTCTCAGCAGTGCTTGCAATGCATAGGTCCATTAGGCAGAAGACCAACAACTGGATAAATAAAATGTCAATATTATAACAGTTTTCACTAACAGAGTAATAAATTAGTAGCAAACTTTGTCTAACGATAAAAGTGAGAGTCAGTTTTTAAATTTATTGAGGCTTTCACTATCTTTGGTTTGTGTAGCTATTTTAGTGTACAATCTGGGTGATTGCAAAATTAACACTTTTGTGTTTTCACAACATAGGCTTTCAACAAGTTTATTTATATTATTTTTGGCAAAACTACATTTTTCATAAATGTACAGTGTCTACTGTTGATATTTTTAAAATGCTGTCGGCATGATTTTGTGAATTTTATTTTGCATGAGTTCCAATACAGGCTCATGAAATACTTATCTTAGTAATGCCTGTGAAAGTATTGCCCCAAATATAAGTCTATACTGCACAGTAAAGACAACCAAACCTTGTTAAGCCACCAGCAGTGCGGTTTTATTTATAATCTTACTCAGCATAATTATAAGAACATAGGAAAACTTACTAAGTTTCCCCCACATATTGCCTATTTGAGTTCTCCATGACATAATAATGTTATGAATAAAAGCTCCGGAAAAATTAGTTACATGAAATGTATGGCACCTGATGTCTTGGTGATCTAACCACCATACCTTCGCACTCCCATGCACCCCCCCCCCCCCCCCTTGTTTTATGTTATGTCGTTTCACTTTAGTGCTTCTACTTACTCATACTACCGTATAAAAGTAGTAAAGAAAACCAATACCCAGGTAATAAGAATAAGAATTTAAAATTCTTCTTTATTCTGTTGTGAATCCCATCTTCTCAGGTATTAAATATTATTTAATGCAGGTTACATGCTTATTACAACACATGAGTGTTTTGCGTGTCTATGATGACTAATTCAGACAGGACAAGTAATCTGTTATTATTAGGTTAGGTTTGAGTGATTTTCTCTGAAATTACTCTTAGGCATAAATAAATTATCAACATGCGTTTATTATCTTGCATGAGTGTATTTTATTTTATTGTATTATTTATTCACAAGTTTAAGCAAATAAAGTTTCTTATTCTTAACATTTTAAATCCCAACATGATTAATTTAATATTGTACCCTTAAAGTGTCCATTAAAATAGGTGGACAAAATTTCAGAAATCTTTCGGACCACCAGAATAAGCATCATGGTAAGAAAAAATAAATAAATATATATATATATTGGTAGGTATAGCAATGGGTTACTTTTGGGGGTGTTCGTTTAGATTGGGCCTATACAATATAAAGTTAATATTATCTTTTCCTAAAAGGGGGTGGGGGTCAGAGAGGAAATAATTCGATTTGGAACTAAAAGGGAACCGGTTGATAAAGTCATTTGTTCATTAACAAGCCGTTAAGACATTGTCAGTCTATAGACCTTTTCCCTCTCAATACTAATAGTTTTTTAGTATTGGGACATTACAGTGCATAAGTATTGACCACCATGTTTTATTGAATTTATTCAGAAAATAAACGGTTATCCGTTAAATATTGTTTGCATTTGGTTAGTTATGTGCATATGTAACCTTGATCTAGAACCGATGATGTTTCCATAATATCATACTCGGTGAAGATTTACTGTGAAAAAAGATTTCGCTTAATCTTCTTCTTCTTAGCTAAGTTAATGTGACCCTATCATGCTGAGAGTATCTCGTACTAAAGCATGTGCGATTATTATGACAATGTGTGTCAGCCAGTCCAGGTGACAAAGTATGGTCCCCCATTCACTGCAAGTATTTGCGTTAGCAAGACTATAATGCACATTTCATAAGCAAGGTTGTCTCGCAACCATCATGCTCATAGATTAAAGAACATATTTATAAAATTTTGCTGGCCGAAGTCAGGCAATAGGGTTCCACTGTGATGTCTACACATGCGGTGGTATTTTTAGTGTTAGCATTGTCCGATGACTTAGCTAAAGACGTATTGGACACACTGATGGTTTGATAAGCAGCGTAACATGGAATATAATTATGTTTTCATGTAAATCATAGTAATAGTATACTTCTGGGTGGTAATTTTTTCGTTGGAATCATTTGAGTAATAGAGAAGTATGGAAGAAGATGACATGCTGCGCCAACCTCAAATGAATTGGGATAAGGGCAAGAGATTGATGATTGCTCTTTGCGCACAAACAACACATGTAAATGTAACTCACCAGTTATGCCGATTATAGGTATTTTCAGTGTTAGCATTGTCTAATGACTTTGCCAAGAGCATCTCGTGCTACGCACTGACAGTCTGCTGTGTAGCAAATAACATAGCGTATATGCTCTAAATTAACATGAAAGTGGAACTCACCTGCTATGCCGAGTATAGGTATTTTCAGTGTAAGCATAGTCCAATGACATTGCCCAGGACATCGCGTGTCACGCACTGACAGTTCAAGTTCCAGCTAGTACATAGGAAATATATGTAACTGGGGTGTCGCGCACCCACTGGAAAAAACTTTATGAAGCTTTACGGCACATAAGTAAACAGTGTTAATGACCATCGTATCGCTTGATTAAGCACTGTAGATATCACGTATCCGGAGGTCAGTTATAGCCAGGCATTCTTACGCCTAATGGTAGGGCTACAAGGGTTACATCCAAGTTCTATCCTGTGCGAGCGTTGTCTGTAGGTATTTGCTCAGATTTCTGCGTCTCAGGTTTACAATTTTCACTAAGGATGCACAAATACACTTCCTGTCACTCAGTATTTTGTTATTTCGATGATATTATAACGTAAACTTATTTTTAAGCGAATAATTGGACGAGAAAGAACTTTTTTCTTGCGATGTCGTTACGCGCGAAAAAGAAAAGTGAAGTTTCATGTGTCAAAGACGGGAAAGTAAGATGCAAATGTTGCAATCTTTAAAAAATATTCATTTTCTTTATCTAAAATCGCGAGGTTAAATACGTGCCGTAAGGGATTACTACTATGTCAATAATAATTATTTGAAGATCACCACGAAATAAAATGAAGCTCTTACATGCGTACCTACTTGATACAGAACTGGGGGAGTGGGGGTCTGAAATCAACTGTTATAGCAATCAGTAGGTATTTTAATAGAGTCCTTTTTTTTATTATTATGAATGGGCTTGCTCTTGACCTCAATCTTGCCCTAAGGGCAGAGATGATGTCGACGATGGAACGAGCTTACCCAGTAGAAGCCTGTTTACTCGCGACTTAAACAGATTAGGGTTATATGAACTCGGAAAAACCGACGAAGGCAGGGAATTCCACTCCTTGGCTGTGCCTTCTCTTTCTCACACTACTATTTAATACGAAGTATACTACTACCTGTCAAGTTTCTATAATAGATTTTCAACTTTATCACTAAATCATTAGGCTAAAGGTTGATTGGGAAAATAGGTTGGTTTAAAATATGTTATCATCAGCCTGTAATGTTCGCACTGCAGAAACTCAGGCCTCCTCTCTAGGAGAGGGATGGGCTATTTAAAACCCACCACGCGGGCTCAGTGCGGATTGGCAGATGTCACATGTCTTCGATTTTTTTGGTTCTAAGACATGCCCGTTTCCTCGCGATGTTTTCCTTTACCGTTTTGAGAGCAGCGGTGATGAAATAAATTACACAAAGTAATGCACCTGCCTGGGTTCGAACCCACGACTTACAGTTCGTAAGTCGGGGCCGCCGACACTGGGCCACTACCTGCTCTCACTACTGACTGTACTTTATTAAAATACTTAATACTGTTGTAGAAGACGTCGGTACTGTCGGTAGGCTCCTGCTCATTTAAATTCAATTAATATTTCATAATATGACACACGAGCTTCCTGACTAGTTTAGGACTACGGATATGCGTGTAATATTGATGAATTAATGAGTATAATTTAAAATTATAATTAGTATTACCCACGCGTGTTATTTGGAATTCTTCTCTAGCAAAGGAAACCGTGGTCTTAGCTGTATTAGAGAACTTCCTGTGGCGTTCTTGGCTTATAGAGTTACCTAGCTATTCCATTAATCTTTAATGAAAATAATGACAAAATTTAATAGAGTTCATAGCTTTTCATCAGTAAGCAAATGTAGACAACTTCCTTAGTGACTTACCTAAACGTTCTCGAAGATTTCTTGTGTTACATCACCTGAGTCAGATTTTCGGGAAGAGTTAAATTATTTCGAAGATTTCTTGTAGGTACTTACCTGAAACAAATAAGTTACATTTTAAGTAAAAAGTACATTTGATTGTCACTCCTAACTCATCTTACACATCTTAATCTCTGAAGATTGTGAAGATGTGGGAAACTTTCCTCTATTTCACAGTTAAGATAACCATAGACAGAGAGGTACATACAGATAACATAAACACGTCAAGTGAGTGAGCACATTGTGTACTTTATCGTGACGTCATATGACGCCATGTTCTCAACAAGAGCGACGCGTGCGCAGCACTTGTCTCTATGCTAATTTCATCTCAGAAACATTCTCATTCATAAAAGTGATGTTTGCTAGGTTAAAGGTTTAGCTACTTCTTCAATATAACGTGAGGAAAATTTACATAACTGGCGGACTGGATTTAAGGCTTCCCCATAAAGATTGAAAGCTCATATTTGGTGGGGGATAGTGGGTATTACCGGGTTGTGGGTTGTTTTGTTCCATGGGCCGTATTTTTGAATCAATAGAATTCCAAATCGTGTACGAAATCGCAGAATTCATCACGTCATTTCTACTGGTAGAATATCGGAACCGAGTGGGTCGGACCACTCGTTGCAAAATTCACGGGTATATGAATATTCAAAAATAGCGATTTCGTACACGATTTGGAATTCTATTGATTCAAAAATACGGCCCCTTATAGGTACAATTTTTCGGCTTATTGACTCAGACTTCACGCTCCCCGTGTCCCGGAGACTACGTTAAGCTTTTGGAACCGGCTGTCATACGAGATCTTTGACAGTCAGTCAGTTTAGACTGGAAGCTGCCCCAACGTAGTTGGACTAAGGTTAGATAGATCATGAGTGCTTGTTGACATACATTCTTAGCACAATATTAAAATAGCACAACAATGAATGATTTCCTTTTTCTAGAAACGCCAATTATTTTGCGAGTTGCGACACAAAAAACTTAGACGTCTGTATTCCTTTTGATTGAAAAACAGGACAAGTTAATGATGCCAATTGTACACAAGTATTATGTAGGAAAAGTCACACAATACACAATAGGCACGGACCAATATCGATAAAAAATATGTAAGGTGAACTCAGTTATTGATATAATTCTAATTGTGAAGGTCGCTAGTTTAATTTTTTTAATTTAGCTTCAGCTGCACTCGGTACAGACGCCGCTCAACAAGCTACTATAAATCTGTCAAATTTCTTTAAAATATATTTTGAACTTTATCGCTAAAGCATTATGTTCAAGGTTGATTGGAAATATTTTACATTTAGCTTGATAGTTATATTATGTGCGATGTAGTCTGTAGTTCTGTACCATTTGAGAATAGGTTGGAACTTAATTACTTACTTACTGAGTTACTGACCTCATTAAAGTTGAGACATTCAATCATTTTAGTGCAGCCCTTATCCCAATTCATTTGGGGTCGGCGCCGCGTGTCGTCTTCCATACTGCTATCTCTATTACTTACTCGTTATTTCATTAGACAACTTCTTTCTTACCATATCATTCTTAGCACAGTCCATCCATCGTTTCTTTGGTAGGTATTCCTATACTCATAAGCCATCCACATTCATATTCAAAACATTCCTCACGACATTTTTAGACAAATAACCCATATCTATTCCGATCTTTGTATTTCAACTCGGTCAGCAGCCAATGACACTTTGTTAACAATCTGTCCAATAGGAAGTCGGTTAATACGACGTTAACCGTTGCCGTGAAATCAGTTTATGAAACTGACCTCTAACTATTAGATAATAGAAAATTTCGATTATATTATACGATTGTTTGCGGCTTCCTGGTCACTGCTAATGGCAAAGACATTTATTAATTGAGAGATAAAAGTTATTGGGGAAACTTTGATTAACTTGAGGCCTTATTTTAATATGCATCTTTTATTTTATGTCGTAAGTTGGCTGTTTCTTTGGTGTAGTCGCATAGACCAATGAGCATTAGGATGTGACTTGATGATTTATAGTTCTACAACCTGATGCTGACCGGCAAAATGCAAAAAACGTGGCAAAATTTGCGCCTGCTAAAATGTTTAAGCCCCTACGATCAGGTCCTGGCTATCATTTGAAAGCCACATTTAACTATGTTCTGGTTCAAGATTGGACACACTGACAGCTTCTGGAAATGATCAGTGTAAATTATCGAATTTCACAAATCAAATTGATCGGTTTAGTTTTATTTATGAAATCCAACCTAAGTGCAAATAGATCATCTAATCGGTTTACGCGTTGCAGACAGTACAATACCCAGGATAATAAAAAAACTTGTTGAACAACTCAACATCTGGTTTCCTCGTGGCTCGCCGCAAAGTATCCGGTATCCCTAGGGAATCAACTGATGATAAAAAAAGAAAGTTCGGCTCTTAAAGTAAGAACAAAACGGAAGGGCTGTCCTTAGTCCCTGTGTTTGTCAATCGTGTTTTTGACCAACAATAACACAAAACAAAAAGACGTGGGGAATTGTAGTTTAACAAATAAACCTTTGGTTTGGGTCTAGCGAAAGGTCTAGCGCCATTTCTTAATAACACTGCACACTGGAACTAGATTAAGACAATCCGGCTTTAAGGCGTCATGGTTCTTCGACAAGTTGAAAGAAAGTCATAATTCTCTTGCCTAAATCCCAATTCATTTGGTGTAGGCACAGCATGCCTTCTTCTTCCATACTTAGATCTATTTCTCGTCATCTCATCAGAAACCTCCTTTCTTGCCTTTGTGGCAGAATGTGATGAGACCGTTTATTACATAATTTAAGACCATGTATTGTACCATGTTCGGACAAATAAATGAATTTGAATTTGCCCTGTAAAAGTTAAAAGAAAAACGAAACTATCAAAACAAGTCTCGTTAAAACCCCTTCCGTTGCTTGCCTTTTCTTATCTTACTAAGTTTTATTTCTATCACAAAATTTAGATCAACGGCCGTCATTGAAATCTACACTGGTAATCTATCCTCGAATTAAGGGCACTGTCACACGGCCAGTCGCCGCTCTCGATATAATGAACCTTCGGGCTGAACAATATATGCATTGGTACCGGTTTTTAATGTGGAACAACTAGGTTTTTCCTTTCCGTTAATTGTGATGTCGGGTCTGTTACCGCTGCTCCGCTGGTACTGTTGGCTATTGTTGTAATGCGCTCAGGGACGGAGGACTGTTCGATTTTATTTAATATGGACACAATAACCTTCTAACCTTGTTACCGAGGTGGTTGACACTTTCGTAATAAGGTTTCATGCTTGACGGCCATTTTTAATGTAAGTAGTTTGTTGAATTTCCTGCTTTTTAACCGACTTCCTAAAAGGAGGAGGTTCTCAATTCGATTGACCGTATGTTTCTTTTTTCTATTTTTTTTTTCTATTTATGTTTACTTGTACACCACCGATTACGCCGAGATTAATGATCCGATTTACGTGATTCTTTTTTTGTTTGATGCGGAATAGTTGCCATTTGTTCCCATAAAATTTAGCATGGTTTGGCCCAGAACTTTTCATTTTTAACCGACTTCTAAAAAAAGAAGGAGGTTCTCAATTCGGATGTTTATATATATTTTCCTCCTTACCTCGTTGGTCGCGCGCACGGCTGCTAAGCATGAGGTCCTGGGTTTGATTGCCGAGTCGGACAAAGTGTTGTTGGGTTTTCCATCAGGAATTAGTCAGTAGCAACCACGGAGTCTGGATTTGTGCCCGGTTGATGGTACACGGGATCTAAACATAACTGGCGAATTGTGGGTGTTCTATGAGGTACACCTCTGCGTAACCTTGCGTGATTACAGGGGTGATGTTACTATTTTAGAAAATATTTAAAGTTTTCAGCAAACGACAACGCGGCAAGCCCAGAAGAAGATGGAGGGACGAACTCGACTCTTTTCGCAGGGATTCGCAAATAACATCATTGGATAGGGATAAGTGGAAAGAGGGAAGGGAGGCCTTTGCCCTGCAGTGGGACACAGATGGCTAGTAATAAAGTTCTTCAAACGGTGTGATAAAGACCGTTTAATTTTAAGAACTTAATAATAAATATAAATAGGTAAGTAAACATGTTCGATCGAAACGTGCTTCAATTTACTTTGGTGTGTTTTATTACTTTTGCACTTAAACGTATCAAGTTGACCTTTAACAGAAATCTGGTTTCTACAGAAAAATCAAAGAGCAAGAAGTTTTTGGCAGCGGCTCCGTAAGGTAAGACCGCTACCTACGTGAGCACGGTGACCTTGACAGTTGCGAGAAAATCTGACTGGTACCGGTACCGGTCTCCGTGTAATAATTAATACCGATACCAGCGAGCATATGGGGTGCCCAGCACAATTAGCGTGACCACACTGACCACCTACTGGGAGCAGGCAAAAATGAAGTAATACTGACAATTGAGTTTCTAGTGAGATTTATTGAAGATAGGATGAGGAAGGACGAATCGCATGTGACATAAGAGAGTGATAAATCTACATCCATCAACAGTAATAACGTTGATGGATGGTCCATGCGCATGCGGCGTTACTCGCAAATGCCTGTAGAGGACATCTTTCTACTGAATGTGGAATGGGGTTATACTTTTAAAAATGTATACCTTGTCAGTTCTATCTATAAACCTTATTTTTCTCGAGTTAGAATTTATTGTTCTTGTACAGTGTAGAGTCAACAAAACAGATAAATATATTATTCAGGCACCTAACTTTATTACTTATTTATTTTACTCATTATCATAAAAATTGAAAAATGCAAAACACTGTCATGCTAGTAATAAGGTACTTATATTTAAAATATTTAAAAGTGGCCACTTTAGTCTAGAATCATGACAATTTGATGTGATTTTAGAGTAAAAGAAATAAATGTGTGTGGCGCGTGTGGCGATAGTTTCGGTGCTGTTAGCGCCTTCAGAAGTTACGCCAACAAACACGAATTATCACGTAATTTATTATGTTGTAAGCAATTATGTGGTGTTCCGCTGATTACTAATTATTATTCTTGTTTGTTAGTTTTTCCTTGTGTGGGATTGGTATTTGCGACATGGAGTTTATCGAATAAGAGTTTAGGAAGAAATCTCCCCCGTCTGCGGGTTGTTCGAAAGAGATACCGCTGCCTCGACACAAAGGGCTAAGAAGGAACATGGCGGTTTTTAGTAAGTAGAAGTCTGGTACTCCCTATAGTAGGGTAGGGGAGGCCACGATGCAAAATGGGGATTTACTCGAGCGCTATAGAGACCTATTGGGTTGCAAAGGTTAGAAGGTGAGAAGAAAAAAAATGTTAAATAATTATACCTTTTCATCGGTGGGGTGAGCTGCTATAGATTTTCAAATATGTAAAAAAAAAACTGTTGCATGGACATACTCGAGCGCGGCAGATATTGATAGCATCTAATAAATGTCCTACGTATTTTTTTTATATTGTACGTATGTTAATCTGATCGTTTGCATGATGGGGGTGGTCGTACGTGAGGGTAGAAAATGAAAAAAAAAATTTAATCGAGCGCGTCACATTTTCTAAGGAAAGGGTTCCTTAGAAAATGTGACGCGCGAAAATGTTTAGCAGTAAAACTGTCGATATGATGAAAAAAAATAAAACCATGAGAAAAAGCTTCGCCGCAGTCGGGTAAAAAGTACTTACGACGATACCCGCGCGATGAGCAAAACCACAGAAGAGATAAAAGAGGTTAGAAAGGCCATGTGGGCGGGGCACGCGCGCCGCTTATATGATCAGACGATCATAATGTCGACAAAATTTGATTTACTGACCAACAATCGCGCTCATATTGTGACAGCGAACGGAGCTCCGCGAAATAAAAGAATTATGCCGTGTTGCGCGATTATTACGTGTCGGAAAAGAAGCCAGGTGTGCAGTGTGGCTCGAGAAGGGATTTCTCTTCATCGGTAAGTCTAAAAACCTTAAAATACAAGTGATATTTGTAATTATTACAATAGTATTATGTAGTTCGCAGACAAAAATGATACAATCGCAAGCAGAAACGAAATTATGTACATTGCTTGCAATACGTGGGTACCATCTTGTACTACGTGGGCGATTGCGCAATGCATTTCGTTCACTGCGAACGTCGCGTGCGACGAGCCAAAGCTTAAATTCTGCCTACTCTTTGCGTTTCGATAGTGTTGTACCAAGTTGTCAATTATGTCGATATTTAGTATGTGTGAATGCATTCAAATGATTATTATGTTATGATTAAAATAACTTTTGTTTATCCCATACTATCAATACCTTATTATTGTTTATTGATTGTTTTTCATCTAAAATTTGTTTTGAGGTTAGCCATTTATAAATCGAAACATACATTTAAAATTTTATTTTTAGGTTTCCAACAGATCCAGATATGTTACAGACCTGACTAAAGCTATTATAGAAAAATATTAGTGTGAGATTGCAATTTATTCTGAAAAATTCGAATTTGAAAGATAGCAAGCGCATGCTATTGCTACTTAATAAATACGTTTTATTTCAAGACAATAATAAAATCTGAATTGAAATTGAATTTCAAGTACTTAATGATCAATATTTGAAAAAAAACTTTTCTGTTTACTTTTTATCTTTAATTTTTTATGTGTGAGAGACCAATAAATATTTTTGCTTTCTTATTTTCTTTCTTTCTGTCCCGTCCCGAAATTAAAGCAAAAACTGCAAAACTTAAAGTAACAAAACTCAAGTAATTTTATCGATATACATTATCGACCTTTTGGTCACCGTAACATGTATGAGAAATATACGCAAGTGTGAGTGTACGTCAAACGCAATGTTTGCGCTAGTGTGACAACCAGTAGCAAGCTCGCGATCTAAGTGAGTGCGGTTTATTTGTGTGCATAATTCGCGTACTTATTAGCGTTTTGCATGTAGTGGATATAGAGAGTGGGAGACAAGCGGCGACACGCGTTCTAATACAAATCAGGAACTATTTCCTTTCTAACCTCTTTTATCTCTTCTGTGAGCAAAACACCGCTTTACGGTACACGGCGCAACAAACCTCCTCGTACGAGCGACTGGTCCGGACTGGTGCACACTGGCGAAGTGGCGAGAAGTGAACTGTATCCAGGGGTGGGGGAAGGAACAAAACTCAGTTACTGAATGAACAATGTCCGTACGCATAATTTTGACAAAATGACGCGTGTGAGCAAAATGTTCATAGCGAGAGTGCTCGTGGGTTAAGCACTTAATACATAATTATACTCCGAAACAACAGATGACCAGACAACAGCTGTGCGATTCACTAAGGCACAACATCTTTACAACCATTTTACAACCAAGAAATCATCGTTGAAACACAGCCGAAAACAGCGTGTTTCAACGATGATTTCTTGGTTGTAAAGATGTTGTGCCTTATAGTGAATCGCACTCCTGTAGACAACAGAATGCCTCAAACGGTGCACACACTCACAAAAATCCAATTTAAACAATACACGTAGAAACTACAGGAAAAATAATAAGAAACCAATAGCTGTAATTGATCTACAGACATATTGTAGCTTCTAACTTTGCTTTAAATAAGGCAATGGAATGACTCATGCACGATTAGCGTGAGTTACCGACTTCAAATGATCTCTAACATGAAGTCCTTCGAAGTCGCAGTGATAAATGCTGGAATGCTGAGGAGAACCGTGTTATGTGAAGCAAATTTTAGGAAGACTTATCAGCAGGAGTATCGAAATCGTTAGTGGCAGTGTTATAACACTTACTACTGAATCTAAACCTCGCTTTTTATATGCCATGCTTCCTTGGTATGTGTGAGTCTTACCCGTTACCCGCATTCTTATGAACTGTGGTAACTGCGGCAGCAAAGCGTAAGTTATTTACAAAGATTCATAACTAATGGGACACAGATCACAATGCAATGGACAGGTGGTATGTTTTCAAGTCATGCCGGTTTCCTCACGATGTTTCACTTTATTATTCTGAGAGCAATGGTCCAGCCGTTGCTTTATACTGATTTTGATAGTACTTGCTCACTAAACTCGTTCCACTAACCACCTGCTTACCTACCATAATTTACAAGACAAGCTGCAAGTTGACCCACCCTTCTTTATTAAGTTATTAAGTGGTGATCTTCACAAGTGTTCCAATCAAGTTTCATCAAGTTAACGAACGACGATTTTACTAACGAAGCGTTTCTGTGATTCATCTCAAGACAGATGTTTTATCGGAGTAGCGAGACGAAACCGAAAGTCACTTGATTGAGCTCAGCTATGATTTAATTCTACGACGCCATGTTCTTTTTTGTGTTTTATTATTGTTTACGGTTTTATACACGTGTTACTGTGTTTTTAGGTTCTTTGAGAATTTAATTTGCAATGCAACAGAGAAAAAAAACAACGATTCATTTAAACACGTGGTTATCGCTCAAATGTCATCTATTTTCATCGAAAGTATGATTTTTATGTAACTTTTAAACAAGCAGTAATTCTGTCTATCTAGGAGCATATGAGAGTGTTCCGACAATTTGTAATTAGACAATTGTGGTCTCTAAATCAGTATCTTTGAGGAGAATATCACGATTTCGTTTTCGCGGTTTCCTAGTTGTCTGCGGTTAACACACAAACCGTAGACTTGATGATAAGCTCCAGCTACCACAGCTGGCTCACTTCCGCTCTTATATAACGCACATTTTAACTCTACCTATGTAATTTCAGCAGCATTTTGCATGTTATTAAAAGTTGTTTGGTTCATATTACACGTAATTGCGATTAGATTAGATTTCTCGTGATTAGTGCGGCTTCCCTATTATGTTCTTACGTTAAACACGCTTTAGGTCGGTAGCCGCATGGTAGCCGCTCAACAATGGGCCCATTTTGAAGATTAAAGTAACAAAAACAATCAACAGTGAAAATAATAAAATCTCTATTTTCGTGAGGGCAATAAACCAAATATGCTTTCACTATTCTTACCCCCTCCCGCGTACGCGCCATGCGGCCATAGGTATACCGCGCACATGATCTCTGTCTCATTATGAAACCTCGAATAATACCTGCGTTAGGGGAAAGTATTTTAATGTCGAGTTAATTGGGTGCCGCCAGTCCGCCACTCCGCCAGACGCTCTCCAAGTATATGCTATTACAGTCGACTACTGCACAGTCTGCACACGGTGCACACGGCCCGGTTTATGCTAATACAAGTGCCCACGTTAAATTGAATTATTCAAGTGTCTTTATGTAATGTTTGAGATTAATACCGGCTTTTGAGATGATCACATGTCGAACAATCGATGGCTCAGCTGCCTTTGTGTCGCTAATCACCCGCAAATTGGAGTAATGAGCGCTGACGACATCGTCACGAGTGCTAACGGTCTGCTCGTTTCACAATAACATAGGATGCTAAAACAGCACTAGATCTGCTTAATGCGCCACATTGTGATCAATTGACGTTAATAGAAAGGTCGCGTTAATTACATTAGCGGCGCTCTCCTAATGTGTAACAGTGACCCCCGCCGCGGTACCCAATTACCGACCGACCACGCCACAGACGGAGAAAGGCGATTTACGATACTCTAAGCAAATCGAAATAGAACAGTCACTTCGTAGATTATAGCGATTTTAAGCGTTTATCGAGCAGGGGACACAAAAATAGAGTGCGCAGCGGAGAAAATAGTACCAATTTCGTCAGTGGAAAGTTGCGAGGGCGTAGCTGTTGGTATCATTGTGTCGGAGCTGGTCTAGGTACATCAAGTTTCGATCCCTCCGTGGTTACAACGTAACTGTACAGCCGGTTGACTGATGGCTGACGTCGTGGAGACGCTAATGCCATGAACTGTGTCAGTGGAACCTGCGGCGTGCGTCTACAACTAGCACTCGGTACTTGGGCAAACACATGTGCTCGGTATTAGCAGTATTAGGGCACGACGCCGATACTCGCTATTGAAATTGGTCAATAAACGCAATGTGTGTCCTAATATAATGGTATTGTTTCAATTGAATTTCGCAATTGTTTGCTCAGATGAGGTGTTAAGATGTTGGCCGCAATTTAGAAAGGTGCTTATTGATATTGTTGCTAGTACTTGCGTACGTTTTTTGCTCGGTTCGAGGCGCGAGGCATGAGGCGTGCGACTGGCGCCCATTGGACACACGTTTCCTGCGCGTACGCAGCACAATGAAAATGTTAGACAATGAGGGGTCTGTGAGAGATCGTGTTTACAAAACAGACGCAACAACCTTGCTGCATGGTTGACGGCTGATAACTTATCTTTATTGTTTGCTAAAACGGACATTTGTTTTTATGATTATTTCGACGGTGATGGATGGTTTACAGCGTACCTAACATACTGAGCTAAATAAAAATTGCAAGCTATTCGCAGACATTTTGAAGGCCGTTTACCATGTTAGCAAATTCTTTTTTGAAGACTTGCCAAGACTTAGAAAATAACGACGCATTCGCAAAATTGGGAGGAAGCTAATCAAACTAAAAATAAGTATGTACATTCTTCCATTATTTCTAAATTAGCTCGTATTACGGATATTTTTTGCAGTTTTTTATGACATGTTGTACAGTTATCATCTCCTGGGAAGCAGGCCGTATTGTTAATTTAGTTGGAAGGCACGAGGTGAACGGTCTAGACTTGGGAACATGTGTGTCAATGTCTGAAGTCTTCAGATAGACATTGCCACGGCAAACGCGTTTGGCACTTTGGCGGTTGACAGCGTTAAGGAGATGAGAAATAATAGTATGAAACAACGAACGAACTTCTATAAAGTTTGTTCGTCATTTCATTCATACTATAATTTAGCTTACTTATAAGTTCAGGTTATTTCTGATTTAAATCTGTATTTAAATCAGAAATAACCATTCCTCCTTTTAAACCTCTTGGTCCTGTGACCAAGAGGTTTAAAAGGAGGAATTGGTGTGTGGGGTGAGTGGATGTACTAAGGTAGTCCGCGAAATTGTTGTTTTCTCACGTCTTTTGCAATTTACAGGTCTGTGTCAGGTTTTATGTTGATTAAAATATGATTCGCACCCCATGGGCTACCCTGAAGCTTACACCTAACTATAATATAGTAAATAACAGAAATAAATGATCTAGGTTGAGTGTTGACACATGCAGTAAGTAAGGTGATCAGTATTGTGGTCGATCACTTGACCGTTACGTCACATGATGTCGTAAGTAGGAAGGTAGGTAGAGGTACTCGTGGTACTTACGTGTAGAATGTCAAGGTCAGGCACCGAATCTTAATATGGCGTCCGGTCAATGGTTGCTTGAACCGTTTCTTAAGTTGTAACGGTCATTTAAGTACAAATTATGAAACATTCTATAGACTCTGCTCTTCCTTCATAGATAGGTACAAGTGGTAGGTACAACAAAGTTTTATTTTTAAAATATTTTACAAGTTAAATTGCTTCGTTCGTCTAGCTCTAGGTACTGGTCGCAAGCGCGAATCTGTAATTTCTCAGTAGCAGCTACGGACTCTGTATTTGTCTCCGGTTGATGGCAATAGGCTGGCCCCTATTACCTGGCCACCTAGGTACACCTCTGCTCCTTCGGGTATTAAAGGCGTGATGTTAAGTAAATAAGTAGGTATTCGTGTGAATTAATGCATACAAAAAACATTGAGATTCACAAACAATAGAAGGCAGCAGAGGCAATGAGACAATAACTTAGCGATGAAGGCCTAAGCGAAGGGCTTTAGTCCCTTTTTTTTGGAGTGTGGGAAATCATGAATAGACTCCTCCAGCTCTGGGTGGAGCAGAAGGGAGTGTCAGACTTCTACTGACTAAGAACCACCCATGTTCCTTTTTAGCCCTTTGTGTCCGGCGCCGCTGTATTTATGTACACTTTTGAAAAATAAACAGGTTAGGCTTGTTAGTTCTGATCTGATAAATGAATCTTAATACAGATAAGTGAGATAATTCAAACGACACTCCCACAATACGATTGAATGGAAAGTAAAGTGAAACCGACTCGAGTGTCGAGAGCAATATACATATTTGTGATTTGTGATAAACATTCGAGAAATTAGCCCGGACAGTAATAAGGATTTAATTCGTTGGCCATACGGATATCCAATAATAATATGTCCTATAGTCCTATATGTGGACGAACTCGCGGACAAAACAGAACTAATTCTGATTTCAGCGTAAAAACTCGCTCAGAGCTAGAACTGCGTGTCGTACAGGGAAGCTGCGATTGCTGCGACATCCGCCATCATTACCACTACCAGTATTACCACCAGCCACCGGCTTTACGCAGCGGAAACTAATTATATGAACACATCCTTATATCACTATAGTCACTACCAAGTCTGACGTGCCGAGACAGATTATGCCTATAATACTGGCCCGCGGCATTGCCCGTGTCGACGGCAATTATCTCACGGGAGCGTTTATAGTCACTCATCATCATCATCCATCAGCCTATAATGTTCCCACTGCAGGGACTCAAGCCTCCTCTCTAGGAGAAGGATGGGCTATCGTGGTAGATATATCTACTCTGGCAACTGCAGTACTTTCACAAGTTATTATGCCTTGTGATTGTGACTGTAGCGTAGGAGTGCAATGCGTCGTTTCGGGAGTTGCTGCGTCGGGCTGCGCGGCGCCGGATGTTACCGGCGGCGAGTGGTGTGGGAGCGGGGGCGCGCAGTGGCGTGGGCCGTGGCGGCGGGTGTGCGGGGCTCCGGGTCGCGGGGCGGCGGTTGCACGTTGCGGCGTGCGTTCGTTGTTCCGTGATTCGGGGTCTCGAGCATTCGTTGTTGCGGTTTGCGTCGCTGCGTGCTTTCGTGCTCGCAGTGTTCGTTGTTGCGGGCATTCGGTGGCGTGTGGTTCGGCGTGGTGGCTTTCGGAATGACGTATTGCACTCGTAGTTTCGTTTTTTTTTTGTGAAATGTTCTTCTGACATTCAAAAGTGCCTGTAATGGCTTAATTGAAATAAAGAATTTGAGTTTGAGTTTGAGTTTGAGTACATATTTATATACCACGCGGGCCCAGTGCGGATTGGTAGATGTCACATGTCTTCGATTTTTTCGGTTTTAAGACATGCCGCCGGTTTCATCACGATGTTTTCCTTCGCCGTTTTGAGAGAAGTGGTGATGAAATAAATTACACAAAGTAATACGCCTGACTGGGTTCGAACCCACGACTCACAGTTCGTAAGTCGGGGCCGCTACCACTGAGCCACTACTGCAGTCACTAGTTTGTCTGAATAGTCAATGCATTTTTGCAGGTAAACAGTACAAGAACATCGAGTAACTACAATCTGTCAAATTCTTTTAATAGATTTTTAACTTTACTTTTGAAGCAGAAGGTGTACGAAACTTTAAAATGTTCACAATCAACTGATAATCTTGTGAATATTTTACAGTTTCGGGTAGCTTAATTTGCGGGCGCCACGCGTCTTTGCTTAGCACTTACCAGCATGATTGTGGAAAAGAGATTGACTTATACAGAACACCAGGGCCCCGAGTCTGCTATTCAATAGTGTCAGAATGGTCGATCATTGATCTCATAATGGTTGATTGATGACAAGCCAAAAAGTACCTTATGCCTGTCGACTTAAGGTACTTTTTGGCTTGTCGTCAATCAACCATTATGAGATCAATGATCGACCATTCTGACACTATTGAATAGCAGACTCGGGGCCCTGTACGTTATATATTATATCACTAAATATTACAAAACAAAGTCCTCCGCCGCGTCTGTCTGTCTGTCTGTTCTCGATAAACTCAAAAACGACTGCACCGATTTTCATGCTGTTTTCACCAATGGATAGAGTGGTTCTCGAGGAAAGTGTAAGTATACAATTTGTCAAGTTTTTGTATACATTGCTGGGCCTGGCGAAGCCGCGGCCATCAGCTAGTAGTATTATATTAGTCCGACCGCGACGTGACGTTGCGACGTTATTATCTCCTCACGGAAAATCTTTGTTGCATCTGAGATAGTAATTTCCGAGGGAAATTTTATGTTCGTCATTAAAGTTTTCTTTGCTAATGAATTGAGATCACTACGGGAAACAAGATCTTATGGATCTCTTGGGCAATTATCACTAAAAAAGCTATAAGTACTTGTTGCCTATGTTTAAAGAGGGTAAGGGTAAGGTGAGGGTAGTCGACCGGCCACAAAACCAGACAATGTGGCTGTTACTGATATATCAGGCTATATCTTTGAATTAAACCAATATTTAACTTTATCAATATCGTATTAGTGATTCTGGAGCTAAAGCTGCACTAACGCAGCTGCTACGCTGCTGCGCTGCTGGACTTGTAATTGGCTTTCTGGTGACTATGGTTTCTTCCTTTTGTTTGTTTTTATTAGCTGTAAGTCTTCCAAGTACTAAATAAATAAATAAATAAATAACGACCAGATAATTATAAACGAACGTTGCGTGTGGATTACATAATAAATGTACGTGTTATGTTCAGCGGTTAGTAAATTGGATTATTTCGATTATCCAGAAAACTAACAAGTACCTAGTCTAGGCCAGACGAATGAACTATCCCGAAGCACTAGGAATATTTATAGAACTTTTTTGTACCGTCTGGCCAAAAATATTTTCGGATATTTAAACATGACGCATTCGCGTACTTTGCAAGTTTACACAGCGTTAAATGTAGCAGGATTTTATGAAGAGCGGATCTTTCCAAACCATGGCTTTACGGATATCCGTATCGGGGCATTATCCGTTATTTGCAGCCTTTTTTTTGGCGGGTGGGAACCTAGGAAACCATCTAATAACCCGCTCTGGGCTGAGCCTGACTCCCTTTCGGGAGTGCCACACTTCTACTGACTAAAAACCACCTATGTTCCTTCTTAGCCCTTTGTGTCGAGGCCGCGGTATCTCTTTCGAACCCGCAGCCGTTATTTTCAGCCTTCAATCTGTAAGTGCTATTTACTTATAATTCTCCCAAAACTGCCAATAATCACGTAACGTAAAACAACCAAAACAGCATAAACATAGCAAGAAAAAAAAAAAATTGTATAATATTATATAACACAACATGTATCTCTAAATACACATGTTCTACTAGGTATGTATTTATTTTGTTATTTAAAAGTCACGTCATGACATACTCTGTGTATCTTTATGATTGGCAAACAATTAGCGCGGCGGTAACCACATGACGGCTCAGTCGCGGCCATAATGCACTCATATCTTTACTCAGCAAAAACATTGTCAGCGAAAGATACTGCGTGAAATTCATTACCATGTATAAGTACTTACTTACTCATACGTGATACGAGACGTAATAAACCTCGCCGCGTAAAAACCGCTTACATACTATCTTAATTCTTGTTCCTACTCAGAAAACTGGCCAATATGGTAAATTCTTTCGGAAACCAATCACATATGCAGTCAAAATAACTCATAACTGACACAAATCATTAATTCAAACCAAATAAACATGGAGGAAGCTCACAAATCTTTGCTAATAACACCAATAATTATTTATTTCGCTGCTATGTTATGTTTGATTTAACACTAAATTTGAATTTATTATACAACATCGATCACAGACGATAAATTTACGTTTTGCATTAATGTTCACTAATCTAGCGGTTTGTGAGAGCAGATAATATTCGGACGTTACATAATTTACGTAACTCGAGCGAGGCCAGTAGGACAGGCCAACGGTTCACGAATTGATTGTCACCCTTTCTATGGATGGATTATAGGTTGTTCACGTTATTGCTGACTTCTTCACCTACTTTGGAACTAATTGGACTAAGGGCCGGGCTCTGCCAAGCGAACTCAGTAACACTGTTATATTCTTCAAAGAAATCTTCCATGTTTGATGGATGACAACGTCAGTCAAATGCATTCTCAAACTCGAAGTATTTATTTCAATACGACTAGTAGCAGGTACTTTTGAATAACATAATCAGAGACAAAAAAGGTGAAGCTACAGTCAGCCACAAGGCATAATTATTAATTACTACAGCTAAGGTAATTAATCAAAAACAAACATTATAATAAATGTAATATTCGGTTAGCCTATACTATATGCACTGTGAAATACTGTAGCTGTCGATTCATATTTGAGCAGATCGGACAAGAAACGATATGGATACCTGGAGATATAGATCATGAACTTGAAAGTATCTACTACGGTAAATGGTCATATATTATTATTTAATGAACTCATAAACATGTTGTATCTTATTGTAAGGTCCTGAGTAGTCCATTTATTGTACGCTAAATGAGGTCACTCATTTAGCGTACAATAAATGGGAAGATGTGGGAAGCAATGAGTACTCTCCTATCGTACAGAATTCTATTAGTTCCAAAACTCGAAAGCTATTTTAACGACAGCTTACCGTTTTCTTTAACTATCCCTTTTCCAAATATGATGGAGTATAACCGGGCGCACTTAAGCTGTAGGTTGTAACCTAAACTTCAGAATTAAACACACAGCATAATCTTCTCACGGAATGTATCGTTGTCCCTAAACCCTAGACAGTAACTATCACTCAAGTTATCATTACAAGAGTGTGATAATATTTGGGCATTCACTTAGGCGCTGCTTAGCGTGAGAACGGCCTAAAGTATACCAATACCAACATAGGTGGTAAGTTATTCAGCTATGCGCAACTTGAAGCACACAACAATAACATTTCATAGAAACATTTGAATAGTGCATAAAGCGCCGTTGGATAATGTCCATTGCCCCTGCTTTAGTCAGTTAGAAATAACTGTCTGTTAAGTTGTGCATTAAACATTATCATCATGATGCATGAAAATAGCCTCCATGATAGATAAATATAAGGCGATCTTCACATGAAGCTCGACGGCGCGGTTATAGTCGGACACGGCGAAGAACGGTGCACCGTACAATTTCTTACAAGGCAATTCTTCTTTTTAGCGTGTCGATGACAATTTATAATGAATCAGCACATAGTTTGTTGATAAGTTTGAGACTTTCGGTAGCGTCCAACGTCTCCTGTGATGTGCAAGCAACAGGACAGACAGGACAAGGCAATGACGTGAGCTCCGCTTGTAACGCGCGCCTCGAACGAGCGGTGCCATTCGTGTGATAACCGCAAGTACTGGATCATCAGGGCAGTCAGTAACTGCATACATTTTAGTCATTCAGGCTGAGGAAGACTGTGACAGTGTGTTGTGGCATAGTTTGGGAGATGCCTATGTCCAGCAGTTGACTCTGATCGGCTGAGATGATCAATTATTGAAGTTATATGATACGAAAGAAGAAGAATATTATCAGACTAGATGTAGTTACAGATATGGCTGTGTATTTGCAAAAGAAGTTGAGCAATTGAATTTAAACCACAAGTTCATGAAAAAAATATGTTCCAATCCTGCTGACAGTCATGCGGATTTGAAGGAGTTCAGACAACTTCCGGGACATAATGAAACTGGTTTTTCAGAAATACAACTTCCGGAAACGCACTTTATAGACGTCACCTCTCGTTGTGATTGTTCTGCTAACGGTGCGGTGGCAAGAAAAGGCTTTCCGGAAGTCCAGGCTTCCGGAAAATAACACTGATAAAAAGTTGTTCAGAAATGCGATTTTGTTCCATATTTTTTTATAAAATAGCCACCTAGTTTCTGGTCGTGCTTTTACACAGACACTAACTTGTATCATGTAACCTTCATAATTTCCGAAAACGAACATACCGGCAAAAAATTTCAATGCATACCAGCTTTGCGCCTACAATGATGTAGGTACACATGGTAAAAGTTTATGTCACGCACGAGGTTTCCACACCGTTTGTTAAAGAGGTGAATTCTCTACTGCCAGCTCGCAAAGCATGAACCCCATAGAAAAGAGTTTTGTCAACGGAAGAATCGACAAAACGACAGATTGTTGTTATATTTCATGTCGATTTGTATAGAAAGAGCTGTGTCTATTCTAGATATTGAGATATAGAATCGCCATGCTACGCGTGCCCTCCATGGTCTACCACCCCTCGAGTATGTGCCAGCATGGACCACTGCTCTATCATGGCCCACTGCACCAATAACTGGCGCAACAGATCCGCTCGATTTCTATTTAAATTGCATTGTAATTTCTAAGCAAGCCGAGATAACTTATTGAGATGGAAGATTGTTGGTTTAATATTCGTTAATACCATTTGATAGTAAAGTTTCGGTTTGTGGTCGCGTTCTGGATCGCCTTTTAGTTTAATTTAGTTGGTTTTTGTGGTAGAATCTTCTTAATCTAGTAAAGCCGTTTATGGTGTCACGCTAAAAATGATTTTTATGGAGTGTACTTTGCTTGACGTTATACGCACGGTAAGTCGATTAGAATTTATTAACTCAAATTTACAGGCTCCATCAAGAATTCAAGATACCTGAAACTGTAAATCTTTCTCCGTAAATCTTGAACCAAATGCTCTAGCGAAGCGATAAAATTGAAAATTTAATTTAAAAAATTGAAAGAGTGTAGATGTGCCCGTACTTTGAATTTGAATTGACTGTCTTCAAAATTCACAGATTTCTTAAAATAAAACTTCAAGAAGCAAACAGTTATTCTTTTAGAGAGCAGTGTAGTTCTCAAGACCGGTGTGCACAGCTGATACTAGTACCTCATTGCTCTAGGCTGTAGTCCGTGCTATCGGGTCAACGAAATTTACACAAGTGCCCTTTTCAAATAATACCTTTTGTCTTACTACTACCGGCACCGTTTTACGTAATGTTTGCTAAAGGAATTCCTTGGCTTATTTGTATATTCTATTAAGTAACTATTAAGTCTTGTTTTATTCTTCAAATGAGTTTTTGTTGTAGGTACTATTATGCATGAATGATTGAAAATTGTTTTATTTGGTTTAGTGTAGGTAATAAATTGAACAAAGATGTTTACAAAACATAATTATAAATATTACCTATTATTACACGACTATTATTATAAGGTAGTAAATTGTCGTTTATCGTAAGACCGTCGCGCGTCGTTGATACAATGAATATTAGACTCTGTTGAACTGTTATGAAATAGCCAACAAAAACAGTTATAAAACAGAAAAAAAAGCATTACACTTACATCTTTCAAACCGGTGTTTAAGAAATGAGTAAAGTTAACGGTAGTAGTAGTACTTAATAAACAACGTTTAAAGTTTTAAACGCAATCTTTTGTAACAAAAAACTTTGTTGGTGAAAGCAATAAGTATAACCGTGTGTAATTGCATAAGATTCGTCAGTTTTCATCGGAATATTCACCATTTGTATGCAAGCATTCCGTTTTATGTGAACTATTTCAGAGTATTCAGAGTAATTGGGTAAGTTTTGTGCAATGGCCATCCTCTCACAGAGCTCGTGCGGCTAACGAGGAGGTATTTTGAAATTGTTAATTATTTCGACTTTGATGACAAGTTTTATGTTCTATTTGAAAGTAATGTTCTATCTTGTTACATGGCTCCACGGCAATAAGGTTAGGAGAAGAGAACAATTATTAAGTAATTACAATTTAGATGGTTAATTATTATTTATGAGTATTTTATGTAAGTTAGGCAGGTTTTATAACTGACTAGCAGTTGTAGTTGTAATTTAAATAATCTTCGGACAAGTCGTTATTTAAGTTGAGTAATAAACAAGTGAAGCAATTTCCTTGTAAATCGCAACCAAGGTTGAGTCTCAATCACGCCAGGATTAAGTATCGGAAATTATTTGTAAGTAAATGGTATCGATATACTTACACACTACATTACATGCGTATTCTGTTTGTTGTCCGCCCCAAATATCACTCAACCACCTTGCAGCTTCGTTTACAGCGCGACCAAACAATCTTGATACGACGCGTTCGGATAATAGACGCTAAAGTCTTACGTATTGGTGGTAGGTAAGTGGCTTTAGAGCAAGTACCAAGCAACACTGGTCGCTCTATACTTGGATAAGCAACTTGATATTACGAACGAAACGCGACACTAGCCTTCTATGCCGTCCGTATATTTTGTAATCATTGAAATAATTGCAAGACGTTTAAAAGGCATTTTAGTACAAATTGGTTTACGAGATACAGAATAAGATTTGTGATTTCTAATATCATTCCTGAGTAACATTCATCTTGAATTGCTTGTGAAGTTGTGACGATTTAGCAGTTGCGATACACAAGAGATAATATGATACTGTTTGACGATTGATGACGATAAAAATATGCCTCATCCACATGAGTCTGCATAATTATGTTTGAAATGCTGGCTTTATTGTGGATTAATTCAAAAGGTACATCAACGAAAGATAAAATAGAGAAAACCCGAATAAAGAACCGACAATGATACCTAATGTAAGTAGTTTTGTACCGTGATAGAAGGATGCTCTGACACTTGAATGACGTTTACAGAAATAAGATGGCGGCTTTAGTTCTGAATTTGGCCACGCACCAAATATTCTTTTGAAAATATTTAAACAAAAATATGAAGCTAAATTCCCAGCCATACAGCATCATAACTGTGAAATAATTTTACATTGTTCTGACGCCACTATCAAAAAAAAAAAAAACAGCAAGCTACACGAAACTGTCAAATTTTCAATAATTGTCAATCAGCCTTGTACCTAGGTAACCCTTTCGCGATAAAGTTCAAAATCTATTACAGATAGTTGTAGCTTGATGTGGACGCGTCTGTACTTACCATAGTTTTACATGTCGCCAAGATTTAATATAATATACGGAGTCGCATTATATTAACTTAAGTACATAGTAAAAGTTATATACCGACGTCTGAGCCCTAACACTGAAAGTGTTTAACATGTTTTGTGCATAATTTTAGACGATTTATTAACAATTGCGTAACTTGAACCTTAACGCTTACTTTCAAGTTTCACTTCGGAGAAACTTATCAAATAAAATTATTACATACCGCATTAAAAAGTTAATTAGTAAGTCTACGATATGAATGAAGCTTACCGGGGCAGGGTTGTCAATTGTGCAAACCTAAAGTTTACATAGAAAACTGTCACATTTTTTTTTTTTGGGACAAGCCCGTCACGCTATTCCCAAACCACTGTAAGTAACTCCTGTTAGCCAGAATCAACAGTGGCGACCACAAGAAAAGCGCCGAGACAATGAAGCTCGACGAAGTCCCAGAGAGTCAACGGGGGAACCGTAAAAACGACCTGTTTTTCGTCGCAGAGTTAGCCGTATTGCTACTTATTACAATTCCAAAAAAAATACAGTGTATAGTCAAATGTATAGGTAAAAGACTTATGCAAAAATATTTTCTAAAAGTAATCAAGAACCTCGAAAAAAAAAATCACAAAATCACAAAAAAATCACACGAAAAAACTTTTTCGTCTCGAAATGCTCAATATTTTGAGTGACAACTGTTATTTATTTTTTTACTATCAGAAAGGAAATTTAACCAACTAAAGACATATGTAAAAATATTTTAACATTACAGCGTATTTTTTTTTTTTTATAAATTAAATCTGCGAACTATCGTTCATTTTGGCAGTCACGAGCATCAAACGCGTCGCCATTTTCAACCTTATTTGTTTAGGCGATGAGTTAAACGCGCGCTCAAAGTCGCGGGCGGCTAATGTCGCCGGATCCCGCAACGAAATTAATCAGAAAAGAATAGCGGAGGAGTAGGAAAAGAAAAACTGACACATATAGAAGGTTCATTATTTACGACAACGATGGATGTACACACGGCTACACATCAAGCTATACAAAACCAGTATAATCTGATCGTTCATTGTGCGAAAAGATCTAGTATCTCATTGTGAGGCCAAGATTAACTGGTTTTGTATAGCTTGATGTGTAGCCGTGTGTACTACTTAAAAGATGATGAGATGGTAAGAAAGGAGTTATCTTATGAGATGACGAGTTATGGATAAGAAGTTATTTATTTGCGGTGCCGACCCCAAATAAATTGGGATAAAGGCAAAAAGATGACTTGACTGAAAGTTTCAAGCGTCATTGTTATAAAACTGACTGCCTTTGCAAGTTCTTACGCCACTACTGTTTATTCTCCCGTCAAATTACAAAATAATCAAATTAATATAACATCAGGGCCTGTAATCACGAAGGAATAGTCAGACAGAGGTAGTATACTTAAAACACCCAGCAGTATTTCAAGCTCGCGTAGTAGTCGCGTTTGCTACCTCTAGCTAGCTAGACCAACGAATGAGTGTTTTCGATTACCTATATTCAATTTTATTGATCTGGCAACCCTCATTATAATGTCTGCCTACTTATTAGCGACCTCTGGGAAGGTAAGTCGGTTGTTTCGTAATTGATTTAAGCCGGCTTTTCACTATGGGATGTAATATTCCTTCAAATGACCTCTAAATATCGCTCGCATACATTTTGTACGTGACCGTTCACACTGTGCTCTAATATATATTACATCCCGAACTATAAAATCTTTTGTTCGACCGACTGAGCGATGTTTAGAGGTCATTTGAAGGAATATTACATCCCATAGTGAAAAGCCACCTTAATGCGTGTTATATTATGTTTGGCAAGATATTTATACCCAGTTGCCCACGCGTGGCGCATGGCGGCCGCGGGTGTCTGACGATTTAAAATAACATCGCCGTAGACAACGTGTGGACACCAATGCTGATTAATGTCAGGTTATTATCAAGATGTTATTCTCTGTTTTATTTTAGACTAGCTTTTGCCCGCGACTTCGTTCGCGTGGAATAGTGACTTCCGGCAGATTTTTGGTTTATCTCGCGAAAAAAAAAAAAAAAACTATCCTATGTCCTTTCTCAAGTTCCAAACTATGTCTGTACCAAATTTCACACAAATCGGTTCAGTAGTTTAGGCGTGAAGCAAAGACAGACAGACAGAGTTACTTTCGCATTTATAATCCAGGATTTTCCCTCGTTGAATAGTAAACAAACTAAGTGTAGGTGTTATAATTTCGGTGATGAACTGATTACCTATCCGTTTCTTTGTCTAAAATGAGTATTTACTTATCACTATGATTGATTACTGAGCTTAAAGTTCGTATAAATGTCTATCTAATTACCTCCTCAAGTTTAAAGCGTAGCTAGTTATGTAGTACTATATTAATTCTGTGGTGTAGGTAATTAGATTTTATCTGTATGTAATGTAACAGTCAGTTGAATAAAAAATCGTATACCTACAAATCAGATCAATAGTTTTGGCGTAATGTGATTCTAGACAGAATTTTAATGTTATAGATAGGAAGCTGTGTATAGGTTCCTGTGGGAATGAGATATTTTCCCGAAGTAAAAAGTAGTCTGAATTTTGGTACCTTCCTACCCTATAAGTTAAGTAGTGTGATGGAATGTCGCTAAGTTTCGATCCAAGTAAAACTGTTAAATAAAGACAGTTGCATCAAAATCTTATCATAAATTCCCTAAATTATGGCGCCTACCGACCCTCTAAGTTAGAAAAGTGATCAAATACTAACTTGAAGTCTACTAAGACTTCAAGTTAGTATTTGATCACTCAGTTAAAAAAAAAACATCAAAATCATTTCTGTAGCTATGGCGTCATGCGCTTCTTGACACGATCACGCTAGATTTCCGCGGGAATGAGGTATTTTCCCGCCGTAAAAAGTAGCCTGTGTCCGTGCCTAGGATCCTATCTTTATATTAACCAAGTCTTATAAAAATCCGTTCAGACGTTAAGGCGTGAATGAGGTAAACTTTTAAAACAAACGATTAAAAATCACTAACTTAATTAGTTTTCTGCCTACTGCGCCATAAGTAAGATAGCATGAATATTAATAGCCCATATCCTTTTCTAGGTAGAAACCACTACCCACCACTGTCTATCACTTAACTAAATTTCATCAAAATCTGTTTAGCCGTTTAGGCATGATAGAGCAAAACTCCCAGCAAAAACCATAAAAAAATCACTAACTCAATTCAGTTTTCTGCCTACTTCCTACCCCCTAAGTACGATGACGTGATCATTTTGATCTTATATCCGTTTTTAGGTAACCATCTATTACCTTACTAAATTTCATCAAAATCTGTTCAGCCGTTTAGACGTGAAAGAGCAAAAGTCCCAACAAAAACGACTAAAAATCACTAACTCAATTTAGTTATCTGCCTACTGCCTACCCCCTAAGAACGATGGCGTGATTATTTATAGCCTATGACCATTTCTAAGTTATCATCTATCACCATACCAAATTTCATCAAAATCCGTTCAGCCGTTTAGACGTGAAAGAGCAAAAGTCCCAACAAAAACGACTAAAAATCACTAACTCAATTTAGCTATCTGCCTACTGCCTACCCCTAAGAACGATGGCGTGATTATTTATAGCCTATGACCATTTCTAGGTTATCATCTATCACCATACCAAATTTCATCAAATTCCGTTCAGCCGTTTAGGCGTGAAAGAGCAAAAGTCCCAACAAAAACGACTAAAAATCACTAACTCAATTTAGTTATCAGCCTACTGCCTACCCCCTTAGAACGATGGCGTGATTATTTATAGCCTATGACCATTTCTAGGTTATCATCTATCACCAATTCACCATACCAAATTTCATCAAAATCCGTTCAGCCGTTTAGACGTGAAAGAGCAAAAGTCCCAACAAAAACGACTAAAAATCACTAACTCAATTTAGTTAACTGCCTACTGCCTACCCCCTAAGAACGATGGCGTGATTATTTATAGCCTATGTCCATTTCTAGGTTATCATCTATCACCATACCAAATTTCATCAAAATCCGTTCAGCCGTTTAGGCGTGAAAGAGTAACAGACAGACAGACAGACAGACAGACAGACAGAGTTACTTTCGCATTTATAATATTAGTATGGATGACCATTTCTAAGTTATCATCTATCACCATACCAAATTTCATCAAAATCCGTTCAGCCGTTTAGACGTGAAAGAGCAAAAGTCCCAACAAAAACGACTAAAAATCACTAACTCAATTTAGGGGGGGTTTTTAGGGGTAGGCCTACTGCCTAAGTGCCTACCCCTAAGAACGATGGCGTGATTATTTATAGCCTATGACCATTTCTAGGTTATCATCTATCACCATACCAAATTTCATCAAATTCCGTTCAGCCGTTTAGGCGTGAAAGAGCAAAAGTCCCAACAAAAACCACTAAAAATCACTAACTCAATTTAGTTATCAGCCTACTGCCTACCCCCTTAGAACGATGGCGTGATTATTTATAGCCTATGACCATTTCTAGGTTATCATCTATCACCATACCAAATTTCATCAAATTCCGTTCAGCCGTTTAGGCGTGAAAGAGCAAAAGTCCCAACAAAAACGACTAAAAATCACTAACTCAATTTAGTTAACTGCCTACTGCCTACCCCCTAAGAACGATGGCGTGATTATTTATAGCCTATGTCCATTTCTAGGTTATCATCTATCACCATACCAAATTTCATCAAAATCCGTTCAGCCGTTTAGGCGTGAAAGAGTAACAGACAGACAGACAGACAGACAGACAGACAGAGTTACTTTCGCATTTATAATATTAAGTATGGATTGTGTTTCTTTTTAGTTGAGAACATCTGTTACTTACTTTATATTGTAAAATTACGTAAACGTAGATGTTGCGTAGATGGCTTGCTACTTACTTAGTCATTGTAGGCTATGTGTTATTCATATTGTTTAGTCATCATACACAATTATAAAAAATAATTTAAAATAAGCTACCTACTACCTACCTACCTAGACCTACACACGGCCCGGCCCGTACATACATCAGGCTATAATATCCAGTATACCCAGACCTCGCTTTGTATAAGTTTCTCGTAGAATGAGAGATTAGCTTTATTTGGTTATGTCTAGTTTGATTGGTCTTGGTGCGTAACTAAGTAAGTTTTCCCTAACATGCACATACAGAATTTCCATACCGAACTGTTATGTTGGTATCTATTATTCATATACATTAGTATGAGTAATGTTAGGCGACACGGACATCCAGTCAAGCCATGTTTAAAACGACCTGATAATATTCAACGAGTTGTTTTAATTTAGTTTTATCTTAAAGAGCATGCAATGCTAATTTCTTATGCAACATATCGAACCTGTTTTAGGATCAATTAATGAATAGAATATGGAGATATTTAAATATCTTTAAATGTAAATAAAGACATTTGTTTCACAATTACTGTTGGTATAAAAAAAATTAAAAAAAATTTAAAATTTGAAACTATTTATTACATTAAGCATTCAAATATGTAATACAGCAACAATAACGCTCAATCTTTGGCACAAGATTATGTGCGCTATTGGTTAAATAATATTAATTAATTAAAATAATATTAAATGGGTTACTCGCTAACAGTCTTTTGTCAGGAAGTGGGTCCACACATATGCCCTTCCTCTGTTATATAGATACCATCGGTGAAGTATGATTTTAATAAAAATTAATAAAACGATCCTCTCAACGTCCCAGCCGCCGCGGAAGGCGCGGAATGCGCTCCGGGCGTCGGGGGCCACGTGATGGCTTCCGGCCACCGTAGACGCGGGCCTGTGGACGGTGAGTAATGGGCTAGCTCGCCGTCCGGCCGTCGTCATGACGGCAACAGACCGTGTCGGCGGCGCGTTCGTGTTCCACGCGCGCCTCAAAGAGATGTCAGCAAGGAGGGGCCCGCAAGGGCCGACGCCCGTCGGGGCCGCGGTATTTAGTACTAGATTACGTGGCCTCGGCGCAAGGGCAAAGAAGGAACATGGGTTCGGTTTTTAGTCAGTAGAAGTCTGACACTCCCCTTCGCTCTGCCCAAGAGCGGGGGGGGTCATTCGATGATTTTCCACCCACCAAAAAAAAAAAAAAAAAAGGCAGTTTATACAAAGGCAAGTACGACAGGTTACGAACAAAATTAGGTCTACTTATTTTCCTTAACTTACTCATGTTGCGTTCACAGTAATCAGAGGCCACAGCATATTTAACTTTATCGTATACATTCATCACTTTACAATGTTGGAATAGCTTATCATAATCAGGTTTAAATTTGAGTTTAATTTTATATGGTACCACTATCTTTAACAATCGTATTTGTAAATTATAAATTTTTTGAAGGTAAGTTTTGTAAGTTCTTCCATAACTGGTTATGCCATAGTTGATAACAGCGTCGGCCAATGCCATATACAACAATCTTAATGTCTTATAAGGTAATTTGTGTTTCAATATGCATAATTTTGACATGATGGCTCTCAGCTTAGTGCATACAGACTCCACATGTGGACCCCAATTAAATTTATGATCAATCTTAAGACCTAAATATACATGTTCTTTTACGTTTTCAATCGGCTTACAGTCACATACGTCCGAGCACTGGTGCATGCAATGGTGTTCATGAGCCACGATTCGTGGTGTTCCTTGAGATTTTAAGTACGGTGAATGAATGTGCATGAGTTTCGTTTTTTGAAAGTTGATCGTTAGGCCAACGTCATGTGCCCATTTACATAGTAGGTCAAACTCAGTTTGCATCATTTTCTCCGCCGTACTTAGATCCTTATGGGCTGTGATAAGACATGTATCGTCAGCAAATTGGTAGACGGAGGCATGCCGGAATAAGTTACACATATCGTTAACGTATAAAAGGTACTCAGTCGGGCCGAGAATCGAACCTTGGGCCGTTCCATGATGTGTCGGGATTTTGTCGCTGAGCGCCCCCGCCACACTGACCACATTATACCTCTGCCTGTGGTAATCTTTGAACCACTCCAGCATTGGACCCCGTATACCATTTTGCTGCATTTTAGTGTAAAGTACCTCATAATTTAACGTATCAAAAGCTTTGCTAAAATCTATCATAATTGTTATTATATGTTTTTTATTGTTAAGGTGCTCGTTGATTTCATCTGTAAACTGTGATAGTAATTGTGTCGTACTTTTATTTCTTTGAAATCCAAACTGTTTTTCGTGAATTATGCCATTGCTTGACAAAAAGTCGTTCACAATGTTCCCAAAGTATTTTTCAATAATTTTATCTATGCAAGAAAGGATAGTTATTGGTCTGTAGTTGTTGGTATCCATATAACTACCCTTTTTGTGAATGGGTCTAATTATACCAATTTTTAAGTTATTAGGATAAGCAGACTTTGATATACAACTATTAACTAAGTGTGTTAGAACAGGTGTAATTTCTTTAGATATGAGTTTGATGTCCTTTGCCCTAATCTGATCAAAGCCCGGGCTTTTTTTATCATTTAGATTTCTTATTATTTTGTACATCAGTGTGTCATTTACCTTGCTTAGTCGAATAGAAACATTAGAGAATTCTGTGTACAACTTTTTGTCAAGAAGTGGCTGATTACATACAGATAAGACTTTTTTTACATTTGTGTCAAAGTCACAAGCAAACTTATTTGATATTGATTGAGGTTTTAATCTAAAAGATCTCAAGATGATGTCGTCTATAGCCTTAACAATTCTGCCTGTAAGTCGGTTAATTATCTCCCACATTTTTTTATGATTATTAAAATTATCACATATATCCTTTTTTACATACTTATTTTTAGCTTTTGACAATAATCTATTAGTTTTATTTCTATATTTATTATAAATCTGTCTATTTTTTTTATTGCTTAAATCGCTTTTCCATATTTCTAGTAGTTCTTTCTTTTTATTTGACATATATTTTAATTTATCAGTTATCCATTTACATTGATGTCGTTTATTTAAACTTATGGTTACTTTCTGTTTACATTTGTTATATATTGTTTGGAATTTAGCTCTGATATAACACTCAATATCATCTGGATTACTCAATTCATAAACCGGGGACCAGTCAACTGAACTCAGCTCCTCTTTAACTTTATCGTTATTAATTTTAATGATGGTTTTGTTGTGACACTTTCGTGTAGAACTAGTGACTGCGAGACCGATTATGAAATGGTCAGCTATAGCGTTTTGCACGACAGCTGATCGCAGTGAATGGCTGCCGAGCCGCCCGCCGTCGACGTCACGAGCAAAAATATGATCTATGCAAGATTTAGATATACCAGTTGAACTTTTCTCTATTCTAGTAGACTGAGTAATGCAGCATTCTAGCCCCAGTTCATATAACGAGTTAAGATAATGTTGTACAATAGAATCGTTAGAGTTGTCTATATTTATGTTTATGTCACCAATTAAAAAACAGTTCTTTGTTACAGGAAATCCGGATAACAGTCGCGATAGTTCACTTATAAACAAACTCTTGTTTAGGCTCGGCGGCCTATATACGGCGCAAAGTAACGTTTTATAGCCGTCGAAAGACTCCACTTCACCAATAATACACTCAAAGTTCAAAACATTAGCCGGTAGTCGTGTGAATGAGATACTTTTATGCACGTAAACAATGATGCCGCCTCCTTTTCTATTGCTTCGTAACTCCGTAAACATTGAGTACTCCTGTAGTTCGAATAATGGTTTTACAGTATCTGTGATGTTAGCTTCCGTTATTATAATCAGGTGAACAATCACAGGGCTGGTAGCAATGATATATTCTAAATGCGCGTGATTTTTTGTCAATGATCTTATATTGACATGTAATATTAATAATTCATTGTTTTGTGGCCGTATGTCGCAGGTAAAATCAATCCAAGAACTATGTACTTTATCCGTTGAGAATGAATCTGTATGATTAGTAATCATAATCGTACTCAATTAGGTGAATCTGACGAATTAAGTGCAGGCAAGTACATACTTACATTGCCAGGACGTGACAAAGGTTCCTTTTGTAATGAAAATCCGGTATACCTACTTATTACTTATTTTGTAGTTCTTTGGTAATTCTTGCAATGTCACTGTTTGAGCGCACTGTGTAAACTTTTTTATCACCCTCTTGTTTGCGTACAAGAATAAGCCCGTTTTTGCACCACACATAATTATTTGCACTTGTCTTTCAGAAGAGATTTGGTTTTCCACAGTAGGAACGCTGTTGTAGGGCTGAGAGATTCACGTACATAGACCTTTTCGTCACTCTCTCCACCTATGTCGCGCGCAGTAAGGGTCATGGTTTTCGCCGACTCAAGCCAGCAGTCACGGCCGTTATCACGCAGGGACACGATGATCGGTGCTGTGGCCGAAACGGCGACCTTTGTACTTTGGCCCGTCGAGCGATCGGCTGGCTTTTTCTTCCTGTAGACTTTAATGATGTCCTCAGATTTTTGCTTGAGTTTTTGGCAAATCGATAACGCAATATTCATGGTGCTTTCACCCTCTCTTTCATTAACACCACATATCTCAATGTTGTTTTGGGAATTCGCCTGTTCTACTTTATTTATTTTTTGCTCAAGGACATCGTTTTGTAGGTTGATGCTTTTTATGACGTTCTGGAGATCCTTGCACTGGTTTTCTACCAGTTTAACACGGGTTTCATATTCCTTCATTTTCTGTTCGTAGTCATCGATTTTTCGAGAATAAAAATCGAGGGTATTTTGCAGTTCTTGTTTTATGATTTCGCGAGTTTCTTGTCGAAATATTGCTAGGATAGCATCCTTATCAGGAACAGCAAATATTCCACCTCCTTCCAGGTCAGAATCTTCTTCTTCGGGATCCGGTAGGATGCACGAAATGCGTTTTGGTTTGGAACCAATACAGTTGCGGCATTTCCAATCTACCGAATCTGTCGCCGACAATGCACTAAGCTGATCCGTGGTTAGTGATGAGCAAACACCATGTAGCCATTTGCTACATTTACTACACTGTATTCCCGGGTTTTTCTTGGTAACTACTTTGGTACATTTCGCACACTTGACCATGTTTACGTGCGCGCGCGCGCGCGTACACCGTAATCGATATTTAGGCTAGTTAACGACCGTTCGCGATCGCTGTGCGCGAGCAACTGAAACTGTGTGTATAAAGAACAGAGCACACTTTGACCTCATTTTGGTCACACTTACTTAATATTAAATATTTATAGTCTCAGCATAGGTTAGTATTAAGATATTATATTACCAACCTATATTTTATTGATACATAATTTATAACATTTATTGCTTTCAAAGATACACCTACCAAAAAAAAACAGACACAAAAAAACACGTCTTCATATAGAGCCAAAAATAAATGAACGTTACCTTTTCAAGTAGCTCGCCATGGCTATTCCTTTTAAAAACTCCAAACATCAAATATTTGTTGAAAATTAGCACTAAGTAAGCACACACAAGTCGTCCTCAGTCCATTGCTTCGGCACACAATCTACGAGAGAAGGTGTTATCTTGACAGATCGAGGTATTCTCAACGTTTATCAGCTCTATAATCTTGGAACAACATGTCAATCATGCAGTCGAGCCACTTATCTCGTGCTAGTGACTCCTCCGATACAACAAAGGTGGACACAGAAGGTTAGGACTCGTGAACATGCGTTTTCTGACACAATTTTGTCACACCACTGTTATTTTCTAAGAAGCAGCGGTGGGCCAGAGATGCAGCGGTAGCCCAGTGGAAGCGGCCAGGATTTACGAACAATTTGTCTTAGAACCAAACAATTCGAAGACATGTGACATCTACCAACTAGCACTGGGCCCGCATGGTGGATTATAGGCCATCCCTCTCCTAGAGAGGAAACCTGAGTCAATGCAGTGGGAACATTATAGGCTGATGACGATGACTGTCATTTTCTTCATTCATGGAAAGAATGATGACGACTCTAACTAGTCTAGACTTTTGGTCGTCTTATGGCCGAGTTTTTGGTTGATATACGCCCGAATACTCGAACGTCACTCAATTATAAGTAGCCCTCAAAACTCGTGCTATCTCTGTCACTCTGCGTTAAAGTAACAAAGACAGCACGAGATTTAAGTGCAACTTAAAATTAAGTGACGTTCGAGTATTCGGGCGATAATGTTATAAATGTTTTCGCCACTTTTAGACTTTAGCAAACGTTTTGGCGTGACGATAAGGAAGAAAGAAATGAAAAATAATTGAAGAATAATGTGACAAAAGCTTCTACCATTGAATTGTGTAAGCCATTTACAGACAAGAGTCGAATTGACATCGCGAGAGCAAGAAAGGATGTTATCCTTTCAAAGTCCTGTTTATTATAAAAGTCTTGTGAGTTGTGTGAAACAGTCCTTTTGTATTTTCCTGTGTGTTGTCGTGATTGTCCCTCGAATTGTGGAATAAACCTATCCATTGTGTCTTATTGTCTTCCTACTGCTGAATGGAGTGGCAGAAAAATAAAAATGCAATACATTGCACATAATAGCCTGACCTGATTGTCTGATAGTCAACGATTTCCCCACAGTGGAATAACTGGCTCAGGATTACTTGGGGCAATAACTGGCTTGGCTAGTCACCCTTTGACAGCTGCTTGCAAAGAGTGGATATCGCTGGTGACCTGTACTATTAGAAATTAGGTTAGTAACAGAGGTTACTACCTATATGACTCTGTGGTCAGTCGCTGACGCGCATGCCATGACGTAGTGTATCGCTGCGAAAAACATGGGCCAATAAATTATTAATTTGCAAGGAATTAATGCTTCGGTGGCTTCAGTACAATTTCGGACTTTATGATTGTAGACTGTAAAGCCTTGTTTTATAATTTTCAGGACTTTCAATGTCATCATTAGTCATGAAATAATTTAAAACTGAAATCGAATACCAAATTAAGTTATTTCAATGTTTTTGTAAGGTTATAAGGAAAATAGGTCAGTAATATAATGCGGATCAACCGAAAGGATAGTATTTCAACTATTTAGTAATAAGTGTATTTATTTTCCTAATATTTTGAATAGCTAGTTAATAACTAAGACATTTTTGCCCGTATGTACCTTCGACTGGCCCTGACAGAAACGTAGTAAGGTCAGTGCAATGTTAATGTGTAATATACTATGCAATGCTGCCACTATTTACCTCCAGTTTTGAAGATTATTATCGTAATTTGATTGGACGTACTTAGACCAGTAGATACTTTATTTTTTTCCCTTGAAGAACTCAACATTGAAATATCCGGTCATCACATAAAAATTGTAGAACTTGGGGAGCTGGCAGTATTATCACAAATCCTCCTCAATTTACGGATTCATAATGACCAGTCTTCAATATCAGCGTCTTGTAAAACCTATGACCATTGACCACCCTTTCCCCCACCCCCCTTTGGCTCGTACCTCTGTTAGTCTCAGCACCACCCATGGGGTTACTGATATAAAATATCTAAAACATTAAGTTCCTCTCTGTACTCTGTGTTACATAAATGAATACGTCATACAGTAGAATCCCGATTATCCGCATCAATTCAAACCAGGGGTATTCCGTATAATCGAAAAATCCGGATAATCGATTTCGATTTTATAAAATAAAGTCCTCCGCCGCGTCTGTCTGTCCGTCAGTCTGCCTGTTCGCGATAAACTTAAAAACGACAGCACTGATTTTCATGCTGTTTTCACCAGTGGATAGAGTGGTGGCGAAACCGCGGGCATCAGCTAGTAGGATATAAAATATGGTAATTAGAGCTGTAAACAAAGAATCCGGATAATCGGATATCCGGGTAATCTAGGTTTGGATAATCGGGATTCTACTGTATTTACAAATTCACTTTAACAACTGACCTGTATGAAATACAGGAGTTCAACGGGATAGTTTTCTAAATATAGGTACGTAAGTGCTCTAAATATCGAAACACTCCGTTAGAATTAGGTGAGCTGTGAACTGACTGCTTCTATAAAACGTCAGCGTTCTATAAATTCTTGGGAGATTGGCGCCAAGAGTTTGAAGGCAAACAGATCAGCGGGCAATGACTTGTGCTGTCAATTAGTGAAGGTGGAATGTAAGTAGGTAGGTAACGGCGCGTACACATATAGGTCCGTTTTTACTGGATCCGTTTTAACGGATCAGAATTGGACCGGAGCGACATGATTACTGAATCCGGAATACTGTTTTGTGTGTGAACTCGCTCATGCAACTCCATACGCCATCAAATAACGGACCTGTAAAACGGATCGCTATGTGTACGAGCCCTAATCTATACATATAATAAAATGGTAGGAAAGTCAAAACTGTACATTGAATATTTTTGAAAAAGAATACTTGGGATGTGATCTACAATCGATACCGAAGCCAAAAATATAGTTTTTAGAATTTTTGTCTGTTTGTCTGTCCGGGATAAACTCAAAAAGTACTGAATAGAATAGAATAGAATAGAAAAATGCATGGATTTACTTCAAATTTGGCACGAATATTATTAAGAAGTCGGGTCAACACATAGGCTACATATTATCACGCTATCACCTACGGGGAACGAGCAGTGAACCTTTATTTCTTCAACGCATTCTGTAAGAACGTGTAATCTAACGACGCATATTTAAATGTTGTTATTATGTTAACCATGCTATATAGACCAGTGCCGAAGCCTTCAAGAATGGTAAAAAATGAAAAAAAATTACAGTAGGATGAAACCCAATGGAAAAAGTAGACAATATAACAAAAATTAAAGGAAAAATAAATTACGGTCGATCCGAGTTCGGGAAGGGGGGGTGGGGGGGGTTTTAAGGGGGGAAAGCGGTTTATCTCGATTTCCGGCAAAACTACAAGTCCTATGGAAAAAAGTTAAATGGCAAAGTTGTAGGTAATAAAAAGATCTACAACTTTTGTATTTGCAATTTTTTCACATAACCTCAAAATTTAGGTGAAAACACAGAAGAGATAAAAGAGGTCCTCTTTTATCTCTTCTGTGGGTGAAAATTCCAAAAAAACCAAGTTTTTGGTTTTTAATTTTTATCTTTTACAAAAATCATTTTTTTTTTAACGAAATTTAGTGAAAACTTACATTTTTATGCCCTTATGTAATTTTTTTGATTAAAAATATTTATTTTTCACCTTATTATTGACTTAATATCGAAAAATCAGCCATATTTTCAATCGAAAATTCTGACGTCAAAATATCTGCTTTTTTCAAAAAGTCGATGGGCGTTGTGTTTCTTATAATCTCTACTTTCTGATGATGTATAAAAAATATACATTGCAATGGTAATTTTTCTCAGAAAATGCAAAATAAGCTGCTGCGAAATAATACCCACTACCATATAATGGCCTAGACAAGAAATTATAAGCGTATTTATTGCTGTTTTATGCCTATTTATTGTTATTTTAAGATAATTTATATATCGTGGAGACCTACGGAAAATTTTGGCCCATCAAAAGGTATTTCACAGAGAAGCGGGGAAGGGGCTAGGAGGGTTTGGCCCTTACTACCTGTATTTTGTAGCAGCTGATTTTGCATTTTCATAAGGTGAAAAATAAATATTTTTAATCAAAAAAATTACAGTGTATTTAGGGCATAAAAATTTAAGTTTTTACTAAATTTCGCGAAAAAAAAATGTTTTTTGTAAAAGATAAAAATTAAAAAC
Source organism: Diarsia mendica (assembly GCA_949316265.1). Classification (NCBI taxonomy): domain Eukaryota; kingdom Metazoa; phylum Arthropoda; class Insecta; order Lepidoptera; family Noctuidae; genus Diarsia; species Diarsia mendica. The sequence goes on from OX438917.1 coordinate 3,355,810, forward strand.
CAAAAACTTGGTTTTTTCAATTTTTCACCTAAATTTTGAGGTTATGTGAAAAAATTGCAAATACAAAAGTTGTAGATCTTTTTATTACCTACAACTTTGCGATTCAACTTTTTTCCATAGGACTTGTAGTTTTGCCGGAAATCGAGATAAACCGCTTTCCCCCCTCAAAACCCCCCCACCTCCACTTCCCGAACTCGGATCGACCGTAATTTATTTTTCCTTTCATTTTGATCATATTCCCCTCCTTTTCTAATGGGTTTCATCCTACTGTAATTTTTTTTTGGTTTCAAAAATTATCGACCCTGGTCTAATAAGCTAGCTTCACACTATAAAAAACACGCAATAAAAGTAACTTAGGCAGATAAACATAATTAAATGAATATAAGTAGTACCAAGAAATTTTTTAAAGCAGCGCCATCTATGAGATTTCAAAAACATCAAGTCGAATTACATGTGTAAGCCTTTTTGGGTATAAATAATTTAAATTTGATCATGTTGGTGAGCTTAATAGTTGTTATTAAAAGTCATAGATGGAGTTGTGCATGTTCTTAGACGTCCACCTGGAGAACAGCCAGCGCATATATTTTGATCCCGACGACGTTGCTGAGCGCTTGGAAAATCCGCGCCAAACTGTCTTGGCATTTTTCAGGCTCTGTGAAATCGACCAGTTTGCGAGGTTCCTTACGTATGACGAAGTGCCTTCATATTACACATACGACAATCAAAGGCGTGTAATAGTAATAGTCCTCCTGACCGTTTTCGGCCACGGCGGCCAATCTTAGCAGAGATTAGCCAACTGCGCGGGAGATATTATAGTGCACAAGTGTGTGCACAGGTGCACTCTCTGTTCCTTTCCTCTCATAGTCCGATGGGACGGCAATCCGACACGACCGGAGAGAGATCAGGCGCAGGACCAACGGCTTAACGTGCTTTCCGAGGCACGGGGGTACTATACCGCCAACTTCCAAACTCCGGCCTACTATTGGGTTTCTAATGAAAAACCCAATAATACTTTTTGTCCGACCCGGGAATCGAACCCAGGACCTCATACACAGCAGTCGCGCTTACGACCACTAGACCAACGAGGCAGTTCAAAAAAAAGAAAAAAGGGGTGTATTTAACCGACATCGACGAGGACGTGCTGTGGAAGGTTTTCCGGGAATTTTCAAGGATACCGCATTGGGTAGAATTTATACCGTGCACCTGAATAATGGTGAATGCTATTTTCTGCGGTTGTTACTTCACACGGTCCGAGGCCCAACGTCTTTCGCCTTTCTGAGGACATTTGATGGCGTGGAGTATCCCACTAACCGCGCAGCCTCGAAGTCACCTTCTCGACGGTGACCAAAACTGGGATGACACCTTCGCGGAGGCGAGCGTCAGTAACAGTGACAGCCGCATGCGTCATCTGTTTGCCGTCATCTTGGTGTTTTGTGGAGTCGCAAACCCGGTAGCATTGTGGGAGAAGTATCGCCATCATCTGTCTGAAGATATTCTCCGAGCTTTTAAGGCGTGCTACTAGAGACAAAGTCGAAGTAACTGATGAACGCGTGCTGAACACCTGTCGCAGTTCACTTCAACACGTGGTCATTTCTATCGGCGGCAATCCACTGGTCGCATATGGGTTACCAGCTCCCCAATCATCACCGCATCAAGACCGCGGAAATCAGGAGTAAAACGCTGAGGCATTTTACGATCCGGGTGTAATGACTACCATACGAAATGACCATGTCGCTTTGTTCTCTTCAGAGCGAAAACAAATTTATGACACCGTCCTTGAAAGCGTTGGGCAAAACCAGGGTAAAATGTTTTTCTTGGATGCTCCTGGTGGAACAGAAAAAAAACATTTGTTACAACTGGCATACTTGCAGAGGTCAGGAAGCAAGGCAAAATGGCCTTTGCTGTAGTGTCGTCGGGAATCGCTGCCACACTGCTTCCGGGTGGCAAGACAGCACATGCCATGTTTAAAATTCCTATCGATTTAGAGAGTGCCGAAACGCCTGTTTGTGGTGCGTCACGTAACAATGATAAGGCACCCGTGCTCAAGGATTGCTCACTGATCGTATGGGATGAGTGTACGATGGCCAATAGGAAGGCAGTTGAGGCCGTGGACAGAACCCTGCAGGACATCCGCAGGAACGAACATTTGATGGGTGGTGTCACAGTTCTGTTCAGTGGCGATTTCCGACAAACGCTTCCCGTGGTGACGCGGGGATTGAGGGCTGACGAGGTGAATGCTTCATTGAAACGATCTTCGTTGTGATCACGAGATCGCACTCTGCGCTTGACCATTAATATGAGAGCTCGGCTCGACGGCAATGCACGTGCTCAAGAATTATTCGATGTCTTTCTAAGTCTTGGCGAAGGCACTCTACCAGAGGAGAGAGGTGGACAGGTGGTGCTTCCAGAATCTCTCATTATAGTTGTATCCATCTAAGAAGAACCCATTCGCTGTGTGTACGGGGACATCAGTCGTATACCGCACCAACAGAATTGTTGGGTGTGTGAGCGGGCTATTTTGACGCCCAAAAATGATCAGGCTGCAGCAATTAACGAATGCATTCTCTCGGAAATTGAACGGAATGAAGTGGTCTACACCACTATAGACATTGTGTGTGGTCGAGCAAGATGACGCCACACATTATCCCGTGGAATTTCTGAACTCCCTGTCAGCAAGTGGACCTCCAGCGCATACCATCAAGCTGAAGGTCGGTGTCCCGATTATGCTTCTTCGGAACCTATCTGCGAACCGACCTCTAGATGAAATGCTTCTCACACGGGCAATAAATTGTACTTCGCTTGCTCCCGTGTCACCAGTCCTGACTCTCTATACATTTTGACTGCGGAGAGCCAAACCACTACTATGGTTTATCGAGAAGTCCTATAAGTATGTATTTTTACCCCATTCTGTATTCCTAATTCATTTTTTTCTCCATCTGCTTCAGTCACATTTTATGACTAAAGCAGGCTGAAAATCAGCACTTTTTGAAGGTCAATTTTACAAAAGACAGTCTCCCTCTGTTACTGCACTTTCTGTAGATATAAAATGTAAAGAAGAAACGGGTAAATGGAATAGTAGATTATGCACCAAGGGGCTAAAGTTGTGTTTTATGTCACGGGCGTCATATTGAATCTCGAGCGCAATGAAGGATGCGGAATTTAACTCCCGACCGCAGGGAGGGAGTTATGAGTTTAACTCACGAGCGAAGCGAGGGAGTTAATACAAGAATCCTGAATGCAGCGAGGGATTCAAGCTAGCCCAAGGCAAAGACACCTTTAGCCCAGAGGAGGATACTCTACTTTTTGCACCTACTGTGAGAAAATAATAGCCATAGGTAGTACGAAAAACAAAGTATTTATTAAATAAACAAACAGTAAGATTAACATAATAGAAGTAATGAAATAGAAATAATTATAAGAAAGAAATGGTAGAATCGTTTTGGATGATTGGCTGTATGCATTTTGAATTTAGAACGTCATTGGATAGTGTAGTCAAATTAGGCCATTTTTTAATAAAGATTGGATTAAATTCTCCGGAGAGGCAAAAACGTTTGTGATGGATTTGTATGAGTTAAAGATCGAGTATAAAAAACAAATTGCTTTTACCACCCCTACGGAAGGGGGTGAAAACTATTAATTAGTCATAACTAACCAGAGAACACAGATGTACTCAGCGTAATTTTTTATACGCTTTATTACACCTCAGTCCACATTATTACATTTTATTTATTTTAATCAGACCAACGCAGAAACAGAAAAAAAATAAAAATAAAAAAAAGTGTTTTTTGGTCATTGCGGCTGTGGGGAAAATTGTGTAGTTTTGTAAACTGAGGAAACGGTTAGACATTTTGACCTAAATACATTATTGATTTTGCACCCTAGTGTGACATATGGAAATTAGTTTTTCACGCATGTCTGCCGATGTACTTCGGGGGAAATTTTGATTGTTTTAAAAATCATCACAATCATATTAATTTGGTCTCCTTTAAATTTGCACCCTTTAAAAAATTGGCATTTTTATATGGAACATACATTTTTTTAGTATTGTAGTAATTGCCACTGAATAAATACGCCATGGAAGTGACAAGCGCGCGACACGGAATAATAAACTAACAAGAAGAGATAAGCGTCGTCATCACGTATGCGCGTTGTTTGATGTATTTTACGAGGAAGGAGTACTTTCTAATTGTGAATGCTCTGTTAGTAAGTAATAGTGGACGCACTTACCCCCTTATTAATAAAAAAAAGTTAAGCCTGCTTAAACTTACGCTTGGTTTATCTCACATGCTGTCCCTTTCTTTTGAATATTTTTGAAGTGAGACGGCATGCGAGATAAACCAAGCGTAAGTTTAAGCAGGCTTAACTTTTTTTTATTAATAAGGCCGCTAAAGATTATATTTTTAATGCTAAAGCAGCTTGTGTTTAAACGAAAAATAAAATGGCAGTGTCCTCCAAGCATGTCCTATATTTATTAACCGACTTCGAAAAGGAGGTTCTCAATTCGTCGCAATCTTTGTTTTTTTTCTGTATATATTTTTTTTTTTTTTTTTATTAGCCTACTTTGTGTTTCTACTGTATATATAATAAGCAATAAAGTTAATATTTAACATATGTATATTTTTTTCAAAGAACAATGGGCAGGTTTGTATAGACCCCGTCCCTCCCCTTGTAACACTTTTTCCTATATATCAAATGATAGAGCGTAAACAATAAAAAATTTGATTGTATGGCAATAAATGTGTGAATAATGAGGGAAAAAAAGTTATCAGTGCAGGCATGAATAACTTTTTTCCCTCATTATTCACACATCGCCGGCTCCGCATTCGTCCTCCGAGTGCGGAAGCCATCGAGGCGGAGCTATATGAAGGGTACAGAGCGACGAAGACCGCCCTCTTCGAGGCTCGTCGGTGGGCCAAGGCTCAGGCCCGCGAGGAGATGCTGGAGAATCAACAGAGATCCGTGGGTCCGCCCTTATAAGACGGTGCGGAATCAACTCCGCACCCCCCCGCTGACGCAGAGTCTCCGGCCTGAGCTCGTGGAGGACGTGGTGAGCGCTCTGTTCCCTTCGCGAGAGGAGCATCGTCCCCCGCTAATGGCTCCGCCACCTGCGGTGCCGGAAGCGGACGGTTCAGGAAACCGATGACTAGGGTAGACCTGAGAGTGGCGGTACGAGGTTTAAGGCCAAAACTACCGCCCCGGGGCCCGATGGCTTGCCTGGCAAAGCCTGGACCCTGGCCTCAGACTCAGAGGCTCTTGGGCCCCGACTGGAGTGGCTCTTTAGCGCGTGCATGGAAAGAGGCCAGTTCCCGCTTCGTTTTAAGACGGGGAAGCTGGTCCTCATCCAGAAGCCGGGGCGCCCTGCGGACTCGCCGTCCGCATACCGGCCCATTGTGTAGCTCGACGAGGTGGGCAAGCTCTTTATGAGTAATTGCAAACCGCCTCGCCGAGCACCTTGAGGGAATGGGTCCGGATCTTGCGGATAAGCAGTTCGGCTTCCGCAAGAGGCGCTCGACGGTGGACGCCATCATGCGCGTGAGAGCCCTCACGACGGGAGATGCGGTCTCTCGGGGCGGTGTGGTCTTGGCGGTGTCTCTCGACATCGCTCCGGTATCACCGGGTGCCGGCCTACCTTCGTCGTGTAGTCGGGGACTACTTGACAGACAGGGCTGTCATCTACCCTTTTCAAAACGGGGAATAAATTGACGGTTTTTTGGCGAACACAAAGAGATTTGACTACGTTCGAAGACCGTGATCATTGTAGGTTCGTTGTACGTCCACACTTACGCCGCGAAAGACGAAGCCGAGACCGGCTCCGTCGTGCTCGGCTCAAAGTTTGTTTGTTGCGTAACATTTTTCTGGAATGGAAAAAAAAATAAAAAAGACATATGTTGAGGTACTAAAAAGGTAGTACATATTTACAAAGAGATAAATTCGTTATGTTGTCTCGAACTATGAAAAAAAAAATGGTCCAGGCAACCTGACGTCAGAATGTCTGACCACTTTCTTTACGTGTTTTTTCGCCGTGAGTCGAGGTACTTAATATTTGAAGTTAGGTATCAAATAGTAGAAAAAAGGTAGTACATTTTGGTATTTTCAAAACATCAAATATCTCTTTTGGTCCATGGGGTCCTGACGCTTTCGATTTCTCGATAATACTATGCGCGCGTAATTATTACGCGCGCATAGTATTATCGAGAAATCCAAACCTAGGGATGCAAGAGTCGAAATAAGTTTTTTTGGGCCAAAATGTTTGTTTAGGAACGTTGACAATTATTAAAATAAGAGGAAATGATAATTATTTTGCTTAGCGCACGCACGGATCGCTTTTTGCCACAACAAAAACAATGATCTAAACGCAACGCGAACGCATAGCACTCCTCCCGCCGCCCGCCCGCGTCTTCGCCGTCGACATCATTAAAATTATATACAAACATCGTACGCTAGCTCTGTATAAACTTCCGGCTATATACCTATTTCTTATTTTTATGGGGTGCGAATGTAGTATACTTAGAATACATTACATATTAAAAAATCCATGACTACACTAATTTGCCCCGAAGTACAATTTACAAATATTGTAAAATCCTGGTTTCCTAGGGGTGCAAAAGGGTGCTAAAATAACTGGGTGTTCATGATGCTTTAAAAAGCATATTACGAGTTTGCACCAACAGGCTGAATTTCCCTTGAGCCGCAAATTAAAAATAATAATTAATTAGTTATTCATACACCTCACACTGTTTTGGTGAAAAGTATTTATACACCAAAGGGGTATCTACAAACATCTAAACTTACCACAATTAGTTATTAATAAAATTTCAAAATAATGGGACTTGTGTTAATACCCTAATATTAAACGATGTTCCGTACATAACAAGAATGGTGCAAACTTAGAGGAAACTTATATTCATGTCTTCTAATGATTCCACAAAAAATTACAACTACACGAATTCCGTCCAACCATTTTGCTAATTCGACTACACGAGACACTCGTGAAATTATAGTATTTTTGATAAAATGTGTTATATCGACTGTAGTATACTTAGATAGGTTTTATTATTTAATTACCTATTTATTCACAAATTCCACAGCAATATTATCTTAGCGCAGTTTACTTAAAATAAATTAACTAATGTTACAGCCAATTACTATTACGGTATTACGGCGCGGTACGGTATTTGTTATTATTAATGCCAGTTTTAATGTTAAGTAAGTATTCCATTCCTTTTAAAAAATGGTTCGTAGTTATCTAATTATTCTTACAAATTATTATGTCTTCGAAAACATGGCAACGATATGAAGAAGCAGTCGTTATGATTTTGTAGGAAATCGAGAATATCATCCACGCGTAGTAAGGGTATCGAGAATAGCTTTCCTCTTTCTGGCACCAAAGGGTGTTTGTGAAAGTGCGCGCGGAACTAGTTGGCCGCGCCTTAGGCATGCTTTTGTTTTTTATTTGTATTCTTTTCAATAAATTGAACATAATAGTAGGTACTATACTGCCAATTTAGCTGAGCATGTGAGATTCCAAATTTAAATCACATTATTGACCAGCGGGTCATAATGAAATCCAGTACAACATTATTGACCGGCTGTTCCCCCGGCCACTAATGACTCACTTTAGGTTAAGGTTGCTTGACATATAATTTGACATTTTCGAGCAGGTGGTGTGAAAAATGTATTTATGGTTCTAAGGGTATAATTGTTATTATTGTTATCTTGCGCGGCGGCACGTTTTATATTGGCAGCACCTTTATGTCGTGGTAGTAAAGATCATTTTCATTTGTTGTTGGTCGAATTGCATCGCATCACGTCATGAGCAAACCCACTAAGTGTAAATAAATACTTTTCAAGCGTTAATTAGATAATGAGAAACAATTAACTAATTACATATTTATCTATTGTTAGGTACACGCCGGTCGGCGCAGCCTTTTGAAATACGTATTTTCGAAATGGAATTAGATTGGAAGTACTGAGTTTCTTGGGTTATTATGACTAAATAGGTATTATTAAAAATTCGTTGCAAATACATAATCTAATAATATTAAAGCTTCACTTACCGTTATCCCCGTCCTCCTTTCTATTTATTTAATGGTGTAACCACCATCTCGTAATACCACAATCAGCTGCCGCTGTTGTGGGGTTAATTGTGGCGCCATAATAAAAAAACACAAATTCACAAATTTACAATATTAGTTTAAATAAGATCTAAAAAATAAGAACACGTCCTCCAACGGTAAACGTTTGACAACGCGGTTGGCGCAGTGACTGATAGGTCGACTGCCGCTGCGCTGGGGGTTCGAATTACGCACGGAACAAATGTTATGATCTACAAAATAAAATGGTTATTCCGAGTCTGGGTTTTTGTGTATGTGAGTTTAAATGTTTGTAAACGCACTCACGACACAGGAAAAATTCCTAGGGTGGGGCATGGTTTGAAAAAAAAAACAAGGTTATTTTTAGATTTACGTAAATCATAGTTTTAAAACTGTTTTCCATTTTTCTTTTTACTTTTGTTTCAGGTATCAACTCAAACTATCCGACGCAGATTGCAGGCTGTTAGCATGAAAACGAGATACCTATATTTACGCCACGTGTATAAACTACGTGCTTAGATTACGATAAAACTTACCGTTTTGCTGATAATTGCAAAAAACCCTTTTTTTGTGACTTTTGACCTCGAATGCCTTTTTTTCCAAGTGTCGGATCGATGGGGACTTTTTACATTTCATTTATAATGGGGTTTTGAACAATCTTACGAATTTTCAGCCGGGTGGGAATTAATGTAACCTTACTCCTATTTTTTGGTCTAATTTGACCGGACTATTGTGATTACCTACTTGTGATTTTATTAAAATAAAGATTCGATTTTTATAACGTTGTTTTAGTATAACCTTTGAAAAGTTCTACCACAGATTTACTTTCTAATGACTTGAAAAAAAATCCGGTTGGTTCAAGCTAAGCGATTCTGTAGTTTTGCTGTGAAAGTGCATCATACACTAAACTAAGCCCACGTTCGCACGGACGATTTTCGGGCAATGGATTTTCAACGCTCTACCTAGCTCCAAGAGTCGAAAATTAAACGGTATGTTTTTGACGCACTGGGATGCAATCTGTCAAACTGTGGTTAAACTCACTCTCTTCTTACGTCGTCCGTGCTAATATAGGTTTACAGGCAAATATACATATTTTAATATTTTCCAGGCTTCCGACCTCTGTGCAGAATGACGTTGATGTATTGATTGCTTTATTATATCTTATTGACAGAGCAAAAGGTTGATAAATGTAATGATTATATGTTTACTAGTGTAACAATATATTAAAACCTTATTGAATCACTCTATCTATTAAAAAAACCCGCATTTGCGTAGTTTTAAAAGATCAAAGCTCACATAGGGATAGACAGCGGGAAGCGATTTTGTTTTATTCTATGTAGTGAGTAGTGATAGTGATGTTAAGAGTTTTGGTGACCGCGCCCGCAAAATTCATTTTTTTTTTAAGTTTTTTTTTCAATTTGCAGGTCATGTTTAGGTTGTATATTGTATATTGAACAAAATATGATCCACGACGTTAACAAAATATGTATTAATATAGTTATAACCATGAATAATATTATTGATACACCTCGGTAAGTAAGAACTATTCCAATTAATCAGAATTTGAATTACGCGGGTCTCAATCTAGTTCAATCTACACATTCACCTCAAAAATAAAGAAATTAATGTTTCATTGATTTTATAAAAGCAGTGCAGCAGTAGCGGTAAAATACATCGTTTTAAAGTTAAATCTATGAAACATTTTGTTATAAAAATTAATTGAAATGGTATGGGTGGATGGTGGTGTCGGTGAAAAATTTGATGAAGACCCGACATGCTGTAGATTTCCGAATTGCCTACCAATCCGCATGCGAACCGCAAGCGCAAAGTAGGTATGATAATTATACCTATATTTTAGAATCAGCCTTGAATGTTCTCACTGCTGGGATACAGGCCTCTTCTCTGTGAGACGGAGTGGGCTGTAATCCATCGCTGGCCCAGTGCGGGTTGAAAGATTTTATTATTACACAAAATAATGCGCCTGCTTTCATTCGATCCCACGTCCTACAACTCTTTAGTCGGGGCCACCGTTACCGCGGGGCCACCGTTACCGCTGGGCCACCACGGCTCCCACTGACTCATCATCATCTGCGTAGCCTTTTCCCAACCACGATGGGGTCGGCTTTCAGACTAAATGGATCAGCTGACTGAAAACTAGTATTTTACATGCAGCAACTGCCTACCAGTTCGCACGGGGTAATACTATACCCTTTTGTAAGACTGGTTGTCAGATTTTCGGTTCGCTGACTACCTGTTACGGCTGCCAAAGATCTAGATATGACAGCCGGGACCAACAGCTTAACGTGCTTTCCGAAGCACGGAGAAAACTCGGTCACCCATCCACAGACCAACCTAGGCAAGCGCGGCTTAACCTAAAGATTGATCCGAGTAGCAGTTACTATTAAGCCACTGCTCTCACTGACTTAAATAATTATTTGAAGATCACCACGAAATAAAAATGATAATATTAAAAGCCTAATGAATGTATTAGTGGACACAGAAGCGCAGCGTAAATCGAAAAAAATAACTCGCAATAATACGAGCTATTATCTTATTATTATCTTTCAATACACCTCCTTTTCAGCTTCCCACATCCATCTCACCTTGGTACTTAGATTCTGGTGCAACCGCACACATGTGCAACGACATACGCATGCTCAGTGACTTTGTGCACAGCTCAAGCTATGTCATTGCAGCCAACAATGAAAAAATGGCATGTAAAGGTACGGGTACAGTTCAATTAAATGTATCTAATAGTGTTCATTCCATATCTAACGTTCTCTTTGTCCCCAAACTAGCTGCTAACTTATTATCAGTCAGTAGCCTAGTTCAAAAAGGTTTTGTAGTTATATTTTCGCCAAAAGGTGCGACTATCCTTCTCAGACAAGAATGCAAAGTTTCCGGAATAACAGTTGCTACTGCTTCAAATAAACAAGGCATGTACAAGCTAGACATTTCCGAAAATCAAGCTCAGCTGATTACTGACAGAAAGCTACCAGCTGTGTTATGGCATAGACGTCTTGGACATATCAACGTCAAAGCGATGAATATTTTAAAAAAGTATTCTACGTCAGGCATAAACTATAATGACAAGTTGAATGAAACCTGCATTCCTTGTGTACAAGGAAAATTAGCAAAAAGGCCGTTTAAAAAGTCCAAAAGTAAGACAAAAAATAAACTCGAATTGATCCATACAGATCTATGCGGACCAATGAGTACGCATTCATGGGGTGGTGCCCTATATTTGCTTACATTTACGGACGATTTTACTCGAAAAACTTTTGGTTTTTTATTAAAGTCTAAAAGTGAAGTTTTTTCGAAGTTTGTCGAATTCAAACATCATTAGTTCAGTTAAATTGTATTATTGCTAGGAAAGTTTTGGGTTAGTTCTGATTTTTTTCATTCCATATGTGTTTTGGGGTGCTAAATCTGAATCTGAGGTTTGCGGACAAAATTTCGTGACGCAACATTAAAAAAAAACAGAAAAGACAGTTTTATTTTTGCTTTTTTGCTTAAAGCTCGAAAACTATTAACTTTTGGTAAATGGTCTGTTTACAGAAATTAAAGTACTTGGAATTCTCTACAAATACCAGTATTTAGTTTTTTTTTTTTCAGACGAATCGTTCGGTTTCTAGTGCGAGTTGAAAATTGTAAATTTTTAGCAGTTTATGCAAAACCCACTTTTTACATTTCAATATTAAATTTTTATGGATGCTCTCATTTGATAAATGTCACCTGGTTTTCCACACAAGTAATTAAAAAGAAAAAAGGCAAAAATTATGCAAATTCAGTAGGTATCAAAAAAAGGTAGAACTGATGAAAAAAAAATAAAACTGAAACTATAAATGCCGATTGCCATCCAGTTTATAGTGCGCTAGTGTGCGCTACACGTACACACGTATACTACAACGTCTACAACAGTTTAGCACATTGTTTCCGATTGGAATGTAAAGCGGCTTTAACTGCTTTTTAACTAAGCTATTTTGCTTTTTTGCAATCTAGCTATAATATTTGAGTCAAAACGTGAATTATCCGTGTGACTCGGTCTTTATTTTAATTAACTTAAAAACCTTTCAATACAAATCTAAAAAGTGGGTTTTGCAGTCACACCGGTACAAATTGCCAATTTTCAACTTGCACTTGAGACCGAACGTTTCGTCTGTACAATAACCAAAATAGTGATATTTGTAGAGAACTTTAAGTACTTTAATTTCTGTAAACAGACCATTTACTACAAGTTAACAGTTTTCGAGTTTTAAGCAAAGAACCGGAAAAAAGCAAAAAAAAAACCGGTTTCTTCTGATTTTTTTAATGTTGCGTCACGAAATTTTGTCCGCAAACCTCAGATTCAGATTTAGCACCCCAAAACACATATGGAATGAAAAAATCAGAACTAACCCAAAACTTTCCTACTAGGATCACTTTACAGAACAAATTTCCTGAATTACATGTTGAAAACCAAACTGGTCTTAAAATTAAAACTTTACGATCAGACAATGGCGGAGAATTCGTAAACGGACCGATGTCTACCTTTTTGCAGGAAAATGGAATAGTTCATCAGAAAACAGTCCCATATAATGCAGAGCAAAATGGAACTTCAGAACGAGTTAATAGAACTGTAATTGAAAAAGCAAGAACAATGCTTCATGACTCCAAGCTACCAAAAGCTTACTGGGGTGAAGCTGTGAATACAGCTATCTATTTAAAAAACGTAACACCAACTCAAGCGTTGAACAATAAAATTCCTGACGAATTATGGTATGAAAAACCGATTAATCTATCACATCTTCGTGTTTTTGGTTGCGAAGCGCATGCTTTAATTCCTAAAGAGAAGCGCACTAAGTTAGATTCTAAAACAAAAGCTTGTATCTTTGTTGGTTACTCAAGTGAGAGTAAAGGCTATCGCCTTATAGATCCTCATAATCCCAGATCGATCATTGTCGCACGTGATGTCATCTTCATCGAAGATAAAGTAGGAAACCCTGCTACAGCAGTGGAACCTACCACTACTACTGCCGACAGTACCCTAATTTACGACCAAATAAGGATAGAAAATTCACAACCAGTAACACCAGAATCGTTTACAGATACTGAACGAATTGAAAGCCAGCCTGAAGTTTCAGAAGCAGAAACATCACAGGAGTACTTGACTGTCGAAACTTTAAAACCAGTAACACCAGAATTATTTACAGATACTGAACGAATTGAAAGTCTGCCTGAAGTTTCTGAAGCAGAAACATCACAGGAGTATTTGACTGCAGATAACGAATCCAGTGAATCAGCACCAAGTTCTCTAGAAACAGACAGCACGATCAATGAACCCAGATATCCGCAACGACAACGACGACCACCTGACAGATATAGTCCGTCGATGTTTATGGTGTCAGACTATGAACCGGAAACCTACAAACAAGCCGTAGAAGATGTTCACAGTTCTGAATGGCAAAAAGCTATGAAAAATGAGTACGATTGTTTAATGAAACACGGGACATGGCAATTAGTAGAGAGACCCACAGACAGAAAGATTATTAAAAATAAATGGGTCTATAAAATAAAAAAGAATACTAACGGCGAAGTTGTTAAATTTAAAGCAAGATTAGTAGCAAAAGGCTTTACCCAAGTACATGGTATCGATTACGGAGAGACTTTTTCTCCTGTAGCACGACTGTCGACAGTTAGACTGCTTCTTGCGTTTTCCGTACAACTTAACGTCCAGTTAGATCACCTTGATGTAGAAACCGCTTTCTTAAATGGCGATTTAGAAGAGGAAATCTTCATGGAACAGCCGCCAGGCTTTGAAATTGACCGAAAAGGAAAAGTTTGCTTACTTAAAAAATCGCTATATGGCCTAAAGCAATCCCCTAGACAGTGGAATATAAAAATCTGCGAAGCCATGAATAGCTTATCGATGACACAAGCAGCAAACGAGCATTGCGTTTATTACAGACGAGACGGTAACAACATACTTGTAGTTTCCGTATTCGTGGACGATTTTTTCATCCTCTGTAATAATGAATGTATGAAAGAGACCTTCAAGAATTCACTCAAAAAACTTTTCATCGTGAAGGATCTTGGTCTTCTGAAAGACTGCTTAGGCATGCGAGTTATTCAAAATGTTGATAACATCACACTTGACCAAACCAAGTACATCGAAAAAATCGTTGAAAAATTTGGAATGAAAGATTCAATTCCAATCTCCACTCCAATGGAAGCTGGTATGAAGCTCACCATTCCTGCCAAGGAAGATGAGAGACCTGATTTACCGTACCAACAGCTTATCGGATCTCTAATGTACATTTCAATAGGAACAAGGCCTGACATATCGCATACAGTGTCTTATCTGAGCCAGTTCAATGTACATTACGGGGAGGTGCATTGGAAAGCTGCTAAACGGGTACTCAGATACCTGAAGGCAACAAAAGACTTAAAACTTTGTTTTGATAAAAAGGAAGAAAGCTATCCTATCGGATACGTAGACGCTGACTACGGCAGTAATGTCATAGACAGACGATCATACACAGGATACGCCTTTAAAATGAGTGGTGCGTGCATATCTTGGGAATCGCGCAAGCAGCGCACACCTGCACTGTCCACCACTGAGGCTGAGTACATGGCACTTACTGAAGCATGTAAGGAAGCCATTTACATGAGATCACTCATTAAAGAAGTTTTCGACGTCATTCAGCCCATTACCATTCATTCGGATAACCAAAGTTCACTCAAACTCACTCGAAATGATACCTTTCATAGTCGCACTAAACACATAGACATAAGGCATCACTTCATTAGGGAACTTTCACAGACTGATTTCAACCTACAGTACATTTCAACAAATGACATGCTAGCTGACATACTCACTAAATCACTAACCAGAATTAAACATTCTAGATTTACAAATGCTTTAGGTTTAGTTAAGAGTAGTTAGCAATTTCAATATATTTTTTGTATTGAATGTATTTTGTATATACGGGCTGTCATATTTTTTGAATTGTATTTTTTATATACAGGTTGATCTTATTTTTTGTTTGTACCTATGGAATATCTTTGATACAGGATGCTCCATTACGGGGAGGTGTTGAACCTATTTGGTTTAAATTCAATAACGAATCATCCTGGCTGTATAGTGTTCCAAATACAGATCTTTTTCTAAGTATTGACTCCACTTGACTTTGACATGAAATAGAAAATACTCTTACATTAAAAACGTGTGTTTTATTCCTAAAATATTAGAAAACTGTTTAACAAAATAACTTTTAACGTTTACATATACATGTTACGCATCTATAGGCATAGTAATGTACGGAGCGGCACGCGCTCCCGCATTCCTGACTTGCGTAAGTGAGACGAAATTACAAAAATATATCGCAACCTCTCGCACGATTCGCAGCGTTCAACTTCTAGTAGTCCAAAGTCCAAACAGTCTAGGTTGATGTGTAGCCGTGTGTACAATCACCACCATCTTAAAAGGTTCTTACAATCCACTCGTCTCACCTACGAGGAAATGGCTACATGCCTCACTCAAGTTGAAGCTGTGCTAAACTCCCATCCTATAACTCCTCTTTCCTCAGAACCTCATGACTTTCCCGCTCTGACACCTTCTCATTTCCTAATTGGACGGCCACTTAATGCTATACCTCATCCACAGGTCTCTGATCGCAATATTACTCGCCTGGAACGGTTCAAGAGAATAGAGCACATCAAACAGCACTTTTGGCAGCGTTTCTCTCTCGAATACGTTGCCCTGCTGCAGCAGAAGGTGAAGTGGCGTGCGTCGAAGTCAGAGCTGAAACTAGGCTCTCTTGTCATAATAAAAGACAGAGCTCTTCCTCCTCTTCTCTGGTCTTTAGGAAGGGTCACAAATATTTACCCTGGCAGCGACGGCATTGCAAGAGTTGCAGAGGTAAAAACAAAGAGGGGCACCATAAGAAGGGCTTTCAATAACATTTGCCCCCTTCCAGATTTTTGAAGTCTTCCCTTCAACCCGGGCAGCATGTTGGGAATCGAACCCAACAGTCCACGCAGACGGCACACGCAGGCTGCGTGATCAACATGCGCGCGCGCGTGGCAACCGACCTGAGGTGCGGGGCGCTGCGCGACTGCCGGACACTCGCTTCTTCGGACCCACCCAAGACGGACGACCTCTTAAAAACGTTTAATTCATCATATGTTTGTCCGGGCAGTTAAAATTGTAGATTTAATCGGCAGTACACCAAGTCTTTATATACAGTCCACCAATCTTTTATTTACCACCCCGAGCAAGTCGAACAGCGCTAGTTTTGGTGCTTTTAGTGCCTTAACATACAACCTGACACTGACAAGCAAATTGCAGAAAACGTAAGAAAATTCGAATTTCGCGGGATACCTTGTCGCATTAACCTTAACCTTCAATCAAGATTCCGTTATTATTGCAAATAACCCCTAAAAACTTAGCTTTTTTAACTATAGGAATATTGTGGCCTAAAATGTTTATAGAAATATGAGGAATGAGTCTTTTCCGAGAAAAAATAAGTGCCGCACTTTTTGGTGCAGATAATGACAGCCCATGGTCTAAAAGCCAATGGTTCAAAGAGTCCAGAGAGAGGGATAAAGATGACGCAGTGTCAACTATAGAGGGATCTGTCACGTACAAAACAATGTCATCGGCGTATTGTAACTTTGTAACATCTGACAATTATTATTTACTAGTGACCCGCCCCGGCTTCGCACGGGTACAAAAAAGGTATTAAAACCTTCCTCTTGAATCACTCTATCTATTAAAAAAAACCGCATCAAAATCCGTTGCGTAGTTTTAAAGATTTAAGCATACAGACAAACAAACAAACAAACAGACACGACTTTGTTTTATACTATGTAAGGAAGGTGAATCCTCCAACCAGCCCGCGAAATTCAAATTTTCTTAAGTTTTTTGCAATTTGCAGGCCAGTGATAGGTGGTATGTTGATGAACATTTGATTCGCGGCTGTAAGACGTATATAGTTACAGAATTATAATCATCAAAACCATTAATACAACCCTCCGAGCTCATAAAGGTTTAAAAATGACTTTTTACAAGGTCAAAGCCATTCCGGAACCTTTATGAGCTCGGAGGGTTGTATTAATGATTTTAATGATTATAATTCAGTAACTACTTAAGTCTTACAGCCGCGAATCAAATGTTCATCAACATACAACCTATCACTGGCCTGCAAATTGCAAAAAACTTTTCGCGGGCTACCCTGGAACATCAACCTTAAGCAGGACCCAATAACAGCCGTGTATAAATTGTAGAGTATGGGGCTAAGGCATTGATATAAAACTAAAGATAGGGTCGTCCGAACATTTTGCTCGATGCGTTCCCCATACAGAGAAACACCGACGCCATCTTTAAGAACTACTCAGGCTGCTCGTAAACGTAACCTTGTATGAGCGGCGTGGCGTGGTATTATCGAGGTATAAAGAAATTAAATAAAGCTATGTAAAAAATTATATATTAAATGTGTATATAAAAAAGTATGTTTATTGCAGTTTTTTATACATATTAATAATAATACTTAATAACATTTTTATCGGCCTTCAAATAAAACTATTTTTTTAAACTTTTGCTTTTTTGTTATTTTTGACATATTTTCTATTTTGGATTCATTCACATTATAATTTGCTTCTAATAAACAAAAACAATAATAATTGGTTTTGTTTGTAATTAAATATTATTGTAATTAATTAAATCTTTTCATTTCATCGGCTACAAGCCTACAACGCACGCCGCTGCAAAGTTATGTCGTACAGCCGTACGGCGCGTGGGGGCGGGGCCTCGCGTCGTCTTTGCCAAACGTCAAGACAAATAAGTTTAGGAAGCAAACTGTTTTATTTAAGAGTGTTATCGGTAAAAAATGTCAATTTTCATAAAATCGGGGTTTTTTAAAGTTAAATTACTAGAAACTGGCACGAAACCATTAAAAACCAATTTTAGTACCGCATTAAGCATATCTTTACATTGTATTTGTACGCGACTGGCCGACACAGCTCGGCGCTGCGTAATTTATTAGTAACTTTGAAATTTTATATTGTCGATAAAATAACTTTATGTAATTTTTTTTTTACTGATTTTTTTTTTGCATGAACTCCACTTACAAACAGTGTATTTTTTAAAAGTTACTTCAGCCTTAATATTAAATAAAAATGATGTTTTATTTTGTAAAATTTAGGTTAAGAAAATATTTTTTTTTTAGGTACTTAGTGAATTAAAATTACTTTTTTATTTTATACAATAACAATTACGGTATCTTTCCTTTTTCCACGTATTTTTTCCAGGCTTCTACGACTCATTGTTGATTCATAATTTCATTCCGAAATTCAGTCTTCCCGTATAATCTCAGAAATATGAGTTCAAAATAAGCTTTCATTTTGATATTTAATAACGTTTTTCAATTTTTATTCTTTACAAATACAATGTAAAGATATGCTTAATGCGGTACTAAAATTAGTTTTTAATAATTTCGTGCCAACTTCCAGTAATTTAACTTTAAAAAACCCCGATTTTATGAAAATCGACACTTTTTACCGATAACACTAGTTGATTTACTGACATATTTTTGACTTACCGGTGGTATGAAATGTTATATTTTTTTGTTGTGCTTTGCGTGGTAGTTCACGCAACCTTTCACTACACAACTTGGCATTTTCACTTTACGGACGCACTCGAAGATAGCCGATCGTGAACTAGATCACGTTTGGAACCATGGAACCATTTTGGAACCATGTTCGAGGCGTCATTTTATCATGCGGTCCGCCCAGTCCTTACGCAGTAATATATAAGTCTATGGGCTAAGGACATAGCCTTGCGGGAGTCCCTTCCATGTCTGTCTTTTATCGAACTCCTCACCCTGGACTCTCAGAACCAATGAGCGGGACAGTAGAAGTTCACATATGCATTGTATCATCTTAGCCGGAAGACTCAGCTGTTGCAATTTTTGCCTGAGTACGGGAAGAAGTACATTATCATATGCAGAAGAGATATCGAGGAAAGTAGCAACAACGGATTCGTTTCTAGAAAAGGCTAAGTGTATATCCGTAACTAAAGTACCAACACTATCCATTGTACTAAGCCCTTTCCTAAAACCAAATTGATGGTTCGGCAGTAAGTCTCTCGATTCGACTATCCACTCAAGACGATTTTTAATGAGGTGCTCCAGTAGTTTGGCTAGAACTGAAGATAAGGCAATTGGTCTAAGGCCATTCGGATCATCTGCATGTTTGCCTGGTTTCAACAGAGGGATAATGACCTGTAATTTCCATTGATCTGGGACCCAACCATTAATGTAGCAAAAGTTTAAAATATTTAAAAAGTAGATTTTAGCCTTTTCGCCAGAATGGGTTATAAAAGAATATGGTACACCATCAATACCAGGAGCTGAGTCCCGAACATGTTTGAGTACCACATTCAATTCCTCCAAGGTAAATGGCGCATCAAAAGGATCCTCTGATATGTTAAGCAGGGGAGTATTTTGGCATTCTGTTGAGAGTGGAACATATGATGGTGCTATTTTGTCAAAAAAATGTTCAGCTGTTTCCCTAGTAATTGGTGAAGAGATTGTTGGGGAACATCCACGTCTAAACCTATTTATATTTTTCCAGACAACTGAAATTGGAGTGGAGGGTGATAAAGAAGAGCAGAATTTTACCCAACCCGTACGTTTCTTTTTACGGAGAAATCGTTTGGTTCTGGCATTATGCTGACAGTATGCCAGTAGGTTTTGTGTGCTCATATTTGTATTGTAACACACCTCGGCCTCATCCCTAACCTTGACTGCCGCAGTACATTCAGGATCCCACCACGGGGGTGAAGATATTTTGTTGCGGGCACTGTTCTTTAACGGAAAGCAGGAATCCGCACTGGAGGTAATAGCTGTCACAAAACCCTCATAATAGCTCTTGGCATGGCAGTGACCAGAGGGGTGTGATCTGTTCTTTCTGTTCCGTGGTGTGATAAATTTGAATTTAAATTTGGAAGAGTATCAATTTTATCCTCCAATAATGACACAAATTTTGTCCAGTCTGGTTTCGACAGGTTATATTTCAAAAGTGGAGGGGAAGTTTTTTCTAAATAAGATTTATTAACCAGAGATATGACTATAGGGTAGTGATCACTACCATGCGACAAGGTTGTGCATTCCCAGTGAGTTGATGCTGCTAACTCAACCGAACAGAAGGTAAGATCTACGCAACTCTTTTGCTGTCCTGGGAGAGATCGTCGTGTCGAGCAGCCGTCGTTTAAGACGCAGAGATCCAGGTCATCCAGAAGATCGACCAGAGCTACACCGAAGGCATCACAGCGTTCAGATCCCCATCTATAATGGTGGCAGTTAAAGTCGCCCATGACCAGTATCGGACCATGAACATTCGCGAAAATATCTTTAAGAATGTTTAAAAAATCTAGTCGAGGATGTGCAATATAAACGGAAAAAACTGTGATGCCCTCCACCCTTCCTGCGGCAATACTCATATCACCTGTAAGTGGCGGTAAAGTAAAGGGTAGAAGTGGGACCCGGTTGTTGACTAGGAGAGCAGACCCTCCATAGCCATCTGATCTGTCACATCTGACAGTGTTAAAATGTGGCATACGGAAGCTAAGACTTGGAGTAAGCCAAGTCTCAGCTATAGAACAAGCTAAGGGCTTGTACTTATTTAAAAGGAATATGAGGTCGTGCTTTTTATGCCACACGCTCCTCACGTTCCACTGAAGGAATACTTGGCGAGACGCCATTTCTAATGTCTAAAAGAAGAGTTATAAGTTGGTTGGCAACGTTGGACGGTGATTGAGTATTAGAAGTAGAAGAAGAAGTAATGATAGGTTTGGGGGTAGAGGAACAGGGTGTAAAGCTTCTCATCCCCCATAGAAAAGGGAGGATCCTCCGACCGGACGGGTGTTGTGTCCGGCGGGCTAACTGCCCGACATTTGTAAGTCGGGAACTCCTATATAGGCTTATGTCGCGGAGAATGTTGAAAGCGCGATGTAGGAATTTCTGTAGATCGTTCGCGTTGTTAGTACGCAAGTGTTGCGATAGATGTCGCTAGTCGCCACACCACTCCCCTCCGAGACCGGAGGTCGAAAGCAGGTTAAAGTCTTGGCGCTTGTCAGCCAGTGAAGGTTCCAGTGAGTCGGAACCGGATGCCGCATAGTTCACGGTGAGTCGGAACTGTCTGCGGTGGATGCCCCAGTGCGTCGGGGTGATGCTGCATATTAGCTCCAGTGAGTCGGAGTGATGCAGTGCTGCGTAGTGGCTGGCTGCTGCGTCGACCAGGAGAGAAGTGCGTCTCTTGCTGACCGGCCGAAGTGCAGTGTGCTGTGCCAAAGTCGCTGATGAGGCTGGGGGTGATGTCCAGGAATGCGCTTCCGCTGCATGCTGGTGGACAGGATACCCCATGAAGCCGTGGCTGCTGGCTGACGGTATGACTCGCTGCTCGAAGGCGAAGGGGAAGTGGTGACGACGTCTGAAGTAGTTGCACGAAGGCTGCGCTGACGTTCATGCTCGGGGTCACCAGTTTGGGGGTATGAGGAACAGGGTGTAAAGTTCCTCATCCCCCGTTGAAAAGGGAGGATCCTCCGACCGGACGGGTGTTGTGTCCGGCGGGCTAACTGCCCGACATTTGTAAGTCGGGAACTCCTATATAGGCTTATGTCGCGGAGAATGTTGAAAGCGCGATGTAGGAATTTCTGTAGATCGTTGTTAGTACGCAAGTGTTGCGATAGATGTCGCTAGTCGCCACAATAGGTATGAGTTTAATAAGTAAATCGATAATAGAGGTATTTTCGGAAGATAAATTATTATAATTGAGACCACAGCCTAATAGGCTGTGAAGTGTGAGGGGAACTAATTATGTGTTGATGAGAAGCTTTGTCATAAGACGGAGAGAGAGGGGCATGGGATTTAGGCTTTAGGGTTACAGTCTTGCGATAGGACTGAGAAATCGGAGTTTTAGCAATGTTGGCGTAATTGCGGGAAGCTGTTGGTATGGATTTACTAGCCTCAGCATAAGAAATAGATTTCTCAGCCATAACAATTTTGATGGCTTTCTGTCTACCATGCTCGGGGCATGACCTGCTATTAGCAAAGTGATTACCCGAACACAGAATACAGAAGGCCTCGCCCTCAGAAATGTTGCAACCATCACCTGGGTGATCGTGGCCACATTTGCTGCAGCGTGGTTTCGACCTACATAAGTTAGCCACATGGCCAAATCGGCAACATTTGCGACATTGGATGGTGGGGAAGATATATTGCTCAACAGGAAGGGATGTGTAACAACAGAAGACCCTTTTGGGTAAGACTTGACCATCAAACGTGATTACGCAAGTTTCAGTGGGTTTCCACTCGTTGTCTCCGTCTCTCTGAACTTTCCTATTGATTCGACGAACTCTAAGAATGCGCCCACATCCTGCAGGCACAGACAGGTATGATAAACCGACTTCAAAAAAAGGAGGAGGTTATCAATTCGACTGTTTTTTTTTTTTTTTATGTTTGTTCGCTCATAACTTGCGACTGGGTGAACTGATTTTCTTGATTCTTTTTTCATTTGAAAGCTGGTGCTTTTCGTGTGGTCCCATTGTCACCATTTCAATATCTGATGATGGGATCTTGTAGAAATCAGGGGAACTCTTCAATAAATAACAGCAGATTAACCGCGATTGTTGCTATAGCATATCTAAGCATTGTTTACGCCATCACACAACATAATATCACGCCTGTACTCACTACAAAGGTGATGAAGAACTTCGGAGATAGGCAACGGAACTCCTCAATTAATTATAGCAAATGGACTGGGATTGCTGAAATCTCATGACTGTCTATTGACCAGTTCATAACATAACATCACGCCGGTACGTTGTGAAGGGGTAAGCACATGTGAACCACTAAAAAGTGAAAAATAAAAACTTTTTTACAAAAAATAAAACCGACTTCGACAAAAATAAAACACAAAAAAGTGAAAAATAAAAAATCAGCTTCAGAAGTCGGTGGCAAAAACATGAAATCAAACAAACAAAAGTCACCGACTTCAGAAGCTGATTTTTTATTTTTCACTTTTTTGTGTTTTTTAGTCACCTTTCTCACCTGGTATGTACCTGCCCAGGTGTCACTCGGCAAGTTCCACAAAGCGCGTAGGTATTCAAGGCACACGAGACGCTACTGAAAACTTCAGGTTTCATCCGTGTGAAAATAAGTTATGTCTGATTGCTCTGGGATCTTACTCTAATAAAAAAATGTACTGCAGCCGCGCGACTGCCGCGCTGCTGACGCCCTAATTTGAAGGCGCCCTAACACACAATATACCACAGAACAGAAAAAAACAGGGAAAAAAACCTGTTCTTTCTGTTCTGTGCAATACATACACATTAACAATCTAGTTTATTTTACTAAGATAAGATATTGCTGCGAAGTGCGTACAAGTGTGTAGGTACCTAGTTTTATAGTAGCGCAGCGAGAATATCAGCTGGATTTGTCTATGGATCACAACAGAGTGTCGTTGTTTCCTGTCAGTTGTCAATGTCAAGTTTGAATATTCGTCTGTTGCTTGTTGTTGTTGTTTACGTGTTGTGAATTATCTACAAAATAGTAATTTTAAATTTGTAGAAACGTAATTCTGACTAAAATGAACAAAGAAAAATTAAGCGCTGATAAAGTGCCTGAGAAGTTCGCTGAATGGCTTCTCTCAATGGGTTGTCCACCGGATAAAGTTCCTTCCGTAGATAAACTTGCCGAGTGAGTCAAAGAATTTTTATTCTAATTGGTCCAGTAGTTATTAGGTTTATTTGTTACACACAAAAATACAAATCTTTTCTCTTTATTATTACTAGCGACGACCCGGCCCCGTTTCGCACGGGTGGAATGTGCTACATATAAACCTTCCTCTTGAATCACTCTATCTATTACAAGAACCTGCATCAAAATCGTTGCATAGTTTTAAAGATCTAAGCATACTTAAGTACAGACTGCGGGAAGCGACTTTGTTTTATACTATGTGGTGATTATAAGTATACCTATAGCACTCTTGTCCATTTCTATCACTTAACTTCTTATTAAATCCAAATAAAAAGTTAAAAACTGAGATTCAGCAGCTCAATTATCATCTCTGCTTTTAACCAAATGTTTAAAATATTGTTGAAACAAAGATTTTTAGATTTTATTTTTCATATTAAAATAGCAGGGTAAGACACTCATTATTAATGTTATGTTTGTCAATTTACACTCAACAGCAAAACTAAATTTGGTTTCCATAGTATGTTAATGAAAAACAAAGTTACTGTTGCAGTTTCACAAAAAAAGTCTCTGAATCTTATGCAAACCAATTTTCATTCAAAGTTCTTAATTTTTATACATTCTAAAAAGATGACATGATGATGTGTTTTACAGGAGATGTCTTTTCAGAGGATACAATTTCTACGAGATGATTATTACTCTTTAACCATTTATTTAATAAGAAAAAAGAAGTCAATATTGTTTTTCAAAAACAGGGAGCATTCAAGTATTACTTAGTGCAATTTCTGAAGATTTTTGACCACCTCTCACCCCATGTAAGGCGTTACGATTTTTAGGTGTTAGTATTTTATGGCGTTTTTCGCAAAATATCTACTGGTAGCAAAATGTATCTTTCTTTTAATGTCGTTTTCGCAGAATGACTCTTTCGCAAAATATCGCTTTATGACTTCGAATTCAATTTTGCCAGGTTTATAAAAAAGGTTGTTTTTTCCGAGACCTGTGCCGAAATTATTTATGTGGCCCGCGATAGCATACTTCATCATCAGCCGAATGGGAGGTCATTTGAGGTCGACAGTTCGACACCCACCCTTGCGCCATCACATCTTCCTACCATGGCGTTCTGTGCTGTGGCGGCTGTTGAGCTGAAACCACAAACGGACCGAATCATCATCCTCATCATTTCAGCCGATAGATGTCCACTGCTGGACATAGGCCCCTCCCACAAGTGTCGCCACACCACATTCACTGGTCCCGTGCATCTCGCATCTAGCGGATCTCCGCAACCTTCACCGGCGTGAATATAATAACTGTGTGTGTTTAGTCCGAGTTCCCACTACTTCCCACATAGTTTTCTAGGATATCGCCAGTCGACTGGGTGATTCTTCTCATAAACCGAGGGCTAGTTATTTTTAAAAAACAGTTTTCTGCACACTTTTTCTGTTGACAAAGATTCGTATGAAGTTTATGGCGGCATTTTACTTTTGCGTACATATTATAAGTATAGCTTATTTTAGAGTTTATATTCATTTACGCATGTAAATTATACAAACGTACGGGGTTTGTTTGGATCGTGAACTCCAATTTCGCGGTCTCACTCATATCCCGTATGGTCTAGTGGCTAGGATACCTGGCTTTCACCCAGGAGGCTCGGGTTCGATTCCCGGTACGGGAAAATCATTTTGTGTGTTTTTGTTTTTGAATATTATTTTATTTTTTGTTTGTTTGTTTGCATTTTTGTAAACTATTGTTTTAATTTAAATTAATAATAGTAATCTGTGTTCTTACGAATTAAATTAAGAATTTTATAAAACTAGTGAATTTAATACTACTTAATTGTTTCTTGAAAGGATTTTACCTAAAATTTTATTGTGTTGTATATTTAATTCTGAAATAATACTCATTGCAGATTAATAAAAACTCTGTTAGTTCTTACCTTTAAACTGGAATGCCCTATCATAAAACAAACTTTATTTAATTAGCATTTCTATACATAAAAAAGGCAAATACACAGATACTAATAATTACAGACCTATTACTATACTTTCTTGCATTGACAAAATAATAGAAAAATACCTTGGTAAATCAATAAACGACTTTCTCTCAATTAATGATATCATTCACGAAAAACAATTTGGCTTCCAAAAAAATAAAAGTACTTCACAGTTACTGTTGTTGTTCACTGATGAAATTTGTAACCACTTGGATGAAAAAAAACATGTTCTTGTTGTTATGGTTGATTTTAGCAAAGCATTTGATGTGCTCAATTACAAAACGCTTTTTGAAAAAATGCAGCAAAATGGTATACAGGGCCCACTGCTGGAATGGTTCCAAAACTATCATTCAAACAGATACAACACAGTAAAGATAGCAGGGCAACAAAGCAACAAAATACCAACCTTATACGGAACGGCGCAAGGTTCAATTTTAGGGCCCACAGAATACCTACTTTATGTAAATGACATGTGTAAGATATTTCAGAATGGCTCTGTGTACCAGTTTGCTGATGATACATGTTTAATTGTAGCACACCGAAACCTTGAAATTGCAGAAAACCTGATACAAAAAGAATTTAACAATCTATGTAAATGGGCACACGATGTCGGATTATCACTTAACTATCAGAAAACTAAGCTATTACATATTCACTCACCATACATTAAAGTAAATAGCATACCGAAAGTCGTGGCCCACGATCATGAGTGCATGCACCAGTGTCCACCAGTGTGTAATTGTAACCAACTTGAAGTAGTAAGGAACATTTTTATCTAGGTCTTAAAATTGATAACAAATTTAATTGGGGTCCCCATGTTGATTATGTTTGTAACAAACTCAGGTCAATATTGGCAAAACTAAGCATATTATGGCATAAATTACCATACAGAACCAAAAGACTAATGTATTTGGCCCTAGCAGATTCAATTATCGGATATGGTATAGCTAGCTATGGCAGAACATATAAAACATACTTACAAAAAATATATGACATACAAATTAGGATGTTAAAAATTATAGTTCCGTATAAAATAAAGCTTAAATTTAAAGACAACTATCAACGATTATTTGAATATTGTAAAATAATAAATGTCTTTGACAAAGTAAAACTAGCTATAATATCACAATATGCTAACGAAATTGATAAAATAAGTAAAAAAATAAGACCTAACAACTTAAGATGTTTAGAATACCTACCATTATATAATCTGCCAAAATGTAACAATTAATATGGAAGAAGGACCTGGAGGTACTTGTTACCTAACATGTTGAATAAACTCCCTAAGCAATTAACTAATAAATTAAAATCAAAGAATACCTTGCAAATCGCTGCTGGAATGACCTCCCGCCACCTTTTCGTGCTATTAAAACAGTTGGTACATTTAGAGTGGCATTTAAACGATATTTACTCCAACAACAAAAAAATACCTCTGTTTAACTTACCCTTGTTCTTCACGCATTTTGCAATGGTGACCGGAGCGTCTAATAATGCTGACGACTGGCGGTGAATACGCGATTCCGAGATGGCAAGCAGAGCGTTTGTTTGTTTTGCCATGGAGCATTGATTGCTTCTGTTATTGATGTCCATTGTTGTTGTCACTTTTTGTTCCTATATGTCTCACGAACTTGTACTTAATTGATATTTTTCACCACTTCTTAATTAATCTTGTTTACCACCTCAGTATTTACGTATTATATTACACGAACTCTACACACCATTAGTTTAAAAATGTATTGTTTTTCTTTTTTCTTCGCTGGCTGACATCATAATCTTACTTTTGATCCTTCCATAGACACCGTGCGCCTGCGGCGTGCGGCGGCGTCCATAAAATCGCTTGTCAGTGTTGCCATTTTCTCTCGTATCATAGACGGGCACTATTATCTAAGATAAATATTTAGTAAGACTCCCTTATTGTTTTTATTAGTTTTATTTTATTTTATATTTTTACTTTATTTTAATTTCAGTTATTTTTGATTTTTTCTGTATACGTGGCGTCACCAATGGGCCCTATCAGAATACCAGCGCTGTGACCAGCTGTGACATTTGTGTTTTTTTTATTTTTTTTTTTTTAAATGATTTTGGCTTGGATACAAAGTCCTTTAAGCCAAATCTTCATTTTATTCGTCTTTACAATTTTCAACTGTATGTTGTTTAAAAAGCCAAGTCTTCATTTTCTTCGTCTACAATTTTTCAACTGTATTATAGATAGCCAAGTCTTCATTTTCTCCGTATTTACAATTTTTCAATTGTATGTTTTATATAATTATATAATGGAATAAAATTCTTGTGATTTTTTAAGTAGTCTTGTAAGCGGCGGGCTTCATTAGTACACACATTATCACTTTCACTATCACTTCCTGTCAGTTCACTGGCTAGCAAAAGTCGTTGAATATTAAACTGGCAACATTTAAATAACAGATGATGAATATCACCAACTTGATTATTGTTACAGTACGGGCATAAATTCGTTGGTATTATAGTGAGCCGTCCCAAATGTGCAGGAGTTTTGTGGTGGCCAAATCGTAGTCGGTTAATAGTGGTTATAAAATCTCTGCTAGCTACTTTTAGCTTGGTGTACCAAGGCTTCGCAGGTATTACTTCTTGAATGCTTCCATACCATTTGCCTTTAGTTTCTCTGTCTTTCTTCCAGACATCATCCCATAGCATTAACACATCTTTTCTTATTTCATTATAGGTATCGGTAAATGGAATATCAGTAATATGTCTTACATCTAATGAGTTTAACCCTTCACATGCAGCCTTGTCCGCTACTTCATTACCGGTAATGCCTTTATGTGAAGGAATCCACAGAAAGGCTACTTCAACATCTTTTTGACTTATGGCAAGTAATATCTCTTTAATTTTATATACAATACAACTTGTTTTAAAATGTACATTATAATTTTCTAGACATTTAATCACACTGAGAGAGTCAGTTAAAATAAGGAAGTTTTTATTACAACTATTTAAAAAGTAAATATGTTTAAGCGCTTCAAAGACTGCATATGCCTCTGCTGTAAATATACTACAAGTAGTATCCAGAATAAAGCTTTGACAAAACTCTATCCGGGGATCATAAATGGCACTTCGTACATGTGAATTAGTTTTACTTCCGTCTGTATATAAAGTGTAGTATTTGTTTTCATCTAAAAACTGTAGTAAATCTAGATTATTATTTACTTCTACTTTAATAATGTTAATTTCATTTACCAATGTATAAAATTGTTTAGCATAAAAGGGCCATAAACTTGTTTTCTGTAATTTCTGATGTTTTTCTTTCAGGTCTACTAGAATTTGGGATAATCTTGGAAATTTGTGGCTTAGAATATCAGCAGCTGAAGTTAATGGAGATGGAATTGGTATTGAGTAAGGTATGATCTTTTTAATGGCGTATTGATTGTTGGTGGCTAAGAGTTTTACACAAAATCTTTTTGCAAGTAACAAACGTCTAAGAGACAGTGGCATTATAAGAGTTTCAACCTCCATGGCTCTAATAGGAGTAGAGCACATGGCCCCAGATATAGTCCTCAAGGCTTTATTCTGTATTAAGTCTAATTTATTTACATGTTTACTATCTAAATAGGCTATACAACTATAGTCAAAATGACTCCTTATAATAGCTTTGTACAAAATGGAGAGAGTCAATGGATCTGCTCCCCATGATACCCCCGTTAAACATTTGATGATGTTCAAGCCTTTCATTGCTCTTTGTGCAATGTAGTTAATATGTGGCTTAAAGGATAAATCTTTGTCAATAATTACACCCAAAAATTTATGCTGGTCAACTACAGGAATAGCTTGATCATTGTACAAGAGTGCAGTAGAAGGAAAATCTTTGCTAAAAATCATGGCACTACTTTTGAGGGGATTAATTTTAAGTTGCAATTTATCATAATAACCATTTAAATTAACAAGAGTTGAATTAACATTATCAATAGCCATGTCAATATTATTATTTACACTGTATATCACTAAGTCATCTGCAAATTGGAGAATATTTACATTTTCATTATTTACATATTTACAAATTTCAGATGTATATAAATTATATAGAAGTGGGGACAATGTGGCCCCTTGCATTGTGCCTTTAGAGACAGTTCTAGGTCCATGTAAAATGTTGTTATATTTAACATATAGAATTCTATTGCTTATGAATTCATAAATCCACTTGCAAAGTAGGCCAGGTATGCCTAACCCTGATAACACCTGAACTAGAATTTGCGGTTGAACATTGTCAAATGCCCCTTGAATATCTAAAAAGGCACTTGCTACACTTTTCTTATTTTGTTTTGCATATTTCAGATCTGAAACGAGACAAGTGAAGCTGTCAGCACAACTTCTGCCTCTTCTGAAACCATATTGGATATTTGGTAGAAGACTATTTGATTCAGCAAAATGATCCAGACGAAGTTTTACCATATTTTCAAATATTTTTCCTAAGCAAGAAGATAATGAAATAGGCCTATATGAGTCACAGTTATCTGGAGGCTTGTCAGGCTTCAGAACCGGAATAACACATTGTGTTTTCCATGACAATGGTATAATTTGTTTATGCCAAAGATTATTGAGAATAACTAAAAATAACTTCTGAGCTTTAATATTTAATTTGCTAATCAAGATATAGGGAAAATCATCCATTCCAGGAGTAGTATTTTTTCTAGATTGAAGACAGATCAAGAACTCGCACCATGTAAATGGATCTAGCAAATATTTAGATTTATTGTCATTGTTATGTAAATTAAAAAAAGTATTTAAATCAGTTGTTTTTTCATTGTCGTTAACAGATAATTTGTTTAAAAATTGTGGAATAAATTCATCAGAGTAAGATTTGTTAACTTTAAGTCCTTTAAATTTCTTAATATTATTCCAGATGGTTGAAATAGGCGTAGTTCTGTTAAAACTGTCACACAATGATCTCCAACTATTCTTTTTCTCTTCGGCAATAGTTCGTTTTTTCAAAGCATCTGCTTTTTTGTAAGATATATAATTTTCAATAGTAGGTAGTCTCCTGTATAATTTTAAAGCCTCTTTAGATGCAATGACGCTATTTTTACATTTATCGTTCCACCAAGGTGCAGGTGGCCTACTTTTGTATTCTGTGGATTTGGTAAATTTTGGTACACATTCTGATTTCAGGTGAGAAAGTGTATCACAGAATGAATTGTAAGAGCTAAGAGGGTCACAACTGTTAGGAATAATATTATCAAAACATGTTTTCGAAAGTTCATCGTACTGGTTCCAATCAGCTTTATTATATATAAATTTATTCATAGGAGGATTAACATTGTATTGATCAGTTAAAATAGTTATTTCTGTTATTGTTGGGAAATGATAACTGCCCATGTTATCATCATGGACTGACCATTTACAAAGAGGGGTAATTGATGGGCTAGCCAAAGACACGTCATTAGCTGATGGATTACGATTTGGATATTGCATAGTAGTAACGTCACCTTCATTTAGTATACATAAATCTAACTCATCTATAACATTATATAATTGCTCTCCTCTTCGTTTATTTGATATGCATCCGAAAGCAATGTGATGAGCGTTAAAGTCTCCAGCCACGAATATAGGCTTAGGAAGATTGTGAATAAGGTCACGTAAGATGTTAGTTCTAAGTGGGCCCGTAGGGGGGCAATAAACACACAAAATAGTAATATCTCCTCTAGAAGTGGATATGGACAATGCCACAGTTTGCAGTTCATCATAAAATACTGTGGAAAGTGCTTTGTATTTTAAATGTGGTTTAATTAGTATGGCTACCCCACCATGTTCATTTGAAGCATTTTTATAATACATGTTATATCCAGGTATACGACAAGGTCTACTGTCTCGCAACCAAGTTTCATTTAATAAGCAAATATCAATGTCATTTTCTCGTAGAAAAGTTAACAAAAGAGGGACTTTATTATAAATACTTTGAATATTAAATTGGGCTATTCTTAAGATAAGATAAGATAAGATAAGATAAGTCTTTATTTGCTTTAAACATGGTATAACGGTGTTACAGTCTTATACAATGTCCACATGTTTAGCTATACAGAATATCAATTGCATGCAAAATAATAATCATGTCAAAACAACAGTAAATATCAATTAAATCATTCAAATTATTAGATGGATATAATGTTATAAAATGTCAAAGAAATCTTTAATGTCATAGAAATTATGTCCAATCAGCCACTTATACAGCTTATTTTTAAATGAATTATAATTATTTATACATTTGAGTTCTTTCGGAATTTTGTTGAAAATGCGTACACACATCACAAGGCAGCTTTTAGCATACTTGGCTGATTTAGGATTATCCTTCGTTACAAGTCTGTGTGGATCTTTTGTTGGACGAGAGATTATTTCATAAGCTTTTCTGAACAATCCCTTATTACTGTAGACAAAGTTACAGATTGCGTATATGTAAAGTGCAGGAAGTGGTAACAGACAAAGCTTTTTAAAAAATGGCTTACAAGATTCATCAGAACGAAGTCCGCAAATGGCCCTGATGCACCTTTTTTGAGCAATGAATGCTCTGTCTTTATCCGTACTGTTCCCCCATAAGATAAGCCCGTAACTTAAAATAGATTCAATATATGCATGGTATGTAGTAATTGCCGTTTTAACGGTTGTTACGTTCTTTACTTGTCTGAGAGCGTAAGTAAATTTATTAATCCTATTGCATAAATCATCTAAATGTCCTTTCCAATTTAAGTCTTGGTCTATGAGCACACCTAGGAATTTGGTTTGCGTTACTTCTTTTAGTCTGTCAATATTAAGTTTAAAATTGTATTTGGCATGTTTCGACTTATTAAATTGAATAAAATTCGATTTCTCTAAGTTAATTTTTAATTTATTAGTCTGTAGCCATTGTAAAATTTTGTCAATAGTATTATTAATGTCTATTTCATGATCAGAAGGTGATTTTTTGTCAGATGATACGATAATTGAAATGTCATCTGCGAATAATATAATTTTATGATGAGTCACCAGTGGTATGTCATTAATATATAGCAAGAATAATATGGGACCTAACACACTTCCTTGAGGGACGCCACATTTATTTACCCTAGATACAGAACAGTAGGAAGTGAGTACGTTTTCATTTACTTTGTCTATAACAACGTATTGTTTTCGATCACTTAAATAAGACGAAATCCACTGCAGTGCAACTCCTCTTATTCCCAGTATTTCCAACTTTTTCAATAACACATCATGTGCTACGAAGTCAAAAGCTTGTGATAAGTCGAAAAAAAGACCTGTTGTTAATTTATTATTGTTTAAGTTACTCAGGATATTGCCCACAAGAGTAAATATTGCTTGTGTTGTTGACTTTTGCTTTTGGAATCCAAACTGTTCCTTTGCTATAATATTAAATTTGCTACAGAAGTCTACAAGTCTTTTAAGCATACATTTCTCGAAAACCTTTGACAAAATAGGAATCAGAGTAATCGGGCGATAGTTTTTGACGTCCTTTTTATCGTGCTTTTTGTACAGTGGCTTCACGACAGCTAATTTTAGGGCATTAGGAAATGTACCTGATGAAAATGAGAGGTTAATTAAATATGTCAAGATGGGTATTAATTCTGTACTGCACGCTTTAACTATTTTTGTGGTGATTCCATCATAACCTTCAGAGTTAGTATTATTTAACGCCATTATTTCTTTTTTAACTTCATCTTCAGTCATAGCGCTAAGGAAAATGGAGTTAGGAATTGACTTAATATTATTGTCATTATAATAATGTCGATTATTGGATGTCAAGGTATTAGTCGAGTCAATAAAATAATTATTAAAAGCATTCGCTATGTCAGGGGGATTTGTCAGAACTTTCTTACCTAATTGTAATTCAGAAATATTATTAGTACATGATCTCGCATTACCAAATTCATGATTTATAACTGACCACGTTGCTCTGCATTTGTTCTTGCTATTATTTATAAAATTTATGTTAGAATTCATTTTCGATTTAACAATACACTTTTTCAATATATTTGAGTATTGTTTATATCTTATTTTGTGTGATAATGTTTTATTCTTGTAATAGTGATATCGCAAGAATCGTTTGGTTTTGCAACTGTTTCTAAGACCCTTACTTATCCATTTCTGCTTAAATGCATTAGAGTTTTTAATCTTTATTTTTATTTTTGGAAAGCACAAATTATATAACAAACAGAAAAAATCATGGAATGTATTGAAAGCTTTATTTGTGTCAGATTCTAAGTAGACATCTAACCAAGAAATACTTGTGAGACATGCTATAAATTTTGTTATATTTTCGTTGCAGTAATCTTTCTTATAAATAAAGTATGATTTAAACTTCGAACTTTTCTCTTTTACCGGAAACTCTAACAGTTGTGCTGTATCATGGTCAGATAAGTGAAGAGGCAGAACTTTAGAAGATGTAGTCTTGATGTTACTTACTATGTGGTCTATACAAGAGTCCTTACGGGTTGGGACATTAATGTGAAGTTGCAGCTTGTACGTATTACATAGATCTGTTAGATAGGTAGTAACTTTCCCTGGTTTCAGAGTATTTATATTAAAGTCACCAGCTATAACTACTTTTACACTTGGCCCATATTTTTTGAGTAGTTCACCCAACAATAGGTCCAACTTATTCAGGAATACGTTAGGGTCAGATGTCGGTGTTCTATAAACGCACACTATTAATAATTTATGCAACGGGATTTCAATACCACAAGCCTCGAAAGACTTGAGCGTTGAATATTTTTTAACGCAAGTAAGCTCAGTACAAGTAATGCCCCTTTTTGCAAGTATACAAGTGCCCCCTCTCTGCTGGTCTCTACTAAACGCAGTTGCCAAGGTATAGTTGTTTATTTTGAGAAACTTTTCGTTTCCGGCACGCATAAAAGTTTCAGAGAAACATAAAATATCAGGCTCGTTATTTGCGTCTCGTAATTCTAGCAACGTTAGTTCTAAAATTTCTTGTTTAGATAAAACGCTAGCGATGTTTTGGTGAAATATTTTAAAGGTCTGTGACTCACCACTATTTTTCACGAAAAAGCCTATTCCTGCTCACAGTTTTAAAATAGAAAGGTATAGTACCCATTTTCCTAGCAGTTGGGTTTCCAATACCGGGTTCGTTCGTGGTATCGTGTTCAGACTGTTTTCTTGCAAAGTAATATGGGATTGTTCCTTTTCGATAGAGTTCACATTTATTGGCAGATTTTTTGTGACTTGGTTGGGTACGCAATACTAATTTCTTTAGTGCTTTAACATTTAAATATTTTTTCTCATAATCGTCATAGTCAATAACATAATTAATCAATTTACATGTATTAAACAAATTATAATTAGAGTCAACAAAGTTTGAATTTTTGAAGTCATTGCAAATATTGCGTATAGTTTGGTTGAGGTCAATTACATTTATATATATATTTTTCAATAGACTCAGAACTATAACATCATTATCACGGAATTCATTGAGGAATTGACGAAGTTGAGTAGACAAAATCTTTATGTCGTAGTCATTTTCGCCCACACAAACTATGAGCTTGTCATTCAACGATAATTTAATATTTTGACAGTTTTTAAAGACATCACTGGTAAGCGCGTGTGGTTTTGTTTCAGACGTGACGGTATAATTTACATAAGGTGTGTCTACTCTTGATCGTATCAATGCAGATGAAAGTCCAACAATTTGTTGTGTGCCATAAATATATATTTTGTGCGCGTGATCTTCCTTCTGAGCATCCAGTGAAAAGTTTTCTTTTTTGGGGTTTTCTAACCCTTCTTTTGCCTTTACTATCTTCTCAAGATTTTGAATTTGATCCTTAAGGTTCATTATTTCATTTCCGGCTTGTTTTAACTGGTCCTCCAGATCTGCGATATCCTTTTGCAGGTTCGAAATATTGCAATAAAGTTGTGTTTTCGTGTTAGTTTTACTGGTAGCCGCATATCTAGGTGGAGTGGAGAAGGCTAGCATATCTGAGTGCAAGAGTGAGTATGCATGCACATTTCTTGTAATTGCTGCATCCACACTGCTATTTTCTCTCTGCGGGGGTAGGCTTAGGAATCCTTTTAAAGTTGCATTTTCCTTGAGTAATTTGTCATTTTGTGTACGAAGTTCGTTGTTTTCGAGTATGATATTTTCAAGTTCATTTTGAGAACTACTGAGTTGCGTCTGGAGTAGTTCAATCGTATCCTTAAATTCTTGAGCATTGATATAGTCAATTTCTGTGTAGTCCATACTTCTTGATAATGTTTTATCGGTGAACGCACCCTCATCTGATGTGTGATCTATTGTAAGGATATGAGAGTCGCATATTTCAGAGGTAGTGCTTTTTGGGGTAGCCCAGGGTGTAGTCTCCTCAGGGGCGTTAGAAATAGTAGCTATGGATGACTTAGGAGACGAGCGCTTTTTCCTCGTTGTGACATTGGATACATAGCTGGGTGTGTTCTGCTGTTTTACCTTCTTAGTGCATGTTTTGCATTCCCATCTGAATGTTTTCCTCTCTTCAGAATTTTTTAGGCGGTACACTTTTTCAGGATAACCAGCACAATCAAATTCGTAGTGGTTTTTACATATGGTGCATAACAAGGTACTTCTATGTTCAACTTGATTTTTACATCTGTGACAAGTAACCAGTAATAGCTCCTTATGGCTACCATTATTATTAGTTTTAATTTTCGAAGACATTTTTCACTTTTTGAGATGGTTTCGAAGTTCAGTAAAATTACTACCAGCTACTAATTATTTTTTGAGTATGGTCACACTTTAGTTAGGGCAAAGGCCAAAAGGCTGGTATACAAGTCTCAACACTAATAAAACCCGACTACAAACGGCGGACTAAAACTATAACATATACATATTTGTAATGTGCTCGTCAAGACCTTTCATTTGATACCAAACATGTTCTGATTATCTCAATTTAATTTTTTTCGATGTTATAATCTGACATTTAACTTCCGTCATAAAAGTATTTGATAAAATTTATATAGCCTATGACACCCGGGCTATTCTTACGAATCTATTGACACCTCATTTATTAAAATCCGTTAGGTAGTTTAGGCGCTACGGTGGAACATACATACATACATACATACATACATACATAGACTGCCAAAATCATTACCCTTCCTTTTGGCTTTGCCGTAGTCGGGTAAAAATGACAATCATATCATTCGTTCTTTAGTAATTTTATTTTTGTCGCATCACTAAAATGAATTGAGTTTTTGTCTATGGAATGAATTAAGTTTTTGTCTTTGGTTTGAAAACAATTTAAAATTTGAAGTTACAACTGTAGCACTACCTTTTTAAATATTTTTGTGAGCTGGCAACACCGTCCACGGCTCCTGGCAACCCAGCCCGCGACGCGCGAAGCCAATGACAGTGGAGTTCGGTTCGCGCGCTTTTTCAACAGATCCGCGAAACGCTCGTTTTAATAATAACAAGTTTACTGTTTAACTCCTGTTTGTTCTTTTAGTTATACCTATAGTTCTGTGTTTTTACCGTTTTACAATATACTTTTACCATTTAACGTAGTGACTCATTGAAATAGCCCAAATATTCCAACCCCTGAGAAAACTTCGCCAATCAGTGACGCCCAACTTGTGGCTACGTTAAAGTGAAAAACACGTAAAAACATATTAGTGCAACTTCCTATCGTGCTAACTCATTCCGATAGTGCCAAATAATAACAAACAGTGCAAAACCAAACAGTGAAATATTGGACGAATCCACTTTTTCCGCCAAAATTACAACCGACGCGACGCGTGGGCGGGCAAGTCTACTTTTGCCGCCAAAAAAGTGCAAGCGAAGCGACGCGACGCGCAGCAGTGAGAGTCCATTGCGCATAGTGTTTTGACGCGAAATATTAAAAAGTTCAGTTCGTGTTGTGCTGGTGCAACGAGTATATTAACGAAAAGGTGTTTCGTTACACTCGTACCGCCCATAAACATCATCCGTGTAATCCGGTTGTTCGAGCGAGCCACACACAGGAGATAGTACCCTGTTGCTATGCCGCCGAAACATCTGAAGAAACCTACCGGAAGAGATGCTGGATCGGAATCCGACACGGACGCGGAACAAAACCGGACGATGGTGCCAACGTCATCATCATCGAAGAACATCACCATGTCCGAAGAGATGCTTCAGTCTTTGGTTAGTACCATTACCAAAAACCAGGCGGAAGCTAATCGCATTCTTATTGAGAGCATATTGGCGAATAAGGATGCCCCGTGCACATCATCACCACGAATTCCTGACGCGCGGGAAAACGTGCGGCGATCAGGTAATTTCGCCAAGTGCACGGCGCGATTCGATGGAGTATCGAAGAATGCAGAGGAACTCGAGGCGTTCATTGACGCTATTGAAATATACCGCGACTGCACCAACATCAGCGACGAGCACGCGCTGCGAGGGCTGCCTATGCTGCTGGTCGGCGAGGCCGCCATCTGGTGGCAAGGTGTGAAGGCGTCAGTGCGGTCGTGGTCCGACGCACTGTTACGGCTACGAGGGATGTACGGAGTGCCGCGACCGGGTTATAAACTATTTCGTGACATTTTCCGTACAGAACAAGACAGTGAACGGGCCGACGTATTTATATGTAAAGTGCGCGCTTTAGTTTCCAAATTGCCATATGTTGTGCCGGAAGTGATGTTGTTAGATATTGTCTACGGATTGTTACACCGTAGGATAAGGAAACGAGTGTCTCGCGACGAGGTGGATGATCTAGAACAGCTGTTAGCGAAGGCCAGGTTTGTCGAGGAGTCGTTGGCGGAGGTGAGTGCTCATATCCTTATCCCTGATAACAATGTAAACAACAATAAGTCTGAGTCCGTTATAAAAGATAGCAATAGTGATGGGGAAAAGCGCGTTAGACCGAAATGCACTTATTGCCGGTCATTCGGTCATACAGTTGAAAATTGCCGCAATAAAGCGAAGGAACCTAAGGTCATTGACCCTTCTGACAAATCGAACGAAAGTTCTGAGTTGCGTTGCTACGGATGTGGTCAGCTGGGTGTGGTACGTTCGAAATGTAGTAAATGCAAAGATGCGTCGACCTCCGTTAAATCGGATTTCTGTAGCGCTCAAGTAGTCAATAGTGACGATCCACAGTCGTTGGTGGAAATTCAGGTAGTGAATCGCAAGGGGATTGCTATCTTGGACACGGGGGCTACGCATTCTATAGCGGGCCCCATGCTTTATAACTTACTTTTGAAAGCCGGCGTTGTTTTTAAAGAAAATTCACGTACCATAGGGCTTGCTGATGGATCACAGCAAGTGGGTACTGTGCTCGAGTGCACCACCGACATAATATTACGGGGACGCGTCATACCTATTATGTTTATAGTGCTACCAGACGCGCAACCCCGAACATTATTAGGTAGGGACTTTATTATGAAAGCGGGAATCATAATAGATTTACCTCAGAACAGCTGGCGTTTTAACAACGAACCGGAATGCTGGCATCCTTTCATCACTAGTTTTCAGTTATCCACTGGCGGCCAAATGGAGCTGATGAAGGTGGAAGCTTCGAACCTTGTGCTAAAGGATGATGAAGGCACCAAGACAACAGCTGCACAAAGGATTCAACTGAATGCGTTTCTGTTGAAGAGGTCCGACCGCTTCGAGAGGGGTAGACCACCAACAGAATATGCCAGGCATCGGTTGAACATTGATCCACGTCAGGAACCCAGCGCTTCACCAACTTACCGGATGTCTCTTAGTAAGAGCTCTCTGTTGGAACGAGGGGTGCAGAAGTTGCAGAACCCTGACGTGTGTAAGATTACTAAAGACCACACATCAACCGACGTTCAGTTTAGGGGGAGTAGGGGGAGGAGACGGTCTGATCGTGTCTATAGAAATGAACGATACCGTACTAAGGAGCCCTTAAGCTCAACCACTTGTATGGAAAGGGTGAGTAGTGGTGGAACGTTAGGAGGGTACCACATACCTCAGTTGACCCCATTCGTAGGCAGTGTAGCGATGCCGCCGGTACCGGTCAAGGGAAAGCGTAGGCGCGGTAGACCAAGGCGTTATCTTGACTGACTCAGACGCGAGGGCGCAATGTCTGGGTCAGAGGGGGAGGATGTAGCACTACCTTTTTAAATATTTTTGTGAGCTGGCAACACCGTCCACGGCTCCTGGCAACCCAGCCCGCGACGCGCGAAGCCAATGACAGTGGAGTTCGGTTCGCGCGCTTTTTCAACAGATCCGCGAAACGCTCGTTTTAATAATAACAAGTTTACTGTTTAACTCCTGTTTGTTCTTTTAGTTATACCTATAGTTCTGTGTTTTTACCGTTTTACAATATACTTTTACCATTTAACGTAGTGACTCATTGAAATAGCCCAAATATTCCAACCCCTGAGAAAACTCTCCTTACACAACTGAATTATTTTGTTGTTTTTGTAATGATATCAATCATTATGCACTGATTTTAAGTTATTATTGCAGTTATGCCAGTCCACAACTTGGTTTTGTTCCTATAATCAGTAAAGATCAATCTCACTAACACTGATATTGTTTTAAAGACGATATTGTCATTAACAAGTTTTTTTAGGATTTATTACACTTGGGTCCACTGTAGCACTCTGCGAACATTTATTAGTGTTTATGTTCACCACACACACAACATAATTACTTTACTAGTTAGAATTTTAAAAGATTTCTATGTTTTAGATAATATAATACGCGGACCTTGTTTACATCAGCACTGACAGCTGTCTAGAGAAAAGCTGTTTAAAGAAGACTTATTTGAGATACTATAATCCATAAATTAAGAAAGGTTTTTGAGTAATAAATCTTTAATGGCAATAGAAGTAATTGGAGTGTCGTCACCTTTGTTAGCTATAGAAATTAAAGTTCGAACTATAGCGTTGGTTAAGTCAGCATTATTAATTAATTGACTTTTAAGTTCATCAATAGATAGAGATCTCCGTGTAACAGATTTCACAGATTGCTGAACTTTATTTACAGTTTTTTGTACAGGGACATCAGGGTTACTGTTTGATTTATTTACAATATTTTTATTATTATACACAAGAGCTGGAAAATCAGCATTTAAATTTTTCTTTTCATTTGTAACGGCAACAGTGCTAGCATATGTAATTTTGTTTTTCTTTTCTAGATTTTTCTTTATTTTAACAGGACATGAGTTTGAAATTGCTAGATGTGGTCCACTACAATTGATACAACTTAGTTCATTAGGTTTATCACAGTCTTTGTAATAGTGTTCACCCGAGCAGATACTGCAGCGCTGTTTGCCGTTACAGACCTTTGCCGAGTGATTAAATTTAAAACATCTATAACACTGTTGCAGAGGAGGGATGTACTCAAATACGCGGTATGAAAACAAGTCATACTGTACAGAATCAGGTAATGTATTGGCTAGGAAAGTTATGCTGACAGTTTGTAAAGGCACTTTTTCATTGTTTACTTTTCTAAAAAATCGACGCACAGCAATAATTTCATAAGTAGAAGATAACTTGCAATATAGTTCTTTATTAGAAATGTTATTAGGGACATATCGGATGATTCCAGTTTTTTCAATTTGAGCTGCAGGGATGAATGCCTTCAATTTATATCTTTCCAGAAAGACATTATTTGCCAAAAAATTGTTGGCAGTATTATATTGTTTAAATATAACCGCAATTTTATTCGCGTTCACTCTGTGAATGGCCACCACTCCTTTAATTTCTGCCGTGAATATATGATTAAGGTAAATGGGACTTTTATTGCCCAATCGTTCATTATTACTGCTTTCAACAAACACTTTGAATTCATATTTTGTAGAATTTTCAGGGTAGAGTCTTTTATAGTTAGGTTTGAGAAAAGGTAAAAAGTTCAAACTTTCCTCACCACCGCCGCTAACATCATCATTTTCGTCCATTTTTCTGGCCCGCTTGCCCGAAGACCCCGGGCCTTTGGTGGCCGGGGGGATTTCACCCCCGGCCTCACTGTTTAACATTATATTTATTTACAAGACGATTATTTACAAATTATTAATCGAATTTTAACTATAATTTATACAAAAATATCAACTTTTTCCAAATTAGCAAATTTTAGCGCCCTTTCAATTCAAATTCCCGCCAAAGAATCCGACATTTGTGATTTGTCATAGATGTTACAGCACCATGCTGAGATAGTGGCCCTTTGGCTTCGCACGGGACTTTTTCAAATTATTATGTCCTAATTTTAAGTGTTTCTCGTAATTATGTTTACCTTGTTAGCTTTTAATTTTTTGTCAATTTGGTTTGTCCTGGGCCCTGTATAATAAACATTACAAGTCTACAATTTTGTAGATAACTGACATATTTGTAAAAATTTCTTACAAGTGCTGTTTAATAAACCTTACAATTTGTAAAAATTCTACAAGTAAAAATTTTACAAATTTGTAGAATTGTAAATGCTGTTTAATAAAAGTTTACAATTGTAAAAAACGCCTGTAGATTTTGATGACAA
The DNA here is from genome assembly GCA_949316265.1 of Diarsia mendica. Taxonomy (NCBI): domain Eukaryota; kingdom Metazoa; phylum Arthropoda; class Insecta; order Lepidoptera; family Noctuidae; genus Diarsia; species Diarsia mendica. The sequence continues at coordinate 3,398,056 of OX438917.1, forward strand.
TTTTGTAGCTACAAATTTGTAATTGTAAGTACAATTTTACATAAAATGTAAGTTTTGTTGAAGATTCTTAAATCGCTCAATAATTTCATAAATCTTACACATTTAGAATTTGGTTTAACTTCTTTTATATTTGTTTGATTCATAATACATTTGCCTAGTGGATGTAAGAGCTGCATTTCTTTTAAAATCGAATTTAAGATTATGTCCTATCTTATTTATCAAAAAAAAAAGCCGTCGAAAAGTTTCGTAAAATTATTATTATTAATTCGTAAAATTTGACGATTTAAAAGTAAAATTTAACTCTTTAAAAAAAAATCACCGTTACCGTTCACTCATAATATTCATCATCACTATTTGTGCGAACCATTTTTTAAAGAATAACAACAAAATTTCTTCACTTAGTTAATTGAGGTCCAAAATTGTAAGTTTCTGACACGCGGTGCGACCACCTGTCGAAATTTTTCTACAATTTACAAATTATGTAAACTTGTAGCTACAATTATGCGTTCAATAAAACAGTTTTCCCTACAAATTTGTAAATTGTCACCTGTAGAGAGAAAATGTTTATTGAATAGAAATATGTAGATTTGTAGCTACAAGTCTACAAATTTGTCAGTTTTCCACCACGGTAAAATTGTAACTTGTAGTTTTTATTAAACAGAAACTTGTAGAATTGTAACTTGTAGCCTACATTTACAATTTACAATTTGTAAGTTTTATTAAACAGGGCCCTGGTGTGAAACCAATAAATAATTTTTCTTTCTTCTTTCTTCTTCTTTCAAATAAAACGAATAATGAAATATTACCTCACAGTGGATCAATACAAAGTTCCTCCAGATCTTTCACAAACAAACAAATAATGTAATGTGATGTAAAAATATATTTTAATGTAAACAAGCGAGACGCCTCACTCGCACATAATCTTTCAGATTTAAGATTAAGCGATGTGTGTTTATTCAAAATTTATGAAGTGTTTTTGGAAATAAAAAGATTTAATTTAATTTTTTTTATCAACACATTTGGAAGAAGCATCAGAATAAATTTGCAATAAAGTGTGAAACAATAACTTTGCTATTAGGTTAGTTTTAGGTTCATAAGCACATAATTTAATTGTTTTTTTATTTATTTAACTTGTTTAACTGGGTGTGAGATTCAATCCTTATGTCTGAATTGTTTAGTTCGTTTGGTTATGGGATGTCTCTCAACTCAGTGTGCCTTTAGGCAAAGGCCTCCTCCAGTAGCTTCCATAGCTTCCTGTCTTGAGCAACTCTCCTTCATTTGGGTCCCGCAGTAAGTTTCAGCTGAAACTTACTGCATTTATTATTACTACAGTATTTTTTTGCACTTACACATACTTAGGCCTGTCTTTGGTTATTCCAATCTCCATGTTCCTCTGTAAACCTCATCTATGATTCACACGGTTGGCGCAGTGGCTCAAGCAGTTGAGCTGCGCTACGTGTCGCGGGGTCGATCCCGCGGCGGTCTCGGTATTTGTGTATGTGAGTTAAAATTTTTGTGAACGCACCCACGATACAGGAGAAATTCCTATTAAGTGTCCCCACACTAAAACAATGTTTTACACACTAAAACAATGTTTTACACACTAAAACAATGTTTTAATTAAACAAACAAATGCATTAATTTATCTAAATCTTCCTGCCAGGATGTGCCGCGGCCAGTACTATATGGTGTGGTGCAGTTTGATGGAGCATGTGGAGCCCAAGGAGACTATAAGGCAGAAGAGGCTGCAAGTCTTCAGCAATGATGTCCAGCGCTGCCAGAAGAAGAATGCATTTTGCAAGGTTTGCGAGTTAGGTTTTCCATTTTGAATTTGAAAGAAATCCTTGATAGGTTCACTAAGAAGATCATAAATTTTGTATCATTTATAAGAGTGGCATAGAAGGCACTATGAAACTAGTCTTCCCAATGGCAATTATGTTACCAAGGAGGTCTTTTGGCAGTTGGTCTAAAATAACATAACATAACACCTGAATCCCTGAAGAACTGTTAAGTACACCCACATATCACCAGCTTAAAGTCCCATGTAATGGGGGAAAGCCTATTTGCCATCAATCGGGCACAGATTCAGACTGTGAGTTTTACTGATTAATTCCTAATGGATGGATACACACAATAACACTTTACCCTACTTGGGAATCATGAATTTTAAAGTAACTATTTTTTACTAATTTTTTTATCCATACTAATATTATAAATGCGAAAGTAACTCAGTCTGTCTGTCTGTTACTCTTTCACGCCTAAACGGCTGAACGGATTTTGATGAAATTTGGTACAGACATAGTTTGAAACTTGAGAAAGGACATAGGATAGTTTTTTTTTTTTTCGCGAGATAAACCAAAAATCTGCCGGTAGTCACTATTCCACGCGAACGAAGTCGCGGGCAAAAGCTAGTTTTATTATAAATAGGCTTGCTCTTGACTTCAATCTTGCCCTAAGGGCAGAGATGATCCCGTCGGGGCCGCGGATTTTTGTACTAGATGACGTGGCCTCGGCGCAAGGGCAAAGAAGGATCATGGATTCGGTTTTTAGTCAGTATAAGTCTGACACTCCCCTTCGCTCTGCCCAAGAGCGGGGGTGGGTCATTCGATGATTTTCCACCCACCAAAAAAAAAAAAGGGCAGAGATGATGTCGACGATGGGGCGAGCTTACCCAGTAGAAGCCTGTTTACTCGCAACTTAAATAGATTAGGGTTATATGAACTCGGAAAAACCGACGCAGGCAGGGAACTATTTTTTTTTAGCGAATTCTCAGCCTCTTGATTTTCTTTACAGCCTGATTCAAGTGTGGTTGTGCCCGAAGAACTGTCACTATGGAAACAACGGACTGCGCTAAGAGAGAGAGTAGAAGATGCTGAGGCGAGAGTACTGCAAGCCAGGCAGGAGTTGAATCAACTGGTGGATAAAATTTCCAGCAGATGTAAGTAGTTGAACTGCTTTTTATAAAATACTAGCTGACCCGTGCCCACTTCGTTGGGCATAATTAGTCGAAAGTAAGATTATTACGTTTCGAAAAATTCAATTTCGGGGACGTCCGCTGCGTAAGAAGCCGACCACGCGACTGAGCCGCGCGGGTACCTACCTCTCAGATCAGATGTAAAAGGCCACGCCCCTTTCTCCCGAAGCGGGCACGAACGCGAACCGAATTAAACCCGAAACCATCCCGCGCCCGCCGCTGCTTTGCATTTTTCTCCGATTCACTTTGCAAAACGGACTACCACGTAAAAGCCTTTTTATTTTTCGGTTTTTTATATAGCCTATGACACTCAGCAATAATGTGGCTTTCTATTTCTTTTTTTTTCTTTTTTTTTATTTCTTTTTTTATTATTTTTTATTATTTATTTATTATTGGTGAAAGAATTTTTAAAATCGGTTCAGTAGATCCCGAGATTACCCCTTACAATTTAACAAATATACACACAAACTTTACCTCTTTATAATATTAGTATAGATAGATTACAAGATTACTTAAGTAAGAGCGGGGGCGGTGCGGCGTGAAATTGAAGGCCGATTCGTCGGAATCTTTGCGGTGCGGCGCTGCAACGCATCGTGTGCCCCCGCCCTTAGTTACTTCATATTTTATCGACGCGGTGTCGTGGTTTATCCTAAACTAACTGAATGACATGTTTTATAATTTTGAATGTCTACACATACACATCGATTATGTTCCAAAAATCAGCAGGCTAAGTTAGGTTTCTCAAAGCATTTGTAATTGATCAATCATTTATTGGTTTACTTCGATTGTGCTTCTTAGACAAAATCAGTACCATCTTCTGTTTTTTTGTTGTTGTTCTGTCCCACTCCTGGGCAAAGGCCTCTCCCCATTCCTGCGACTTTTCTCGATGTTGCTCTTCTTCTCGCCTGACTTAAGATTTTTTACACACACTCACAGATCATCACCAATCAATTCAACAATCACCCAAAATGTTTGTTAAGTCTCTTAAACAAATGCACTTGTTACCCTCAGTATCACACCGCAACCTATCCCGCGGGCGGGTGCAAGCAGCGCAGCGTCGCGCATGGTTGCTGCAACAGCTGGCTGAAGAGTTGCGCAACAAGAAGTACGATCTTGGAGAGGCAAGGAACATCGCTGACTCGCTGTGCAGCGTTGAAGATTGTGCAGATGTCGAGGTAACTATAATGACACAAATGAAAAAACAAACATCATCTGCCTAGCTTTTTCCTATCGTGGGTCGGCTTTCCGTCTAACCGGGTGCTGCTGAATACCAGTATTTTATATGGAAAGACTGCCCATCTGACCTCCACAGCCCAGGGCCTGCAGTCTCTACACTAAATATCGTTAAAAATCTGTCGCAAAGTCGTATCGATCTCAAATTTCTTTAATAGATTTTCAGCTTTATGTCAACAGAATAAGGTTGAAAATCTATTAAAGAAAGTTTACGATTTTTCGACTTAACGACATTTGTAGCGTCGTTATTAGTGTAGAGACTGCCTGCCCAGTTATTTTTATTTTTTTATTTTTCGTGGGCTTACTCTTGTCCTCATTCTTGCTTGACGATGGAACGAGCTCGTCAGTTAGTACTGGGTAATACGATATCCTTTAGTAAGACTGGTCGTTAGAGGACCCTGGAGGTCCTGTAACTACAATGACTAAAATTAATAACAATACAGAAGGTGTAACATAATAATAAACGCACAACCTCTTGTGTGGTAGACAGAAACATGAAACTGGACCAATTTTACTTTACGAGATCTTGTAATTCTTAAAATAATAACGTTTGTTATAGGAATAGATTAGAAAAAGTTCATATCGTATTCATAAAACTACAGTTGTTCAGTATTATTGTTTAATCACCACAATCACGCATCCAATATCCCAGAGTCTCATCATCATCTGAAGTATGGCCCAACACTAAAAATAACGCAATGACTGGGAGAACAAGTGCCTTCTCTCTCTTAACATTCATTATTTAAGTTGTTTTAAATGGCCTTATTCCAATAAATGTTGAACTTTTACATTCTTGTGGAACCCATAGCGCAGAGCTAACAAATAATTGATTGATAAATCTATTTGTTTCATTTCAGAGTAAGCTAGACAAGGTGACATCTCGTCATCAGAGCAATCGGCCGGTTGCTCCGTCCGTGAGCGTCGCTCCGCTGGCCAGCTCGTCAGTCGTCTCCAGCAACGGAGACCTCAATGATACCGGTGAGTCTTCCTCTTAGACGTCACTAGACAAGGTGACAACTCGTCGTCAGAGCAGTCGGCCGGCCGCTCTGTCCGTGAGCGTCGCTCCGCTGGCCAGCTCGTCAGTCGTCTCCAGCAACGGAGACCTCAATGATACCGGTGAGTCTTCCTCTTAGACGTCACTAGACAAGGTGACAACTCGTCGTCAGAGCAGTCGGCCGGCCGCTCTGTCCGTGAGCGTCGCTCCGCTGGCCAGCTCGTCAGTCGTCTCCAGCAACGGAGACCTCAATGATACCGGTGAGTCTTCCTCTTAGACGTCACTAGACAAGGTGACAACTCGTCGTCAGAGCAGTCTGCCGGCCGCTCTGTCCGTGAGCGTCGCTCCGCTGGCCAGCTCGTCAGTCGTCTCCAGCAACGGAGACCTCAATGATACCGGTGAGTCTTCCTCTTAGACGTCACTAGACAAGGTGACAACTCGTCGTCAGAGCAGTCTGCCGGCCGCTCTGTCCGTGAGCGTCGCTCCGCTGGCCAGCTCGTCAGTCGTCTCCAGCAACGGAGACCTCAATGATACCGGTGAGTCTTCCTCTTAGTCGTCACTAGACAAGGTGACAACTCGTCGTCAGAGCAGTCTGCCGGCCGCTCTGTCCGTGAGCGTCGCTCTGCTGGCCAGCTCGTCAGTCGTCTCCAGCAACGGAGACCTCAATGATACCGGTGAGTCTTCCTCTTAGACGTCACTAGACAAGGTGACAACTCGTCGTCAGAGCAGTCGGCCGGCCGCTCTGTCCGTGAGCGTCGCTCCGCTGGCCAGCTCGTCAGTCGTCTACAGCAACGGAGACCTCAATGATACCGGTGAGTCTTCCTCTTAGACGTCACTAGACAAGGTGACAACTCGTCGTCAGAGCAGTCTGCCGGCCGCTCTGTCCGTGAGCGTCGCTCCGCTGGCCAGCTCGTCAGTCGTCTCCAGCAACGGAGACCTCAATGATACCGGTGAGTCTTCCTCTTAGACGTCACTAGACAAGGTGACAACTCGTCGTCAGAGCAGTCTGCCGGCCGCTCTGTCCGTGAGCGTCGCTCCGCTGGCCAGCTCGTCAGTCGTCTCCAGCAACGGAGACCTCAATGATACCGGTGAGTCTTCCTCTTAGTCGTCACTAGACAAGGTGACAACTCGTCGTCAGAGCAGTCTGCCGGCCGCTCTGTCCGTGAGCGTCGCTCTGCTGGCCAGCTCGTCAGTCGTCTCCAGCAACGGAGACCTCAATGATACCGGTGAGTCTTCCTCTTAGACGTCACTAGACAAGGTGACAACTCGTCGTCAGAGCAGTCTGCCGGCCGCTCTGTCCGTGAGCGTCGCTCTGCTGGCCAGCTCGTCAGTCGTCTCCAGCAACGGAGACCTCAATGATACCGGTGAGTCTTCCTCTTAGACGTCACTAGACAAGGTGACAACTCGTCGTCAGAGCAGTCTGCCGGCCGCTCTGTCCGTGAGCGTCGCTCCGCTGGCCAGCTCGTCAGTCGTCTCCAGCAACGGAGACCTCAATGATACCGGTGAGTCTTCCTCTTAGTCGTCACTAGACAAGGTGACAACTCGTCGTCAGAGCAGTCTGCCGGCCGCTCTGTCCGTGAGCGTCGCTCTGCTGGCCAGCTCGTCAGTCGTCTCCAGCAACGGAGACCTCAATGATACCGGTGAGTCTTCCTCTTAGACGTCACTAGACAAGGTGACAACTCGTCGTCAGAGCAGTCTGCCGGCCGCTCTGTCCGTGAGCGTCGCTCCGCTGGCCAGCTCGTCAGTCGTCTCCAGCAACGGAGACCTCAATGATACCGGTGAGTCTTCCTCTTAGACGTCACTAGACAAGGTGACAACTCGTCGTCAGAGCAGTCTGCCGGCCGCTCTGTCCGTGAGCGTCGCTCCGCTGGCCAGCTCGTCAGTCGTCTCCAGCAACGGAGACCTCAATGATACCGGTGAGTCTTCCTCTTAGTCGTCACTAGACAAGGTGACAACTCGTCGTCAGAGCAGTCTGCCGGCCGCTCTGTCCGTGAGCGTCGCTCTGCTGGCCAGCTCGTCAGTCGTCTCCAGCAACGGAGACCTCAATGATACCGGTGAGTCTTCCTCTTAGACGTCACTAGACAAGGTGACAACTCGTCGTCAGAGCAGTCTGCCGGCCGCTCTGTCCGTGAGCGTCGCTCTGCTGGCCAGCTCGTCAGTCGTCTCCAGCAACGGAGACCTCAATGATACCGGTGAGTCTTCCTCTTAGACGTCACTAGACAAGGTGACAACTCGTCGTCAGAGCAGTCTGCCGGCCGCTCTGTCCGTGAGCGTCGCTCCGCTGGCCAGCTCGTCAGTCGTCTCCAGCAACGGAGACCTCAATGATACCGGTGAGTCTTCCTCTTAGTCGTCACTAGACAAGGTGACAACTCGTCGTCAGAGCAGTCTGCCGGCCGCTCTGTCCGTGAGCGTCGCTCTGCTGGCCAGCTCGTCAGTCGTCTCCAGCAACGGAGACCTCAATGATACCGGTGAGTCTTCCTCTTAGACGTCACTAGACAAGGTGACAACTCGTCGTCAGAGCAGTCTGCCGGCCGCTCGGTCCGTGAGCGTCGCTCTGCTGGCCAGCTCGTCAGTCGTCTCCAGCAACGGAGACCTCAATGATACCGGTGAGTCTTCCTCTTAGACGTCACTAGACAAGGTGACAACTCGTCGTCAGAGCAGTCGGCCGGCCGCTCTGTCCGTGAGCGTCGCTCCGCTGGCCAGCTCGTCAGTCGTCTCCAGCAACGGAGACCTCAATGATACCGGTGAGTCTTCCTCTTAGACGTCACTAGACAAGGTGACAACTCGTCGTCAGAGCAGTCTGCCGGCCGCTCTGTCCGTGAGCGTCGCTCCGCTGGCCAGCTCGTCAGTCGTCTCCAGCAACGGATACCTCAATGATACCGGTGAGTCTTCCTCTTAGTCGTCACTAGACAAGGTGACAACTCGTCGTCAGAGCAGTCTGCCGGCCGCTCTGTCCGTGAGCGTCGCTCTGCTGGCCAGCTCGTCAGTCGTCTCCAGCAACGGAGACCTCAATGATACCGGTGAGTCTTCCTCTTAGACGTCACTAGACAAGGTGACAACTCGTCGTCAGAGCAGTCTGCCGGCCGCTCTGTCCGTGAGCGTCGCTCTGCTGGCCAGCTCGTCAGTCGTCTCCAGCAACGGAGACCTCAATGATACCGGTGAGTCTTCCTCTTAGACGTCACTAGACAAGGTGACAACTCGTCGTCAGAGCAGTCTGCCGGCCGCTCTGTCCGTGAGCGTCGCTCCGCTGGCCAGCTCGTCAGTCGTCTCCAGCAACGGAGACCTCAATGATACCGGTGAGTCTTCCTCTTAGTCGTCACTAGACAAGGTGACAACTCGTCGTCAGAGCAGTCTGCCGGCCGCTCTGTCCGTGAGCGTCGCTCTGCTGGCCAGCTCGTCAGTCGTCTCCAGCAACGGAGACCTCAATGATACCGGTGAGTCTTCCTCTTAGACGTCACTAGACAAGGTGACAACTCGTCGTCAGAGCAGTCTGCCGGCCGCTCTGTCCGTGAGCGTCGCTCCGCTGGCCAGCTCGTCAGTCGTCTCCAGCAACGGAGACCTCAATGATACCGGTGAGTCTTCCTCTTAGACGTCACTAGACAAGGTGACAACTCGTCGTCAGAGCAGTCTGCCGGCCGCTCTGTCCGTGAGCGTCGCTCCGCTGGCCAGCTCGTCAGTCGTCTCCAGCAACGGAGACCTCAATGATACCGGTGAGTCTTCCTCTTAGTCGTCACTAGACAAGGTGACAACTCGTCGTCAGAGCAGTCTGCCGGCCGCTCTGTCCGTGAGCGTCGCTCTGCTGGCCAGCTCGTCAGTCGTCTCCAGCAACGGAGACCTCAATGATACCGGTGAGTCTTCCTCTTAGACGTCACTAGACAAGGTGACAACTCGTCGTCAGAGCAGTCTGCCGGCCGCTCTGTCCGTGAGCGTCGCTCTGCTGGCCAGCTCGTCAGTCGTCTCCAGCAACGGAGACCTCAATGATACCGGTGAGTCTTCCTCTTAGACGTCACTAGACAAGGTGACAACTCGTCGTCAGAGCAGTCTGCCGGCCGCTCTGTCCGTGAGCGTCGCTCCGCTGGCCAGCTCGTCAGTCGTCTCCAGCAACGGAGACCTCAATGATACCGGTGAGTCTTCCTCTTAGTCGTCACTAGACAAGGTGACAACTCGTCGTCAGAGCAGTCTGCCGGCCGCTCTGTCCGTGAGCGTCGCTCTGCTGGCCAGCTCGTCAGTCGTCTCCAGCAACGGAGACCTCAATGATACCGGTGAGTCTTCCTCTTAGACGTCACTAGACAAGGTGACAACTCGTCGTCAGAGCAGTCTGCCGGCCGCTCGGTCCGTGAGCGTCGCTCTGCTGGCCAGCTCGTCAGTCGTCTCCAGCAACGGAGACCTCAATGATACCGGTGAGTCTTCCTCTTAGACGTCACTAGACAAGGTGACAACTCGTCGTCAGAGCAGTCGGCCGGCCGCTCTGTCCGTGAGCGTCGCTCCGCTGGCCAGCTCGTCAGTCGTCTCCAGCAACGGAGACCTCAATGATACCGGTGAGTCTTCCTCTTAGACGTCACTAGACAAGGTGACAACTCGTCGTCAGAGCAGTCTGCCGGCCGCTCTGTCCGTGAGCGTCGCTCCGCTGGCCAGCTCGTCAGTCGTCTCCAGCAACGGATACCTCAATGATACCGGTGAGTCTTCCTCTTAGTCGTCACTAGACAAGGTGACAACTCGTCGTCAGAGCAGTCTGCCGGCCGCTCTGTCCGTGAGCGTCGCTCCGCTGGCCAGCTCGTTCGTCGCCTCTACCAACGGAGACCTCAATGACCAACTTTGATAAAATTTTGCAGTTCTACATACGCCAAGGAAGGATACTGAAAAAATTAAACTGCATTGCATAGCACAGGCACAATAAAAATATCATCTTCTATTTATCTGCCGAGCTGCCGAAGACAACGTGCACATTTTCTTCTATTGCTGATCAATCACAAATAATAATAAAGTCTTCACATAAAATAACTTGTATCGATACATTTCGTGTGAACAGAAGAGCAGATAAGCTCGCTAGTGAAGTGCGGCGGGTCGCTGTGGCCGCAGCTGTGTGAGCGACGCGCCGCGCTCACCGCAGCACTACTCGCGCCCAATGAACATGACGCCACTCAAACTATCAGGTAAGGCCTTATAATTATTCTGGATCATCAAAGCACTTGGTAAATTACCAATAGGGTAGTTAAAAAAATCTAATTAGTCCGTCAGATATATTACCAAAAAATATTGGACACGTATTTTTTCTTTTTTCACGTAATCAAACAATGAAGATGATACAGTGCTTTGATAACTCGTGTGACGTCATAATGTAAGACATTAGTATGACATTTCTTAGCGAGCAGTGACGTCACCACCTCCCACTCAAATCTTTGACGCGTTTTATCTTCGTAAATTTTTATTGATTTGATAAAACAAAAAATACGTATCCAATATTTTTCGATAATCTAACAGACGGACTAATTAGAATCATATTTTTTTAGTTAGTAAACATCGCTATTATTAATATGCGTTAGTTTATGACTGTCTGGTTTAGTGGTCGCAACTCGCAAGCGCAACTTCTGGCATGTGGTCCTGGTTTCTATATCCGATTCGAAAAAAGTGTTACTGTCCGGTTGGAAAAACTTCCAACAGGAATTTATCCGTATCAGCCACGGAGTCTGGACTTGTAACCGGTTGGTGGCAATAGGCTACCCCCTATTACATGGAATTTAAAACAAAATGGTAAAATGTGAGTGCACTATTATGTGGCCTAACCTTTTGGGGATTACAGGCATGTTCTTATGGCAATTTTACAAAAATCACTACTACATATTATAAAACATAGTCCTACACCGCGTCTGTCTGTCTGTCTGTTCGCGATAAACTCAAAAACTGCTGCAAGATTTTCATGCGGTTTTCACCATTAGATAGAGTGGTTCTCGAAGACGGTTTTAGTATATAATTTGACCGACATCCTCGCGGGTGAAGCCGCGGGCATCATCTAGTATCTACTAAATTAAACATGATATTTCACAGGATAACTCCCCAGTGGGTACTATCGCACACAGCGTCACTCCACTGCTCGCTAGCTCTCAACGCGATCAAGAACAAGCTGCACACCAAACACACACAGAAGAGACTCGCTGTCTCACTCACACAACTTGATGTAAGTATTCTCTGTCTCATAGTCCACTGTTGGGATAACTCCCCAGTGGGTACTATCGCACACAGCGTCACTCCACTGCTCGCTAGCTCTCAACGCGATCAAGAACAAGCTGCACACCAAACACACACAGAAGAGACTCGCTGTCTCACTCACACAACTTGATGTAAGTATTCTCTGTCTCATAGTCCACTGTTGGGATAACTCCCCAGTGGGTACTATCGCACACAGCGTCACTCCACTGCTCGCTAGCTCTCAACGCGATCAAGAACAAGCTGCACACCAAACACACACAGAAGAGACTCGCTGTCTCACTCACACAACTTAATGTAAGTATTCTCTGTCTCATAGTCCACTGTTGGGATAACTCCCCAGTGGGTACTATCGCACACAGCGTCACTCCACTGCTCGCTAGCTCTCAACGCGATCAAGAACAAGCTGCACACCAAACACACACAGAAGAGACTCGCTGTCTCACTCACACAACTTGATGTAAGTATTCTCTGTCTCATAGTCCACTGTTGGGATAACTCCCCAGTGGGTACTATCGCACACAGCGTCACTCCACTGCTCGCTAGCTCTCAACGCGATCAAGAACAAGCTGCACACCAAACACACACAGAAGAGACTCGCTGTCTCACTCACACAACTTAATGTAAGTATTCTCTGTCTCATAGTCCACTGTTGGGATAACTCCCCAGTGGGTACTATCGCACACAGCGTCACTCCACTGCTCGCTAGCTCTCAACGCGATCAAGAACAAGCTGCACACCAAACACACACAGAAGAGACTCGCTGTCTCAATCACACAACTTAATGTAAGTATTCTCTGTCTCATAGTCCACTGTTGGGATAACTCCCCAGTGGGTACTATCGCACACAGCGTCACTCCACTGCTCGCTAGCTCTCAACGCGATCAAGAACAAGCTGCACACCAAACACACACAGAAGAGACTCGCTGTCTCACTCACACAACTTGATGTAAGTATTCTCTGTCTCATAGTCCACTGTTGGGATAACTCCCCAGTGGGTACTATCGCACACAGCGTCACTCCACTGCTCGCTAGCTCTCAACGCGATCAAGAACAAGCTGCACACCAAACACACACAGAAGAGACTCGCTGTCTCACTCACACAACTTAATGTAAGTATTCTCTGTCTCATAGTCCACTGTTGGGATAACTCCCCAGTGGGTACTATCGCACACAGCGTCACTCCACTGCTCGCTAGCTCTCAACGCGATCAAGAACAAGCTGCACACCAAACACACACAGAAGAGACTCGCTGTCTCACTCACACAACTTGATGTAAGTATTCTCTGTCTCATAGTCCACTGTTGGGATAACTCCCCAGTGGGTACTATCGCACACAGCGTCACTCCACTGCTCGCTAGCTCTCAACGCGATCAAGAACAAGCTGCACACCAAACACACACAGAAGAGACTCGCTGTCTCACTCACACAACTTGATGTAAGTATTCTCTGTCTCATAGTCCACTGTTGGGATAACTCCCCAGTGGGTACTATCGCACACAGCGTCACTCCACTGCTCGCTAGCTCTCAACGCGATCAAGAACAAGCTGCACACCAAACACACACAGAAGAGACTCGCTGTCTCACTCACACAACTTAATGTAAGTATTCTCTGTCTCATAGTCCACTGTTGGGATAACTCCCCAGTGGGTACTATCGCACACAGCGTCACTCCACTGCTCGCTAGCTCTCAACGCGATCAAGAACAAGCTGCACACCAAACACACACAGAAGAGACTCGCTGTCTCAATCACACAACTTAATGTAAGTATTCTCTGTCTCATAGTCCACTGTTGGGATAACTCCCCAGTGGGTACTATCGCACACAGCGTCACTCCACTGCTCGCTAGCTCTCAACGCGATCAAGAACAAGCTGCACACCAAACACACACAGAAGAGACTCGCTGTCTCACTCACACAACTTAATGTAAGTATTCTCTGTCTCATAGTCCACTGTTGGGATAACTCCCCAGTGGGTACTATCGCACACAGCGTCACTCCACTGCTCGCTAGCTCTCAACGCGATCAAGAACAAGCTGCACACCAAACACACACAGAAGAGACTCGCTGTCTCACTCACACAACTTAATGTAAGTATTCTCTGTCTCATAGTCCACTGTTGGGATAACTCCCCAGTGGGTACTATCGCACACAGCGTCACTCCACTGCTCGCTAGCTCTCAACGCGATCAAGAACAAGCTGCACACCAAACACACACAGAAGAGACTCGCTGTCTCACTCACACAACTTAATGTAAGTATTCTCTGTCTCATAGTCCACTGTTGGGATAACTCCCCAGTGGGTACTATCGCACACAGCGTCACTCCACTGCTCGCTAGCTCTCAACGCGATCAAGAACAAGCTGCACACCAAACACACACAGAAGAGACTCGCTGTCTCAATCACACAACTTAATGTAAGTATTCTCTGTCTCATAGTCCACTGTTGGGATAACTCCCCAGTGGGTACTATCGCACACAGCGTCACTCCACTGCTCGCTAGCTCTCAACGCGATCAAGAACAAGCTGCACACCAAACACACACAGAAGAGACTCGCTGTCTCACTCACACAACTTAATGTAAGTATTCTCTGTCTCATAGTCCACTGTTGGGATAACTCCCCAGTGGGTACTATCGCACACAGCGTCACTCCACTGCTCGCTAGCTCTCAACGCGATCAAGAACAAGCTGCACACCAAACACACACAGAAGAGACTCGCTGTCTCAATCACACAACTTAATGTAAGTATTCTCTGTCTCATAGTCCACTGTTGGGATAACTCCCCAGTGGGTACTATCGCACACAGCGTCACTCCACTGCTCGCTAGCTCTCAACGCGATCAAGAACAAGCTGCACACCAAACACACACAGAAGAGACTCGCTGTCTCACTCACACAACTTGATGTAAGTATTCTCTGTCTCATAGTCCACTGTTGGGATAACTCCCCAGTGGGTACTATCGCACACAGCGTCACTCCACTGCTCGCTAGCTCTCAACGCGATCAAGAACAAGCTGCACACCAAACACACACAGAAGAGACTCGCTGTCTCACTCACACAACTTAATGTAAGTATTCTCTGTCTCATAGTCCACTGTTGGGATAACTCCCCAGTGGGTACTATCGCACACAGCGTCACTCCACTGCTCGCTAGCTCTCAACGCGATCAAGAACAAGCTGCACACCAAACACACACAGAAGAGACTCGCTGTCTCAATCACACAACTTAATGTAAGTATTCTCTGTCTCATAGTCCACTGTTGGGATAACTCCCCAGTGGGTACTATCGCACACAGCGTCACTCCACTGCTCGCTAGCTCTCAACGCGATCAAGAACAAGCTGCACACCAAACACACACAGAAGAGACTCGCTGTCTCACTCACACAACTTAATGTAAGTATTCTCTGTCTCATAGTCCACTGTTGGGATAACTCCCCAGTGGGTACTATCGCACACAGCGTCACTCCACTGCTCGCTAGCTCTCAACGCGATCAAGAACAAGCTGCACACCAAACACACACAGAAGAGACTCGCTGTCTCACTCACACAACTTAATGTAAGTATTCTCTGTCTCATAGTCCACTGTTGGGATAACTCCCCAGTGGGTACTATCGCACACAGCGTCACTCCACTGCTCGCTAGCTCTCAACGCGATCAAGAACAAGCTGCACACCAAACACACACAGAAGAGACTCGCTGTCTCACTCACACAACTTAATGTAAGTATTCTCTGTCTCATAGTCCACTGTTGGGATAACTCCCCAGTGGGTACTATCGCACACAGCGTCACTCCACTGCTCGCTAGCTCTCAACGCGATCAAGAACAAGCTGCACACCAAACACACACAGAAGAGACTCGCTGTCTCACTCACACAACTTAATGTAAGTATTCTCTGTCTCATAGTCCACTGTTGGGATAACTCCCCAGTGGGTACTATCGCACACAGCGTCACTCCACTGCTCGCTAGCTCTCAACGCGATCAAGAACAAGCTGCACACCAAACACACACAGAAGAGACTCGCTGTCTCACTCACACAACTTAATGTAAGTATTCTCTGTCTCATAGTCCACTGTTGGGATAACTCCCCAGTGGGTACTATCGCACACAGCGTCACTCCACTGCTCGCTAGCTCTCAACGCGATCAAGAACAAGCTGCACACCAAACACACACAGAAGAGACTCGCTGTCTCACTCACACAACTTAATGTAAGTATTCTCTGTCTCATAGTCCACTGTTGGGATAACTCCCCAGTGGGTACTATCGCACACAGCGTCACTCCACTGCTCGCTAGCTCTCAACGCGATCAAGAACAAGCTGCACACCAAACACACACAGAAGAGACTCGCTGTCTCACTCACACAACTTAATGTAAGTATTCTCTGTCTCATAGTCCACTGTTGGGATAACTCCCCAGTGGGTACTATCGCACACAGCGTCACTCCACTGCTCGCTAGCTCTCAACGCGATCAAGAACAAGCTGCACACCAAACACACACAGAAGAGACTCGCTGTCTCACTCACACAACTTGATGTAAGTATTCTCTGTCTCATAGTCCACTGTTGGGATAACTCCCCAGTGGGTACTATCGCACACAGCGTCACTCCACTGCTCGCTAGCTCTCAACGCGATCAAGAACAAGCTGCACACCAAACACACACAGAAGAGACTCGCTGTCTCACTCACACAACTTAATGTAAGTATTCTCTGTCTCATAGTCCACTGTTGGGATAACTCCCCAGTGGGTACTATCGCACACAGCGTCACTCCACTGCTCGCTAGCTCTCAACGCGATCAAGAACAAGCTGCACACCAAACACACACAGAAGAGACTCGCTGTCTCACTCACACAACTTGATGTAAGTATTCTCTGTCTCATAGTCCACTGTTGGGATAACTCCCCAGTGGGTACTATCGCACACAGCGTCACTCCACTGCTCGCTAGCTCTCAACGCGATCAAGAACAAGCTGCACACCAAACACACACAGAAGAGACTCGCTGTCTCACTCACACAACTTGATGTAAGTATTCTCTGTCTCATAGTCCACTGTTGGGATAACTCCCCAGTGGGTACTATCGCACACAGCGTCACTCCACTGCTCGCTAGCTCTCAACGCGATCAAGAACAAGCTGCACACCAAACACACACAGAAGAGACTCGCTGTCTCACTCACACAACTTAATGTAAGTATTCTCTGTCTCATAGTCCACTGTTGGGATAACTCCCCAGTGGGTACTATCGCACACAGCGTCACTCCACTGCTCGCTAGCTCTCAACGCGATCAAGAACAAGCTGCACACCAAACACACACAGAAGAGACTCGCTGTCTCAATCACACAACTTAATGTAAGTATTCTCTGTCTCATAGTCCACTGTTGGGATAACTCCCCAGTGGGTACTATCGCACACAGCGTCACTCCACTGCTCGCTAGCTCTCAACGCGATCAAGAACAAGCTGCACACCAAACACACACAGAAGAGACTCGCTGTCTCACTCACACAACTTAATGTAAGTATTCTCTGTCTCATAGTCCACTGTTGGGATAACTCCCCAGTGGGTACTATCGCACACAGCGTCACTCCACTGCTCGCTAGCTCTCAACGCGATCAAGAACAAGCTGCACACCAAACACACACAGAAGAGACTCGCTGTCTCACTCACACAACTTAATGTAAGTATTCTCTGTCTCATAGTCCACTGTTGGGATAACTCCCCAGTGGGTACTATCGCACACAGCGTCACTCCACTGCTCGCTAGCTCTCAACGCGATCAAGAACAAGCTGCACACCAAACACACACAGAAGAGACTCGCTGTCTCACTCACACAACTTAATGTAAGTATTCTCTGTCTCATAGTCCACTGTTGGGATAACTCCCCAGTGGGTACTATCGCACACAGCGTCACTCCACTGCTCGCTAGCTCTCAACGCGATCAAGAACAAGCTGCACACCAAACACACACAGAAGAGACTCGCTGTCTCACTCACACAACTTAATGTAAGTATTCTCTGTCTCATAGTCCACTGTTGGGATAACTCCCCAGTGGGTACTATCGCACACAGCGTCACTCCACTGCTCGCTAGCTCTCAACGCGATCAAGAACAAGCTGCACACCAAACACACACAGAAGAGACTCGCTGTCTCACTCACACAACTTAATGTAAGTATTCTCTGTCTCATAGTCCACTGTTGGGATAACTCCCCAGTGGGTACTATCGCACACAGCGTCACTCCACTGCTCGCTAGCTCTCAACGCGATCAAGAACAAGCTGCACACCAAACACACACAGAAGAGACTCGCTGTCTCACTCACACAACTTAATGTAAGTATTCTCTGTCTCATAGTCCACTGTTGGGATAACTCCCCAGTGGGTACTATCGCACACAGCGTCACTCCACTGCTCGCTAGCTCTCAACGCGATCAAGAACAAGCTGCACACCAAACACACACAGAAGAGACTCGCTGTCTCAATCACACAACTTAATGTAAGTATTCTCTGTCTCATAGTCCACTGTTGGGATAACTCCCCAGTGGGTACTATCGCACACAGCGTCACTCCACTGCTCGCTAGCTCTCAACGCGATCAAGAACAAGCTGCACACCAAACACACACAGAAGAGACTCGCTGTCTCACTCACACAACTTAATGTAAGTATTCTCTGTCTCATAGTCCACTGTTGGGATAACTCCCCAGTGGGTACTATCGCACACAGCGTCACTCCACTGCTCGCTAGCTCTCAACGCGATCAAGAACAAGCTGCACACCAAACACACACAGAAGAGACTCGCTGTCTCACTCACACAACTTAATGTAAGTATTCTCTGTCTCATAGTCCACTGTTGGGATAACTCCCCAGTGGGTACTATCGCACACAGCGTCACCCCGCGTTAGTCTAATAACAAGGGGTATCGTATTACCCAGTACTGACTGGGATGTGAAGGTCAGATAGGCAGCCGCTCTATGTAAAATACTGTTAATAAGCAGATAATGATTCTTATGAAACGCTCCGTTTTTTTTTCTTTGCCCACCAAGGGGCCCTTCAAGTATTACGTAAGCACTATAGAGGGGCGTGGGGGTCTTTGTTTTGTTTTTGTTTTCATGACATGGGGGGTGGGGGGGGGTCTAGTTGATGTTTACGTCAGCAGTAGTTGTTTACTTTTTTAAGCTTAAGGCAACCCACACATTGGTTATGCTTTAAAATGAAAGGCATGTCGGTGTAGTGTGTAAGACTATAATGTATGTGTGCACACACATCTATATTCTAATATTAAGTACATATTATAACCACATAACGTATTGAAAGGCAGTAATATACGATACTCCAATGAAGGCACTTGTTTCTATCATCTTCCCGAACCGACAACCTTACATGGCGACCCTGCCATCTGAGACGGGTGCCGAGTTCGTCGCATAGTACCTATGGTACAAGTGAAATTCTTTTGCGTTTAAAAATGGACGAATAATAAATTAGTGGTTAAAATGTGCCGGTCTAACATAGAAAAAGAAGATGTTATCATATCACAAAGTGCATCGGGTGGTTCAAATTCCGCGTCTATGCAGGAATACCATTTATCAAATATTAGCATCGTCATGTTCATCATGTGCACCATATTAGGAATCGCTGGACTATATGCAGTATACAAGCTTTACCAAAAATGTCATTATTCCTGGATAAGGAATGAGGTTGTCGCACAAAACCTATTAGCACGATCGTTTCGACGACCACACGCCGAGCCTCGTGTCTGTTACGAGTGCCGCCAGCAGCGCCAAGAGGCGCGCCAGGAGACTCGCCAGGATGCGGGTACCAGAGGACAGAAACCGCAGTAAGTGACAAAAATCAGTGATAAGTGAAGTGATTAGTGTTCAGGCAACTAGTAAAATATTAAATGTTCCCTCAACGGTTATTGGACGAATTTCTAGTTAATAAGTATAACCATTATATTTTCTTTTATATTATGTACTACCATTTCATTATCTAGTGTAAGTATTGCTAATGTGCATATTTCTTTGTATTGGTAATGGCAAATGACCTTGGTTTGTTATACGACGAATTAAAAAATATAGAAAGTAATTTAAAAAAACTAAGTTATCCTAAAAGGACAGAAACATTACTTAAGCAAAAGTTGCAAGAAGCATCATTGTTAAAACAACAATTTGATAAATGTCTACAAACCATATCTATAAAAATAGAACAGAAACAATTTAGTACAAAAGTTTTACAGGAAATACAGTCATACTGTGATTTATTTGAAAGGACTTTTAACCAAATAGAAACTTTTTGCTCCAAAACATACAGTACTCAACCAAGTGCTGAGTGTACAGTCGAGGTTAGAACTGAAGTGGACAACATGGAGGCTTTTAATTACAGGACTGCCGTGGCATTATTACCAGTTATGAATGGTGACGAAAGTGTGACGAAGAGTTTAATAGATGCCATAGAGTTATACAGTTCTTCACTTACCGAAGAAGGCAACAAAATGCTTGTTAAATTTGTTTTAAAAACTAGAATAAACGAGAACGCTAAATTAAGATTGTCTGCCTCTTATGACAGCTGTGAGTTGCTTATGATTGAGATGCGTCAACACCTTCTTACAAAAAAGTCGAGTACAGCAATACACAAGGAGTTGACACAAATTAATCAAAACGGTTTTTCTATAGAAAAATATGGATCGAAGGTCGAGCAGCTCTTTGTAGATCTGACGGTCGCCCAATCAGGTGAGGATCAAACGGCATATAAAATATTACGCCCACAAAATGAGAAAATAGCAATTAAATGTTTCATCGATGGCTTGCGAAATCGCGAAATCCGCACTATTTTAGCAGCGCGTAATTATGATACTTTAAAAGATACGATAAGAGCAGCTAAGGATGAGGACTTGTCATGCAATCGGCAACCATCAAACGCATCGGTGTATGTCGGGTACCAAAACACATTTAAAAATCGCGGATATAGCTACAATAACAATAGACGTCCTAATCGTTCGAGCCCATCCCGCCCTCCCGTTCGTATATTCATACAAAGAGGAAATAGTAGAGGATTTTTTCAAAATCATAGGCCATACCAGCAACAGTTCAGTAACAATCGTGGTTACATGCGAGGTTCATATCGCGGTAGGCCTGGACGGAATTTTACACGCAGAGGTAATGTACATGCTATAGAAAATGGCATAAACAACATCGATTTAAGTGACGGGAATCGAACTCCCCAACCAACAGATAGACGCATTTCTGAACCATTGCAGTTTTTTCGATAATCATTTTATATTCGCTTGTAATAACAACAGCTCGGTTGAATTCTTAGTACAAGGTTCCAAATATGGATTGCTTATAGATACCGGGGCATCACTATCAATATTGAAATATGAAACAGTGGCACGTTGGAATATTCCAGTACAAAAGGAATACATTTCCATAAATGGTATTGGTGGCAAAGTACTAACATCAGGTTATGTTTATGTTACACTGATCGCAAAAGGACAGGAATTTGTACACAAATTTTACATTATGCAGCACATACCAGGTTTACAACATGGTATAATCGGCAGAGATTTTATGAGTAAATATAACGCTATTTTAAATTATGAAAATAATACGATATCATTACAGAAAAATGATAATAATTTAACTCTGCCCATGATTAATAGTACACTAAATAATACCAGTTTCTTAAAAATTCCACCGAGATGTGAGAAAATATATATGATAGACAGTAGTTTTAACGAGGACTGCGTAATTTTACCGAAACAATTATGTGACGGAGTTTTCATAGCAGGAAGTATTTGTACACCAAACAACAGACAAATAAGTGTACAAATATTAAATACTCGCGAAACGGAAGTAGATATTAATTATTTTAGACCTGAAATACATTTGTTATCAGATTATAACATTTGTAACTTTGGACGAGACAGTCAAATTGATGGAGAAAGAGTACGCACTATGTTATCTCTTTTAAAATTAGGCCATCTAAACAACGAAGAAAGATCATCAATCGAAAACATATGCGCAAAATATTCGGATGTGTTTCATCTACCTAATGATAAATTATCAACCACTAACCTTTACGAACAAGGTATACAGTTAAGACAAAACGCTGATCCAGTTTATACTAGACAGTACAGGTTACCTTTTTCACAACGTAAGGAAATTGAAACACAAGTTAAGAAAATGCTTTCTGAAAATATCATTGAACCAGCAAAAAGTGAGTGGTCAAGCCCAATTCTGTTGGTACCTAAAAAGTCAGACGACACTACCAAGAAATGGAGGCTTGTTATAGATTTTCGTAAGTTAAATACTAGAATCTTAGACGATAAATTTCCACTACCTAATATAACCGATATTTTAGATTCGCTATCCGGTTCAATGTATTTTTCACAATTAGATTTATCACAAGCATATTATCAAGCAAAATTAAAACCAGAAAGCAGAAAGTATACAGCATTTACTACGCCTTCAGGCCAATATCAAATGACACGGTTACCAATGGGATTAAAAATTAGCCCAAGTGCATTTTCTCGTCTAATGACAATTGCCATGTCTGGACTTACATATGACAAATTATTTGTGTATTTGGATAATTTGATTTGTTTTGGACGTAATTTGGAAATTCACAATAAAAATCTTATAGATATTTTAGCTAGATTGCGTAAAGTTAACTTGAAACTTAATCCAATAAAGTGCGATTTCTTAAGAAAAGAAATGCAGCTATTAGGACATGTTGTTTCATCTGAAGGAATTAAACCAGATTTAGAGAAAGTAAACATAGTAAAAAATTATCCAGTGCCCAAAAACGCAGACGAAACGAAAAGATTTATAGCGTTTGTCAACTTTTACAGAAAATTTATACCAGATTTTGCCGCAATATCTTTACCACTTAATAAACTGTGTAGAAAAAATGCTAACTTTGAATGGTCACATGAGTGTCAGAAATCCTTCGAATCCCTAAAAGAGTCATTAACATCTCCACCAGTATTACAGTATCCCAACTTCGATGAAAACAATACTTTTGTTTTACAAACAGATGCGTCCGGGTACGCAATCGGATCCGTGCTATGCAATAGTGATAACAGACCAATTGCTTATGCAAGTCGAACTCTTAACAAAGCAGAAATACGGTATCCCACGATAGAAAAAGAGTTACTCGCTATCGTATGGTCAGTTAAATATTTCCGACCATATCTTTACGGTAGAAAATTTGTAATCAAAACCGACCACAAACCATTAGTTTATTTATTTAACCAAACAAATCCATCTAGCCGTTTAACGAAATTCCGTTTAATAATAGAAGAATACGATTACATAATAGAATATGTTCGAGGTACAGACAACGCAGCTGCAGACGCCTTGTCACGTATCCGAATAACAAGCGATGAATTGAAGGAAATTAATCAGCACGTAGTATCAGTATTAACCAGAGGTCAGAAAAAACGTATGTGTGAACAAAACATACAAGGTGGGAGCAGTGACAACCCTGCGGTTGCCAAGCAAACTACAAATGACTGGTCTGATCACCCAAGAGTTTTAGAGTTGCTTGAAAAACCAAAGGATTGCACTGAGTTAAGGTTTGTCAATGAAAAAGAATGGAATAACCAATCAAATACATTACTTAATTATGACTCAACAAATTGCATACTAAGAGTAAACCCATCTTACCGATTACAATGCGCACGAGATGCCTTTGTACGGGAGTTGGCTAATTACTGCAACCAAATGAAACTTGATAATGTGTACATTGTACAAAGTAGTGAAAACATTGAGCTAACAAGAGATTTAGTTCAAAGCATAAATAAAACACCTAGTTGGTCCGGACCACGTTTATATATTATAAAAGGTGTAAAAGTTATAAATGATAACGATACGAAACGTGTCATCTTAAATGACTATCACTTATTACCGACTAGTGGCCACGCCGGTATACGACGAATGATAAATAATATAAAACGCCGTTATTCATGGCCAAAATTAGAACATGACGTCACGGATTTTGTAAATCGCTGCGACAAATGCAAGCGACAGAAACATTTTAGGAACATAAAACAGCCAATGGTCCTGACTGATACAGGCCATTCGGCGTTTGATAGAGTATTTTTAGATTTAGTTGGGCCCTTAAGTAAGGATAGTGATAATTATATGTATGTACTCACACTCCAGTGTGATCTAACTAAGTATGTAAAAGCTTATCCGCTTAGAAATAAGGATACAGTTTCAGTGGCGACGGCTTTCATTAATAATTTTGTATTGCGATAT
This sequence comes from Diarsia mendica, assembly GCA_949316265.1. NCBI lineage: Eukaryota > Metazoa > Arthropoda > Insecta > Lepidoptera > Noctuidae > Diarsia > Diarsia mendica. Next base: position 3,421,714 of record OX438917.1, read on the forward strand.
GGCATTCCCAGAAATATTATATCAGATCGCGGAACCGAGTTCGTTTCGAAAGTAATGAGTGAAGTATGTAAAACATTAAAAATAACTCAACAAACCTCTACAGCTTATCATCATCAAACAATAGGAGGTCTAGAAAATACACATAAAAATTTAATATCATTTCTACGCATACAAACAGAGAACCAACCCCAAAATTGGAGTTTATGGCTACCATATTGGTGCTTTGCTTTTAACACGACTGTACATACAGAAACTAAATACACTCCATATGAACTCGTATTTGGAAAACGTTGCAATTTACCAAGTAACTTAACTTCGGAAATTGAGCCGCTTTATAACTATGACGATTATCCACAACAACTCAGATATAGACTTCAAAAATCACAATATGACGCGAGACAAAATTTAGTTGTTAGTAAACAGGTCAGGAAAAATAAATATGATTTGTATACCAACCCTGTTACATACAGTTCCGGTGACATGATACTACTTAAGAATGAACAAGCTGTAAACAAATTAGATCCATTATATATAGGACCATACCAAGTAATAGAAGATTGTAATCCTAATTTAAAGATACTGTATAAAGGTAAAGAAGTTATAGTACATAAGAATAGAACCAGACCATATATTAAATGACTTCACGTAAGCTGTTCACGTGAAAGTAACTTCATTAGATAATACTTTAGTTGTAATAATGAGTTTGTGTGAAAACCAATGTTATATCTTTATTATTATTTTTTAATATCTCTTAATATCTAACCTACTGTATTGCATTAAGTAAGAATAACATTATAGGGTAGTGCTATTCATATTATAATCGAAAAACAAAAATAAATGTAACCATTATTTTTATTTTATTTTGCCGGTGGGCGTGTAGTGTGTAAGACTATAATGTATGTGTGCACACACATCTATATTCTAATATTAAGTACATATTATAACCACATAACGTATTGAAAGGCAGTAATATACGATACTCCAATGAAGGCACTTGTTTCTATCATCTTCCCGAACCGACAACCTTACATCGGAGATTGTATCAATAAAGTTGGTTTTAATGAATATGTACGTTAAAGTCCTTTATCCTAAGCGTATTTTCTTATCAGTAAATCTGCTTACGTAATACTTGAACGGCCCCTAATTAGCGCTCAGTTGAATGTTGCACACTTGCACAATACCCTCGACTTGAATCTGCATCCTCATACGCCAATTTCTATCCCCAGGAGTACCTCTCCGGCGCGTCATGCGAGCTACTAGTAGTACGTTGCGAGCGTGCACGTGCCGAGGCGCGCGTGCGTGCGCTACGTGCACTGCACGACGATGTGACGTCACGCCGGGGTCTGTTCGAGGCGCCCGGCGGTACTGCGCCCGATAGGCAGGCGGCTAAGCAGATTGGCGTTATTGATAAGGCTATTGTGAGTGGCTTTTAAATTATTTGTTTAATATTGTACTGAGCTGATAATGTGTAAATTGAGGTTTAAAGTTACAGTAAAGAGACCTTGTAAGTTCATCATCATCTTCCTGCTGCAGATATTTGGGGCAACATGTTTTTTTACCCGACTGCGGCGAAGCCCAAAAGGATGGTTATGTGTTTGACGTGTATTTATGTATGTATGTATGTCCGTTTCTTTGTTCCCGGAACTCATAAACGTATGAACCGATTTGAATGAAATATACGTCGTTAGATTCGTCTTGATGGCGCGAGTGTTAAAGGCTACATTAAAATTAAAAAACAATGAATAATTGCGGATTTTGGGGACCAAATCGCAGAGTTCAAAAAAAAATTTTTGCCAATGCCATCGAGTAGGGTATCAAAGTAAAGGGTTTTAAAAGGAGATTACAAAAATATATAACACTTATATGTCTAAAAGAAATTCAAAGTGAGAAATCCTAAATCCTATAAACAAGCACAAAAGTTAAATCATCTGCGAAGAATTTTACGCGACCAACGAAAGAACAAAAACAAAAAAACTAAAAAGTTGGAAATAAAAAAAGTAGTTAAAAAACTAAAAAACCCGACTGATAAAACTGAAAAGCAAAAAATAAGCATATTTTAAATTAAACAAAACTTGCAAGCAGGCGGGGTTCATTTGAATATTAAATTGTGAAAAGAAAAAATTAAAATAGAATGGACCCTGCCTGCTTCCAAGTTTTGTTTAATTTAAAATATGCTTATTTTTTGCTTTTCAGTTTTATCAGTCGGGTTTTTTAGTTTTTTAATTTTCTTCCATTCTCTGGACCAACTTAATCAAGAAGTTTCATACCGAGTTTTCTTGGGGTCTCGGACAGCAAATTAACCCGTTGGTCCCGGCTATCATTTGTAGATTTTTGGCAGTTGTTACAGGCCCGAAAGTCTGACAACCAGTCTTACCAAGGGGTGTCGTATTATCCTGCTGTACTAACTCGGTTGTGGAGGTGAGAAGTCGGTCGCCACATGTAAAATACTGGTATTCAGCTGCATCCGATTCGACTGGAAGCCGACCCTAACATATTAGGCAGATGATTATGAAAGAGTGTTTATAATCTACCTTCAGATTTTTGATTTTCTCCGCCTCGGTGCGACAGAGGCGAAGGGGCGGAGGTAGAGGTCGAGCGCTGGGCTCGGCGTGAATAGTAGTTCGTATTGAGTCGCGCTGGGCGTCGAACGAATATTATAGTAGCCATCGGAGAACGGGTGAAAGCGCACGCGCATTGATTAAATCGACTTGTGGAGTCATTTCGCGGCACCCAATTATACTAGTTAAGCAGTACGGTTAGCGACGCTGTGAATGTCGAACGGGTTATTGATAATATCATTGGTTTGCCTTGTCACGGGAGTGCTATCGGGAAAGCACCGAGGCTTTTGTGGTTAGACTAATACGGAGTGAGTGTGGTGGCTCGCGTTAACGGCGTGGCTTGCAGCGACGTGGAAGAATCGTCCGGAACTACCAGCAAACCATCGCAAGGTCATATACACTCATTATACACATACACAGTTACACAACTTGCGAGGGGTCAAGGAAGTGAGACCGGCTCGAAGAAATGAGGTAAGGGTAGCTTTAAGTTCAGAAATTGTAATATTGTTCGGAGGCGCGTATCGCGTCTATTTGATCCCGTTAGGACGGCAGCTGTTCGGAGACCTGTCTTCCATGGGCCCGAGATAAGGTTCGGCTGAGTCCTGGCGCGATCAAAATCTGGTAGCAGAGCTTGGTTTATTTAAACCCACTTTGTAAAAATTAGTAGGTACTTGGTACCAATTTACTTTGTAAAAATTGTGTTCATGTACAAATTCAACTTGTAGGTAGTAGTACATTGACCTACATACCAGTGTACGCCTCAAGTTGAGTTTGGCGTTATTAATAATAAGTAAATGGAATGTGAATATTCGTTGATAAAATAATTTGTTATTTACGTTCGGTTACGCACAAATATAACCTCATCACAAATCGTGTTATGATTGTCAACATTTGAGACATAGAGGAATAACCTCTAGAGCACGTAGAGGAATAAGTTCAAGAGTTGGCATAGCGTCGTAGATTTATTCACTCAACGAATATATTATTATTGTTAATTCCGGATACAATAATTGTTATTTTTTTTGGTTATTGTTATTTATTATTGCATAATCGCGTATTGAAGTTGGTACTATGGCTCCGTCAGTAACGAAAACTATCGCAGCCAGAATCGAAGCTGAATTGAGATGGTTTTCATCGGTTGTTACGTTGGTAGGTCGCACCGATCGTGAAGATGCGTTATTGTCACGCGCTCGGCAAGTTGACGAACGATATGACGCCGTGTTAAAGTGTCACGCTGAGTATTTAGCATGTCTCGAATCGACGGATCTGTCGTCGGTGGACAAGGATGCTCAGGTGGTACGGGGCAATGTGGACCAGTGTGGGGAAATGTCCATGAGCATAATCCAGGCGGCGGCCGACATTGAGCGATCGCGCATGGGTGACGTCAGGGAATCATGTCGGCCAGCAGGCGTAGGAATTCAGGCGCCGTTGCCACCAGTACATGTACCCGAGTTTAGCGGCGAGTATGCCGATTGGCCGCGATTCCGCGATATTTTTAATAGTGTCGTGCATTCGCGTACGGATCTCTCGCCCGCCTACAAGATGGCTCAATTAATGGGTAGGCTTAACGGTGAGCCGCACGACATCTTGACCCACCTGGAGATTACGGACGCCAGTTATGAGACGGCATGGGGCCTATTAATCGACCGATATGATAATCGGCGATTAATAGTTGATGGCCTCATCGATAAGATTTTTGAAATCCCGAAGGTGTCTAACGTGTACGAAATAAGGGCGAAAATCCTTAATCCGGTCACGGTTGCGGTGAACACGTTAGATCGACTTAAGTTGTCGTTAGGGGACAATAAATATATCATCGTCAATAGGGTTTTACGGAAGTTGCCGATCGACGTGGTGGCGCGCTTTGAGCAGTCACATGGTGGCGAATCGACGGACCACCTCCCAAGTTACGATGACTTGAGGGTGTTTTTAGAAGGCGAGTGCCGGCGGGCGGATTGCCAAGGGGCATCCACGTCGCACCCTCCTCCGTCAACCCGACGTACGAGCGGGCCCAAGCCGGTTGAGCCCCGTCGGGGGGGGAAGAAATACCACGCCCTCCAATCGGAAGTGTGCGCCTTCTGTCGGAAGGAAGGGCACGGTCTCGCCGCATGCGCGGACTTTAAGGCGCAGCGGGTGCATAGACGAAGAGGGGTGGTCAAGCAGCGCTATTTGTGCTTCCGCTGCTTGGGGACTCACTTTGTACGTGAGTGCCACAGGACCACTAACTGTGGAACCTGCGGAGGAGCCCATCACGAGTTGCTATGCCTGGCGGAGAGTAGGGAGGTGCACGGAGCCTCGCCGGGAGGTCACCCCCCCTCTCCTAAGCCAGATTCGGGTGGTCGGTCACCCCCCCCTAGGGGGGGTGGGTCGGCCAGGAATCAGCGGTCGCCGCCCCCTCGGGGGGGTGGGCCAAGGGCTGATCCAGAGCACAACCCGATACCGTCGTCTTCCCCGCGGGGGGGGGATAGGCACCGAGACTCGGGCAGGGGCCCGGAGGTAGTACAGACGGGTTACGCGGCGTACTCGAATGCGTTGGGGGGCATGTTGCCACCCCCGAGTAGTCGCTTCTCCCCGCCTCTCGCAGAACGCCCTCGGCTGACGGCGCGCCCGCCACCGTTCGGAAGGATGCCAGTAGGCTACTTCCGACCGGCACGGATGTCACCGATGGGTCGGGAGGGTTACTACCCGGGTTGGGACCCGTATACTGGGACAGTATTTACTCCCCCTCCGGCAGGGGAGGAGGGAGGTGCCTCCTATTAGCAACTAGCAGCCTGTTCGTCAGTGGTGCCCACCCCGACAGTAACGGTATTATTACCGACGGCTAGGATTACTGTCAGGGGTATTGACGGACAGCCGGTGCACGTGCGAGCACTGTTAGATTCAGGGGCACAAGGTTGTATTGTGTCCAGCTGTTTAGTGAAAAAGCTGGGCCTTACATTAGAGCCATCACGGGATGGCGCCGTAGGTATAGGTGGCAATCGGGTGCCTCACCTCAGGGGTCAGACGACATTCCTGTTCGAGATGGGTGACACGGCATCGGTCACGCGGGTGAATGCCACGGCGATCGTTTTGGACGAAGTGGTTGGGGTCCTCCCTCAGACTCGGTTACCGTCTGCGGTAAAAGGGTTGACCAATGGATTGGAGTTAGCCGATCCCCACTTCGCGATCCCCGGACGGGTGGACGTCTTGCTTGGGTCTGACGTCCTCGGGAAGCTGCTCCGAAGCGGCAAACGGGAGCTGCAACCAAACGGGGTTGTGGCCATGCGTACCGCAGGTGGTTACGCGTTATTGGGCCTAGTACGGGAACCACAGCACTCAACGGATTATAGCTCCATATATTATGGCAGCGTGTTATCAGACGTCCTGCAACGGTTCTGGGCAACGGAAGAGCCACCCACCGCTCTTAGGAATAACCCACGTGATGAGGAGTGCGAAACATTTTATCGATGTAACACGGTGCGCCTCCCATCGGGTAGATTTATGACAAGGTTGCCATTTCTGTCAACTCGACCTCCGCTGGGGAGCTCATGGAGTCTGGCAGAAAAGCGGTTAGTGGCAATGGAAAGGCGCATGAAGCGGGACTCCAACTTCCGACAGAAGTATGTGGAGTTCATGCGCGAATACCTGACGTTGGGTCACATGTCGGTGTCCAGGGTTGACTATCGTCATGAGGAGCATTATGTGTTGCCTCATCATGCTGTTTTGAAGACACCTGACTCAAAGATTAGGGTCGTGTTCGACGGGAGCGCGGAGACGTCTAGCGGGGTGTCCCTGAATCAATGTCTCCATGCTGGTCCTAAGCTGACCAGAGACATTGCAGACATTCTCACGGACTTCAGGAGACACCAGGTTGTCTTCGTTACGGACGTACGGATGATGTTTCGTCAAACTGAGATTCATCCAGACGACCGTCGGTTCCAGCTGATATTGTGGCGAGAGAGCCCAGAAGAACCGATGGTCACATACGAGCTCAACACAAACACGTACGGATTAAAGCCCAGCCCATATGTAGCCATGCGTACGCTACGAGAGCTGGCTGATCAAGAACGGCTCCGCTTTCCCCGCGCGGCTGCTGTCATTGATAGGGACGTCTATGTAGACGACATTTGTACGGGCTCAGACAGTATTGAGCAGGCGCTCATCTTAAGGGATGAATTGGTGGCGCTCATGGCCTCCGGTGGCTATGAACTCAGGAAATGGCTGTCGAACTGCCCAGAGGTACTGGCAGGACTGCCAACTGAGTATCAACAAGACCCGCATTTGTTTGAGGATTCGGAGAATCTTCATGCGTTGGCCAATTTAGGGGTCCAGTATCAACCGAGTCAGGATGCCTTCACATACAGTTGTGAGGCCGAGTTGCTGTCGAAGACCTGGACCAAGCGATCGGTCCTTTCGACTATCGCACGAACGTTCGATCCAACCGGTTGGATCGCGCCGGTCACGTTCATGGGAAAGTGCTTCATTCAGAAGCTTTGGTGGAGTTGTTGGTTAGGGACCGTCACACCAAGAATTCACACGCAGGCTGTAACACCCTTCTGGGCATTTTGCAGCGTGAATTTTGGATTTTATCGGCCCGCAGAATCATACGGAGCGTTGTGTTTCGTTGCTTGCCTTGTTACCGACTCAAGGCAGCCACAATGCAGCCACAAATGGGAGATCTCCCGGCCGACCGAGTCACGGAGGCTCGGCCATTTGCTGGCGTAGGGACAGATTTCGCGGGGCCTTTCATGGTCAAGACATCGCACCTTCGCAACGCGAAGTCGGTTAAGGCATATCTGTGTGTCTTCGTGTGTCTGGCGACCAAGGCCGTTCATTTGGAATTGGTGGCCGATCTCTCTACGGAGGCCTTTCTGGCGGCGTTAGATCGATTTGTTTCTAGACGGGGAGTACCGTCACTGATTCGGTCGGACTGTGGTACCAACTTCAAGGGCGCCGACCGGTGCTTAAAGGAAATTGTATTGTTTTTAAGTCAGAATGAGCGAGAGATTGGCACGGGCCTCGCCAGTCGGGGCATTTCGTGGTATTTTAGTCCACCTGGATGCCCCCACTGGGGTGGAATTTTCGAGGCAGTAGTCAAGTCTTCCAAGACTCACTTGTATCGGGTCATCGGCTCAACGATTCTCACCTTTGAGGAGTTGTCAACGGTGTTTTGCAGAATTGAGGCGGTCTTAAACTCGCGACCTTTGTGCCCGTTGAGCGCTGACCCGAATGACCTTGAGGCCATGACCCCAGGTCATTTTTTGATTGGCCAACCACTTAACGCCTTGCCGGAATATCCGTATACTGATGTCAAGTTGTACCGGTTGTCACGGTATCAGATGTTACGGCAAATGAGCCAAAATTTTTGGAAGCGATGGTCGCTGGAGTATTTGCATATTCTACAGCAACGCGTTAAGTGGACGGACAGGACGACCCCACCCTGCGTTGGAGACCTCGTTCTGGTTAAGGATGCTAACCTATCACCGTTGTGTTGGCGACGGGGGCGCATTGTTAACCTGATTACGGGCAAGGATGGGTTTCCAAGGATCGCAGACGTCCAGGTGAGGGACTCGATCCTTAGACGGGCAGTTTCAACTTTATCTCGACTCCCGGGAGTTTGAGCGGACCGACAACGGGTCGGTCCGGGGGGGGTGATTGTTTATAATCTACCTTCAGATTTTTGATTTTCTCCGCCTCGGTGCGACAGAGGCGAAGGGGCGGAGGTAGAGGTCGAGCGCTGGGCTCGGCGTGAATAGTAGTTCGTATTGAGTCGCGCTGGGCGTCGAACGAATATTATAGTAGCCATCGGAGAACGGGTGAAAGCGCACGCGCATTGATTAAATCGACTTGTGGAGTCATTTCGCGGCACCCAATTATACTAGTTAAGCAGTACGGTTAGCGACGCTGTGAATGTCGAACGGGTTATTGATAATATCATTGGTTTGCCTTGTCACGGGAGTGCTATCGGGAAAGCACCGAGGCTTTTGTGGTTAGACTAATACGGAGTGAGTGTGGTGGCTCGCGTTAACGGCGTGGCTTGCAGCGACGTGGAAGAATCGTCCGGAACTACCAGCAAACCATCGCAAGGTCATATACACTCATTATACACATACACAGTTACACAACTTGCGAGGGGTCAAGGAAGTGAGACCGGCTCGAAGAAATGAGGTAAGGGTAGCTTTAAGTTCAGAAATTGTAATATTGTTCGGAGGCGCGTATCGCGTCTATTTGATCCCGTTAGGACGGCAGCTGTTCGGAGACCTGTCTTCCATGGGCCCGAGATAAGGTTCGGCTGAGTCCTGGCGCGATCAAAGAGCAAGTGCTGCATAGTTGAAACATATCTTTGGGTCTGTATTTTGTAACTTCGCACGTTCAAAAAGAACTGATTCACAACTCATCGCAAAGCATTTATTTCAATTTGACCATTACAGGCCCTTTTTAATGTCATAATAAACCAAAGCTTTAGTCATAATTATAGCAGCATAAGAACTTGTGAAATTACTGTAGTTGCCCCTTGCTAGGCTTAGACCCCTACGGAGAAGAATAGGCAAGAAACTGCATGGACACTCTTTTAAATCAAAATTTTGTAGCAAAATCTTCAACCGAATTCTAATACATAATCTATTTTAATTAGAGGGCCTGAATAATTTACGAATGAACACATTACAGGAAAGCAAGCGAGATGAGCTGAAGCGTCTGATAACGTCGCTCGCTATTACTGAGCGCGAGATACAGAATGTACGGGAATGCCTCATCAATGTGTTCAACAGTTTCCATAGCGACGGCCAGACGGACAACGACCGGTTTGGAGGTATGTATGTGTTGCAGATGGAAGGTTCTGTTGTGTGCTTGTTATTATTAGATGATGATGAAATAAATTACACAAAGTAATGCGCCTGACGGGGTTCGAACCCACGACTCCCTGTTCGTAAGTCGGGGCCGCGACCACTGGGCCGAAATAGATAACGCAAGCATCACGATTCGTCTGAAAACGAAGTGTGTCATTTTATGGCTCCCTCTATGACGTCAAAAGTCAAGTATTATTCATACAAACAGGTAACTGCACAGAATAGACTACGATTTTGTTCTTTAAATCCTATGTCATATCGGGCGAGAGTCATTGCCATCAACCTACAAATCCAGACTCCGTGGCTGCTACTTAGAAATTCTTGATGGAAAAATCTGATCGACGCAAACCGTAAATGAACCGTAATAGACCTCTCTATTATGGTTCATTAGCACCTAGCTTCTTCTTAATTGTGAACATGGCCGATTTTTCTCATGTTTTAGTATCTTTTAAGCACTCTAAACACATAAAATTATTAACATGGTCAGGTCAACTGTCTCTCCCACAAGAATCTGTGTCAACTCTCCGCCGGTTCTACGAGGAGAGCCGAGAGAGGCACAGAAACAAGGTCAACCTTAGCATGGACCTCGATTCTTCGAAGAACTGCTCCTATGATGCTGCAGGTAAATCCATCATACCTAAGTCGCTCAAGTGGCCACGTTTGCACACACGTAAACATCTACATAGCATCTTAGAAAAAAGTTCAATATTATTAACAACTTCAGATGATTATAAACCTTTTTTTTTTTTTTTTTTTTTCTTTATTAGTAAGAACAAAGTTCTTACTAGTTAATTGCAATCTAGCCTAAGAAGACTAATAAACAATTTAAATCTAACTTATTTTGCTACGTTATAAATTATGTTAATGCTAAGAATAGTGTCCATAATAATTAGGTATGCACTTTTACACACGTTCGTAACACTTCCTTAGAGTCTGGTAAAATTGATAAAACACTTTGTTCATGTGTTATATAAATAGCACAACATTGTTACTATTATTGATTCACTTACACTACACTAATTCAAATGGTTTAGTTCTCTTTAGTCTACGCACTATGTCTGTGTTGTCTAACAGCTGGATTGCCTCAACATTCACGTGTCGATGGAGTCTGTGTTCGTGGGCTTCAGCAAATTTTTGTATGATGGTGGTGACGAATTCCATGTCGAGGTCACGGTGGAGGTCATCGTTTCTTATGTACCAGGGTGCATTTACAGCAGCCCTGAGTACTTTATTTTGGAACTGTTGAATTATTTTGACGTTGGTTGGCTTAGTACAGCCCCAAAGTTGGATACCATACGTCCAAATTGGCATCAGAATATGCTTGTATATTATCAACTTATTATGTATTGATAAACAGGATTTCCTTCCCAGTAACCAATACAAACGTTTATAACGAATATCGAGTTCCTGTTTTTTCTTTTTGATATGGGCTTTCCAACGCAGCTTGGCGTCGAGAGTTATGCCAAGGTATTTGGCTGTATTAGCATAAGGTATTTGCATACCATTTATGTAGAGTGGGTGGTAGTCACTGTGTTTGTTTGTGAAGTTAATGTGAACTGATTTTGACTCATTCAGTTTGATCTTCCACTTTTGTGTCCAGTCGTAAACTTTGTTCACAGCTAGTTGAACTTTCTCTACTGCTTCTCTGTGGCTTGATCCGGTGGCTGTTGAAACCTACTTTGTAATAATCATAACACTGGCCTGTTAGAAAGATATTTTAAATATTATTTTGACTTTTCTATTCCTAATTGTTTTTACTTACTGTCTTGTCAATTGTGGTTAATACATGTCTGTGCATCTGGGTTTATCTGTTTTTATCTCATTAAACCTACCTTAATACTTCTGCGACTCTGTGTGGGCTTCTAGTTCCCACAGGTTATGGGCCCAGATCGTAAGTTTTGAAGAAAGTAAAGACAACCGTATTCGTCATGGTGGGACACCAGTCATCAGTGCATACACCACAGATTTTCATGATTGGAGACCAGTCGTCGGTGCCTCCACTACAGCCTTCCTCGGCATCCTCTTCAGGAGTAGTGGTCACCCACAGCACGCCAACTTTTGCTAAACTAGAAGGTAGCTGTAATTATGCGACTTGGAGCTTCGCGATGAAAATGTATCTTATTGACAACGAACTATGGGATTGCGTTAATGCGACTTCAGAAAATATTGAGAATTTTTCTCAGAAAGATGCGAAGGCAAGAGCCAAAATTTGCCTCAGCATCAGTGAAAATATTTATCCCGTAGTTATGACAGCCACAACCTCAAAAGAAACATGGAAACTTTTGCGAGATGCTTACGCGGATAGCAGCCTGGGGCGACGCCTAAAACTTATGAAGAAACTACTAACTACCAAGCTTGAAAATTACTCAAACGTGGAGGCCTACGTAAATGATATACGCCATTTGCAACAGCAGCTGATTGCCATCCAAGCGGGCCTGGACGATGAACTTGTTGGCGTTATTATGCTAGCAGGTCTTAGCGACAGCTACAGTCCCATGGTGATGGCAATAGAGCACTCCGGCACACGGATAAGCACAGACTCGATTGCATCGATCCTACTCAAGGAGGAACGCCGAGATACACCTACTACATCAAGTTCTTTGTTATCCAATGCAAATAGTGTCCATGCATGTGATTCTAATAAGGTGTCGTGTACATATTGCAAAAAGTTAGGCCATGTAGTGTCTCAATGTAGGAAACGTATAAACCGAAACAAGAATAATTCATCGTCATCTTCCTCTCATATATGCAACAATATATCAGACGTTACACTTTCATCTTGTTTTAATCATTGTCTTCCTACAGGCTTCACTACCTCCTCACTTTGTACCTCTACTGAATGGTATGTTGACTCTGGTGCTACAGCTCATATGAGTAATAAGAGTGACTGGTTCCTGGACCTCAAGCAGGAGTTTAAACCAATAACTGTCGCCAATGGTCAGCAAATTCAAAGTGAAGGCAAAGGTACCGTTTCTGTAAATATTTCTGATAGGATTAAGCAAATTTCTGACGTTTTATATGTTCCTGACTTAGCTACTAATTTACTTTCAGTTCGTAGCCTAGTTCAGAAAGGGTTAGTAGTTGTATTTTCATCGAAAGGTGCCTCAATCCTTTTGAAAGATGATTGCAAGGTGACAGGCGCTATCATTGCAACTGCGTCAAACCATAGTGGTATGTACAGATTAGATACGACAGAACATAAAGCCACTTGTACACAAGTGAAAGAGTCTGCTTTACTATGGCATAGACGTCTTGGTCACTTGCATCCCAAAGCCCTAAATATTTTAAATAATCGAGCCGTGGGTATAGACTTTACTAGTCTATCATTCAGTGAGTTGAATAAAACCTGCGTGCCGTGCCTACAAGGCAAAATGTCCAAGAGGCCATTCAAAGATTCTCAAAGTAGGTCTAATTTTAAATTGGAATTAATTCACTCAGACCTTTGCGGACCTATGAGTACGCAGTCATGGGGTGGAGCACTTTACCTACTTACATTTACAGATGACTTCACGCGTAAGACTTTTGGCTACCTGTTAAGATCGAAATGCGAAGTCTTTAGTAAATTCGTTGAATTTAAGAGCCTTGTTGAGAACCAAACCGGTCTCAAAATCAAAAATTTTCGCTCCGACAATGGTACAGAGTTCGTAAATCGTGAAATGACTCAGATTCTCAAGGAAAATGGTATTGTACATCAAACCACAGTTCCGTATACCCCGCAACAGAACGGAGTATCGGAGCGAGTCAACAGAACCGTTGTCGAGAAAGCTAGATCTATGCTCCAAGACTCTGGCTTACCACGAGCATACTGGGGTGAAGCTGTTTCCACGGCTATCTACCTCAAGAACCTCTCGCCTACGCAAGCACTGAACAACAGAATTCCCGAAGAGATGTGGACTGGGAAGAAGGTGAATCTAAATCACCTAAGAGTTTTTGGCTGTGAAGCGCACGCCCTGATTCCTAAGGAAAAGCGTAAGAAACTTGACTGCAAGACTCAAACCTGTATCTTCGTTGGCTACTCAACAGATACAAAAGGATATCGTCTTATTGATCCCCAGAATCCGAGAAGTATCATCATTGCGAGAGACGTCCACTTTGTGGAAGATAAACCACCATCCATCGAACCTGGTGTCGAAACAACACAGATTTCAGATCCTCAACCAGATAATCTGGAAGTTCTTACCCCTGTTACCCAAAATTCCCCACCTACGCCCCATCTGCAACCTACACAAGTACCAACTGCTGAGCATAATACTGAACCTCCTATTGAGGCTTCTACTGAGGCCCCTGTTGGAGAACCTTCTGTCTCTCAATCGGAACCCGAAGTCTTCCTCGACGCTCAAGATCTTCCTGTGCCATCAGTAGATGACAGTTGCGAATACAACACTGCCAGAAGATACCCTCTTCGAGAACATCGTGCTCCGGATCGGTACTCAGATTCAGATTATGTAAATCTAATCAGCGTTGACTGCGAGCCGCAGTCCTATAAGCAAGCTCTGGAGGACAGTAATTGTCAAGAGTGGATGGATGCTATGCAGTCTGAACATGATTCCTTGCAGAAGCACGGAACATGGACACTTGTAAATAAACCTTGATCGCGCCAGGACTCAGCCGAACCTTATCTCGGGCCCATGGGAGACAGGTCTCAGAACAGCCGCCGTCCTAACGTGATCAAATAGACGCGATACGCGCCTCCGAACAATATTACAATTTCTGAACTTATAGCTACCCTTACCTCATTTCTTCGAGCCGGTCTCACTTCCTTGACCCCTCGCAAGTTGTGTAACTGTGTATGTGTATAATGAGTGTATATGACCTTGCGATGGTTTGCTGGTAGTTCCGGACGATTCTTCCACGTCGCTGCAAGCCACGCCGTTAACGCGAGCCACCACACTCACTCCGTATTAGTCTAACCACACAAGCCTCGGTGCTTTCCCGATAGCACTCCCGTGACAAGGCAAACCAATGATATTATCAATAACCCGTTCGACATTCACAACGTCGCTAACCGTACTGCTTAACTAGTATAATTGGGTGCCGCGAAATGACTCCACAAGTCGATTTAATCAATGCGCGTGCGCTTTCACCCGTTCTATGGCTACTATAATACTCGTTCAACGCCCAGCGCGTCTCAATACGAACTACTATTCACGCCGAGCCCAGCGCTCGACCTCTACCTCCGCCCCTTCGCCTCTGTCGCCCCGAGGCGGAGAAAATCAAAAATCTGAAGGTAGATTATAAACAATCACCCCCCCCGGACCGACCCGTTGTCGGTCCGCTCAAACTCCCGGGAGTCGAGATAAAGTTGAAACTGCCCGTCTAAGGATCGAGTCCCTCACCTGGACGTCTGCGATCCTTGGAAACCCATCCTTGCCCGTAATCAGGTTAACAATGCGCCCCCGTCGCCAACACAACGGTGATAGGTTAGCATCCTTAACCAGAACGAGGTCTCCAACGCAGGGTGGGGTCGTCCTGTCCGTCCACTTAACGCGTTGCTGTAGAATATGCAAATACTCCAGCGACCATCGCTTCCAAAAATTTTGGCTCATTTGCCGTAACATCTGATACCGTGACAACCGGTACAACTTGACATCAGTATACGGATATTCCGGCAAGGCGTTAAGTGGTTGGCCAATCAAAAAATGACCTGGGGTCATGGCCTCAAGGTCATTCGGGTCAGCGCTCAACGGGCACAAAGGTCGCGAGTTTAAGACCGCCTCAATTCTGCAAAACACCGTTGACAACTCCTCAAAGGTGAGAATCGTTGAGCCGATGACCCGATACAAGTGAGTCTTGGAAGACTTGACTACTGCCTCGAAAATTCCACCCCAGTGGGGGCATCCAGGTGGACTAAGTACCACGAAATGCCCCGACCGGCGAGGCCTGAGCCAATCCCTCGCTCATTCTGACTTAAAAACAATACAATTTCCTTTAAGCACCGGTCGGCGCCCTTGAAGTTGGTACCACAGTCCGACCGAATCAGTGACGGTACTCCCCTTCTAGAAACAAATCGATCTAACGCAGCCAGAAAGGCCTCCGTAGAGAGATCGGCCACCAGTTCCAAATGAACGGCCTTGGTCGCCAGACACACGAAGACACACAGATATGCCTTAACCGACTTCGCGTTGCGAAGGTGCGATGTCTTGACCATGAAGGGCCCCGCGAAATCTGTCCCTACGCCAGCAAATGGCCGAGCCTCCGTGACTCGGTCGATACTGGACCCCTTAAATGGCCAACGCATGAAGATTCTCCGAATCCTCAAACAAATGCGGGTCTTGTTGATACTCAGTTGGCAGTCCTGCCAGTACCTCTGGGCAGTTCGACAGCCATTTCCTGAGTTCATAGCCACCGGAGGCCATGAGCGCCACCAATTCATCCCTTAAGATGAGCGCCTGCTCAATACTGTCTGAGCCCGTACAAATGTCGTCTACATAGACGTCCCTATCAATGACAGCAGCCGCGCGGGGAAAGCGGAGCCGTTCTTGATCAGCCAGTTCTCGTAGCGTACGCATGGCTACATATGGGCTGGGCTTTAATCCGTACGTGTTTGTGTTGAGCTCGTACGTGACCATCGGTTCCTCTGGGCTCTCTCGCCACAATATCAGCTGGAACCGACGGTCGTCTGGATGAATCTCAGTTTGACGAAACATCATCCGTACGTCCGTAACGAAGACAACCTGGTGTCTCCTGAAGTCCGTGAGAATGTCTGCAATGTCTCTGGTCAGCTTAGGACCAGCATGGAGACATTGATTCAGGGACACCCCGCTAGACGTCTCCGCGCTCCCGTCGAACACGACCCTAATCTTTGAGTCAGGTGTCTTCAAAACAGCATGATGAGGCAACACATAATGCTCCTCATGACGATAGTCAACCCTGGACACCGACATGTGACCCAACGTCAGGTATTCGCGCATGAACTCCACATACTTCTGTCGGAAGTTGGAGTCCCGCTTCATGCGCCTTTCCATTGCCACTAACCGCTTTTCTGCCAGACTCCATGAGCTCCCCAGCGGAGGTCGAATTGACAGAAATGGCAACCTTGTCATAAATCTACCCGATGGGAGGCGCACCGTGTTAAATCGATAGAATGTTTCGCACTCCTCATCACGTGGGTTATTTCTAAGAGCGGTGGGTGGCTCTTCCGTTGCCCAGAACCGTTGCAGGACGTCGGATAACACGCTGCCATAATATATGGAGCTATAATCCGTTGAGTGCTGTGGTTCCCGTACTGGGCCCAATAACGCGTAACCACCTGCGGTACGCATGGCCACAACCCCGTTTGGTTGCAGCTCCCGTTTGCCGCTTCGGAGCAGCTTCCCGAGGACGTCAGACCCAAGCAAGACGTCCACCCGTCCGGGGATCGCGAAGTGGGGATCGGCTAACTCCAATCCATTGGTCAACCCTTTTACCGCAGACGGTAACCGAGTCTGAGGGAGGACCCCAACCACTTCGTCCAAAACGATCGCCGTGGCATTCACCCGCGTGACCGATGCCGTGTCACCCATCTCGAACAGGAATGTCGTCTGACCCCTGAGGTGAGGCACCCGATTGCCACCTATACCTACGGCGCCATCCCGTGATGGCTCTAATGTAAGGCCCAGCTTTTTCACTAAACAGCTGGACACAATACAACCTTGTGCCCCTGAATCTAACAGTGCTCGCACGTGCACCGGCTGTCCGTCAGTACCCCTGACAGTAATCCTAGCCGTCGGTAATAATACCGTTACTGTCGGGGTGGGCGCCACTGACGAACAGGCTGCTAGTTGCTAATAGGAGGCACCTCCCTCCTCCCCTGCCGGAGGGGGAGTAAATACTGTCCCAGTATACGGGTCCCAACCCGGGTAGTAACCCTCCCGACCCATCGGTGACATCCGTGCCGGTCGGAAGTAGCCTACTGGCATCCTTCCGAACGGTGGCGGGCGCGCCGTCAGCCGAGGGCGTTCTGCGAGAGGCGGGGAGAAGCGACTACTCGGGGGTGGCAACATGCCCCCCAACGCATTCGAGTACGCCGCGTAACCCGTCTGTACTACCTCCGGGCCCCTGCCCGAGTCTCGGTGCCTATCCCCCCCCCGCGGGGAAGACGACGGTATCGGGTTGTGCTCTGGATCAGCCCTTGGCCCACCCCTCCGAGGGGGCGGCGACCGCTGATTCCTGGCCGACCCACCCCCCCTAGGGGGGGGTGACCGACCACCCGAATCTGGCTTAGGAGAGGGGGGGTGACCTCCCGGCGAGGCTCCGTGCACCTCCCTACTCTCCGCCAGGCATAGCAACTCGTGATGGGCTCCTCCGCAGGTTCCACAGTTAGTGGTCCTGTGGCACTCACGTACAAAGTGAGTCCCCAAGCAGCGGAAGCACAAATAGCGCTGCTTGACCACCCCTCTTCGTTTATGCACCCGCTGCGCCTTAAAGTCCGCGCATGCGGCGAGACCGTGCCCTTCCTTCCGACAGAAGGCGCACACTTCCGATTGGAGGGCGTGGTATTTCTTCCCCCCCCGACGGGGCTCAACCGGCTTGGGCCCGCTCGTACGTCGGGTTGACGGAGGAGGGTGCGACGTGGATGCCCCTTGGCAATCCGCCCGCCGGCACTCGCCTTCTAAAAACACCCTCAAGTCATCGTAACTTGGGAGGTGGTCCGTCGATTCGCCACCATGTGACTGCTCAAAGCGCGCCACCACGTCGATCGGCAACTTCCGTAAAACCCTATTGACGATGATATATTTATTGTCCCCTAACGACAACTTAAGTCGATCTAACGTGTTCACCGCAACCGTGACCGGATTAAGGATTTTCGCCCTTATTTCGTACACGTTAGACACCTTCGGGATTTCAAAAATCTTATCGATGAGGCCATCAACTATTAATCGCCGATTATCATATCGGTCGATTAATAGGCCCCATGCCGTCTCATAACTGGCGTCCGTAATCTCCAGGTGGGTCAAGATGTCGTGCGGCTCACCGTTAAGCCTACCCATTAATTGAGCCATCTTGTAGGCGGGCGAGAGATCCGTACGCGAATGCACGACACTATTAAAAATATCGCGGAATCGCGGCCAATCGGCATACTCGCCGCTAAACTCGGGTACATGTACTGGTGGCAACGGCGCCTGAATTCCTACGCCTGCTGGCCGACATGATTCCCTGACGTCACCCATGCGCGATCGCTCAATGTCGGCCGCCGCCTGGATTATGCTCATGGACATTTCCCCACACTGGTCCACATTGGCCCGTACCACCTGAGCATCCTTGTCCACCGACGACAGATCCGTCGATTCGAGACATGCTAAATACTCAGCGTGACACTTTAACACGGCGTCATATCGTTCGTCAACTTGCCGAGCGCGTGACAATAACGCATCTTCACGATCGGTGCGACCTACCAACGTAACAACCGATGAAAACCATCTCAATTCAGCTTCGATTCTGGCTGCGATAGTTTTCGTTACTGACGGAGCCATAGTACCAACTTCAATACGCGATTATGCAATAATAAATAACAATAACCAAAAAAAATGACAATTATTGTATCCGGAACTAACAATAATAATATATTCGTTGAGCGAATAAATTTACGACGCTATGCCAACTCTTGAACTTATTCCTCTACGTGCTCTAGAGGTTATTCCTCTATGTCTCAAATGTTGACAATCATAACACGATTTGTGATGAGGTTATATTTGTGCGTAACCGAACGTAAATAACAAATTATTTTATCAACGAATATTCACATTCCATTTATGTACTTATTATTAATAATTCCAAACTCAACTTGAGGTGTACACTGGTATGTAGGTCAATGTACTACTACCTACAAGTTGAATTTGTACATGAACACAATTTTTACAAAGTAAATTGGTACCAAGTACCTACTAATTTTTACAAAGTGGGTTTAAATAAACCACGCTCTGCTACCAGATTTTGATCGCGCCAGGACTCAGCCGAACCTTATCTCGGGCCCATGGGAGACAGGTCTCAGAACAGCCGCCGTCCTAACGTGATCAAATAGACGCGATACGCGCCTCCGAACAATATTACAATTTCTGAACTTATAGCTACCCTTACCTCATTTCTTCGAGCCGGTCTCACTTCCTTGACCCCTCGCAAGTTGTGTAACTGTGTATGTGTATAATGAGTGTATATGACCTTGCGATGGTTTGCTGGTAGTTCCGGACGATTCTTCCACGTCGCTGCAAGCCACGCCGTTAACGCGAGCCACCACACTCACTCCGTATTAGTCTAACCACACAAGCCTCGGTGCTTTCCCGATAGCACTCCCGTGACAAGGCAAACCAATGATATTATCAATAACCCGTTCGACATTCACAACGTCGCTAACCGTACTGCTTAACTAGTATAATTGGGTGCCGCGAAATGACTCCACAAGTCGATTTAATCAATGCGCGTGCGCTTTCACCCGTTCTATGGCTACTATAATACTCGTTCAACGCCCAGCGCGTCTCAATACGAACTACTATTCACGCCGAGCCCAGCGCTCGACCTCTACCTCCGCCCCTTCGCCTCTGTCGCCCCGAGGCGGAGAAAATCAAAAATCTGAAGGTAGATTATAAACAAACCTGAAAGTAGAAAAATCATTAAATGTAAGTGGGTGTACAAAGTCAAGAGGGATACCAATGGGAACATTGTAAAATATAAGGCAAGACTTGTTGCCAAAGGATACACACAAGTGCATGGTGTTGACTACGGTGAAACATTTGCTCCAGTAGCGAGACTATCGTCAATTCGCCTGCTATTAGCCTTTGCTGCTAAACTTGATTTGGAAATCGACCATCTAGACGTTGAGACAGCATTCCTGAATGGTGACCTAGAGGAAGAGATTTTCATGGAGCAGCCTGAAGGTTTTTCCAATGACAAATCTAAAGTTTGTCTACTCAAAAAGTCTCTTTACGGACTCAAACAAGCTCCACGTCAATGGAATAAAAAAGTTTGTGAAGCTATGGACAAACTTTGTTTCAAACGTTCTGAAAAAGAACACTGTATCTACTATAAACATGAAGATGCAATGTTGCTAATTATAGCAATATTCGTTGATGATTTTTTCATCTTCAGTAACGACAAGAAGTTTAAAGAAGATTTCAAGGATCAACTTAAGAAGGTCTTCGTAATCAAAGATTTAGGTCCTCTTAAAGACTGCTTGGGAATGAGAGTTACGAGGAAAGACGGCACTCTATCACTGGATCAAACAAAATATATTGAGCAAGTGATAGCTAAGTTTGGAATGACAGATGCTATCTCTGTATCCACTCCTATCGAGACTGGAACAAAATATGTCTTACCAGATCCCAAGGATGAAAAGCCAGAATTACCGTACCTGCAGCTCATTGGATCGTTAATGTACATTGCTATTGGTACTAGACCAGATATTGCTCACTCTGTATCAGCTCTGAGTCAATTCAATGCACATTACGGGGAGGTACACTGGAGAGCTGCCAAGCGTGTTCTCCGCTATCTGAAGGCCACGAAGGATAGAAAGCTAACATACAGCAACACTGGTGATGGAATTGGATACGCTGATGCCGATTACGCAAGTAATCTGGTAGACCGACGCTCCTATACGGGGTATGTGTTCCAGATGTGTGGTTCATCAGTGTCGTGGCAGTCACGAAAACAGAGAACGGTCGCCCAATCCACAACCGAGGCTGAATATATGGCCCTCGGCGAAGCCTGTAAGGAAGCCATCTACATCCGATCTCTCATCAGCGACATCTTTCAATCCTCATCACCAATAACCATAATGTGCGACAATCAAAGTGCCATCTCACTCACCAAAAATAACACGCATCATTCTCGCACCAAACATATCGACATTCGCCATCACTTTGTCCGCGAGTGCATCTCCACAAATCAAGTCGATGTCAAGTTCATCTCATCAACTCACCAAACGGCAGACATACTCACAAAACCATTGCCTAAATTGAGACACTACAAGTGCCTTACATCTTTAGGGCTAACTTAGGGCTTGGTTTGTTATTGAGTTTGTTTCTGTGTACAGTTACTTTTATGTTAATTTGTTGACATGTACAGGGTGGTTAATTTTGATATGTCCAGGGTGTTTGTGTTTGAGTAGTTTAGGTACTTTGAATGTTTCTTGTTCTTTACGTGTTATTTTATACAGAATGTTTAAATTGGGAATGTAGTACATACAGGGTGTTTTGATTACGGGGAGGTGTTGAAACCTACTTTGTAATAATCATAACACTGGCCTGTTAGAAAGATATTTTAAATATTATTTTGACTTTTCTATTCCTAATTGTTTTTACTTACTGTCTTGTCAATTGTGGTTAATACATGTCTGTGCATCTGGGTTTATCTGTTTTTATCTCATTAAACCTACCTTAATACTTCTGCGACTCTGTGTGGGCTTCTAGTTCCCACAGTGGCCATAATAGCAGTGTCATCTGCAAAGGTCGCTATGGTGCTGTTTTCCAGCTCTGGGATGTCACAAGTGTATAACAAGTACAAAATTGGGCCAAGCACACTTCCTTGAGGCACCCCAGCTTTTATGGTTTTTAGCTCGGAATATGCATCCTCTTGGCGTATTCTAAACATTCTTTTAGTTAAATACGACTCTAGGATGTGCATGTGGATTGAGTGATCCTCTCTTCAATCTTAACGAAAATCGAGGTGGATTTTGTAAAAAATTGTAGAAACATTATGACCAAGTTAAAAAATTTGTTAAACCCGAGATAAAAATGATATGGTCATTATAGAGGATCACTCACACCGCATGCTTTGAGAAAACGTCATATTGATATCTCAGAATACATTGCCTTTGTAATTCTTATTTCCACATTGAAAAATTGTAAAAAATTGTTAGAAACTATTAACAATTTGAGAATTCAGTTGCAAGTCCCGTTTCGAAGTTATTACGGTTAATTTGGATCACTCACACCGCATGCTTTTTCAAAACGTCATAATGTAAATCTCAGAATATAAAGCCTTTGCAGTATTTATTTCGTTATTGATAAATTGAGGAAAATTGTTAGAAGCTACTAACAATTTAAGAATTCAATTGCAAGTCCCGTTTTAAAGTTATTAACCTTTTTATTTTCGTCCAATATGCCGTCTGAGTGATCCATACTTCGACCTCTATCTACTTTTATATACATCGTAGGCAAACTGTGATTGTATCAAAAATTGTTAATTGTTTTCTTCTAAAACTTTGCATATCTTCTGCTTTTATAAGGGTCATACTTTAAGATATAGCATGGTTCGTTAATTCCTAAAGGAACTGACTGAGTAGGGTACATATGATTTTTTATTTTGCGAGACTGTAAAAGTAAGAATTGATGAGGGTAGTTGCTCCACAACAGAACTGCCCTCATGAATTGTTACTTTTAACGTTAAAATTTTAAATACCTAGAAAGCGCGGGGACAGTAGGTTACAATAAATCTGAACAATACGAAACTGATATTTAAATGACGCGCTAATGTAAAAAATCTCTTGACTTAAAAACTTAAAAATCCGAACACGTTCTTCGAGTACATTGTGTGAAAAAAAATATATGCATTACATAACAGTGCTAATGAATGCTATAAAGTCAATTTAAGCGCTGTCCTTGTGGAGCAGGACCGGCATTGAACCAAGCATTTTTATCATTGATTTAATTGTCCAAATTGTAATGTGCTTCCTTACACAGTGTGCGTTTAATGCATGTTTTAAATTTCGTCTCATTCAGATTCAGAATAGGTACTTTGAGAAATTTTATTATAGCGTCTCAAACAGTACCTACCCCATGCAAGATAACTGACGATGTCTACTTCAGCATATCTGAAGCCTGGCTGAACTTATTGGTCCCTATTTCTAGTACGAGTATTATAATTGTGTCTATGACATCTTTATTGCACTTTTTGAATTTGGAACATCTTAGTGTTCAGCGCCAAAGAAATCGAACGCAAATATTGTTTGAATAAAGACTGGTGTGGTACGAAGGCCCATAGTCGCACCGCCGCGACGGCTTATTAATAAAATAAGAAATCGAATTTGAAACACGGGAGCTACAGCCCACGTTTTTGCCAATTTTCACAGATTTCTAGAAATTCATGGTTTTGTTTTGAAAAATGAATTCTTCAAGTGACAGTGAAAGTATAGAATTAACTCCTGAAAGTATGTGAACAGACCTGCAAAATCGCGGGAGAAATATAATTATGAAAGCCTATGCTAATTTTATTGAATGGAGAAATGTAAGAGGCACCAAGATTTTTTCAGAATCTGCGTTTTTGGCCTACTTCCATTATATAGCCAAAACTAAACAACCTTTTACTCTTTGGAGTACCAACTCAATGCTAAAATCAACAGTCAGCTAATAACAACGTAAAACTGGACACATTTTCGTAATTAATAGCGTATCTGAAGAGGATGTCTGATGAATTTATACGTGTCGTTACTCATGTTTTATTAAATAATAATATTACAATATAGAGGCACCTTTTATTTTCTCATAGTGGTGAAAAGTAGAGTGTAGCACTCGGGTGTAAAATATATTTTTGGCTCGGGCGACGTACTTTGAATCCCTCGCTACGTTCAGGATTCTACTACATCCCTCACTACGTTCGTTTCTAACGTTAAAAAATAACAATTCATGAGGGCAGTTCTGTTGTGGAGCAACTACCCTCATCAATTCTTACTTTTACAGTCTCGCAAAATCAAAAATCATATGTACCCTACTCAGTCAGTTCTTTTAGGAATTAACGAACCATGCTATATCTTAAAGTATGACCCTTTTATAAGCAGAAGATATGCAAAGTTTTAGAAGAAAACAATTAACAATTTTGGATACAATCACAGTTTGCCTACGATGTATATAAAAGTAGATAGAGGTCGAAGTATGGATCACTCAGACGGCATATTGGACGAAAATAAAAAGGTTAATAACTTTAAAACGGGACTTGCAATTGAATTCTTAAATTGTTAGTAGCTTCTAACAATTTTCCTCAATTTATCAATAACGAAATAAATACTGCAAAGGCTTTATATTCTGAGATTTACATTATGACGTTTTGAAAAAGCATGCGGTGTGAGTGATCCAAATTAACCGTAATAACTTCGAAACGGGACTTGCAACTGAATTCTCAAATTGTTAATAGTTTCTAACAATTTTTCAATGTCGAAATAAGAATTACAAAGGCAATATATTCTGAGATATCAATATGACGTTTTCTCAAAGCATGCGGTGTGAGTGATCCTCTTTAATGACCATATCATTTTTATCTCGGGTTTAACAAATTTTTTAACTTGGTCATAATGTTTCTACAATTTTTTACAAAATCCACCTCGATTTTCGTTAAGATTGAAGAGAGGATCACTCAATCCACATGCACATGACTCTAGGATATCTACAAATTCTGGTAGCATGCGTCTGAGCTTAAATATGAGACCCTCATGCCAAACTTTGTCAAAAGCTTGCGCGACGTCTAAGAACACGGTAGCACAGACTTCTTTATTTTCTAGCGTTTTTTCAATAACATTAGTTATTCTATGTACCTGGTCTAACGTTGAGTGCTTTTCTCTGAAGCCAAACTGGTGATCTGGAACTAGGTTTTTATCTTCTATTACTGGTTTTATCCGTTTTAGTAACAGTTTTTCAAATAACTTTGATAGTACGGGTAACAGAGAAATGGGTCTGTATGATGATGCTTCGTGGGGAGGTTTCCCAGGCTTCGCAATCATAATGACTTCAGCAACCTTCCATGGCTCAGGTACATATTTTAAGATAAATGAAGCATTTATTAGTTTGGTCAGCTTTACTATGGCTTTGCGTGGGAGGCGTTTTAGAATTTCCCCTGTGATGAGGTCGTAACCGGGAGACTTTTTTGAGCTAATGTTGTTTTGAATTTCTCTCATTACTTCCTTAGGAGTCACAAGCTTGATTCTTTGGTTTTGTGATAAATTTTCACTCTCATGTATTTCTACAGAGCTTTCGTTGGGTTGAAAGGTTTCTTCTAAATGTTGAGCAAATCGGAACGCCTTTTGGTCATTGCTTATTGCCCATTTTCCGTTGCTATCTCTGATGGGCGGTATTTGTATAATCTGCCTTTTTAGATTTCTCGTCGCTTTCCAAAGTGAGTAATCCGTTGATTTGTCATTGGTAAGCTGAAGAAGGTTGGTATTCAGAGATTCATCCTCAAATTGTAGAATTTTTCTCTTTAGTCGTTTAGTTAGGTTATTTAGTGTTGTTTTATGACGCGGGAACCGTGTTTGCTGCCACAACTTCCTTTGTTTTCTTTTTTCTGATAGTAAATCCACAATTTCTTTAGGATAGATAAATCCCTTATATTTGCGTTTTAGCTGAGGTGTATTGCTCCACGCACATTGTTGAATATTAATAATGAATTTGTTTACTTCTGAGTCAAGCTGATCTTGCGTTTTTATCGGAGTTTTAAGGTCGATAATATTATCTAGATCAAGAGCAAAACTGTCCCAATCTGTGGACTTATTAACCAAGGTTAAGTGGCTTTCTTTTAATAGGATTTTTTGACTTAGCATTAGTATAATCGGAGAATGGTCAGAGTTCATAGTAAAACTTTCCTCCAAACTGATGTAATTGGTGGATATATTTTTGCAGATGAAAAAATCTATAAGATCCGGTATTTTCTGGTGGTCAGTGGGCCAGTATGTAGGTTTGCCTGTACTCATTACTTCACAATGTGTTTCTTTAACTGCACTTAAGAGCTGTCTTCCTTTAGTTGTAGTAAGTCTTGAACCCCAATGCGTATGCTTAGCATTAAAATCGCCGCCTAGGATAAATCGCTGGCCTAACAATTCAAAAAGATGTAAGTATCGCTCTTTTCTTATCATGTGCCTAGGGGGCGAGTATATGGCTGCAATGGACACTTGACAAAACTTAGTTTTAACAGATACTGCCACTGCTTGAATGTCTTCTTCTTCATATTTACACTGCACGTAGTGACTAATGTTTTCTTTAATTATAACCGCACTACCCCCCCTGGCAGAGTTGCTAGGGTGGAGGCAACGACCATACAGCCACTAGACGCCTAATAACAGGCGACAAATGTCTGTCAACACATTAGGGCTATAAATCTTATAGCCGTCGTCAGTCACAAAGTTCGCATTAGTTACGACCACACCTGTGAGCCGTAAACACTTCCGCACTACACCTTTGAAAATTCGAGAAAATAAACATAATATGGCCCCGTGTACAGTACGTTGGTGTGATAAAGAAAGCCGGACTTCAAGTTTCCTGAAAGACGGTATCACATTTCATCGGTAAGTTAATGGTTCCTTAATCTAAATAAAATTAATTTTCTGACATTTTTTTTCGGAGTTCATCTTATACTGGTCATACTTGTATGCAGTGCACATTCTTGGAGCGCGCGTTGATGTCTTTTATGATTGCATCTCTTTCTTTTGAGAGTATTTTTTTTGCCATCTCTTTTCCTCGATTTTAAGTAAAAATAATTAGTGATGCTCCAAATCGCATGACCACCCCTGTTATCGATAAAGCAAAAAAACCTAACTAAATAAGTAAAAAATATATTGTTAGTAATTAAAAATTACAACAGGATACAGCTAACAAATTGTGAAACTTTAACGATTAATTTTAGATACCCACACGATCCAGATTTAAAAAAAAAATGGGCAATTGAAACCAAGCGATTTTTGAATGTTCTTACATGATTCAATCATATTCAGAATAAAGAAGGTACTTAAATGCAAGTTATTTATGTAAAATGTAAATACATATTTTATTAAATACAATTAAAAAATATCGATACGTTCTTGTTTGATTTAAACCTGTCTCATCCCTATGAAATGCAATGACCTTGAAAGGGCCAATCAGAATGCAGTACCCCGTTCCCCCGCACCTCAGCGAGTTGACAGAATTTGTTTCGTGCGTTAGATCAAGTATTAGGCGTCTAGTGGCTGTATGGTCGTTGGGTGGAGGGAATTATATATCATGTATCCTCTAAATTTGATAAAAGATTGCTTTGTGAAATGCGTTTCGGAGATTAAACACACTCTCGTCTATATTTTCTGTATCTAGGACCGCCTGCAACTCATGCTGATGTTTGAGGAGTCCATTGGAGTTCCACGCCATTATTTTAAGTGTGTTATTCATTTTTGATTATTCAAGACAGCTGTTTTAGTGCTGGATTCTAGCTTCTCTAATCTCTTATCAAATGAGGTAATGCACTTCAAGATCTGGTTTATCTTATCCTCTAAGTTCAGAGGTTGAGATCCTTGTTTTGCAGCTTGTGCGTAAGTACCAATATTGGTTACTTGCATGGCTGGTTGTTTTGCAGTTGACTGGACACTTGCTTTCTGCGCCTGTTTACCAGGGTGTGTTAAAGGAGGAAACTGTTGGGTATTAGGCACCGTAGGTTTCTTTTTTAAAACTTTATTTTTCATAATTTGCATCTGTTTGGCTACTTCACACCCTCTATAATTGGCAGGGTGAGGTAGGCCGCAGTGGATACATTTTGGTTTCTCTTGCGGAGATTTGGTACAATTGGCTGTAAGATGCTTGCCAGTGCATTTCACACACCTTGGCTCTTTTTGACAATATTTATGTGTATGCCCATAAGCTTGGCATCTTTTGCATTGGGGAATGAGTGCTGGATTTTTGAGTGGATGTATTTCAATTTTACACCCTAATATGTACTTAATGCCGTAGATTTTGTTGACATCTTCATCGTTATAAAATGATAAAACGAACATGTTGAGTGGTTCTTTGGTCTTCCAGCTCAATTTACTATCTACCTTTTCTATTTTTAGGCCTTGGGTTGTTAAATCTTCCTTAATTCGATCTGGTTGGCAAGAAGAGTGTAGTTTCTTTACCACAACTCTAATTGGTCTAGCCTGCTTGTTTTCGTATGAATGCCAGTGGTAGTCTTTTTCAGACAAGAACCTGGCAATTACTCTATACGAGTCTTCTGATTTGGCGTTAACCTTCACACAATCCCCATTCATCATTTTTGCTGTAAATGATTCCGCTGGTTGGCTTTCAATTAACGAATCGTAGAACGTTTGATAGTTCTTGGTTCTATTATGATTGGCGGTGGTAAGGGCACTTTTTTGACCGAAGTCACTTTCTCATTTTTTTGATGATTGTCTTGTTGGGCGCTTCCGGGTTGTTGTTTTGGAGAGAGGGAGGTGTTAAGCTTCCTTTTCTTCCTGCTCTTGGCCCTAATCCACTCAGTCTCTTTAGCAAGGTCATCCTCGTCTGTACAGTATTCCACGTCGTTTTTTGTAGTCTGAGCAGGTTCTGTAGTCCCTTTTGCTTCTTTAATGCAGTTCAATTCTCCTTGAAGTGTCTGAACTTGTTCCTGCAGGGCATCAATTTGTACATTCAATTTACGTACCATGACTTGCAGGTTTTCTCTGTTTTCTCTTGGAGATAACAGTCATATAACTGCCTTTCTAGGTCAGTTTTAATAGTAATAGACTTTTTTGTAGCCATTATTAAGTTGTAAGGCGAGTTTAACACCTATACAATAAGTTATTGTAAACACTTCATGATTTCCGCACTTGTAACTAGGTCATGACACTGACCCCGATATATTGACGTAGGTACGCCGCGACGCGACGTTGTTGTGATCCGTCAGCAGAAAACTCTCGCGAAAGAGCTCGCGCGCGCGATCGTACGTCCGTGCACTATACTAGGTAGACAACAACTCCCTAAAAAATCTGATCGACGCAAACCGTAAATGAACCGTAATAGACCTCTCTATTATGGTTCATTAGCACCTAGCTTCTTCTTAATTGTGAACATGGCCGATTTTTCTCATGTTTTAGTATCTTTTAAGCACTCTAAACACATAAAATTATTAACATGGTCAGGTCAACTGTCTCTCCCACAAGAATCTGTGTCAACTCTCCGCCGGTTCTACGAGGAGAGCCGAGAGAGGCACAGAAACAAGGTCAACCTTAGCATGGACCTCGATTCTTCGGAGAACTGCTCCTATGATGCTGCAGGTAAATCCATCATACCTAAGTCGCTCAAGTGGCCACGTTTGCACACACGTAAACATCTACATAGCATCTTAGAAAAAAGTTCAATATTATTAACAACTTCAGATGATTATTGTTGTGTATTGCGCGTACCCCGCTCCCCGCGCGTCCCGCTCACCGCGCCGCGCCATGCGTGAGCGAGTCTTACAATAAAGCAGTGCGTTACTAACTACCGATCGTTTCACTTGTCCCAAATATCATCGACCCATCTGCATACTTATCAGTGGCGACGAAGAACCCTATTATTACTCCATTTCAAAATGTCTGGTGCACTATTTGGTATCTTACACAGTTTCGACCACAATTCACAGACGTGGGAAACTTATAAAGGTCGCATTGCCCAATATTTTGCGGCAAATGATATAAACGGGAAGTCCGATCCGGCTGGCGGAAAGAGGAAGGCAATCCTCCTCAGCGCACTCACCGAGGGTACCTACAAATTGGTAGTCGACCTAGTACTGCCTAAGGACGTCGCAGATGTGCCCTATGAAGACATTCTGAAGAAACTAGACAATCACTTCACCCCCAAGAGCGTTGGGTTTGGCGAGCGGCATAAGTTTTATGCGGCCGCTCAGCGAGCAGGGGAAACACACTCCCAATGGGCGGCGAGACTACGTGGCCTTACAGCGAGGTGCAACTTCCTAAACGTGGAAGAGGCGCTCCGTGACAAATTCATCATGGGGTTGCAGCCTGGACCAGAAAAGGAGAAGTTATACACAAAGGACCTCACCGACCTCACGTTGGTCAAGGTCGTGGAGATGGCGGAGAACCTGAGCTGCGCGCGCGCGGCCGCCATGGCCAGCGCCGCCACGCCGGCACAGACGACCACGCCGGACCACGTGCTTTACAAAATAACCAACGAGGAGAAAAGTGTAGTGAAAGTGAAGTGCAGTGTATGTGGTTATGCGAATCACAAATCGGCCGAATGTAGATTCGCAAACTACGTATGTAAAAAGTGTCACGTAAAAGGCCACTTGCGTAAAATGTGCCCTAAAGTAAATTACGTACAGGTGGATGGCGGTGACAAGGGTGAGGATGACGATGACGGTAGGGTTTATTATATCCGTTCAATCAGGGGAGAAGCCATGGTAGAAACTATTTTTATTAATAATGTTC
Source organism: Diarsia mendica (assembly GCA_949316265.1). NCBI lineage: Eukaryota > Metazoa > Arthropoda > Insecta > Lepidoptera > Noctuidae > Diarsia > Diarsia mendica. Next base: position 3,452,199 of record OX438917.1, read on the forward strand.
CATTTAAATTCGAAGTCGATAGCGGATCAGCGGTAACAGTCGTTTCAGAAAACTTTTACAAAAGTAATTTTAAAGGTGTGCCATTATCAGATACTGGTAAACAACTGAGGACGTACAATGGGGGCAAAATAGTATGTATAGGTACAATGCAGTTACCGATATGCTACGCGGACCAAACGCACATGGTTGTCATTTACGTAGTTCGCGATGGAGGCCCCCCGCTTCTTGGCAGGGATTTTATTTCATTATTTAGCTTACATTTAATGCCGGTTATTAATTGTATTGATGCAGATGTATCCATCAAAGATTTACAATTCCAATATCCAAAGTTATTTTCAGACGAATTAGGAATCTTTAACAAATACAAGATAAAATTATCGTTACAAGAAGGTGCAAAACCGGTTTTTTGTAAAGCACGCCCAGTAGCATTTGCGTTACGCGATAAGGTCGACAAAGAAATCGAAAGATTGGTCGGTTTAGGTATTCTCGAACCTATTGAATACTCAGAATACGCTTCACCGATAGTACCAGTTTTAAAGCGGAATGGGACAGTGAGGTTATGTGCAGATTACTCCATAAGTATAAATAGACAGTTACTAGTAGAACAATATCCGCTACCCACAACTAGCGAATTATTTTCAAAAATTCACGGTGGTCAGCAATTTAGCAAGCTCGACTTATCAATGGCATACAACCAATTTGTTTTAGATAACGAGTCAAAAAACTTAACGTGCATAAATACAAACCGTGGCCTATATAGGTTCACGCGTTTAGTGTTCGGGTTAGCCAGCGCGCCGTCCATTTTTCAGCGCGCGATTGAGGGTTTGCTATCCGGTTTAGATGGAGTGTTATGCCTGCTTGATGATATTTTAGTAACGGGAAAGGATAGACAGGAACATTTAAAAAAGTTGAACTCGGTTTTAAAGCGCTTAGAGGACGCAGGGTTAACATTACAAAAAGAAAAATGTAGTTTTTTCCAAGACGAAATCAGTTACTTAGGTTATATTATTACTAAAGATGGAATAAAAAAATCGCCGGAAAAAATAAAGGCAATGTTAGAAGCACCAGTTCCCTCAAATATTAATCAGTTGCAGTCGTTCCTGGGACTCATTAACTTTTACAGGAATTTCGTACCAAATGCGTCCACAGTTCTCAATCCTTTATACAGCTTATTAACTAAAGGCTCTAAATGGGTCTGGACTGAGGACCACGATAAGGCATTTAGAACAATAAAAAACTTAATGACATCGGAACAAGTTCTTGCACATTTTGATCCGAACGCCCGAATAATCCTAACGGTAGACGCTTCTCCAAGTGGGTTGGGAGCAGTCCTCTCACAGGTAGGTACGGACGGTATCGAAAAACCCATTTCATTTGTGTCGCGTACCTTAAACTCAGCGGAAAAGCGTTACGCACAAATTCAAAAAGAAGCAACTGCCATTATTTACGGGGTGCGACGATTCCATCAATATTTGTATGGCAGAGCCGAACCATTTATTTTACGAACGGATCACAAGCCCTTATTAAGTATTTTTGGGCCAGATAAGGGAATACCGGAGATGTCAGCAAACAGACTCCAACGTTACGCGTTGTTCCTAAGTAGTTACAATTATAAAATAGAATATGTGCGCAGCACTGATAACAGTGCGGACTACTTATCCCGCGCGAGTCTACCGCGCGTGATGCATGCGTGTGCGTGCACCGAGCAATGTAAATGCTGCGATTGCGAAGTGGCATACGATCGGGCGACTTATGTATGTTTCGTCATAGATGGAAGCTTGCCCGTGACGTTAGACAAATTGCGCGACGAAACAAAGATTGACGTAATCTTAAGGCAAGTGATAGACTTTATTTCGAACGGTTGGCCGCCGAAGATAGACGACATAAGGTTAAAACCGTACCACATGTGTAGAACACAGTTATCTCTTGAGAATGGTTGCGTAATGAGAGGTCACAAGGTGGTAATACCCACAAGTTTATACAAAATAATTCTTAAAGAATTACATTCTTCGCATTTAGGTATTGTTACGAGCTGGGTATGGGATAAATAAAATCACTACCAAATAAACACACGAATAAACTTTATTACTCGCAAAACAATTATAAACAATCACTTCAACAGTACTGAACACTTTGTCGCACTAGATAACTCTTCGAACCTGTCGTTGTCTCGCTTAAAAGTGAACTGACTCACTTCGTCCTCAATCGGTCCTTTTATACCCAAGCAAACAAAAGACATTCGAGATAATTCTCTATTATTCAAGAAAGCATCCACAAAAAAACATTAACAAAAAATAAATTTAAAGATAAAAGAACCGACAAGGAAGAAGTTACTTTACGTCGTCGGCATACGGTCGAAATTACAATGACAACTGCCGGCGACTCCCGGCGCCTGACCTTGAATCCAATGTAAGTTCTATACCTACTACGGAAATAGGTACCTAAAAAAATGACCTCGTATTTTCTAGGTACTACACAGTTATTAGCGCGGTTTCTCGAAGATTCTAGATGACCGTCGTCGTAACACTGCCCCCTCCTTAGACATGCTCGTCCCGAGCATCATTAGTCCCGTAATATCGCGCCAGTCGGTCCACATGCACAACCTTAGGCGCACCTCGCGGACCCTTCTGTATTCGGTAGGTGACATCGTTGATCCTGGTCACAACTCTGTATGGTCCATCCCATTTTGCTTGCAATTTCGGGGACTTTCCCTTGCTCCGCACTGGGTTATGCAACCACACCAGTGAATTTTCGTCGAAACCACGACTGTTTGCCTTCCGGTCATAACGAGTCTTCATCTTCTCAGACATCTGTTACCCGGATTGCCTGATATGCTCATACACATCATTTAACTTGTTACGCAGGTCATTCGCGTAATCCGTTACACTGCGTGGGACATCAGGGGGAGTTCCAGTAATTAAATCTGCAGGCAACCGTAATTCCCTTCCAAAGTTCGCGAAGGCTGGAGTTACAGTCGTACTTTCGTGAACTGCACTCCGATAGGACAGAAGAAACGGCTGTATGTGCTTGTCCCAATCCCTTTGCCTGCTTTCCACGACTTTAGCCAGATATCTCTCCAACGTCTGGTTGAATCGTTCCACCATTCCATCAGACTGTGGGTGGTAAGAGGTGGTTCTGGTTTTGTGGGTACCCATCAATCGACAAGTCTCCTGAAAAACTTGCGATTCAAAATTCCTCCCTTGATCGCTGTGAATTTCTAAGGGTACTCCAAAACGACAGAAGACTTCCTGAACCAATTTATCTGCGACTGTTGTAGCTTCTTGGTTAGGAATGGCGAAGACTTCTGGCCACTTTGTGAAATAGTCCATGACAACCATGAAGTACTTGTTTCCGCTGTCACTTTCCGGAAATGGTCCCGCAACGTCCAGTGCTATCCGCTCCCAGGGAGCTCCAACGTTGTACACTTTCAATGCACCTCTGCTTCGTGTGTGGGGTCCCTTCACAGCCGCACAGCTGGTACATTTGCGACACCAGTCTTCCACATCATCACGACAGTGGATCCAGTAAAAGCGCTCTCTGATTTTCAGTAGAGTCCTTTTTACCCCCATATGTCCTCCTGAGCATCCATCATGGTAGAGCCGTAAAACATCCGGTACCTTAGCTTTAGGGACAACCATTTGTAGATGACAGTTGTCCCCTCGAGCGTTTTCCCATTTACGGCACAAGACTCCATCCTGGATCTCCAAACTGTTCCATTGTGCCCAATAACTCTTCGTGATGGAACTCATCGCAGCCACATCACTCCACTTGGGCTTCGGAGCACCAGCTTTAATCCAGTCGAAGATTGGCTTGATGTCCGAGTCATTTTGTTGAGCCTGTTGTAGAGTCTCCTTCCATTCATCGCTGAGATCCGTTCTAAGCATCCTCACGGGCACTACTTCCTTAGTCTCTTGCCTTGCACAGTGCTTGCAGTCTTCAGGACAAGGTCTTCTTGACAAGGCATCTGCGTTACCGTGAGTTTTCCCACTGCGATGTTCAGTTACGAAGTCAAACTCTTGCAGTAGTTCAATCCATCTCGCCACTTGTCCCTCTGGATTCTTGAACTGTAATAGCCACTTCAATGCAGCATGGTCAGTTCGTAGCTGGAATTTCCGTCCCAACAAATACTTACTGAAGTGCTGCAATGTCTTCACTACGGCGAGCAGCTCTCGTCTCGTTACGCAGTAATTCCTTTCCGGTTTAGATAAAGACTTGCTGAAGTAAGCTATAACAACCTCCTGATCTCCTTTCCGTTGAGATAACACGCCCCCAATCCCAGTATTACTTGCGTCTGTGTCGACTATAAAGTCATTTTCAGTGTCAGGATATCCCAAAATAGGAGTATTGCACAGACGTCCCTTTAATTCTTGAAATGCGGCGTCGCAGTTCTCGTCCCAACAGAATTGTCGTTTTTCCTCAGTGAGTCTGTGTAGAGGTTTCGCAATATCGGCAAAATTCTTCACAAACCGGCGATAGTAGGAGCACAAACCCAAAAATGCTCTGACCTGTGTCTTGTCTTTCGGAACTGGCCAATCTTTGACGGCGACTACTTTCTCTGGGTCTGTTTGAACACCTTCCCCCGAAACTATGTGTCCTAAAAAGTTCACTTGTTTTCTGAAAAACGAGCACTTTTTCGGACTCAACTTCAGGTTTGCTGTTTGGATCTTCGACAGCACTCGGTTGAGGTTTCTAAGGTGATCTTCAAACGTACGGCCCACAATGATTATGTCGTCTAGATAGACAAGACATGCGTCCCCAATCAACCCGGCAAGTACTTGCTCCATCAGCCTTTCAAACGTTGCAGGAGCATTACATAAACCGAAAGGCATAACTTTAAACTGCCACAATCCTTTTCCTGTTGAGAATGCAGTCTTCTCCTTATCCCTGGGGTCTATTTCTACCTGCCAGTAACCACTTTTCAGGTCTAGTGTGGTAAACCACTTCATTCCCGCCAGCGTATCCAGTGTGTCATCGATCCTAGGCAGTGGATAGCTGTCCTTTTTCGTGACGTCGTTCAGTCGTCGATAGTCCACACAGAAGCGCATACTGCCGTCCTTTTTCTTTACCAGGACCACAGGAGAACACCATGGACTGGATGAAGGCTCTATGACACCATCCTTCACCATACCCTCAATCATGGTTTCCACTTCTTTTTCCCGTGCAACTGGCAGTCTCCTTGGTCGCTGACGGATAGGTAACTCGTTGCCTGTATTAATTCTGTGCTGAACCAGTCCAGTTCTTCCTATGTCAGCATCACCCGTAGAGAAAATACCGGCGTACTGAAGTAACATCTTCTTAGCCTTGTCCATTTCTCCTTCACTTAAATGACAGTTTTCAAGAAGCGTTGACACGTCGAATTTGGCACTACTAATTTTGCTTCCGGTAGGTAGATCTTGCAATTGACGCATCCAAGCTACTTCCTCACAAGTGCCGATCAAGGTGCCCTTCTTGATTACTTGCTCCTTGTTACTTGGATTCAGGATTCGTACAGCTGAGATGTTGTTGGCCTTTACCAGAGTTCGTGCCATCTTCCATGAAAACTCATTGTCCACCCTTTCTATCAGAACACTTCGATCTTTGTGTCCAGAGTTCTGTGGTAACTTAACTGGCACGATCGTTTCTGATCTGCTAGGAAGAACAATTTCCTTCAGGCAGTACACTTTCCCTGATGATGCACCTTCCATGAAGACTTCCTCTGAACCACATTTCAACACTCCTTGGTCAATGTCGATCTCACAACGATATTTCCGCATGAAGTCCAAGCCCAAGATGCAATCGTCGACTATGTCGGCCACGATGACATTGTGTCGGTAAATTCTATCACCCAATTTTAACTCCACCTCCTTCTTGCCTCGGACGGTTATGTGCTGACCGGTAGCTGTTAATAATTGAAGGTGGTCGCGGTTATTGAAGTAGCCCCCAAGAAACCGATTCTCCAGGTGAGAATTGACGACCGTGTGAGAAGCTCCAGTATCCAACGTCAGTTTGCATGGAGTTCCGTTGACTTCGCCTTTGATAGTCAGGCTGTTCCCGTCATGTACTTGTGAGATCGAGATCCTCGGGGCTCTTTCAAAACCAGCCAGCACCCGCCCCCCAGTCCTGGCATTTACTCGTTTCCCTGCTGTGGTTGGGCAGCCACTTCAGCCACCTTTCCTTGCTGAGGTTGGTCTTCTCTTGGTGAGCTGCGCTTAGGACAGCTTGATCGAAGATGACCCCTTTCTCCACAAGTGTAGCACCTAGGGCTGTATCCTTGCGGGCGGTCGCGTGCCGGTGACGCTACAACCTCCCTGACCCGGTGCGTACGGTGGTCCTGCCTCACTGCCTCTACTTCTAAGGCATGGGCCAAGGCATCTTTCAGCGTCTCATGATGCCCAAGTCTCACAGCGGCTCTAACCTCCAAGTCACGTATTCCATCGATGAACGCCTGTACCAGATTTCCATCAATAAGTGCAGGGGCGGACTGGTATGCTTTCCGAACCAGCTTTTCAACTTCCAGGGCCCACTGCTGTAAGTTCTCGGCACTACGTTGAACGCGATCCCTTAACTTGGCACGAAAAACATGCTCCAGGTGCGCGTCACCGTATCTGGACTCTAATGCCTCCAGCAGCTGTTCGTAGGTCACATCCTTGCCGAGGGCCTCAAGAATGTTAAGGGCCTGGTCTCGAAGACCCAAGGTGAGCGCGGTCATCGCTTGCGCTTTGGTCCACCCATTCACTTTCATAACGGCCTCGAATTGGATTTTATAGGCCGACCATGAAGATGTTCCGTCGAATGGAGGCACTTTAAACCCACGCACCGAAGGGGCAGCAATCACTGAAGCCACAGCCCCGTCTCCAACCTTAATTTCACTCAAGGCCTTCTTCACGTCGGCGATCTGAATTTCGGCCTTTGCGATACGGTTGTCGTGCTGCTGTACCTGCTCCTTCATCACGCTCAGCTCTTTGCCCACTGATGCGTGAAGATCCTTTATCAGGAGCATCTGTTCCTCTTGACGCCGGGCCTGTTCCTCTTGACGGCGCGCCTGCTCCTCCTTATCCCGTTGCAGCTGCTCCTGCAACTGGCGAGCCTGGTCCTCTTGACGTCGAGCCTGCTCCTCCTTATCCCGTTGCAGCTGCTCCTGCAACTGGCGAGCCTGGTCCTCTTGACGTCGAGCCTGCTCCTCTTGACGACGTGCCTGGTCTTGCAGCAGTGCCATTAAGGCAGACAAGTCAGGCGCCGCTGATGTAGTAGGCGCCGCTGGAGTAGCTTCAGATGGGCCAGCGACTGGCACTGACGTAGGCCGGGCACCGCCCGGTGTCTGTGTCGGGGAGTCCCCAAATCGCCTTTGGTCCATACCTTGCTGCCGCTGACTCCTCGTACGGATACTATCCGTGTCGTCCTTCGGTAGAATCGGCATTATTTATCCCCGCTTCTGACACCAAATTGTTACGAGCTGGGTATGGGATAAATAAAATCACTACCAAATAAACACACGAATAAACTTTATTACTCGCAAAACAATTATAAACAATCACTTCAACAGTACTGAACACTTTGTCGCACTAGATAACTCTTCGAACCTGTCGTTGTCTCGCTTAAAAGTGAACTGACTCACTTCGTCCTCAATCGGTCCTTTTATACCCAAGCAAACAAAAGACATTCGAGATAATTCTCTATTATTCAAGAAAGCATCCACAAAAAAACATTAACAAAAAATAAATTTAAAGATAAAAGAACCGACAAGGAAGAAGTTACTTTACGTCGTCGGCATACGGTCGAAATTACAATGACAACTGCCGGCGACTCCCGGCGCCTGACCTTGAATCCAATGTAAGTTCTATACCTACTACGGAAATAGGTACCTAAAAAAATGACCTCGTATTTTCTAGGTACTACACAGTTATTAGCGCGGTTTCTCGAAGATTCTAGATGACCGTCGTCGTAACAGTATAGTTAAAACAAAGGCCGAAGCTCGATCAAGATTTTGGTTCCCGGGAATCGATCAAGCTGTAGAAACGATGATAGCTTCATGCGATGTGTGTATTCAACTGCGCCCATCACCACCCCGAGCCCCGTTGGCCCATTGGGAGTTTCCGGCTAGCCCTTTCGACAGAATACACATAGACTTCCTTGGTCCAATTAAAGGTTGTGTTTATCTAATAGCGGTCGACGCGCATACTAAGTGGGTGGAAGTATTTAATATGAATACGGCTACCACTTCGACTGCAGTCATTGGGAAATTATGTGAATTTATGTCACGATTCGGAGTTCCGAGAGCAATAGTGAGTGATAATGGCACAGCTTTTTGTTCACGGGAATTTGAACAATTTTGCGCGACTAACGGAATTTTACACATGACGTCACCGGTGTATCACCCGCCGAGCAACGGCCAAGCCGAAAGTTTTGTAAAAGTAGTCAAGAAAGGAATAAAATCATGTCTTATGTCGAGTCACAGCGCGAAAGAATTATCGATAAAATTACTAAAACATCTCATGGATTATCGTAATTCGATTCACACGGCTACTGGCTTATCCCCGGCTCAATTAGTTTTTGGTCACAAGTTACGATCGCGTCTGGATCTGATTAATCCAAAGTCATCGGCACCCTCGTCACCGTCTGTATCCGATCACGTTAAAAATCAACAGTGCTCGCAAACTAAGCAACAAAGGAAAAATAAAACCAAACATTTAGAATTAAACGATGTTGTATTATATAAAAAGTTCATAAACAAAGTAAACTATACATGGTGTAAGGGCATCATAATGAAAAGAATAGGTAAAGTTTTGTATCTTGTAAAAGATCTCAATGGTGTAGAAAGTTGTAAAAGACACATAAATCAGCTGATGTCTTATAAAGGAACACATAACAATAATGAGCATAATGTACAGAATCCGATATTGAACTTACCTGGGTTGCCTCCGCTGCCGTCAGTATCGCCGCCGTCGTCTCCTTCGCCGCCGCCGTCGCCTCCTTCGCCGCCGCCGTCACCTTCTTCGCCTCCTTCGTCTTCGTCAGCGACAACAGGAACGGCTGTACCCGAGCCAGAGCTCGACTTACCGAACGTCATGCCTAATCGTGCAGATAGCGGGAGGAGAGAGGAATTGCAAGAGGGAAATACCTCTTCTACCGACTCCCATCAGGCTGATGAGTTCCAAGACGCAGAGACCGACACCCAGGAGTCACAAAAAGATGACCCAGTTATGGTTACACCAAAGAGATCGATACGAAAACGGCCCGAGATTTGTTATAAGAAATACTTTTAGTTTTGTTAATAAATAGGTTAGCATAGCATAAGTGTTAGTTTTAAGATTATTGTAATAGAGGGAGGAATGTTGTGTATTGCGCGTACCCCGCTCCCCGCGCGTCCCGCTCACCGCGCCGCGCCATGCGTGAGCGAGTCTTACAATAAAGCAGTGCGTTACTAACTACCGATCGTTTCACTTGTCCCAAATATCATCGACCCATCTGCATACTTATCAATTATAAACCTTAACACTTAAATATAACGTTTAATTATCATTGTAAAGTATATTTATTTAAGCCCTTTCATCGGAGAAAGATTAGAAGCAAAACATTTTAAATGTCGCTCCAAAGTAAAAAGTCATCAGTACAAAAATATTCATTCTAAAATGAAACTTATACTCTAAGCAATACGGTTAAAAGCATTTTGTGTACAATGTCGTGCTTATTCTATTGCGGAACTAGCGTTCCCTGTTCAAGAACATGATACAATAGTTGGTGCGTTGTAGCAAACATTGGCCAAACAATTATAATATTCGCTGATTTAATTATATTTACAGTTTAATTATGTTTAAATATTATGAAAAAGCACATAATGATATTAAATTACCGAAAAAAAGATATTTCTTCCAAAACCTTGGTGTTACGGTGGTTATTTACGCAGTTTTTCAACGCATACTGCGGTATTTTGACGTCTTAATGTTGGCTATGATTGGACCATACTGATTTGAAATAAGACCACAAATACGTTTGTGGTCTTATATTTCGGGCCGTTTTTGAAGCGCTTATCGGGAATCTAGTACATTATTGATCGAAGATAAATGCCAATGATTTTATGGCATTTAGGATTATTGCACCCAATAATTCACTCAAATACCTATATGAATGGAGGAGCTCGTGGCTTAATAAGAACTGCCACTCGGGTCGATCTTTAGGTAAAGCTGTGCTTGCTTAGGTCGGTCTGTGGATGGGTGACCGCCCGACATACCGAGTTTCCTCCGTGCCTCGGAAAGCACGTTAAGCTGTTGGTCCCAGCTGATCTTTGGCAGTCGTTACAGGTAGTCAGTGACCTGAAATTCTGACATCCAGTCTTACCAAAGGGTATTGCATTACCTAGTATTAATTGGGTTGTGGGGGTCAGATAGGCAGTCGCTCCATGTAAAATACTGGTATTCAGCTGCATCCGGTTAGACTGGAAGCCGACCCCAATATAGTTGGGAAAAGGCTAGGCAGATGATAATGACCTATATGAATGAAATTAATCTTAAAGCTAATAGATATTGTATGCAAGACGAGTGTTTGCGATTCTAAAATCGACAAACTGTTGTGTCATGCTCTGCAGCAGAACCACTTTGCCTATAATACTTTAAACTTATAGGATAAAATGTAGATAATGTCTATATTATTGTAGGTTAATTTAAAAAAAAATGTATATTGTCAGTTTCTTGGAAAACATCAATTCAAAGTGGCCCTGCTGAAGAGCATACTCCCCAGCAGAACCACTTTAAAATAATAGGTATTTCACGCTGATTATGCACAGGTCTTAGTAGAAACATAATGCATATTTATTGTATATCAAGATAAAATCGTCAATTTTAGAAAAATATTTACAGAATAGTAGTTAAATGTAGATGAATTACAAGAATGCGCCTGCTATAATAAAAAATACAGGATACAATGTAGATAATGTCTATATTTGTGTAGCTTAATATCAAAATTTGTATATTGTTAGTTTTTTGGGAAACATCAATTCAAAGTGGCCCTGCTGAAGAGCATACTCCCCAGCAGAACCACTTTAAAATAACGGTTATTTCACGCTGATTATGCACAGGTCTTATTATAAACAAATGTATATTTATTGTATATTAAGATAACATCTACAATTTTAGATAAATACTTACTTATTGATTTTTAGTAACATATAAATGTTTAATCGGAATGCGCCTGCCATGAATTTCTTAGCAAATAACATGATTAATAGATTCATACATATTAATATTTCTTTACGACAAATAAATAAATAAATGGTAGGTATATCAAGGAAATGAATTCATAAGGTATAAAGATTAAGAAAAAACAGACAAAAATGTAAATAGAATTTGTTTTATTTTTTAAGTAAGTACATATAAAATCATCATCTGCCTAGCCTTTTCCCAACTATGTTGAGTTGTGGTCGGCTTTCAGTTTTACCGGATACAGCTGAGTAGCAGTATTTTACATGGAGCGACTGCCTATCAGACCTCCACAACCCAGTTCATACTGGGTAATACGATACCCTTTGGTAAGACTGGATGTCAGAATTTCAGGTCACTGACTACCTGTAACGACTGCCAAAGATCTATATATATGAGATCTATATTTCTCGACATCAGAAGCAGAAGGTCGGATGTACAAAACTCTCTATGCATTTGTACATCCGACCTTATGCTTCTGATGTCAAGATTTATGTACTTACTTAAAAATAAAACAAATTCTATTTACATTTTTGTCTGTTTTTTCTTAATCTTTATACCTTACTAGCTTTTGCCAGCGGCTTCGCCCGCGTGAAAATGTCGATTTTCCATACAAACTTTCATCCCCTATTTAAATCCCTTAGGGGTTGAAATTCGAAAAATCCTTTCTTATTCCTTGTTTACACTATAAAGGGAACCTCTGTGCAAAATTTCAGCTTTCTAGGTCCAAGAGTTTGGGCTGGACGTTGATGAGTCAGTCAGTCAGTCAGTCAGGACTTCTCTTTTTATTTATATATAAGATAGATGAATTCATTTCCTTGAAATACCTACCATTTATTTATTTATTTGTCGTAAAGAAATATTATTATGTATGAATCTATTAATCATGTTATTTGCTAAGAAATTCATGGCAGGCGCATTCCGATAAACCATTTATATGTTACTAAAAATCAATAAGTAAGTATTTATCTAAAATTGTAGATGTTATCTTAATATACAATAAATATACATTTGTTTATAATAAGACCTGTGCATAATCAGCGTGAAATAACCGTTATTTTAAAGTGGTTCTGCTGGGGAGTATGCTCTTCAGCAGGACCACTTTGAATTGATGTTTCCCAAGAAACTAACAATATACAAATTTTGATATTAAGCTACACAAATATAGACATTATCTACATTGTATCCTGTATTTTTTATTATAGCAGGCGCATTCTTGTAATTCATCTACATTTAACTACTATTCTGTAAATATTTTTCTAAAATTGACGATGTTATCTTGATATACAATAAATATGCATTATGTTTCTACTAAGACCTGTGCATAATCAGCGTGAAATACCTATTATTTTAAAGTGGTTCTGCTGGGGAGTATGCTCTTCAGCAGGGCCACTTTGAATTGATGTTTTCCAAGAAACTGACAATATACATTTTTTTTAAATTAACCTACAATAATATAGACATTATCTACATTTTATCCTATAAGTTTAAAGTATTATAGGCAAAGTGGTTCTGCTGCAGAGCATGACACAAACTGTTGAAACCAAATGCCTTTAATTCTTAGCATCGCTTAATCTCATACTGCCCTTGGCGCCAAAGATTAACTCCAGTGAACTGAGGCTGAGGCTACATTAGGCCGCGACGCGACCTGCGACACATGAGCGATTAAAACAAGTAAATGAATGCTCACGTATATGGCTACACCGTACATCAATTCAATTCAGTTCAAAAATTTCGCTCTTCCAGTCGCATCGCAAATCGCTGCCTACTGTAGCCTCCGGGACCGGGAGCGAACTTCGCGAAGTATCCTTAACAATCCTATAGTAGAAGGTAAAGGACTGGTAATAAACCAGTTGTTAAGATTGATTGTCATTGACATTTTCGTCGACGTTTACAAGTGCCCATGTAGGCCTATGTAAAATAAAAAAGATTTTGATTGAATATTTTCAGAAAATCCGAACCCAACATTCATTGATGAGCTCAAAATCTACTTGAAGAAATTCAAATTGGAGAAGAATAGAAAATTGGTGTTGGATAGGTAAGCATAAGACCAGAAGTACTTATTTTTACTATTTGCCTATTGCCATCAGGCGGGCACAAATCCGGATTCCGTGGCTGCTACTGACAAAATTCCTGTTGGAAAACCCCAATAACACTTGTCCCAACCTGGGAATCGATGCCAGAACCAGCAGTCAGACTTGTCACCACTAGAGGCAGTCAGTTAAGGATATCACGTGACTAGTTTAATAAACTTTCACGAGAGTCCGGTGTCTAACTTCTGGAGATGCGTCCGCAATCCGACCGAATTTGGGTAGGTACTTGAAATTTTTTTTTTACTAGTCATCTGGAAACTAAATATAAAGATAGGCATAAGTAAAATAAACTAGTGTAATATCTTAAAAATGGCTTAGTTTAAATTAAAATTTATTATTATTTTTATTTTAGTTTAAATTACTTACTAGACAAAGACAGCGCTATGAAGATGTGACGTCATAACTCATACCACCATAATTATGTAGTACAACTGACCGTTTCGCGCGACAAGGACAGAAAATGCCCCCACTAAAAACTTCTAGAGCGTGTAGCTATTCCATTTTTTGATCGTTTTTATAACATTTTTATAAATCGTATTATTTCTATTATCTCTTTGAAATCGTAAATTTTTAAGGCGCTGACAAGAGCCAAATAGGCTTGTATTGAACAATTTTTTAGCCAAATCTATACAGTTTGACACGGCGGAAAAAATATATGTTAATCTTGAACATATTTCTGATAATTTCGTTGTATTCAAAACGCGTTTTTGAAAAGTTTTCTCGATACAAAAAAATGGTAAACTAATCTCGGGCGTCGTCGCCGAGGGAGGCCTAGAAAACGCTGGCGTGACGACCTAGAGGCTTTTGCACAAGATTGGCCGGAGAAAGCCGCACGGAGAGAAGAGTGGAAGACTATGGGGGAGGCCTTTGCCCAGCAGTGGGACAATATAGGCTAACAAAAAAAAAAAAAAAAAAAAAAACCTCTTATAATGATCTTCCAACAAAAATATCTGTATTATTGATCAACGTACGTTGGTAAAATTTATAACAATAACGTATCATATTTAAATACAAAATTTCGTTGTTTTTAATTTTTGATTATGTAATAAATTATTTATAAGTAATTAATAATTATATGGTATAAAAGAAGTTCGAGCGTTGCGTCATCGCGCTCTCTTTCTTACGTATGCAATCCGACAGTGAGCGCTTAGGCGCGGTGCTAGACGGACGTATGTCACTTTGCGCCCCACTGACAGCTATCCGTTCATCTATAAATTATTATTGACCGCGTCACAATGTTAGTCCCGGATCCACGGTACATTTTTTCACTTGATTACTATCAAGCTAATTTTCCGTGAGCAGCTGCATTTTGATGAGACGCCAACATTACCCTATACGAAAACTCTCGATTGTGGTAGGTAATAGGGGCAGCAGGGATAAAATATATATTGATTATAAATATATTTATTTGATGATTTTCAAAAATCTATTACTAACAATTTTTTTTTTTGTTAAATCTGATGATCATTATCTAAATCTAAATCCAACATGTATTGATAACGAGCTCATCAAAAATTATTACAAACCAGCTGTTTTTTAGGGGTCCGTAGCCGAATGGCAAAAAACGGAACCCTTATAGATTCGTCATGTCTGTTTGTCCGTCTGTCCACCCGTATGTCACAGCCACTTCATTCGGAAACTATTGAGACTACACAGTTGAAACTCGGTAGGTAGATGTATTCTGTGAACTGCTTTACGATTTTTATACAAAAATAAAAAAAAAGGATTTATGGGGTCATAAATGGAACTGAAACTATTTTTTTTTCAACAAACCTATACCTACGCGTGGGGTGTCTATAGACATAGACAGGTCTTTAAAAATGACATTGAGGTTCCACAAACAATTTTTTCTCAAAGCCAATCGTTTGAAAGACAGACACTTCAAAATTGGTAAAATGGCGACCGGCCTCGCGGTCGCTTGCCTTCGGTATTGCCAACAATGACCAGCTTTTCAAGGCTGCTATCTCCTCTTTGCATTATGTGGCCGAAATAAGACAAAATACGCTGTAGGCAAACTGTTGACAATCGAGTCTTGATATCGAGTTGGTAAAGGATAGACACATTTCTGCGTTTGGCCGTCCATGAAATTCGGAGAATCCGCCTAAAACACCACATTTCGAATGCATCTATCCTCTGTCTTACTCTTGTTTGGATTGTTGTGAGAGCGTTGTGAGGAAAATCAGGAAAACTAGTGGTCTGACCAAACGGGCCTTCGTTTTAAAACTTACACCACGTTTTTCCCAGATGATCTGGGGGCGTAATATAGCATCTTTAGCCATAGCTATCCGCCGTTTTATTTCTGGGACGCAGCTACCTTCATTACTTATATTGGAGCCCAGTTAATCGAAGCTGTCCACAGTATATATGCCTTAGATGTTATAGGCGCCCGATAGCTTTCCCGCACGATCTACCACCATAAGCTTGGTTTTCTGCCTATTTATTGCAAACCTTACTTTGCCACTTTCTACTTCCAATCTGTGCAGTATCTCTTTCATGTTGCTAAAAGTTGTAGCAAGGAGAACGGTGTCGTCAGTGTACCTCAGATTGGAAATCCACTTTCCACCAACAGTAAACCCCTTGTCCCAGCCCTCAAGAGTCTTGAATGATATTACTCTTCATACACATTGAAGAGCAGAGGTGAGAGAATGCATCCCTGCCTAACGCATTTGAGCAGTCGGTGTCGATTTTGACGAAAGAGCGGTTGTTGATGTAGAGGCATCGGACTAGGTCAATAAGATGTTGAGGCGTTCCCTTGCCTTTAAGAACCCCCCACAGCTTGCCCCACTCCACGCAATCAAATGCTTTGGTATAATGTATGAAACATATCAATATAGGGCTGTTAAATTCCCGGCTTTTCTCTATAATTTGGCGAACGTTCAGGATTTGTTCCCGCGTGCCTTTGCCTTTAACAAAACCTGCTTGCTCTTCTGGAATTTGTGGCTCCAGAAAGTGTATTAGCCTGTTGTTTATGATGTACAGGAGTATTGATGGTGCGTGGAGTAAGTGCCAAACACTTATTATAATTTTCGGAATTTTGTAGGTAACTTGTAAAGAGTGGGTTTAATAGAAAATATCCAATCCCCAAAACCCAGTTAGTAATCATTTTTAATGACTTCGTTCTCGATAATTCGATACATATTGGAAGGAAGGAAGGGGACTCTTTGATCAAACCATACCTACATTTTGTAGGACAAATATTTTTTCAAATAATTTAGATAATTATCATCAGATTTATCAAAAAAAACCCAGCTGATGATTCTCAAAAGTGTTTGTACTAACACTTTTATTATCATCAGATTTATCAAAAAAAACCCAGCTGATGATTCTCAAAAGTGTTTGTACTAACACTTTTGAGAATCATCAAACCAACATATTTTATCCCTGCTACCCCTATTACTTACCACAATCGAGAATTCGAGAGTTTTCGTGCAGGAAATTCTTAGGCGTCTCGCCGTCTCATCAAAATTAGCTTGATAGTAATCAAGTGCAAAAATGGACCGCGGATCCTGGACTATTTGTTTCTTACTTGGTAGTATGGCGCTAGGGTATCGGAAAAATTGTGGGCGTGACCAAAAATACTGAAACATCAGAAGTCAATAGCTATTGTCATTGTTGAATAAAATAAGGTTCAATTTACTCATTTCAACAGTCATCGTCTTAACAGTAGTCAAATAGCCAATTATCGAATTACCAATACATGTCTTCTTACAGTGGTGAAAAAATCTGGATATTCGAAACCCTCCAAGCGTCGATCGACAGACTCCACGCGAGCTGGCAACGCGAGGACATCACATGCTCACTAGTGTGTCCGTCTGTCTGTCTGTCACGCAACCTGCTGCGGCTCATACACGTGGTGGAGAAGAAGGAACAGTTAGAAGGAGTGGTGAAGGCGCTGGAGGGAAGTCAGAGGAAGAATGTTGCTAAAGTCCTAATAGACTGCCTCAACAAAGAGCTCTATGAAAGGGAAATAAATAATTCTCTAAAATTAATAATAAAGTGGCTCACCGAAAATAACCTTATCATAAACCTAAATAAAACTAATATAATGCATTTCTATCAAAAAATCCTTCCCTTAAACCTACAAATTAATTATATGGGACAAACGATTGATAGAGTTAATGTGGCTAAATTTTTGGGTATTTTGATAGACAGTCAATTAACTTGGAAACCGCAGGCTGAAGAAGTTTGCAAAAGATTAAGCACGTCCGCGTATGCTCTCTTCAATCTGTCCAAGAAAGTTAACGTGGATACTTTAATGGTTGCATATCATGGTTTGGTGGTCTCTATTCTAAGATTTGGTGTAGTATTCTGGGGTAATTGTTCCGAAAGGGAGTCTATATTTAAAGCCCAAAAACGTTGTTTATGGTCTATTTTCAATCTCAAGGTTACAGATAGTTGCATTCCTTTTTTCAAGAAACATAAAATATTAACTTTTCCTAGCATATACATTCTCGAAATAGCTATCTTCGTTAAAACTAACAAGCATCTATTTCCTGCATTAAATGACACAAGGATGCGAACTACTGCCTTGAGATCCAAATATCAAAATCTACTAAGTACTGGTGGATATAACACTGCTTTGCTTAAAAAAAACGTAATTGGTATGGCACCTGTTATATTTAATAAATTGCCAAATTGTATTAAGGATAAGCCCTTAGTAACATTTAAGAAACTCCTGTCGTCATTGCTAACAGAGAAATGTTATTACTCTGTTACTGATTTTTTAAATGATGAATTGTAATATTAATTGTTTTATTTTATGTCATACTTATACTTTTCATGTAAATTTTTGTATGCCAACAGGCAGAATGTACTGGGATTAAACCTAAAACTAACACCACTATTGTAGCACCTGCATTCTATACAAATAAATTATTATTATTATTATTATTATTATAAAGGTGAGGTCATCTCAATGTGTTGTTTACTATAGGGCAAAATCAATTAATCATTTGGTCACCAACGTGAGGCGGCCAATAAGGAGCTCATGGCTAAATTATAACAGCCGCACGGCACCCCGTGCGGCTGTTATTATTTTCGGCAAGCATCTCTAAAACAAGACTACAAGATCAGTAGCTTCGATCAGGAGATTTTTGACGCACGATCGGACGTCCTACCAAACTTTATTCCTGGTTAAAGCTACTGTGGTCGTGTAGTGCACGAGATCCCTGCTACCACCCTATCATCATTCCCTTGCCCTTATCCCAATTCATTAGGGGTCTACGCAGCATTTCTTCTTCTCTGTATCTCATCATCTCATGAGAGACCTCCTATCTTATAGTCCCCGACACGTAACTTGGCAAGAGTCGTTAGTTGCGATGAAGTCATTTTTAGGTCTCTTTGTTTGTGGCGCGGGGCGCGGGGTATGAGGTAGCGTCATCCGCGCGTGTGATTGGTGCATTCAAATGCATACGTTCCGTTCGCTCCCGATTACACTTGCGGTGCACGAAAGTTTGTTGTTTTTGTTATTTCTTTTTGTTACGAATTTGAGTTGTCGTTGTGTTTTTAATTTAGTTTTTGTTAGTTGTTTTAAATTTAGTTTTTGTTACGAGTGTTGTTGTTTTAAATTTTGTTTTACTTTTAAATGCATATTTTATTTTTATTTATAACACCTAATAAATGCCACAAAGTCTTCACCTTTCTTTAACTTCATTATTAAAAGTAAATTATGTCACAATAAAAGTGACCACTTTATGTGGCACAAAGTGTACGATGCGCGAACTTTGAATTCGAATTTCGAAACCTTGCCAAGTTACATGTCGGGAGCTATACCATATCATTCTTAACTAACACAGTCCATCCATCGTTTGTTTGGGCTTCCTTTACTCATATACCCCTCCACATTCATACATCATTGTCTTCTTTCCTCCGCATCACATGCCCATACCACGACAACCTTCCACACAACTTTTCAGTCACCGGTGCTACTTTCAGTTTCCACTCCTTTATTATAAAGAAGTAAAGTTTGTGTGTTTGTATATTTGTTAAATTGTAAGGGGTAATCTCGGGATCTACTTAACCGATTTTAAAAATTCTTTCACCAATAGAAAGCCACATTATTGCTGAGTGTCATAGGCTTTTTATCCATGTATTCCCACGGGAACGGGATCTACGCGGGTGAAACCGCGGGACGTCCGCTAGTTTAGAATAAACTAGCTGACCAACGAACCCAACGAAGCGGGCACGGCCCACTTCGTTGGGCCTAATTAGTCGAAAGTGTGCTAATTACGTTTCGAAAAATTCAATTTCGGGGACGTCCGCTGCGTAAGGAGCCGACCACGCGACTGAGCCGCGCGGGTACCTACCTCTCAGATCAGATGTAAAAGGCCACGCCCCTTTCTCCCGAAGCGAGCACGAACGCGAACCGAATTAAACCCGAAACCATCCCGCGCCCTCCGATGCTTTGGATTTTTCTCCGATTCACTTTGCAAAACGGACTACCACGTAAAAGCCTTTTTATTTTTCGGTTTTTTATTTATCCTATGACACTCAGCAATAATGTGGCTTTCTATTGGTGAAAGAATTTTTAAAATCGGTTCAGTAGATCCCGAGATTACCCCTTACAATTTAACAAATATACAAACACACAAACTTTACCTCTTTATAATATTAGTATAGATGAATTTGCCTTTCGTCCAAATACTCAAACGTCACTCAATTATAAGTAACCCTCAAAACTCCTGCTATCTCTGTCACTCTGCGTTAAAGTAACAAAGACAGCACGAGATTTAAGTGCAACTTAAAATTGAGTGACGTTTGAGTATTTGGGCGTAAGTCACTGTAATAGTTTCCCTGTAAGGTATCCCTCTAACTAAATCTTTACTAAAACTGAATGACTTTATATTCTCCACCATATTTACCTTCGTCTAACTACAAACCATTATATTCCCAGACATATCATCAGAAACCGAAGAGGAACAGATAACCATAGACAGAATAAAGAAACGACTCAACGAGAATCTCATCAGCCTTCAGAAAACCACTAAAACCCTGGACTTAGGTCACGAGAACCTTCAGCTGTGGTCAGATAATGATTTGAAGAAATATATCTCTTGTAATAGAACTGTTGACGGAAAGACTTATAAGGAATATGAAGGACTAGCTTTTGCCAGCGGCTTCGCCCGCGTGAAAATGACGATTTTCCATACAAACTGTCATCCCTTATTTAACTCCCTTAGGGATTGAATTTCGAAAAATCCTTCCTTATTCCTTGTCTACATTATAAAGGGAACCTCTGTGCAAAATTTCAGCTTTCAAGGTCCAAGGGTTTAGGCTGGGCGTTGATGAGTCAGTCAATCAGTCAGTCAGTCAGTCAGGACTTCTCTTTATATTTATATAGATACTATTTGGAGAGTTTGAATCTTATTTAAGGAAATATTGAATTTATTGAATTTCGCTCCCCAGGGTAACCTGCGAAATTCAATAGGGATGTTTCCTGACTAAAAAAAATATGATTCTGTTATTTCTGTTTAGTCCGTCTGTTAGATTATCGAAAAATATTGGATACGGAATTTTTGTTTTATCAATTTACTTAATAAAAATTATCGAAAACAAAACGTGACGTCACTTTCTGTTAAAAATATACCATCATGTGACGTTACACGAATTTTCGATGCAGTCTTCATTTTTTGTTTACGTGAAAAAAGTAAAAATATGGCAATATTTTTTTGGAAATCTATCTGATGGACTAATTCGATTTTTTTTTGTCAACTACTCTATTGTTTTTCCTCGCCTGCGGCTCAGGTGTGAATTCTGCCTCGACTGCAGTTTCCCAGCTTATATGAAAATGCACTATTTCCATTTATTCTAGTGTCGTTTGAGCGCGTTAGGTTGGAAAGCAATGTTTCTTGTATTGTACGATGTATCTTGTGTTTTAAATAATAATTATGTTATTGAATTTGTTGTTTTATTTCCATAATGAGATTGTAAAGAGATTTCTTATGATATGGTTCAGTTTATCAGTTAGCATGCCATGCAATGCCTGTGAATATATTGAGCATTAACAGCGATACGTTGCCGTGTTAGAAAGGTAAAGCTATTTCTTATAAATCATAACATAACGCATGTAATCCTCGAACAGTTAGGCAGAGTATACACAGAAGTAGTAGTTGGTTATACATTGTTCGCAATAAAGATTTGAACTCATATGGTAATGGTACCAATTTTATATCTTGAAAACGTGACACTTTAGTTAGAACATTTTGTCTCAAACAAAACTTGTTTGTATTGGTAACCGCAACCGCAACTTATGTGTACCGCAACTTTTTTAGGCAGCACATTTAATTTACATCCCTTTTGGCTCAGAATCAGGATTAATAACATTACCTATGGAGTTCATACAGTGCAGGGTAGGGCATGTAATATCGGAAGATTTTCAATTCCGATACTGAGTTACGATATTAGATCTCAATATCGGCATTCCGATATTAATATCGGAATTACGTTATTTAATTTGAAATTGCACATTTTATTTATAAATTGCACAAATTCGGTATGAGGTTGGATTGAGTGCAATAAAAAACATTTTTGAATAATATTATATCACTAGCTGACCCACGCAACTTTGTCTGCGTCTCTATATATAACTTATAACTTTTCTCGATAAATCAACTATCCAACCAAAAATATTAAGTTAAATCGTAACAAACAAAAATTTTTATCTTTTCTCTTTAGAATATTAGTTAAGATTATACTAAAATGAGAATTACTATAAATATCTCTTACTGTTAAATATACGATGTCGATAACACCCTGTACTTGTAAACATTATTTTGTGTGAATTTGAATTTCCCGGAGGCCAGCCAGAATCCCCCGTACCTACATTGCGACGCAACCCGCGTAATTATTTTTTCGCGCGGGTATTTTTACATTGCGATATCTTCTAAGATATTTGTTTAAACTGTATAGAGTAAAGAGCACAAATATTCTATATTAAATTTCCGTTCTAACGAACACATTTATTTAGATATAGATTAAAACCATATGGGTTAAATAAGCTTCGCAAAAAATAATTCTTTTTAACCTAACATTTAAATAGTAAAAAATGGTTACAGTGAGTTAATCTTAAAAGATAGACAGATGCTGTCGCGGACTTTTTTTTAGAACTTTTAAAGACGAATAATTACTTCATACATGATATTCTCGTAACTTAAACCGTTTTCGCAGCGCACGCAACGGAAGCTCTCAGAAAGGAATTTTCTTTTCCCGTTTTTGCAACATTTCTCATTTATGCTCCGCTCCTATTGGTAGTAGCGTGATGTTATATAGCCTATAACCTTCCTCGATAAATGAACTATCCAACACAAAAAGAATTTTTCAAATCCAACCAGTAGTTCCAGAGTTTATCGCGTTCAAACAAACAAACAAACAAACAAACAAACAAACTCTTCAGCTTTATAATATTAGTATAGATTTGGTTCAAACTTTGGTTGTTTTATAGTATGTATTTATTTACTTATTAAATCAAAGAGCGCTACTTCGGCGTAGAAAGGTTGTAAATGCCATTTTTAGACTGAAGTTACTTTATTTTTAATGTTAAACTTTTATATTACTATTTCGATTTCTATATATTTTTTTTTAAACGATTTCTTGTAAAAAATAATGACATATAGGACAACAGTGAGGCCACTCAATGCGTTAAAGGTGCGGAGCGGCGCCGGAGCGGTACCGCAACGTCAATCTACATACAAATCTGTATACCGTGTCACACAAAATTTAAAGATTACCGTATCACCATAGTGTTATAGAAAAGTTTCAATGCGATTTGCCTTGAATCTAATTAACATAAAAAACACCCAAATATCTTCATAATCGTATTAGTAATAATTTATTTAAGTTAAGTTTTGAAAATGAATAATAAGAAACAAAAAACTTGGATTCTTTGATAAAAAGAAGGAATATCATTAGTCTGTACTCTGCACTACTCGCTGTATCACAATTTTTAAGGCGACATTAGCTGCCCGCGACCTTGAGCGCGCGTTTAACTCATCGCCTAAACAAATAAGGTTGAAAATGGCGATGCGTTTGATGCTCGTGACTGCCAAAATTAACGATAGTTCGCAGATTTAATTTATTAAAAAAAAAATACGCTGTAATGTTAAAATATTTTTACATTTATGTCTTTAGTTGGTTAAATTTCCTTTCTGATAGTAAAAAAAAAAATAACAGTTGTCACTCAAAATATTGAGCATTTCGAGACGCTTGATTGCTTCTTCTTCTGATAGGTCAGAGGGAATACCAGTTACTACTCCCATCCTTGTAATGTTGAATGTGGGAATGGAAGCAGTATAGCTGTACTTGGCCAAAATATTATTAATTAAAAATGCGTTGGCATCTTGAGGGGAAATGAATTCTACGGCTACGCGGTTTCTGCCAATTCTACTAACCCCACCACGAACTATGTTCGTGATGTTGTTAGACATCAGAAATTTTCCGAAATTAACCGGGTGTAAGCTGGTGGTTTGTGGACTACGAGAAAGCCTTCGATTCGATCGAGACTTGGGCTGTACTGCAGTCTCTCCAACGGTGCCAAATTGACTACCGGTACATCGAGGTGTTGAAGTGTTTGTACAAAAACGCCACCATGTCAGTCCGACTTCAGGACCAGACCACGGAACCTATCCTTCTGCAGCGCGGTGTGAGACAGGGAGACGTCATATCTCCGAAACTGTTCACCGCTGCATTGGAGGATGTCTTCAAGGTTCTGGATTGGAAAGGACTTGGCATCAATGTCAACGGCGAGTACATCACTCACCTTCGGTTTGCCGACGATATAGTGGTCATGGCTGAGACCATGGAAGACCTCAGTAAAATGCTCGATGACCTCAGTAGAGCTTCTGAAAGAGTGGGTCTTAAAATGAACATGGACAAAACCAAGGTTATGTCGAATGTTCATGTAACACCCACTCCTATCAAGATCGGAGACTCTACGCTCGAAGTTGTGGACGATTATGTCTACCTGGGACAAACGGTCCAGTTGGGTAGATCTAACTTCGAGAAAGAGGTCAATCGTCGAATCCGACTCGGCTGGGCAGCGTTCGGGAAGCTGCGCGGTATCTTCTCGTCCAACTTACCCCAGTGTCTCAAGACGAAAGTCTATGACCAGTGTGTGTTGCCAGTGATTACATACGGGACCGAAACGTGGTCGCTCACAATGGGCCTTATCAGAAAGCTCAAAGTCACCCAAAGGGCAATGGAGAGGGCTATGCTCGGAGTTTCCTTGCGTGATCGAATCAGAAATGAGGACATCCGCAGGAGAACCAAGGTTACCGACGTAGCCCGAAGAATCGCCAGACTTAAGTGGCAATGGGCAGGGCACATTGCTCGCAGAACGGATGGCCGATGGGGCCGAAAAGTTCTGGAATGGCGACCGCGAACCGGAAGACGTTGCGTTGGAAGGCCTCCCACTAGGTGGACCGATGACCTGGTCAAGGTTGCAGGAACCCGCTGGATGAGAGACGCACGGGACCGGTCAATGTGGCGACGCCTGGGGGAGGCCTATGTTCAGCAGTGGACGTCTTTTGGCTGAAATGATGATGATGATGAAGCTGGTGCCAGAATTGGGTTGTGTTTCTACCCGAGAGACATGGACGACAAAAGGGGCCTTATCTATTGCCGAATATTTGGCACGTCCGATTTGGCTTTTTTGTTGTTGGGGGGGAAGGTGTAACTGAACTGTAGTATCTTGACTGTTGACGGGACGTTTACGGGAAGATTGGAGCTGGGGTTGGATCACATCCATCTCTGTAACACTACAGGCAATATCCGCTAATTGTGATAGAGAATTTGGGAAAAGTGGAGGTGAAAGAACTGGAATGTCGGGGGGAGCAGGATCGGGCGGTTTATGTTTCTCCATGATGGATGAAAAAGATTAAAATGTGTCAATTACAACAAAACTGTTTACGAACACAAGGACAAAACACTTAAAAACTAACAAGTCCCAAAAATATCAACGAACACAACAATTAAAAACACCCTAAAATTCTAAACACACGTGCTACCCAAGAACACTGTGGCGAGAATCCTCCATTGTGTTAAATCTTGGAGCCACCAAAAATCCAAAAAAAAAACTATAATTTTGTCATCTGTGGCTCTGACTCTCTGACCATCTCTGACTGATTTTTGAAGTTTAATTAGAGTTACCAAAGTAAAAAAAAAAAAAAAGACGGGTTGCACTCCGGGAGTGCCGGCAGAAGTGAAAACTTGATTATTAACGTTGAGCATGTTTGATATTTTGGAATGGTTAGGGAATAATTTTGCACCAATTGCTTTAACAGTATAAAAGTACTATCATTTATGTGGTAGAATACAATATTGATTTATTGCGCTATCGTACACAAACATGACAATTTATATTACATTAAAAATTTAACACTTTAAAACTATTACAATTATTTTACATTAAAAAGTTTATCTCTCCGAAAAATCAACTTTCATCCATAATTTCAACGACTTTTTCACCATCATCATTACCAGAACTATCATCGCCAATCTCTAAAACTGATACGATAGGTTTATGGTAGCTGAAGTAAGAAACGAACAGTTTTGATTCGAACCTATTTAAATGTCTAATAAAGACCGCATCAATAGTAGTTTTGTATTTCGTTGTGCTAAGATTGCGATCATTCGACATAGTTAAACCAAATTCATTATTTAAAAATTCAATTATTCCGCCATAACTATGCTAACCCATTTATTTTGTCTTTCCCTGTCCTCCGATCGGAACTCCGATTGGTAGGAGGAGCGGGAATATTTTTTCCCATGCCTCCGATTAAGCATCATAAAAACATTGTACAGTCTAGTTCAAAATAAATTATTTTTGTATTTTATTGACTGTACAGTCGACATCGTTAACGTTCAGGGTCAAAATGTCCAACTCCCACACGACTAGTCTAAGATCGATAGTTTCCGAGATATAGCCGTTTCAATTTTGACAGCTGTCATCCGAAATGTAGATCTCATTGAGATCTATCACTTGTCCCTACACACAACTAGTCTAAGGTCGATAGTTTCCGAGATATAGCTGTTTCAATTTTGACAGCTGTCATCCGAAATGTAGATCTCATTGAGACCTATCACTTGTCCCTACACACAACTAGTCTAAGGTCGATAGTTTCCGAGATATAGCCGTTTCAATTTTGACAGCTGTCATCTGAAATGTAGATCTCATTGAGACCTATCACTTGTCCCTACACACAACTAGTCTAAGGTCGATAGTTTCCGAGATATAGCCGTTTCAATTTTGACAGCTGTCATCCGAAATGTAGATCTCATTGAGACCTATCACTTGTCCCTACACACAACTAGTCTTAGGTCGATAGTTTCCGAGATATAGCCGTTTCAATTTTGACAGCTGTCATCCGAAATGTAGATCTCATTGAGACCTATCACTTGTCCCTACACACAACTAGTCTAAGGTCGATAGTTTCCGAGATATAGCTGTTTCAATTTTGACAGCTGTCATCCGAAATGTAGATCTCATTGAGACCTATCACTTGTCCCTACACACAACTAGTCTAAGGTCGATAGTTTCCGAGATATAGCCGTTTCAATTTTGACAGCTGTCATCTGAAATGTAGATCTCATTGAGACCTATCACTTGTCCCTACACACAACTAGTCTAAGGTCGATAGTTTCCGAGATATAGCCGTTTCAATTTTGACAGCTGTCATCCGAAATGTAGATCTCATTGAGACCTATCAATTGTCCCTACACACAACTAGTCTAAGGTCGATAGTTTCCGAGATATAGCTGTTTAAATTTTGACAGCTGTCATCATTATTATTATTATTAATTATTATTATTATTAATTATTATTATTATTATTAATTATATTATTATTATTAATAATTTTATTATTATTATTATTTTTGGTAAACATGTTCTGTTTCATAGCTCATTGGCTAGTTTAAGCTACATTAACGGGCGCATGCCAAATCAATGTAGCGTGTTTGTGTGTGATGAAGAATGAATGTTGTGAGAAGTATTATCCTCAATCTGCATGAACTTTCTCACTATTCTGCAGGTATTTAAAATTGCGGCTTTTTGAAGTGAAATATAAATTGAGTCTTTCAGGTCTATTAGTTTGAGGCTATGGTGAAGATGATTAGGTATAACACCCGTAGTGGAGAGAACAATAGGTACAACATATACTTTTTCCTGGCTCCAAATTCTGGTCACTTCTTCTTTCAGGTCAGCATATTTACTGATTTTTTCCCCTATTGTTTTTTGTAGATTGTGTGTATGACCAGTTCCGCTCTGCCCTAAACACTTCCGTCTGCGATGCCTTGCATGCTGCCGAAGTGAGCTGGCGCAAGACAGTCAGAGAGAAAGTGATCCGAAGAGGCCACGACCCTCAGCATTGAGGAAAAACGACGCAAGGAGGAGGAGGATTGTCCCGTTACGATCATTGTCCTGTTACGCTCATTGTACGCTTGCGCCGCATCTATTTTTTTTTCATTAATGTTTTGTTATGACGTTGTCACGTTAAACTATCGTCCGTAAACCGACTTTACAGACAACCAATATTTTTTAGTCAGGAAACATCCCTATTGTGATTAAATTGTGTTATGTTGTCACTTGTTGTATGTTGGTACTTGTGTATGTTAGTTTAAATATTTGTGAAGGTACCCACGACACAGGAGAAATTCCTGGTGAGGGGCAACGTTGTGATTTGTGATATCTGATGCTCAAATAAAAGCCGCAATTATGAACAAAACAAAATACAGTCAAAAGTCTCGTTTTCCGTATATTTGAAACCCAAAAGTGCAGTTGTTGGCACATCAAACTCAAATAATCATGGTCTGCGTAAACGCAAACCCCTACGTTAACTTTTTAATTATTACATTCAATGGTATGACTTAACGGGAAAGAAACCTGTATTTCTTCATCGATACAATGCGGTACGCCTTATGATTATGAGTTGACTTGTTTTTTCGTGTGAAGACGTAGGCCGTATAAAGGTGCACTGTAAAGTCTGATAAGTTTTGCTTTATTATAGAAGTTGCTTTATAGTACACATGATAGGCTAAGAAAGATGACAATGAGTTACGTATCAGTTGATGTTTATAAGGATTTTGATGAAGTAAAGTTGTGGTTGCAAGCCAAGAGATTCTATCGGCTGTATTGTGTTAGACAGTACCAGTAATTATTGTGTAGTCGTAGTCTGATTAAAATTGAAGGTTTTTGAGGAAACTCGAGTAGACAGTGGGTGTGTTTCTTGTATGTTGTGCGTTTAGCTCTGGTTGAGGTCAGGGTCTGGAAAGACCGTAGTGTTAAGTCAAATAGTGATACACACGGGAGATAGACTTGTTTACTAGTCAGTTAGAGATCTGTGGTTTTACTCGATGATTTTTGTGAACCTGGCATTTTTTTGACGCAATAATGTTTTTAAGATTGATTTAAACGACAATGTAAGGGTGGTTGATTGTTGTATTTTCGATAATTTCCAGTTTAGCCGCGTTTGATTTTATCAACGAGAGTAGGACCTAATGGATGTTTGGTCAGGTTCTGTCGTAGATGTTTGGTCAGATTTGTCTCTTTGCATAGTAACCATTACATAAGAACGTGTGGTTTGGTCAAGCGCGTGGCCTCAGCTGCGTGTGTGGAAGTCTGTGTGATATGCTAACAATGTGCCTATGTCAACAGCCACTGAGGGGTATGCAAACTTGGAGCCTATGCCTACAGTGTTGTGGAAGAAGTATGTGTGATATGCTAACAATGTGCTTATACTCGTACATCCCTATGTGCCTATTGGTATTCTTGTCTGACAAGTTTTGTTTGGTGAATGTTTCTTTGAATTTGATTCTCGACTTGAATGTTCTTTAATGAATGAGATTACTCTCTTGTTGTACTACTCGGTTAGAGAGCCTTGGTGTTAAAGGTTTTACTCGATGATTTCAGCAGTTTTTGTTGCAATAGAATTTTTAAGGTTGGTGTGAACGACTAGGTATATGACTCAAGGTAGTTGAGTGTTGTATTTTCGATAATTTCTAGTACATTTGATTTAATTAATGAGAGTCGAATTTGGTGCCACCCAATGGAACTAAAGTTTGGTCAGGAGTGATCGAGCGGAACAAAATTCTGATGTAAATTTGTTTGTTTACAGAGTAACCATTACACAAGGATGGACGAAACGCAACGCTGCTTGGCCTTAGCAGTGGTTGCCAGGGCTTTGCCACAATGACGCCGTGAACGTGCACGTCACTGCAGGGTGCCAGCGCGCCTTCTGGCGTTGCTGAGCGCGTCGCTGCAAGGCGACTGCGCGCCCTTCTGGCGTTGGTGAGCGCGTCGCTGCAAGGCGACTGCGCGCCCTTCTGGCGTTGCTGAGCGCGTCGCTGCAAGGCGACTGCGCGCCCTTCTGGCGTTGGTGAGCGCGTCGCTGCAAGGCGACTGCGCGCCCTTCTGGCGTTGCTGAGCGCGTCGCTGCAAGGCGACTGCGCGCCCTTCTGGCGTTGCTGAGCGCGTCGCTGCAAGGCGACTGCGCGCCCTTCTGGCGTTGCTGAGCGCGTCGCTGCAAGGCGACTGCGCGCCTTCTGACGTTGCCGAGCGCCTCGCTGCAGGCCGAGCGCCTCGCTGCAGGCCGAGCGCCTCGCTGCAGGCCGAGCGCCTCGCTGAAGGCCAGCGCCTCGCTGCAGGCCGAGCGCCTCGCTGAAGGCCAGCGCCTCGCTGCAGGCCGAGCGCGTCGCTGCAGGCCGACTGCGCGCCCTACTGGCGTGTACAGCGCGTAGCTCCAGGCTGCCAGCGCGCTACTGTCGTGTTAAGCGCGTAGCTCCAGGCTGCCAGCGCGCTACTGTCGTGTTAAGCGCGTAGCGCCAGGCTGCCAGCGCGCTACTGTCGTGTTAAGCGCGTAGCTCCAGGCTGCCAGCGCGCTACTGTCGTGTTAAGCGCGTAGCGCCAGGCTGCCAGCGCGCTACTGTCGTGTTAAGCGCGTAGCTCCAGGCTGCCAGCGCGCTACTGACGTGTTAAGCGCGTCACTCCACAGTGCCAGCGCGCCCTACAGGCGCAGTTGTGTGCGGCACTCCACGGTGCTAGCGCGCCCTACAGGCTAGAGATGGGCTTAAGCGTTAAAAAATAATAACACTGCTAAATGCTAATGCTAAAAATAATTAACACTTAAAATTAGCAGTTATTTTTAGCAACTGTTAAATTTAGTCACAGACAGATTTTTAACATAATTAATTCTCATTTCCTTCATATTTTTCACAGGCTTAGGACTGTTAACTTTTTCTGTTGGCGTATTTGTAATGAGAATCAATTTATTTACAACGATTTCTTTTTTTCATGTCTGTTATTTTTGTATTTGTAATTTTCTTCTAATCTTTTTTATCTTATCCCGCGTAAACCTTCGTAACGAAGATCAGTCTTTATTTATCTCTCTTTAAATGTAATATTTCCGAATTCAGCAGTTAGCACTTAGCGGTGAGTTAAATCAACCCGCTCGCTAGTTGCTAAATAACTCGTGTTGAAACCAATTCAATAGAAACGGAACTTGTCACTGTCAGTTGTGACTGCTAGATTTAACAGCTATATCAGAACTTATTTAACAGGTGTTGACACTAAAAAAAAAAATTAGCAGTGTTAATTTAGCAGCTTATTAATTTAAGACCCATCCCTACTACAGGCGCAGTTGTGTGCGGCACTCCACAGTGCCAGCGCGCCCCACAGGCGCAGTTGTGTGCGGCACTCCACGGTGCCAGCGCGCCCTACAGGCGCAGTTGTGCGTGGCACTCCACGGTGCCAGCGCGCCCCCCAGGCGCAGTTGTGTGCGGCACTCCACAGTGCCAGCGCGCCCCACAGGCGCAGTTGTGTGCGGCACTCCACGGTGCCAGCGCGCCCTATAGGCCCAGTTGTGCGTGGCACTCCACTGTGCCAGCACGCCCCACTGGCGTTGTGAGACACGCTATCAAGGAGACAGCGAAGACTCAGCCGCCTTGTTGGAAGCTGACGAGGACGTCAGAGCGTCAGGAGAGGCCGTGTTGGCTCAAAGTCACGCCATCAGCGAGTAGCCGTGCGGTTAACGTCCGGTCGACGTGCGGCAACCGACAGAAGTGCATAAAACGAGACGAGCGGCGGTGCAACGGTCACTTTTTGCTTGGACGGCGCGCGGAAAGGACTTGCTTCCCGACTATTATCGTGTGCTTCGCTAATTTTGGTTTATGTTTTTGCTCGTGTACTGATTATTCCATTTGCTAGTGCTATTTCTATTTGATTATTGTTTAAAATGTTTGTCTTGATATTTTTGTAAAAGTGTAATTCAAAAGATATTAAACATTGTTTATTTTGTTCACGTATTTCACTTCTGATTCCTAATAATATCGTTACGTGCAACGAAACGCAATACTAGTGTTAGCTATTTAAATACATTTAAAAATAGTTTTAAGATATTTACAGTATTTTTATAAATTAGAGAATTGTTTTGTATAAATAAGTTATTTTATTGAGTTGAAATGCTAAAATGGCGCCAACGGTTATTGGAATGACAGTTAACTATTGCAGTCTGTAGTACAGACGGTTATAAAAGGTCCAAGGCGCCATTTTAACGGGACATTCTTGTCTGAACTTTGAAAGTGAGAAGAGCTCTTAAATACCTGTGTAAGTACTGTGAATTTTATAAAAAACTTGTAATGTTATGCTGTAGCTATTTATTCTGTACCTACTTATTTTGATGTGTTTGATGTGCTGTAGCTATTTATTCTGTACTTATTTTGATGTGTGCTCAGTCTGATCCCCTTTGAATTAAACATGATTGTCTGTTCAAATAGAAGATTATTATTTATTTTCCTTCTGCTCTGGCTAGTCTTACATTTCAGAAGTGGGATAGAATTAAATTAATGCCCTAACTACTTCTGTCATTTGGTTCTGAACTTTATTTTTTTTCTTTCTTTTCTTTCTTATTTTTTTATTCCATTGTTTGTAATCTTTGATTAACCTACATAACGGTTTAAAGCCATCTAAGTGAGGGTTATTTGATATTGTGTATGATTAAACTTAGTTGTGGGTGCCCCTTTTTGTCCGTTGATTTCTTATTTCAGATAATCATGGAAAACTTGCACCAGTTTCCACCACGTGGGTGGTCTCACGGCGCGGCGGCGTAGCGTGTGACAGGATTGAGCGGCGATCGCGAGGCCGGGTGTTACCTTCAGCAAGCATACCGTGAGGACACCACGACCAAGATCAGAGAGGTGTAACCGGTGCTGTGCGAGGCGCAGCCGGTGCCGTCGTGTGAGGTGCAGCCGTTGCCGTACTACGGGCGGCCACTGCTGTGCGAGGCGCAGCCGGTGCCGTCGTGTGAGGTGCAGCCGTTGCCGTACTACGGGCGGCCACTGCTGTGCGAGGCGCAGCCGGTGCCGTCGTGTGAGGTGCAGCCGTTGCCGTACAACGGGCGGCCACTGCTGTGCGAGGCGCGGCCGGTGCCGTCGTGTGAGGTGCAGCCGTTGCCGTACAACGGGCGGCCACTGCTGTGCGAGGCGCAGCCGGTGCCGTCGTGTGAGGTGCAGCCGTTGCCGTACAACGGGCGGCCACTGCTGTGCGAGGCGCAGCCGGTGCCGTACAAGGGGGCGGCCGCTGCTGTGCAAGGCGCAGCCCCAGTGGTGCGAGGCGCAGCCGCAGTGGTGCGAGGCGCAGCCGCAGTGGTGCGAGGCGCAGCCGCAGTGGAGCGTACGCAGCCGCAATGGCACGAGGCGCAGCTGCAGCGGCACGAGGAGCATCCACATCAACAGAAGGCCCTCAGGGTAACAATAACGTTACCGAACAGGTCAGTAATACAATTTTATTGGCACAAATGTGAAAGGGAGTTGTTCAGTCCATGAGAACAGATGGAAACAATGAACGTTTTCCTGTTTTTTTTAATATGATTCCCGAATTTGACCTCATTTAATGTCTTTAAAAAAAAAAAAAAAAAAAACATTTATATGATCATACATTACTTTTTAAACAAAGTTGCCCTTCTGCAGCGTTACTTTGTTGTGGCACGGTGTTCGCATTCCATCTCCGGTAAAAGTATTTGCGACTACAGTAAATTGTACTTTTTGCGGGTGGATGGAAAAAAAAAATAGCAAGATTTGTTTCTTGAATGTTTTAGCAGAATATAATTTTGTGTAAGTACCTACCTATGTGTTATGTCAATGTGAATCAATGATCTGTTTTGAAAGAAAATATTACTTACCTGCTTAGTTTGTATGTCAAAGTTTTATGTTATACTTACCCTATACTTAAATAAGTCCCAAAATGTTCTCAAGTAAAAGTGATCTAAAAACAAATCACATCGTGTTTGTTTAAATTTAAAATAATCGTCTTTTGAATAAAAACACCCGTCACAAACCCAAATGTTTAAAGTTCTCTTTAATTATAAATTATTCATTTTTCTTATCTTACTGTAGCAGTTATTGTCACATAGCCTCAATCTATTACGAGGAACTATCAGAGATTTTGCCTTCTCATTAACGAATTTACTCATTTCAACAATGTATAGGGATGTGGATAACGAAGTCAAAGTCAAAACATTTAAAGTGTACAACGTGGTGTTATATTTTGGTTAGTGCTGATAACTTGGTAACCTGTTGCAATCTTTGCAATGTAACAATTCAATTTTTCAATTAATTTATTCAATTACAACTTTTACATTGTGTCTGAATTTCTATAACGAATAATCACTAAATATCATACGTGCGACTGCCTCGTTGGTCTAGTGGACGCAAGCGCGACTGCTGAGCATGAGGTCCTGGGTTCGATTCCCGGGTCGGGCAAAGTGTTATTGGCTTTTTCCATAAGGAATATCAGTAACAGCCACGGTCTGGATTCGTGCCTGGTTGATGGCAATAGGCTCGCCCCTATTACATGGGACTTACTTACAACCACAACTGGCGAAATGTGGGTGTACTATTAGGTACACCTCTGAGTAACCCTTCGGGGATTAAGGCGTGATGTTATGTTATGTTATCATACGTGCAATCCTTATTTAAATTATCACAATTAACCAAATTACATGCCGATCCAAAATTATTTAAATCATCACAATTCATGTCACATGTCAATCAGTCGCCTGTCCTTATCATCATCCTATTTTAGCATGCACTAAACATTATTCTGAGTTAATTATTTTATATTAAGTAAAACAATTTAATAGGGAAATTATACTTATGACAATTGTGTGACAGTGAATTTAATACAGTTGTTCAGAATTATTGATGTCATTTTTGCAGGTAATAAAAACTCTGTATAAAATAAAAATTGGATAGGGTACCTAAATGCCACTTTTGTCGTTAAAAGGACTCTAAAGATTCTTTTACTGAGTAGAAGCATTTTGGAACAATTATAGTTTTAGCCTTTTGGAATATACCTACATAAGGTATACTTTTATTGCCACAAAAATAATATCGCCTTGAGGGTGGAGCGCATAATTTCGTTTATGGCAAGTGGTTGACGTTGTGTATATCTTAAACTTTAGTGAACTTGTCGATATTTAAAAAAAAAAAAAAAAAAAACCAAATACTTAAATGCCAAGTAGGCTAAATGTATTAACTTCTATTTGCTTATTTCTGAAGGTTGTTTAGATTGAGACGTGTTTTTTTTATATGATCTAAATTGCATAATTTTAGCTTTATCACTATTAATTTGCCATTCATTTCTGGAGCCAAGTATCTACAGTTTGGAGTAAATCTTGTATTTGGATAATTTTTACGTTTGTCTAAGTTTCCACAATTAATTAATATTGAAATATCGTCTGTACCTAAATAGTACCTACTGGTAAAGCCGAGTCAATGAGCGTGCAACAAACTTCTAAGTGGTCAGACAGGCAAACCAAACGCACTGCCAAAACTTGCAAGTTTCGCACAGAAATGGTACCAAGGACTTCCTAGTGTCATGTTTTCCTGGTCTGAATGGCAAAACAAACTACGTTCGTCTTTCCCAAGTGACGAGAGTTACGCCTAATTGTTGTCAGTTAAGCTTGCTTGTACTTCTACGACAAAGCAGTACTAAATAGTGTAATATTGCCGGCAAAAATGCCATAGACCGCATAGTCCGCATACTATTTGGTATTGAAGAACGTTCTATACCTAAGAACAAGCTTAGAAGCCGCCTAGTACATCTCTATAAATTATTATTAGTATATTTGAAGGGAGTTAAAATTAATTAAAGAGTTGACAAAACTGTACAGCAGGCATACGTAATTTGACAATAAACATAATAAAACCGAAACCAATACGACTGCTTCCACAGCCAAATAGAATAGAATAGAATACTTATTTATTCGCTAATGGACAGCAGCAACACAAAAGAGCAGCACATACAAAAAAAAAAAAAAATAACAACAATCAGCTTAAAATTAAACAGCTCAACTGCGCTGAGCATGCCCATAACGAAAGGGTAACCAACTCAGCATATGCTGGGTGTAAAACACTCAGCGCTGGTTTTCAGTAGGCCCCCCCCCAGTGACACACGGATGAGGGTAGTAGATAGTAAATAAATAATTTTATTCTATTAAATGGGCATTTCTAAGTGTGTAATAAATAAATAATACAAATAAATATTTTTCTCACAGAGGATAACATAGTTATATTAGTAGTAATAGAACACGAAGATACCAAAAAAATGTTAGAAGTATAACCGTGGTGAAGGTCACTCGTATTATACAGGGACCGAAAGCGGTTACGGTTAAAGGTTAAGATACCTCAAAAACATGCTATACCGGTACCTTTATAAAAAAAAGGTTACGGTGAACCGTTATTTAACCCTTACACGATTTCGGCACCGAAATGCATGCGAGACGGGGCGCGGCGCGCGTGCGCGCGGTGAAAAACGTTAGTACTTGTGTATTTTGTAGTATAAAATACAATCGGCAAGTGAAGACAGACCGAGTGGCGAGGCGGTGCGTCAAAGAAAACTCCTATTTATTAAGGTTTAGGTACCGCTACCGGTACTATAATAACGGTTATAAATGGTACTTCTACCAAAATATACCGGTATGCATTACCAACCTCAAAATTTCGCTACCGAAAAAATAACGATATCGAAATATTTCGGTAACCCTTATTTAACGGTATGACGTCGTACCGAAATTTAAAGGTACCGTTATTTTTGGGAAATTCAGTCCCTGTTATAAACGTAAAGAGACAGTCAAACGGTGTACTGCTTGTAACAAAGTTGCACATTTAGTAAACGACTGTCCCGATAGAAAGGATACAACCCCTTAGGTGATTTTTAGTATTTCCGCAAAACACGAAAATAACTGGGAAAATATTTTAGAAACAGCGTTAGTTAACGAAAAATTAGATTGATTTATTGACTTTGGAAATCATTGTTCCATGCCGAGAGAGTTGGTTGCCCGTAACGTAAAGGTTTTGGCGAATCTATAGTTAGTTGTTTAGGAAAATGTGACATAAACCTCTAAGTAGATTCCGTGAAGGCAATCCTTTAGTCTCTGGTAACTTATTACAAGTTCTTTTATTGATGGGTCAAACTTTTATTGAGCAGGACCACGTAATCTTTATTAAAACTAACGAATTGCTGCAAATTAAAAATAAGTCAAAGACTTTGAGAATTGTATTACGTGTTTTAGCCGATATTAATATGAGTGGTTATACCGATATCGATGTTACTTTGACACTAAATAAAGTGATGATGACCTACTAATAGAACCCAGTTGAAATAATAATAATAAAAACAAAAAAATAAACCTAATAGTGAATACGAAGCTATTCAGAGTTTCAATAAGTTTAATGTATGGTCAAAGCCGAAAGCACTACTTACTCCAATACTATCGCTTAATTACGATATTAGATACCTATATTGCGAAGGCTTTATTAACTAAATTAGTTTTACGATGAGCTAAAATATATTATTATGTTGTTAAATATGGCTATATTGATGAAACGATGGTAGATGAAGCGTTTTAGAATAAGGTTTGTTTGATTGGGCTTTGGGCTTTTACAGATGATTTATTTATAATATGTTGTTGGATATGGCTATGTAATAAAGAATGAATTGAGCCTGTTGCCACTGGTATTCGGGACGCATTGAGCCCGTTGCCAGGGGTACTCTCAGGACGTATTGAGGATTATTACCACTGGTATTCAGGATGTATGAAGCCTGTTGCCAGGGGTTTACATGATGAATTGAGCCTGTTGCCACTGGTATTCGGGACGTATGGAGCCCGTTGCCAGGGGTATTCAGGACATGTTGACGATTATTACCACTGGTATTCAGGATGTATGAAGCCTGTTGCCAGGGGTTTACATGATGAATTGAGCCTGTTGCCACTGGTATTCGGGACGTATGGAGCCCGTTGCCAGGGGTATTCAGGACATGTTGACGATTATTACCACTGGTATTCAGGATGTATGAAGCCTGTTGCCAGGGGTTTACAGGATGAATTGGAGCCTGGGGTATTCAAGACATATCCAGACGGCGCCATGAGCGCGATGCAGACCGATGAGCGCGATGCAGACCGCGCCATGAGCGCGATGCAGACCGCGCCATGAGCGCGATGCAGTCGGCGCCATGAGCGCGATGCAGTCGGCGCCATGAGCGCGATGCAGTCGGCGCCATGAGCGCGATGCAGTCGGCGCCATGAGCGCGATGCAGTCGGCGCCATGAGCGCGATGCAGTCGGCGCCATGAGCGCGATGCAGTCGGCGCCATGAGCGCGATGCAGTCGGCGCCATGAGCGCGATGCAGTCGGCGCCATGAGCGCGATGCAGTCGGCGCCATGAGCGCGATGCAGTCGGCGCCATGAGCGCGATGCAGTCGGCGCCATGAGCGCGATGCAGTCGGCGCCATGAGCGCGATGCAGTCGGCGCCATGAGCGCGATGCAGTCGGCGCCATGAGCGCGATGCAGTCGGCGCCATGAGCGCGATGCAGTCGGCGCCATGAGCGCGATGCAGTCGGCGCCATGAGCGCGATGCAGTCGGCGCCATGAGCGCGATGCAGTCGGTGCCATGAGCGCGATGCAGACCGCGCCATGAGCGCGATGCAGTCGGCGCCATGAGCGCGATGCAGTCGGCGCCATGAGCGCGATGCAGTCGGCGCCATGAGCGCGATGCAGTCGGCGCCATGAGCGCGATGCAGTCGGCGCCATGAGCGCGATGCAGTCGGCGCCATGAGCGCGATGCAGACCGCGCCATGAGCGCGATGCAGACCAAGCGAGTGCTAGTATCGTGCAAGTGAAAGTGAAGTGCTATTAACATGGTTTTAAGTTACTTATACTACCCGTAACACAAATGTTATAAGTTATAATATTGTAATGTTTACCTCTAAAATAACTTGTGTAAAATGTAATGTTTAAAGATGAACTAAAACTTAGTCTTTTATAACGAATATTCTAATGTTGGTATTTAACTATATATTGGTAATCTAATCATACTTGTGTACCGTACGAGGACGCACGAGGTTCAGGACGGCCGAATGTTAGCTATTTAAATACATTTAAAAATAGTTTTAAGATATTTACAGTATTTTTATAAATTAGAGAATTGTTTTGTATACTTAAATAAGTTATTTTATTGAGTTGAAATGCTAAAATGGCGCCAACGGTTATTGGAATGACAGTTAACTATTGCAGTCTGTAGTACAGACGGTTATAAAAGGTCCAAGGCGCCATTTTAACGGGACATTCTTGTCTGAACTTTGAAAGTGAGAAGAGCTCTTAAATACCTGTGTAAGTACTGTGAATTTTATAAAAAACTTGTAATGTTATGCTGTAGCTATTTAATATTTATTCTGTACCTACTTATTTTGATGTGTTTGATGTGCTGTAGCTATTTATTCTGTACTTATTTTGATGTGTGCTCAGTCTGATCCCCTTTGAATTAAACATGATTGTCTGTTCAAATAGAAGATTATTATTTATTTTCCTTCTGCTCTGGCTAGTCTTACACTAGTGACGCCATGAAGAAATAGATAAATATATAACTTCATGGGTATAGAGAGCCCTCTCGCCATAGACTTATATATTACTTCGTAAGGACTGGGCGGACCGCATGATAAAATGACGCCTCGAACATGGTTCCAAAATGGTTCCATGGTTCCAAACGTGATCTAGTTCACGATCGGCTATCTTCGGGTGCGTCCGTAAAGTGAAAATGCCAAGTTGTGTAGTGAAAGGTTGCGTGAACTACCACGCAAAGCACAACAAAAAAAATATAACATTTCATACCACCGGTAAGTCAAAAATATGTCAGTAAATCAACTTAAAACATTAAATAAAACAGTTTTCTTCCCAACTTATTTATCTTGACGTTTGGCAAAGACGACGCGAGGCCCCGCCCCCACGCGCCGTACGGCTGTACGACATAACTTTGCAGCGGCGTGCGTTGTAGGCTTGTAGCCGATGAAATGAAAAGATTTAATTAATTACAATAATATTTAATTACAAACAAAACCAATTATTATTGTTTTTGTTTATTAGAAGCAAATTATAATGTGAATGAATCCAAAATAGAAAATATGTCAAAAATAACAAAAAGCAAAAGTTAAAAAAAATAGTTTTATTTGAAGGCCAATAAAAATGTTATTATTATTATTAATATGTATAAAAAACTGCAATAAACATACTTTTTTTAAAATTGAAAGCTTTATTTAATTTCTTTATACCTCGATAATACCACGCCACGCCGCTCATACAAGGTTACGTTTACGAGCAGCCTGAGTAGTTCTTAAAGATGGCGTCGGTGTTTCTCTGTATGGGGAACGCATCGAGCAAAATGTTCGGACGACCCTATCTTTAGTTCTATATCAATGCCTCTCGCAGAATTTTTTGATGACCGCTAATGTC
The DNA here is from genome assembly GCA_949316265.1 of Diarsia mendica. Classification (NCBI taxonomy): domain Eukaryota; kingdom Metazoa; phylum Arthropoda; class Insecta; order Lepidoptera; family Noctuidae; genus Diarsia; species Diarsia mendica. The sequence continues at coordinate 3,492,233 of OX438917.1, forward strand.
AATTGATCGGATTAATAGCGCCATCTATTATCTTTACGAAAGTTACGAAATTATATTTAATAAATAATATTTTTAATCACAAATTAAATTGTGTCGATGGTGTCGCCATCTGTGGTGAGATAAAGTAACTAAATGTTTTGGATGGTGATACAAGGTGTCGCTTTGTGAAAAAAAATACCTCAAATCTGTCAATGTTTGGAATTGTCCTACCCCTGGTGGTTACTCAAGCGAAGATGACAACTTCAAAATTAAATACATCGCTTTTTTATCGCCTGGACTGTTGGCAACTTCACATTGCATGCACTTTGGAACCAATGACTAATAAAAAGTATGGACTGGAAATACCTACAGAAAAAAGGTGCATACCTACGGAGATTAAAATGGCTGCCAATGCTAGGGTTGTGTCAATCATGAAACATAGTACTACTGTAACGGTTATCGATACTAGTATTACGAGTATTATTAGATATCACGGTTGAATTAAAATGAACAGTCCGTTGTAAAGTTGTAACAGAAAAATATGAGTAAATTTACTTACCTACAACCGTAAACAACAACAAAATTTATTCAAAGTGGTTTTTCTGAATACAATAAATAAAGAATACTTTTTACCCGACTACGGAAAAGCCAAAACGAAGGGTAATGATTTTGGCAGTGTATGTATTATGTTTGTATGTTCCAGCATAACGCCTAAACTACTGAACAATTGTTCTCCCCACCACTGCGATATTTTTTTTTGTTCTAGACCATACCTAGGAACCCCCTAGTTACGGAGATATTGGTCAAAGTTCCAAATATTTCACAGTTGTTTTTGTAAATACTAGTTTTTCAGGTTATAACTTTACTTAAATTACCTCCATCACCCGTTTACTATTCATAGCATCCACTAGCCCAATGTGTTGCTACATTGAGTTTTACCGTAAAATATGATATTTGACCCCAATAAAAAATCGTTTCCCAGCAAAAAAATTGCGCAGGGGGGTACTTAGTTTGATGTTTCTGTACATCAAACTAAGTACCACCCTTGCTTGGTTGTCGGCTGTGCTAAGGGTTAATTTACACCCTGTATACGTTTAGATTGCGGTCAAACAGTTGTCGCGGTTAAGTCTTTGTTATTTACTCGTATTATATAACAAACCAACATTAAATTAGAATGTAACTAAAACTCAACTACGAATTAAATCGCAAACTAATAAGATCCTAGTGAAGAGCAAATCTTCTAATAGTAAGAAGATTGTTTCTATTATGATTAACATACTGACTGGCGGAGTAAAATAAAAGGGGACTTTGTGTCTTGTCGCCAAAATTTGTATTCGTCACCAAGTTGTATCACATAGTAAATAGATCTATCGCCACGAAATATTTTCGTTCTCAGATAAACAAAAAGTGTTCAAAGATATGAATGATCAAATTAATGTTAATATAATAATGTGTAAAATAAGAGATGGATCACCAATAAAATTGTAGTGCAATAATAGGGTTTGTCAAACCCTATTATTCTACTGACTAAAAACCACCCATGTTCCTTCTTCGCTCTTGTGCCAAGGCCGCGTTATCTCTTTCGATAATCCTCAGGGCGGTCCCGCGCCCTGACCGGACCTGGCACGGTCACTCGAACAGATATCGTTTCAGCGCAGCGAAGGAACTAGTATCGGAAACTATTACGCAACGGTACAACACTATCCATGTTTGTAAACAAACGAATCAAATTATGAAATAACAAAAAGGTCTCTGGGACGGAAATAAACCCAATTAATAACACTTTAGCAATAAATTAATGATCACTTAGCATTTTTTCATCGAAAATGTATTACTCCTAGATACTATTGCATGAAAACGACTACTAACCTATGCAAAGTCAATTGAGGTTGATTTTCAGTCCTTCTTGCACCACACTTCACAATACAACACGCAGGCATATTGCATTGCTGTTTCCTAACATATACACGCAGTTTAAGAGATAATCTCGTCGTAATTTTCTCACAAATCGCAATTTAACAAAAAGTAAACAACAATTTGACAGCACAACTACCACGAAACTCGTCGCCATCTTATAACACAATATGGCGAAAACGGCACCCTACCTACTATTCTGTGACTCGCATATCCAAATGTTGCAATTGTGAGAAACAACTGAAATATTGTTGTCTCTTTCATCAAATACGATTACTGCATTAGAAAGAACGAACCAAAACTATATTTTAGATTCTGTCTCCTATTTCACTCATATTTGTATAAGCAAGTGTGTATATAGAACATCGCGGTGCCTCCATAGGATCCTATCTCAATGTTTGGAACACACATTTCACTAGGTAAAGTTGCCAAAGGACATGTTATGTTTTTGTATGGAGGCTGGGCTTTTATTCGAAACTGCTGTGAACAGAGAAGAGATTATATTTTTGTGAAAGTACATAAATTAAGGATACTTCATAATTTTTTTTTATTTTTTTAAAAAGCCCCCTTCTATTTTTATTTTATTTTTAAACAATTATAATTAAAAAAATAAATTGCAACCCACATTAATTATTGATTTTGGCAACATTCTTCTGTTGGATGTCATTGTTGTCATTGGCTGCGGTTTAAATTGTACGATGTGCGCTATTGGTACTGTGTTCGTGCATAAAATCGGTTTATTTTGTACAAACATGAGCTCTTCTTAGCGGTGTGACGTCATGATTGACGTCATCGATCGCTACCAACGGCGCACACAAAAATTTGGTAGTACAGTGGCTGCGGTTCAAATTGTACGATCCTTTACAAACGTGCCAACGCTACAAACTAGCTGTTTAAATTGAATGTTTACCATCGGTACACTTTCAATTTGAACCAGTCAATAGCCCTGTAATGTCACTTCTGTCAAAAATTATAACCTCGGAACTAAGCCGAAAGCACAGAACATAATATTAAACCCCTCTCGGAATTATTTATTTACGTACTGCGACATTTTTCATTGAATAATATCTAAATAATGGTGCAACAACACACAACATCTAAAAGCAAAATAAAAACAAGTCAATTGCTTTCCTTGACACTTGTCAAATTCGAATTTGACGTCTCCGCACACACTGTACTACCAAATTTTTGTGTGCGCCGTTGGTAGCGATCGATGACGTCAATCATGACGTCACACTGCTAAGAAGAGCTCATGTTTGTACAAAATAAACCGATTTTATGCACGAACACAGTACCAATAGCGCACATCGTACAATTTAAACCGCAGCCAGTGTGTGCGGAGACGTCAAATTCGAATTTGACAAGTGTCAAGGAAAGCAATTGACTTGTTTTTATTTTGCTTTTAGATGTTGTGTGTTGTTGCACCATTATTTAGATATTATTCAATGAAAAATGTCGCAGTACGTAAATAAATAATTCCGAGAGGGGTTAATATTATGTTCTGTGCTTTCGGCTTAGTTCCGAGGTTATAATTTTTGACAGAAGTGACATTACAGGGCTATTGACTGGTTCAAATTGAAAGTGTACCGATGTTTAACATTTAATTTAAACAGCTAGTTTGTAGCGTTGGCACGTTTGTAAAGGATCGTACAATTTGAACCGCAGCCATTGTGAGTGTCAAATCAAGTGTCAAATTCAATTCAATGCAGGGTCTGTCAACTTTGGGTGCGTTCCGAATTACGCTGTAATCGATTTGAGCGTCCATAAACCCGTACCGAATTACTGTGAGCGCGCTAACGATGTCCCTTGAATCGTCATAGATGACGTCATGACAGCGATTACACCGACCATGCCCCAAATAAATATCACCGTGAGCGCTGTCAAAATCAAAGTAAAAAGTGACAGATGTCTGATGCGTGTGTGTGTGAGGCTGGGTGTGTGCGTGTGTTCACAGCTGAGGTTCACTGGCTGGAGTCGCACAAATACATTCAATTAGTTCTTTGAAATCTCTTTGGAGTCTCTTAACCATGAGTATTCAAGTAAATATACAAGACGAGCCTAACGGGCGACGAATTTCTCTCATGCAGGTTATGTTTTTGTTATCACGTGACGAGTGAGCACTGTAAGCGCGATAACGAGCGTTCCGAATTGATGACAGGTCTTAGCTGTCATAATTGTGATATCTAATTCGGAACGCAAAATATCGACGTGAGCGCTGTGAGCGATTATTTTGTAATACGGAACGCGGCCTTTGTTCTACGAACAAAATGTAGGTGGGCTAGAAAACAAGAAAGAGACAACAACATCAGAGTAAAAGAGATGAATTACATAATGTTGCCACCAAAAATACTATTTCACATTCAATCTAATAATAAGCTTATTAATTGATTTTAACGTATGTTTTCCTTTAAAAATCTTTTTGCTTTTATTCTGAGTCGAGAAAATATTTGCTAAGAAATCTATCACATCATTCTAATTGATGAATACACAAAACAAAAAAGAAGATAACATATGACAACACTGGTATCCGCACGCCTTTGACTATTATCTATGAATGACGTTGACAATTTGACATTTGAAAAGTAAAATGTCTGCCGTCGCTTGCGCATCATTTTATCTTGTTCTTATGTTTATTTGTAATAAATAAACCCTTTGCATTTAATTCTACATACATTGTTAACGTGAGTCGAGCTTGCTCCTCCGTGTCTGTGTTTTTGTGAAATTAAGTGCGTATTTGTGAGATATAGACTCGGTGTTGAGACAGTGACTCTTGTTTGATTTTGTGTTTAATTTCGCGATGAGTTCGCAGAAAGAAAACACTAGAATCTGTACCATGTGTGGATCTTCACCTTCTAAAGATCCCAGCATCACTTTACATCGGTTTCCGAAGCCTGGCTCAAAAAATGCTCTGCGGTATGTACATACTTATATACTTTTATTTATGCTCTAAATTAATATTCGTTTTAAACGATTTAAACCATATATATACAGACTGCTCGAGTAGATGTCTGTCCACAGCGTCTGCTTTACTATACTGACCACCTGAAACAGTTCCATTAATTCCTTATGATTGTATGTAGAAGACTGTAGTTTGCTATGCTGACCTTAAAGCGCCTTAAAGCGGTCCATGTATGGAAAGCCATAGAATACCTTTTATTGGTGCAGTTATCTACCGCAGACTAATGTAATATGTCTACATAATTATGTTTAAAGTATTTGATACTCTTTTTAGGTCCCAACTTATGCTGTCAAAAACATTAGCCACCTTATTAATAAAAATAGGGTCAGTGGGTAGTCTTAAGTTAAACCTGGTTTAACTTACGCTTGGTTTATCTTGCATGCCGTCTCACTTCAAAAATATTCAAAAGAAAGTGACGGCATGTGAGATAAACCAAGCGTAAGTTAAACCAGGTTTAACTATTTTGATTAATAAGGCGGTTAGTGTATACTTTTCTTGCCATCTTTTTCAATTTAATAAAATTTTTAAACACAAGTGGATAAACCTTTTAAGAATGTGATTATTATGATACTTAAGTCATTTTAATATTTTTTTATTTCCAGTTGTGAATTATGGGCAAAGTATTGCTTCCCAAATGAAGCCTGGTCTTCACCGAAATTCCAGGCTGAACTCCATTCAAAGCATAAGATGCTTTGCAGTAAACATTTTGAAAGCACATGCTTTAATGAGAAGAAGTTGTTCAGAACAGCGGTACCTGGTGTTCAATCCTATAAAGTAAGTACAATAATTAACACCTGAAAACAATGATATTATAAAGAAAGATACGCCATGTTCATACTGAATGGCGTTCAGATATCGTTGCGTTCTACGACAGGGATAGATAATACAGAACGTTTAAGATAAAAAGAGATAGCTAGTTACTAAACTGCACCAATTGCCGTAGTTTGTCCTCAACAATTTGTGCATGCTAATGCGATATCTACCTCTTTTTATTATTTATAATATCATTGCCTGAAAAGAAGATTGGATAGAATTTTTTTGTAAGTAGTACTCATAAATAGAAGGCTTTTTGCAAATTGTCACAGAAATTCATTTTAATAATCAGAAGATTAAAAAAAAACTTTCCTTACATTGGATAGAGGTACATATTTCTTCCTCTTTTTTCTGTGTGAAGATGTGGCCACCCTCTGGATTGACATGGCTTTAGGTCAAGGTACCTACCTTGAACTCACTCTTGCTTTTTATCACATACTATTAATCATATCAACAAGTCCTTTTTTACTATAATACAACTCCAGAGCAGTTCTTCGGCAAATAAATGTGTTAATCCAGGTTATGAACCATTTGTGTACCAAATTCCAATTCCAGTGGTTTTTGCATGAAAGAGTAAAAAACATCCATACATCCAAACAAACTCGATGTTTGTAATATTAGTAGGAAGTAGAATTAGTAAGAGTTAAGGATTGGAATTTAATATATGTTAAACTTTTATTTTCAGGATACAACAATTTCTAATCTGCCAGATCAACCTGCCGTATTTGAACCTGTTGCTGGTCCATCCTTCCTTAATCCATTACAAGAGCATAATGCAAACATTATCAGGAATGTTTATGAACATACTCCAACCACTCATTCAGGAATGTTTGACTCTTCCAAACAAAGTGATCATATGAAAAATAAAATGTTGATACGGAAGTTGAAAAGCAGCATGAACAAAGTATACCGTTTACAAAAAACGGTGAAACATTTAAAAAACGATGCATATTTAAATTTTATTTGTGAAGACAGGACAGTGACGAAAATTTTTAAAAACAAAATTAGTTCCACATTTGCATTGTTACTGCAAGGAGAACTGCAAAATTATAGAAGGAAGAAACCTGGGCGGAGATGGAACTTGGATGCCAAAATAATAGCATTGAGGCTCTATAAAAGATCACCAACTAGCTACAAATTATTGAGGAGAATGATTTCTTTACCAGCACCCAGCACATTGAAATCCCTTTTAAGTAAATTTAAAATGAATGTGGGGATACATAAAACCACACTAAAAGTGTTAAAAAACACAAGTGAACACTTTGAGGCATCCGAGCGAGAATTTATATTGTTATGGGATGAAATGTCCCTAAGGAAAAATTTATGGTACAACTCAAAGGAGGATCATATTGAGGGATATCAAGACCATGCTACACAAGGTAGATCTCCACAGGCAGCTACATATGCTCTTGTATTTATGGTGGTTGGAGTTAGGAAGACCATCAAGCAACCAGTGGCTTATTATTTATCTAGTGGATTTGTCACAGGTGACAGACTATCTGCTTTAATTAAGGAGGTATTGATTTCTTCTTCATTTTATCATGCTTATTAAACTCTGCTTAACAATGTTAACAAAAACAAAGAATATTTGTGACTAATTTGCCTTAAAATTTTGTAGGTTCTAAATTCTTGCCTGAATGCTGGACTAAAAATATGCGCTTCAGTTTGTGACTTGGATGGAGTGAACAAGAGAGCTCTATGTCAATTAGGAGCTTCTGTAGAGAATCCATTTATAGAAGTGAGCAATCACAAAGTTGTCACACTATTTGACACTCCACACTTACTAAAATGCTTCAGAAATTTATTCATGAAATATGATATAAAATTTAAAACAAACATAACATCAGACAACAAACAAGGAATTGGTAAGCCATTTGTTATTTAGTTCTGGGAAAATAATGGTTCAATAACAATTCATAATGTAGGTACATAAAACATCACTCCTGAATTCCCCAAAAGGCAAAGTTACCTGATATGTAGAACCTACATGTATCTGTTATGTCCCATGTAATAGGGGACCACGCTGTTGCTATCAACCAAGCACAAATGCAGAATCCATAACTGCTACTGAGATATATGTAATGGAGAAACCCAGTAACGCTTTTCCTCACCTCTGAATTTAACCAGGGGCTTCATCATATTTCATGTTCATATACAGCGTCCTATTTATTTTACAAGACACAGCTTAAACATAATACTTTTAATAATTACTTTACAGGAATCGCTAAATGGAGCCACATCAAAAAATTCTATGAATTGGATAATAATAACCCCAATTTTGTTTTTGCACCACTCCTAAGTAGAGAACACCTTGAACCAAACACTAAACAAAAAATGAGGGTGAAACTTGCAGCACAAGTCTTAAGCCACTCGGTTGCCGCAGGAATCTTCTGCAAAGTAGCTAATGGTAAGATATGCATGATACTTATGAATATTCAACAAGTCGACAATACCCTTTCTTCCTTTTCTTTTTGCATCATGCTGAGATAGGAGCCTTTTTGGCCTCGCACAGGTCTTCTCTTTTAATTTTTAGTCTTATATTCTTTTTTGTTATTAGTATTTTTGTAGTTCCTGTGCTTGTCCCAAATAAATATTTTACTTTCTTTCTTCCTTTCTTACAAATTTGCTTCAACAGCAATTGTCTCTTTTATAAAGGGTAAAACCATCTGGTCCTGGTTTGAGCAAGGTTTAAAAACGGATAGGTAAACAAAAAAAAACAACTTTTTGTAAACAAAAACAAAGCCATTAAACCTACAATAAGATTTTTTTTATTTTACACTTTTTCGTCTTCGAAAATCTACAATCCAAGTAAGCAAAAACTGATCCATGCGGGCTACGTTACGGGATATTCGTTATTGTTATGTAATTAAACCTTCCTCAGAATGTTTCTGAAAACCGCATCAAAATCGGTGCAGCCAAACGTGAGATAATCGCGGACATACATACAAACTACATACAGGTCGAACTGAGAACATACTTATTTTTTTTGAAGACTGTTAAAAACTACTAAAAATTATGCTTGTATTGAACAAATTTTTTTATTGTGAATTTTCAGGAGACATGTCATCTGAAGCAGTGGCCACGGGTGACTTAATAAAAGCAATAGATGAGCTGTTTGATGGTGTAAACGCATCTACGCCAGACCTACGAAGAGGAAAAAAATTTTCTACCAACTTAAAAAGTTCTACTGAACATTTACAAATGTTTAAAAAAATGAAATTATTTTTTAAAAATTGTGAATTTTTGGGATGCAAGAGTAATCCCCCGTCAAAAGATGGGTGGATTTGGACCCTCAATGGGATTGAAATAATTTGGAATTATTTGAGTACCAAATATAAATACATAAAAAGCCTGTCTACGAGACGACTCCAGCAGGACCCATTAGAAAATTTATTTGGTTGCATAAGATATAATTGTGGGTCCAATAGCAACCCGACAGTTGGACAATTTGTCGCAGGGCTAAAAACTGCTGTGATCAGCAACATGGCTCATACTAGCTCAGGTAATTGTGAGCAGGACAGCAACAGTGCCATCATTACAAATTTTAAAATTTTACTAGCACCAGGCACAGGCATATGCACTGATACAGAGCAATCAGAAAATATTCACCAAATTGAAAAAGAAATTGATGAAAACATGACTTCCTCTCTAGAAGAAAACCTTGAGGAAGGAAGTGGCGAGCTACAAGCATGTGCATATGTCTGTGGCTTCATTATTAAAAAAAATAAAATAAATTGTCACAATTGTAAAAAAATTCTAGTCTCCGAAACGCCAGAGGGAATTCATAATTTTATAGAGTTTAAAAATTATGATAATTTCAAGCAATCTCTTACATACGCCTCAAAGAATTTAATAGCTTGTGTAGAAAAAAGTGCAGCTTTAATAAATAAATTTTTAGAGGAAGGGGCGTATAAAGAGAATATAAAAATGAAAATAAAACAAATGTTACAGGACTCTATAAATTATGACTTCCTAGAAGGTTGCGAGGAGCACAAAAAAATAAATATTTCATACATAATCAATAGTGTCTTCCACATAACAATAAAGAGATACTGTATAGTAAAAAACAGAATGTTTTCTGAAGAGGCGAGTAAATCTGCACTAAAAAGAAAAATTAACATCATTATGCCTAACCACTGGAACGTCCAAGTTTTGACAGCTGTCAACAGAGGAATGCCCACGTCATTTGTTGACAGTAGCGGCGGAACAAAATTGTGTCCGGGACGTTGGAGAACATTTTTTTTCTCAAAAAATATGCTTAAACGTCCGGGTATCAAAAAATATCTGTTTATAGCGAGAAATGCAGGGAATCGATCGACGAAAAGTGGTCATAACTTTTGAACCGTAAATAAAGAACTGTATATCTCAGAGGTAAAAAGATTGGAAATTACGACTTCCATGCCCTGTTCAGTTTGATTCACTCTTCCCGGGACACCCTGTGTAATCTAAATAATCATGTTCAGTACTCCAATTTCAAAATCCCCAGATTATGATTTCTATCCGTATTTCACGCCTTCGGGTTTAAGTTTCCAAAATCAAAATCGTTCAAACTTCTGATCTTCTATTTTACCCTATATGGTGTAGAAGTTCCAAAAATCTTAGTAGATTTCTACGTCATAAAAGGAACCATTATGCATTTATTTATTAGTCAGTTGGTAAGTCACAAGTGATTATTATATGAATTTATTATGTTCTTTTCTTTTTAGTGCAGATTTACCGGCACTGGGCCCGCGTGGTGGTTTACAGGTGGTTTACATCCCTCTCACTGAGAGGAGGCATGGGTCACGCTCACTCACGCCTCCTCTCAGCAGTAGGAAGATAATAGGCTGCTAATGCTTTATTTATTATTTTACATGTTGTTATAAACGGACGATAATGAAGCTAAATTGTCAGATCTATTTCCCTTCAACCAATAAAATAAGTACCTATCTATCTTCCTAAGGGTTTCTTTTATTACCTACATTATTGTAGTAGTGTAAAATTGTTAATTTGTCGTGTACTTATATTAAAAAACTATTATCATATCTATAATAACTTTAAAGGAAGACCTAAAGTTATTTTCATATGATAATAGACTTTTTTTAAAGCGTTCAAGTGTTTATATGGTTGTTTATATGGTGTTTATTAGTTGAACTGGTTGAACTGTATAGTACTTAAACATACTTGTGACTTGTTGTGAACACGATTTGTCCCACGTGAATAAACACTTGTATTCATGTAAAAAATAAGTCATAGTATAAAGAAAGAAAGAAAGAAAAGAAAGAAAAAATGTTTATTTGACGTCAGTACATCAAGCACACACACATTAATAATAAAAAATAAAATAAAAAAGATTACAAAAATGGAAATACTATGTGCTGTGATCATAAATTAATAAAGAAATTAAATAAAAACTTTTGTTTTAATGAACTGCTCCATAATTTTTTAGCATTTTATGCACAAGTACATTGTGCTTCTCGATAGTAATTTTGTTCAGATGTCAATTATTGCTGAGCAACAATTGCCATCTTGAAAGAAACTATCGAGAAGCGCACTGTACTTGTGTATAAAATGCAATAAAAATAACCTGTAAAGTACAGTGGTACTTTGAAATTCCCGCCCTGGATTCTACTGCCTTGTTTTCGTGGGCGAAGTATAGATGGCGCTGGTCGGTAAGGAAAATTTTCCTCATAAAATTACTACGGAGTCGTTATTCTTCCCCTTTAGGGGTATATATGTTCTGTGTTTATGAGTCCCTATAATGCACGTCACAGCAACGCACATACCAGCAGTGCACGACACTGGAATGTACAACACAGAGAATGTACAGCACGCCAATCGGCGACATCGCCCGACTGGTTGGCCGACTGGTCGGCTCGAAATTTTGGGACTTGGATACTAGGTAATTGAGCTAGGTAGTGCTGTCCGAAAGACGATTGATTGCGTGATTGAAAAACTGATAGGGACTCGATCAGCCATTGACCGTTATAACACGTTCCATTTTAAGTGTGTAATGTCCAGCGATATTTATATTATATTATAATTTATATTTTACTTTCACCAGGAATTTAAAAAAGGCGAATAAAAACTCTGTGAAAATTGCATGGAAAAAGTAAGTAAGGGTGCGATATTTGAAATTTGTTTGTTTATTGTCCTAAAGTATGACTTTTGGGTCCAAATTTTAATGCATGAAATAAAAAAAACAAACAAAAAAACTCGATTCACTTTGGCTGGGATCGAACTCACGTCACAAGATTGTAAAGCAGCGCTGTACCCCCAGCTGGCTTGTTAAAAACCGTGGCGAATATGTAGATCCTGCCTGAAAAACACATGCTACTAGAAAAGCATGCTTGTTTGTTAGTAGGTAGTATTGTCCTAAAAAGCATGCTTTCCGAGTGTGCACATTTGCTCTGAAGCACACCTCAAAAGCACACTTTTTACGATCATATTCTTTTTATCACGTCTGAGTGACATTATCTTAAGCCGCGTCCCCACTAGAGTCGGGCAGCCGTGCCACTTGAGTTGACATGAGTGTGTACGTAAGCGAGGCATGAGCCGCGTGGGCGTGGACTAACACGAACGTTTGGCCGCATCTCCAATTAGGCCGCGCGGCTCCGTGAGGCTGAGACGCGCCCTAACAGGAACGTTTCGGGTGACTTTAGTGGGGACGCGGCTTTACAGTCTTTTATTGGAGACACTGACAGACAACAACAAAAAGGTGAAGGTGAAAGGGGAAACACGAAAAAACATAAAATAGTAAAACCAATGGTACATTTGCTCTAAAGCACAGACCTCAAAAGCGTACTTTTTACGATCATACTTCTTTTTAGCACGTCTGAGTGGCATTATCTTAAGCTGCGTGCGACCCCACAAAATCCACGCGGCCTAATAGGCAACAACTACCGGCGGCGGCGTCCTGACTTAGGCCGCGCGGTTCTATGAGGCCGAGCAGCGAGCCTAACAGGAACGTTTCGGGTGACGTAAGTGGGGACGCGGCTTTACAGTTTTATATTGGATGGATACACTGACAGAAAACAACAAAAAGGTGGCAGCACGATAAAAAAAACATATAAAATAGTAAAACCAAAGAATATCAAAAAAGAGGTTTTATACATCGTGATAGAAAGCACGAAAAATAGACTGGCTTGCGATTAGGTAGCATACTTATTCACAAATATTCGCCACGGTTTATAACAAGCCAGCTGGGGGTACAGCCACAGGGTACAGCGCTGCTTTACAATCTTGTGACGTGAGTTCGATCCCAGCCAAAGTGAATCGAGTTTTTTTGTTTGTTTTTTTATTTCACCAAATGACATTATCTACTCGTGCTGTACACCGTGCACCGGCTAGAGCTTGATAATTTGAATCGCTCGCTCTTGCATCCAAGTTGAGGGAGTCCCGGTCAACGGAGCGTCATCCACTTCGCTGGGCTCCTACATCTGAATGGTTTCTAAAAGAATCAAAATAAAAAACAAACACATAAAATAAAATAAAAACAACATGACTCGATTCACAAAAAGAAAATCCACAACCTATGCTGGCGAATTTACTCCTTGTATGCATCATGCCCGAGCGTACACAAAGCACTGCCTGCAGGGCCTGCTTGCAGTTACTGCCAAAGAAGGTGTTGCTCCACAAAGCTTCGATATTTTGTGTAAGTAGTCCATCTCAGAGATGCTGCACAGCTTGCAGTATTTGGAGTGGGGAGATCGTGCATTGGGCTAGCAGAACGAAACTGCGGCCTTGCGGTAGGGTGAACAATTAAAATATCGGCCCTGCATAAATACATACAATACAATAGGGAGCCACACTAAAAGGTAGAAACAGATGGCGCTGCGAGCGACTGTACCTTGTTTACGTCTTTTAGCAAGTGTGTGGTTGCGATTTTCTGTGTTTATTTTGTGATTTACCTTACAAAATGTACACGCTGTTATCTTTAAGAGAACTTCGAACTGAGCTTCGACGAAGAAATGCGTCGACTGCTGGGAAAAAGGCCGATTTGATTGAAAGGTAGGCATTTTAAGTATTTGAGGTTATCTTTCATATTTCTTCTTTTTTTTATGTTAAAACAAACTCATATTTTTTGTCTTCCTCTAGGTTGGAGGCATACGATCGAAATCAAAATTTTGGAGTCCACTTTGATCTTGAAGAAGACAGTTCATAATATGTTTATGAAAGGAACTTTGACAAAGGTTCATTACCTGAAATTTTACATATGTGTAAGAATGACTATGGTGTAAATATTTATACATGTATTTGGAGAATAAATAAGTCACATTTAATTTACTTGTATAATTACTTCTTCCGAAATAATCACTTTCTCTGAAGTGCAAACTACATAACCTTGGTGTATCACTTGCCCTGAAGTTTTTAATCCGCAAAGCGCTTTCCCATTTGGGGAACAGATGAACTCCCCGGTTTTTATAATTTAAGGCACTGCATTGAGGCATTCTTGATAAAAAAAACGAGAAGTTTGGTCTTGTTTACAAAAAAATGTATAGGATTTGACAGTTCTTATGTCAAAGCAAGGTACGGTTGCCTAGACGCCACCAAGCGGGATAAAAAGGCAGTTTTCCTCCCCATTGGCAGTGTCACTGCAGGCAGGGGCCTGCAGGCAGTGCTTTGAGTAGGGACCTATATTGAAACATGCAGAATCATCACTGGCTGCTTACTGTTTTACATCAAACTCGCAAGAGTGGCTCTCTCTGAAGTCCGAAGAGAGGTGTTAATTGCTCCTCGCGCGGCGCGGCGCGCGGCGCGGCCGGCGACGCGATCCGCACTAAATTCAAACGTATGGCGGTGTATGAGTGCGTTCACGGAGAAGCGAATTTATACGCGATTGCTTGAATTTGAGGCGGCGGCCGCGGCGGCGAACGCGGCGGCGGCCGCGGCGACGGACGCGGCGATGCACGCGGCGGTTTATTCTCGACTAGCTTTTGCCCGCGACTTCGTTCGCGTGGAATAGTGACTTCCGGCAGATTTTTGGTTTATCTCGCGAAAAAAAAAAAAAAACTATCCTATGTCCTTTCTCAAGTTCCAATCTATGTCTGTACCAAATTTCACACAAATCGGTTCAGTAGTTTAGGCGTGAAGCAAAGACAGACAGACAGACAGACAGAAAGACAGACAGACAGACAAAGTTACTTTCGCATTTATAATATTAGTTAGGATGAAGCGATGCCCGCGACGGAACTTGGCCTTGAAAATTCGCGGCGGCCGCCGCCGCGGCCGCCGCGCCGCGTCTCTATGAACACCGTCGTACATTGCCATACGTTTGTGTTTGCGCGAACGATGATATCTGCCGCTGCACGCATCGCCTGTCCGTGAACACAAAATTCGCTCGACGCGTCGCTCGACGCGTCGCCGGCCGCGCCGCACGCCGCGCCGCGCGTACGTAAACATGCACTTAGATGCCGCGCGGCATTTAGGCTGCGAGGCTCAGCCTCGCGGCCGGCAAGAATCCCACCGAGTCACAGTGTGACACGATTGGGTTTGACTCGTTGGGAACTCATTATATTATTTAGTTAGACGAATGGCACCGCACTCGTAAATAAGGTAGGTACTTAATAAATGTGCTGTTATTATGGATTTGTATTTTCTATCGATATATTCAGAAGTCCAGCCCGGCGAGCACGGCCTACAGTGACATGGCATGAGTCACACATTTTATCACAGTTTGGGCGATAAAACCGTTTTGTCTTAAATGCTAGCACGGCGGCGTAAGATAATTTCTTGATATGTGATACAACTTCTTGACGTCTAGTTGGGACTCCTATGTCTTATTTGCTAATATAGGCGCACCCATTTTGTAACAAATGTCACATTTTGACAGATGAATATGCTCGTTTATATCACGTTCGTTCGGAGGTGGTGATAAAAGTAAATTAAAAATATAAGTATATTTTTCTGCTTACTACTGCATCAAATGGCAGTAAATTATTATAATTATGTTCTTGCCCGAAGGCAAGAGGTCCAAAGTAGGAAAATATTCCGAAGAAACATTTGGGACTCCTCTAATCCGTTCGAGTTATTTCACTTCAAAAATTTCACAATAAATTTCAAAACAAATCACATCAAACTTTTAAAGGAAAAACAGAACTTTTAGTTAGTAGCAAGTTATCAAATAATAAATAAAAAAAGAAAATGAAAGACGTGCCGCGTACGCAGTGTTGCCATCGAAGTTTCAAGCTCCCCACCAGAATCGACCTCTAAAACCACCAGAAATCCACTAAAAAAATCGCACCTTCTTAAAAAATCGCTAAATTTTCCACTAACTTTATTTCTGGCAGATTTTTGGTCTTTACTAAAGGAAATAATATTTTTTTGAAACGTTTATTAAAGCAATAACATGAAAATTACATATAATGTAACAAAATACTTCAACTTCAACTCTCTATTAATTCATGGCTTTTGTGGAAGAACAAAATACTTAATAAAACCTATTTTTTAAAAGAGGTCAATCAAATTATATTATTAAGTTATCTTCAGATGAGTCGTTTCCGTCCGTATCATCATCGTTAATCTCGGACTGATACGACTGTTTGGTACCAAATAATTCCACTAGAAAAATCCACTAGCCACTAAAACCGATATTTGTCCGCTAAAAGGTAAGTCAAAACCACCAGATTTAGTGGAAAATCCACTAAGTTGGCAACACTGCACAGCACATAAATACCTTAACTGGGCACATTTTAGAAAAACATTAAATACGATGTCTATCGCGTTCGCGTCCGATGAGCCACCATATTTCAGTGTTGCCAGGGCCCTTGAGTCATAAGTTACGTTTCGTTACCTGAAAAGTTACATTTTTGCTGCAAAAGTTACATTATTGTTTTTTTTTTATTAACGTGTTTTTGGGGTCGGAGATCGAAATTGATATCAGCAAAATGATGAAATATAAAGGAACCTATGATGTCTTATGGTGTATTTAATCTTAGGATAAAACAGACTAATTTCATTTGTTCGCAGCGCCATCTTCACTGTTGTTGCTATCTAGTCTAGCACCTAACTTAAGGTTGATGTTCCACAGGCCAGTGATAGGATATAATACCACCTATCACTGGCCTGCAAATTGCAAAAAACTTAAGAAAATTTGAATTTCGCGGGCTACCCTGGAACATCAACCTTAAGTCAAAGTCAAAGTCAAAAGTCAAAATTCATTTATTCAAACTAAGCTGATAATCAGCACTTTTTGAAGGTCAAAATTTACTTTACTTTACTACAGTGAAATTTGGCTAACTTAATTTAAACCAAAACTACGAGGTAGTGCATCATTATTTTTACTCTGAACTAACTACTAATATTCGATACGTATAGAATCCTTGCTCCAACCAGCCCGCGAAATTCAAATTTTCTCACTTTTTTGCAATAATTAATTCAAATATTATTCGCGGCTGTAAGACGTATAGACTTAAGGTTGATGTTCCAGGGTAGCCCGCGTAATTCAAATTTTCTTAAGTTTTTTGCAATTTGCAGGCAAGTGATAGGTTGTATGTTGATGAACATTTGATTCGCGGCTGTAAGACGTATGTAGTTACAGAATTATAGTCATCAAAATCATTAATACAACCCTCCGAGCTCATAAAGGTTCCGGAATGACTTTGACCTTGTAAAAAGTCATTTTTACACCTTTAAGAGCTCGGAGGGTTGTATTAATGATTTTGATGATTATAATACATAATAATATGTCCTACAGCCGCGAATCAAATGTTCATCAACATACAACCTATCACTTGCCTGCAAATTGCAAAAAACTTAAGAAAATTTGAATTTCGCGGGCTGGTTGGAGGATTCACCATAATGACTTTTTTTACTAAATAAATAAAAAAGTTATCTTAAATTCGCTCTGTGATAATTGTAGTAGAGATAACGACCTATTTTTAACAAAAAAATATTATTTCAAGCAACGAAGTAATAGCATACAATTTCAACGAGGAAACTTGGCAATGTCGCGTTCGTCGCGTTTTTTTGTAACAACAGGCCCCGATAAACTTACTTATCAAACAATAAATTATTAATGTAATCACCGGAACTTCACTCACGCACTTTTCTCACAGTATTTGTACGACAACAAACAAAACAAATCAGAATCACAACCGGGCATTTCTGTAGTTAGTAGCTACGAAAGTCGAAACTGCGAACGGCGGCAACTCGCGAAGTAGGAAACGTGCGCGCACCCGCTCAAGCAAAATTGAGTTTTAATTTAACCAGAATACGTTTCATTTTGTCATGGCGCTTTCCATTCAGAACCATCTCTGAGTGTGTTTTATGTGCGTTCAATTTGGATGCGTTGAATTGAAATGCGTTCGAAAACTGTTTGCAAAAATCTAGTATTATAGTCTGGCAAACGAAAGTTGGCACTGAAAAAACGTGGCAAATTTAAAAAATCTCGGTCTTGTAACCCTAAAACTTGTAGGACGTATATTAAATATACGTCCTACAAGTTTTAGGGTTACAAGACCGACATTTTTGTCTTGTAGGACGTATATTAAATATACGTCCTACAAGTTTTAGGGTTACAAGACCGAGATTTTTTAAATTTGCCACGTTTTTTCAGTGCCAACTTTCGTTTGCCAGACTCTACAAATCTCGTTGTTCTCAAAAGTTACGAAAATTGCCTTAATTATAAAAGTTACTTACATGTTACGCGAGGGGGTCAAAAGTTACGAAAAATGTAAGAAATGTAACCTTCTGGCAACACTGCCATATTTGTTAGTTTTCAGGTGTTGTTGCCAGAGTAAAAGTATTAAATCCTTCTATAAAAACTATTTTTTTATAATAATAAAAAAGGAATCCCAGATGTGCTCAGCAAATGAATTTTATCCATAAAATAAATAATGATTTTATTTAGAAATGGGGTCATTAATCACCATTTTATATCAAAATAATTCTACTAATATGGTAGAAATGTTCTAATCTGGTCAAGCAAAGCACCAATAGTGATTTCTCTGTCTAGCGTATATCGTTGTCTCGTTTTCGCTTATTTTGCCCAACGTTTGCATTAGCTAGTACTAGACTTGACCCCCCCTGTGTCCTACTAAGACAGCCTACGAAAAAAGTGCTCGTTGTAAGATGTGAAAGAAATTGAACTATAAAATATTTTTAAAAATTGTTTTTTTTTTTAAGTTTTCAATGGTGCACACCTGCCTAGAACTTAATTATACGCATGCTGCAGCTTCTGAATACATAAATATATTTTTAAACATTGTAAACATTAAGGCGAATGCTCACATACTACCCGCGAAATTCAAATTTTCTTACGTTTTTTGCAATTTGCAGGCCAAGGCTTGGTTGTATGTTGATGAACATTTGATTCGCGACTGTAAGACGTATTTAGTTACAGAATTATAATCATCAAAATCATCAATACAACCCTCCAAGTTCATATAGATCGAGGAATAACTTTGACCTTGAAAAAATAGTTTCTCGATCTATATGAACTTGGAGGGTTGTGTTGGTGATTTTGATGATTATAATTCTGTAACTAAATACGTCTTACAGTCGCGAATCAAATGTTCATCAACATGCAACCAAGCACTGGCCTGCAAATTGCTAAAAACGTAAGAAAATTTGAATTTCGCGGGCAGGGTGTGAGCTTCCCCCTTAAATAGGAAAACTATTGTTAATATTTTATCTAAAGATTTAAATAAAACTATTATGTTCGACTTATGCATCCCAACATTCCCAACATTAACTTATCTACATTTACATCAAATTGAGATACATAAAATGTTTTTTTTTTATTGTCTTATCAGAAGCAACAATGTCAAGCATGTCAGACCGTAAGGTGGAGCTGAAGCGCAAGAAGGCGAAGCTCCAAGCTCTCCGGGAAGAGAAAGATCGCCGCCGCAGAGAAAAAGAACAGAAAGATGCTGACGAAGCCCTGGTTTGTAGACATGTTAGTAGTTTTTTTGGAATGTAACATACATTTATTTGTCAAAAATGCTATCAGTCGGTAATTACTGATGCAATGTTGATGTAATTTAGTGTGCAGTGGAATATTCAGTATGTAGTATATATATCAATATGTTCAAGATTGGGATCGATCTTAATCTTGAATTTATTTATATATACTTGGATATATCTGTGACAATATTAATATATGTATGCATATCCAATGTGTTGTGTGCTGCTCACCTGAAATATCAAAATTGTTCAGTTCCAACTTGATTCTTATTGGACAAAATGAGTAAATTAAATATAGTATAATGCAATAGCCCATATGAAGGCTCCACCCTAAGATAACAACATTAATAACCCATACCAGCTACTCTTGCTAGCTAACTGTTCACTTTAGTAACTAAATTTATTAATTAAGTGGTTTGTAATGGCAACCCTGAAACCAATTTTGGGTTTATAAGCCGCGCAGATAGAGAATAGATCTGAAAATGGCGGCGGGTACCTATGGTACGGTTGGCAAAACAAGTTCTCAAACATCGATTTTTTATTTTTTTATTGATTTTTTTTTTGTTATAAATTACTATTTTTTAATATTATTAATTAATAATAGTAGAAATAATGTAAAAAAAAATATTAAGGTTGATGTTCCAGGGTAGCCCGCGAAATTCAAATTTTCTTAAGTTTTTTGCAATTTGCAGGCCAGTGATAGGTTGTATGTTGATGAACATTTGATTCGCGGCTGTAAGACGTATGTAGTTACAGAATTATAATCATCAAAATCATTAATACAACCCTCCGAGCTCATAAAGGTGTAAAAATGACTTTTTACAAGGTCAAAGTCATTCCGGAACCTTTATGAGCTCGGAGGGTTGTATTAATGATTACTACATACGTCTTAAAGCCGCGAATCAAATGTTCATCAACATACATAAAAACTTAAGAAAATTTGAATTTCGCGGGCTGGTTGGAGGATTCACCTGCAAACAAATAACAATCAAACGTAAGGCAAACAAATAACAATCAAACTCAACAAAAACAACAATGAATATCAACGAAAACAACAAACAAACGGAACGAATTTAATAGCGTGGAAAGCGAATCCTGACTGACTATTTTTTTTGTAGCGTGTACGTCACTGTGTGAGTATAGACAGCGATAGAGAGTGAGCGAGAACGCATGCGAGCGGCCGCCATTTACAGATCTATTCTCTATCTGCGCGGCATATAGCAACATTCCTAGAGATTGTCTCTGCTTTTTTTTCTCTTGTCTCGTCGTGGGTTGAAGCGCGTGGGCGCGAATAAGTTTCCTCGTCATTACTATTGAAACCGTCGTGATACTTCAAAATCTTTAAAGTTGTGCCAATAACCTCAGTTTCTCGTCGAATCGTGAGTGTGCTCTTGAATCGGTGCTCAAGCTTCCATGATACCTGGATTCAGCCGGACCAAAGGAAGGTAACTTGTACAGCGACTGGGTAAGTCTGGCGTCAGTACTGGGTAGCTGGAAGGGTTCCTTCGTGAAGGTCCTGGTTTCGAAGACATCGTCCCGGGAGCAATCAGGTGAGTGCCTATTCAAAGCACACCCCTTTTATCGTGACATAAAATTTCGTCGATTTTCTCGTTCGGGCATTATCGTTGCCGCCCCCCATTTTAATACAGTCCATTTAATCTTTCGTTATAAAACATTGGTCCTTCGGCCAGATATGTCTGAAAAGCATCCTTTTATCGAAGTAGTTATCGTATTTTGTTAAATCATAATCTAATTTTAATTACTTTCGAAGGTACACCTAAAATAATTATTGAGGTGCCATGACGGTGTTAGTGAGATTTTTATCGTTGGGTTTTTTATGTTGGTAGCTTTGGTTGCGTCGGCCGTAGACATTGCCTTTTCTGTATTTTATGTTGGCAGCCTTACAAGACTGTCAAAAGTGACAGATTCGTAGCTGGCTGTCATTTGTCATTGTGAAAACTTTGTTTATATTATTTCTCGTGTTTTTTTAAATTGTTTTCGTTATTGTTTACAACAATGCCGAGTGATAGTCAGAATAGTGATCATGATATGTCGGAAAAGGGCAATGCAGGTGCAGATGTCAACAGAATCGCGCGCGATTACGCTATGATGCGATTAGAGTTTATGGATAGCACTGATTTAGTAGGTTACATAGATCAGGATTTAAACGACCTAGCAAACGATTTCCATAGTGCACAGCGAAAGCTTCTTTCATCGTTAAGTCCGTCGTTACGGAATACTGAATTGCAAGTTATGGCTACGTTTGAAAATAAATTAAGAGCAGTCAAAACGCGCGTTCGAGCGAAGTTATCGCAGGTTGACTTAAAGCCTTCTGCGACTGTAAGTAGTGAACTAATGTCAGCTAAATTGCCTAAAATTAACATAAAACCCTTTGATGGCAAGTTTGAAAATTGGATATCGTTTATACAGTTGTATGACTCACTCATTCATAAGCGTACAAATATATCAAATGTTGAAAAGTTACATTATTTGTTGTCAAGTGTTCAAGGGACAGCATATGATTTGATAAAGAATTTCCCTCTCACAGATGACAGTTATCTTGACTCCTATAATATTTTATTGAAGCATTACAATAAGAAATGCCAAGTTGCAATGATGTATTATGACAAATTAATTCTTTTGTGAGCCAGTTAAAACTAAATCTGGTCCTGAATTGGAGCGGGTTTATCAAACATTTTCGGAGAACTTGTCAGTTCTGGAAAAGTATAACTTGCCGGACAAAAACTTTATGTTGTTCTATTTACTGTGGTCAAAGCTAGATAAGTCTACCCGAGAATTGTTTCAGCTGGAACATAATTCATCTGATATTCCAAAGTATGAGGATCTTGGATCTTTCATTGAGAAACATTTCCAGGCATTGGAAATTGTCAATGTTAGAACTTTGACCAGTAGTAATTCTGTTACTTCCAAACCGGCAAGTCAAAATAATAATAAAACCAAATCAAAGGCTGTTCTTGTCGTATCAAACTCGACTTGTGCCTTTTGTTCTGGCCAGCACAGTCTCACCACATGTGAAGGTTTTTTAAAATTGGATGCTCGTTCTCGTTTTAATGTTGTGAAAGAAAAGAAACTTTGTATTTTGTGTTTCTCGAGTAGTCACAGAGTGAAAAAATGTAGTGTAACTTCTCGTTGTAAAGAGTGCAACTACTCTCATAACACATTACTACATCTTAGTAAAGAGCCTGTGCCTCCCCCCGTGGTGACAGAAACTGATAATAAAAGTAATAACACAGTTTTAACTTCCATTGCTGGAGCTGAAAATTCTACTGTTTTATTTTCAACTGCTAAAGTTCTGATAAAGGATAACACTGGTCAATTCCAACCGATTAGGGCCTTATTGGATTGTGCCAGTGCATGCAATTTTATCTCAGAGCCTTGTGCAAAAAGACTAGGATTAAATATAACCTGCAGTCAGCAGTCAGTCAGTGGAATTGGTCACTCGGTTGCCTCACCTCTTGGATTGTTATCTTGTGAGGTCAAGACTCATAATACAAGTCAGATATCAAATTTCAAATTAGAAGCACTTGTTCTTCCTTCGATTTGTGCTGATCAACCATCTCAGCCTGTCGATTTCTCGGGTTGGTCTCACATAAATAAATTGGATCTTGCTGATCCTGGGTTTGCAAATCCAGGACCTATAGATATGCTGCTGAGTGCAGACGTTTTCGCTTCGTCGCTCTTGCCTGGTCTTAGGCGGGGTAAGCCTGGTCAACCAAGGGCATTGAACACCGTCTTTGGCTGGATTGTGATGGGTGGTTGTTGTGATGTTCGTGCGATCCCCACTCACAATAAAATTCCTCGTTCTCGCTGTCGTAGCAATGATTGCCTTATCGTGTCGCAATCTTTGTCAAATTTGTCGTTAGATAATTCCCTTAAAAAATTTTGGGAATTAGAAAATGTTAATTCTCCTGCCAATCATTTCTTGTCGAAGGAGGATCAACTATGCGAAGACTATTTTGTCAAAAGCTATTCTCGTGATAGTAAAGGTCGATTCGTAGTGCCTTTACCTTTCGTCGATCCTACGAACAAGCGTACCTTTTCAAATTCTCGTGAGATTGCTCTCAAACGATTACTCTCGTTAGAAAAGAAATTAAACTGTAACCCTAATTTTCGAAAGGCTTATGCCTCTTTCATGGAAGATTATGAAACTAGTGGCCACATGGAAGAGGTAGAGCCTCCGACATGTAAAGATGGTAAATTTTATTACATGCCTCACCATGGAATTCTGCGGCCTGGGTCTGTGACCACTCCTCTTCGTGTTGTATTTGACGCTGGCGCCAGAGACGCACGTGGAGTATCGCTAAATGACACTTTGTTGTCTGGGCCAAAGCTGCAGACAAATATTTTTGATTTGTTAATTCGCTTTCGTTGGCATGAAGTTGTGTTCACTGGTGATGTAAAGCAGATGTATAGGAATATTTTGGAGCCCGACGAAGACATGGAGTACCAACGCATTTTGTGGCGCTCCACCCCTGAAAACCCTGTCCGTGATTACAGGCTTCGTACCGTCACGTATGGAGTGTCGTCGGCTCCATTCCAAGCTCTACGCACTATTGCCCAACTGGCCAAGGACTCGGCTGCTGATTATTCTCGTGGGTCTTCGGTGCTCAGCCGTGACATCTACGTTGATGACGTGGTTTCGGGCGCAGACTCTATCGAATCGGCTCTACTTGTGAGATCCGAACTTATAAAAATATTGTCGTCGGGTGGTTTCCATTTGAGGAAATGGACCTCCAATCATAAAGATTTCTTTGCTGATCTTGCTTCTTCAGAACTCTATTCGGAGAGTTTCAGATGCTTTGAGGACATCTCTGATGTTTCTCTCAAAATCTTGGGGCTTTTATGGATGCCACAGTCTGATAGCTTTCAGTTCCAGGTTACCGACAAGGGAGACCAAAGATGTACGAAACGAACGATCCTATCCTGTATAGCTCGTATATACGATCCTTTAGGATTCCTCGGCCCAGTTACGTTTCATGCTAAATATCTTATGCAGCTTCTTTGGACTTCTGGGGTCTCTTGGGACGATGATTTGCCGGAAGCTATTCAGTCTGAGTGGTCGCGCTTCAAATCTCAGCTGCCTTTATTGGCATCAGTTTCGATTCCTCGTCGCATGGTTCAGTCCTTCATCACAATGCAGCTCCACGGTTTCGGTGATGCTTCCGAGCGTGGTTACT
This sequence comes from Diarsia mendica, assembly GCA_949316265.1. NCBI lineage: Eukaryota > Metazoa > Arthropoda > Insecta > Lepidoptera > Noctuidae > Diarsia > Diarsia mendica. The sequence continues at coordinate 3,516,980 of OX438917.1, forward strand.
GTGCTGTGGTGTATTGTCGTGTCGTTGACGCGGAAGGCTTCGTCTCTGTTCGTCTTTGTTGTGCAAAGTCTAGAGTTGCACCTCTTCGCAAGCTGTCTATTCCTAGACTAGAGCTCCAGGCTGCAGTGTTGCTGTCAGACTTGTTACAATCTGTAGTGGAGGCTCTCAAGCCATTTCACACTGTCACTGAACTCTTCGCCTGGTCTGACTCCAGCGTCACTCTGACTTGGATTAAGTCGTGTCCCTCCAAATGGAAGACTTTCGTGGCCAATAGGGTCAGCCACATCCAAGAAATTATCGCGCCTGATTGTTGACGTCATGTGAGTACCTCTATCAATCCTGCTGACAGTGGTTCTCGTGGAATGCTTCCTGCGGATCTTGCTGCTAACGAAGTCTGGTGGAATGGTCCCTCGTTCCTTGCAGACCTTGAGGAAAACTGGCCGGAGTCGTCGCTATCGTTTGACAAAGAGGACACCTTGCAAGACGACCAAAGGATTTTCAGTCTTCTGACTGACATTGATGTCAATTGCGTTGACAAATTGATAAACAAATTCTCGTCGCTTTCAAAGCTTAAACACGTCTTATCGTACTGCTTCCGTTTTGTACAGAACTCGAAGAATTCTGTTCCTAAAAATAAACTTTTCGGACCTTTGCAAGTCTATGAAATGAATAGAGCTTTCTTGTTCTTAATAAAATATGTGCAGCAAGGTGCATTCTCGCATGAGATTGAAAACCTTCAAAGGAGTTCCCCCAACTCACTTCCAAAGGGCTTGCGCAAATTGTCGCCTTTTCTCGATGATGCGGGTCTTTTGAGGGTGGGCGGTCGCTTGGCCCATGCTGACGCAGAGTTCAACGTCAAGTATCCTCTGTTATTGCCGCGCAGTCACCGCCTAACCGTTCTCATTATCGATGAATATCATAAAAAATTCATGCATCCTGGCGCGCAAACATTGCAAAACTTGCTTTCGCAATCCTTTTGGATCTTGTCGCCGAAACGAGCTATTCGTTCTGTGATTTTGGGTTGCTTAAAATGTTTTCGTGTAAACCCTACACAAGCTTCAGCTCCTATGATGGGAAACCTGCCGTCATATAGAATAAACCAAATAAAGCCTTTCTCGGTTGTCGCTGTCGATTATGGTGGACCCTTTGATATCTCTCTGGGTCGTGGTCGTGGATTAAAAACCTATAAAGGTTATATCTGTGTCTTCGTTTGTACCTCTACTAAGGCGATCCACATAGAAGTCGCTTCGGAACTGTCAACGGAGGCTTTTTTGGCTGCGTTGAAGCGGTTTATGGCACGCCGTGGTCGATGTAATCGCGTTGTCTGCGATCAAGGGCGAAACTTCGTTGGTGCCAGTAACTACCTTGACAAGCTCATGCAGAATGCTGCTGAGTCCCAAGAAATAGAGTTTTCGTTTAATCCTCCTGGAAGTCCTCATTTCAACGGACTTGCCGAAGCTGGTATTAAGTCGGTTAAAACGCACCTTTCTCGTGTTGTTGGTACGCAGCGATTGACGTATGAAGAATTTTATACGGTCCTGACACAGGTAGAATCTATGTTGAACTCTCGTCCCCTCACCCCTCTTAGCTCAGACGCTAATGACCTGTCTGTCCTAACTCCAGGTCATTTTCTAACTCTGGAACCGTTGTCTATTGTTGCTGAAGAGAATTTCGTGGATCAGAACATAAGCGTCCTCCACCGTTGGAAGTTGATTCAAAGGATTCACCAAGATTTCTGGCGTAGGTGGCAAAATGAATACCTTCACACACTACAACAGAGAGCTAAGTGGAATAAGAATAACACAAACGTGACTGTAGGTATGTTGGTTCTGATCATAAATGAGCAAGTCGGTCCGTTGAAGTGGAGCATGGGTCGTATCACAGCCCTACATCCCGGTGCTGATGGGATCTGTAGAGTGGTGACTGTGAGGACTGCTGCTGGTCAATTCAAAAGGCCAGTCGTAAAATTGTGTCCACTACCTATCCTTAGTTAAATAACCGTCTATCGATGAAATAACCTTTCGCTGTCGTTAGTATTTAGGATTAGTTTAAGTAAGTTGTTTAAAGGGGAATGCCTGAAAAATGCTTGAAATAGACAGAAACTACTAACAGTCCATAATTCTATTTAGAATAAATTAGGTACAGTCGCCCACAAAAGTGCATGGATACCTTAGGGCCTATTTTTCTGTGAAGGTAGAAATCAAATTTTCGAAAATAATTAATAGATGGCGTTTGGTTTCTGCACAACTGTGATATTATACTCTTCAATCCCCAGTGTCACTTGTAGGTGGCATAAGTTTTATTTCTGTTTCTACCTCACAGAAATTTTATTTGTAATTCCTACTTAAATAATAATAAGAAATTAAACCTTTAAAGTTTTTACTTTCCGCAATGACAATATCCGGATTACCCGGTGTCACCTGTAGGTGAAATAAAATGGAGGTAGATTTTTATAACTTAGTCTTAACTAAATGTAAACTATTCTGTTGAGATATAGAAAAAAATGAACTTTGACTTGGGAATAGGTTAGGTAAGTAAGAAGTTAGGAAACACGTATTAGGTTGGATGTGAGAAGTTAAATGATAAAAAAAATACGAAAGAAACCATAAGGAATGTTTTCATTAAGCTAATAAGTGCGCATAGCATTCAAAAATATAATATTCGAGTTAGTAGTAGTTAGCAACAGGGATGAACGGAGACAAACAAAAAAACACACAAATTTTAGAGGTTTATTTCTTACAGTTTATTATTCAAAAACAGACATTTATTATCGTTCAACATTATTATATTATATAAAACTTCTTATTGAGGCCATAGCTTAAGTATTCGTTTCCAAAATCGGAAAGAGGATTGAAGCTTTTGTAACCTCAACAAAGACAAACAGGAGACCAGATTATTTTATCACAAAAGTGAAAAGTTAAATTAAATGAATTAAATAGGTAGGATAACAGCTATACAATTGCACAAAAACATACGAAAAGGTTCTTATGAAATGTAAAAAAAAAAAAAATTGTTTGAGTTTTTTTAGATAAGTAATAAAAATACGTAAGTCATAGGTTATAATAACAGTCAGTCGTAATAGGTTATAATAACCCGGTCTCCAGTTAATATAAAAAATAAGTACTAAAGTTAAGTAATATTATTTTTAAGTATTATGAAATATAAATCCTGGATCGGCAACACTTATCTATCCCCACACGTTGGACACTACATAACCACTTGTTTATCACGTAATATTTCTACACCACAAACATAAGCGTCCGTGTTCACTGGACTTAAAAGTTACTCAAATCAAAGTTAACATGATCCAAAGCGAACTGTAATCTTGTCCTTTAATGGTTTTCTGTGGGCCAGGGTTGCACAACATGCCTCCTATAATGCAGCTCTTCACTTATAAGAGCACGACGGGCATTGTCAAAACTTGAGTCATTTATAGCAGCATAGTCGGTCATCGGCAGGAATCCATTTTCTTCATACTCTCATAACACGATTTGACGCTGTAATGTGTTTATGAGCCGTGGTCTACTAGTTCTTTGATGGTGTTGCAAAGATCCCTCGTCTTCAAATCGTCGTACCAATAGAACAACTGTTTATCTCTGCAACAATAATTATAACAGAAATATAATAACACGCAATAATGATTATTTATTAAGTAATAAAGACGTAACTAAAACATTTTTTTTTTCTTATAAAAATTTTGAAATCTAAACTACTTACGTTAACAATAAGATAAGTCGACAAGTTTCGAGTGTCGATAAGTTTTTGCCTTGATTTTGCAAATCAGTTATTTGAGCTCTTGTAAAGAAAACAATATTACAACGCGTACTCATTTTGATGAAATAAGTTAATTCACCTAAATTAAAATAAAACTGAGCTAAACACACTCGAATGAGGTAATCGAAACAAACATAACGAACAATCAATTGAGCTTAGTCTTATCTCATCTAAATCTTCAATCTAATTATTTCTACTACCTACAAATTTATTTATGAATTCATATTCGACCTACCCTCAAGTTTGAAAACTAAAACATAGATAATTAAAATCAGATACCTAGTTATAAAATGATAATAATATTCAATTTAAACAAACATAGTAGGTAGTTAGGAATAAATTTATATAATAGAAATAATTGATTATAAATTATTTGAATGTAAAATACAGAAAAAGAAACTACATGAACATTTTATACAGCGTGAGCGCCCTCTAGTTAGTGTAGCATCAACAATATAATCAATGTTGCTTATTTACGCCAGGTGGCGTCATTTCTTGCTTCACACGGTATTTTTTCTGAACTTCCCATGCATTATTGTAGGCGATGGTACAATGAAATAATTCTCAAGTTTGTATACCTAGGGAGAAAATTTTTATCGATCTTTAAAATATTTAACTTGATATCCGTCCCATTCCTTCTTATTTTATCATGGAGGTCAGTGTTTAGTTGACATGAGTAATCGACATTCAGCCAAACAGGAATCGTCAAATGATCTAGCGAACTATTTTATAGAATTATTGCACAGTTATCATTATAGTTATATAAAACTACAAAGCCACTGACTGACTGACTGATTGACATGTCGTTTCTCGGAATGGGTGAGAGATGGGTTAGGGGTATGTTTTGCAAAAATGTGTAATCTGACCAATCGAGTAGAGGAAAATTATAGGGAAAGTTCAAATCCAAAATGGAGGGCGAGTCCATTTCCGGTTTCGGTAGGGGAAAGACTTGGATGGATTTCGACTCAGAGGTCTTATACGAAATGTAAAAGCATTTAAAAAAAAACTAAAAAAAAAAAAAACAAGATGGCGGCCGCGCCAGGACGTTTTGAAATTGTCGACTTTTTTCACTCGACTTTGACAAATTGTTTTCTTCTACCAAATTCTAAAACCGCCAACGAAAAGCTTGCCAATTTATTGGTAATTTCAATGGCAATTGGGAAAAATTATGACATTGTGAAAATCCAAGATGGAGGACGCTGCGGCGGCCATTTTGTAAAATTTTGGATTTTACGATTTTTTTCAAATCCATTTTTCGGGTACTTGGCAACATCAGACGGGTTCGAGTTGTACCGAGCGGTTGTGTGTTTTGTTGACGAGTGTTTCCCGGTGCAAAAAAAAATCCCATTTTTAGTGTATTTTCCCAGATTTTCCCCAAAAACATGAAAAGTAGAAATAATGACATTTTAAATAGAGACTTTGACTAGCCGGCAACATTGGGGTCCCCCAAATGACATTTGACCATTTTTATCACTTTCAGCTGGCAACCCCGAGAGCCATTGACGCTTGAATTTTTGGGTCAGACCCGACTTTGGCGAATTAGTTTGTTCTACTAAACTCAAAAGTTGGCAACACCAAGTACACCAGTTGGTGGCCTATATCCCTGAGATTTCAGGAAAATTATGACTTTTCAGAAAAAAAAGATGGCGGACAGTGTGGCGGCCATCTTGTAAAAATGATGAAAAATTCTACTTTTCGACACGATAAATGGGACAGCCGGCATCCCCCGACCGGATTGTGTTGTATCAAGCGATTGTGTACTTTGTTGTGAAGTGTTACCTTACGCAAAATTTTCTCCCATTTTTGAGGTATTTTCCCAGATTTTTCCCAAAAACATGAATAGTGGAAATAACGACATTTTGTATAGAAATTTTACATTAACACCAAGAATGAGGGGCCTGAAATAACATTTCACCATTTTCATTATTTTCAGCTGACAACCCCGAGAGTCATTGGGGCTGAATTTTCGGATCAGAACCGACTTTGGCGAATTCTTTTGTTCTACCAAACTTAAAACTTGGCAACACCAAGTACACCAGTCGGTAGCCTGTATCCTCGATATTTCAGAAAAATTGAGACTTTTCAGAAAAACAAGATGGCGGACAGTGTGGTGGCCATCTTGGAAAAATGATGAAAAATCACAATTTTCGACACGATAAATGGGACAGCCGGCACCTTCTGACCGGATTGTGTTGTCCCGATCATTGTGTATTTCGTTAAGTAATGTTGCCTGTTGCAAAAAAAATCCCCATTTTTAGAGTATTTTCCCAGATTTTGCCCAAAAACATGAAAGTAGAAGTAAAGACTTTTAGAATGAAGACTTTGACTAGCTGGCAACATTTGGGTTCGTTGAATGACATCACGATAGCTTTTCCTCGGTGGTAGGCAGGTCTCCCTTCTCACAACCCGCGAGCTGCGCGCAGCTCGCGCAGCCACGCAAATACTAGTTATTATTATATTATTATTTTATTATTATACTATATAAAGCTAAATTACCACTCACTGATCTATTGACAGAATTGTTCTCCCAGATGGTGGATGGGGAGGTGGGTATATTTTGACAGATTCGTAAACAATCAACTCTCAATCCTATGGGAAAAGTCCGAAACCCCCCCTTTTCCCCCCCCTTCTCCCCCTCCCTATCGTATCTCGGAAACAAAGAGACTTGAAGTGTTTTTTTTTAGGGATTCGTATAGAGGAGGCTCGGTAAAGTAAAAATCATTTTTCAAAGTGGCCCCCCTTGCCCCCCTTCTCCCCCCCTTTAGGCGAATCTCGGAAATAAAGAGATTTTACGCGTTTTTTTTTAGGGATTCGTATAGAGGAGGCTCGGGGAAGTAAAAACCATTTTTCAAATTTGACCCCCTTGCCCCCCTCCACCCCCCCCCTTTCGGATCTCGGAAGTTAAGAGACTTGGAACGAATTTTTTTTCAGATTCATATAGAGGGGCATTGCGTTAGTCGAAATCATTTTTAGAAACTCCCCCCTCTCCCCCCCCTTCTCCCCCCCCTTCACCCCCCCCCCCCTCTTCACCCCTTTTTTTCTGTTTTGTTTACAGATTCGTATAGGATAGGAGGCTCGGGGAAGTAAAATGGTGGTACCGGTAAAGCGAAGGGGGGAGCGGGCGAGCGAAGCGAGCCGGCGACCCCCGTAGCGTAGGGATATCGACATGATAGCTTTCCGGTGGTAGGTAGGTCCTGAGTGGAGCGAACCTGCGAGACCGAGTGGAGCGAAGGGGGGAGGTGGCGAGCGAAGCGAGCCGGCGACCTCCTTAGCGTAACGAAGGTTGAGTGGGTGAAGCGTAACTCAGGGGCGACGACAAGCAAACTTTAGGGTAATGTTTTTTTAGTGGTAGAAGGAGGTAGTAGTTAGGTGGTAGGTAGGTAGTAGGTAGGTGGTAGGTAGGTAGTAGGTAGGTGGTAGGTAGGTAGTAGGTAGGTGTAGGTAGGTAGTAGGTAGGTGTAGGTAGGTGTAGGTAGGTGGTGGCATACGTGAGATTCATATAGAGGAGGCTCGGGGAAGTAAAATCCGTTTTTCAAATTTGAACCCCTTGCCCCCCTTCACCCCCTTTTAGGCGGATCTCGGAAGTTGAGACTTGGAACATTTTTTTTTTCAGATTTATTGAAAGGGGCAATGCGTTAGTCGAAATCACTTTTCAAAGCGCCCCCTCTCCCCCTCTCCACGCCTCGCGAGCTGCGCGCAGCGAGCGCAGCCACGCAAATACTAGTTATACTATATAAAGCTAAACTACCACTCACTGACTGACTGATCTATTGACAGAATTGTTCTCCCAGATGGTGGATGGGGAGGTGGGTATATTTTGACAGATTCGTAAACAAGTAACTCTGGTGAGTATGGGAAAAGTCCGAAACCCCCCCTTTTCCCCCCCCTTCTCCCCCCTCCCTATCGTATCTCGGAAACTAAGAGACCCGTATTTTTTTTTTATTACGGATTCGTATAGAGGAGGCTCGGTAAAGTATAAATCATTTTTCAATGTTGCCCCCCTTGCCCCCCTTCTCCCCCCTTTTAGGCGGATCTCGGAAATAAAGAGATTTTACGTGTTTTTTTTTAGGGATTCGTATAGAGGAGGCTCGGGGAAGTAAAAACCATTTTGAAAATTTGACCCCCTTGCCCCCCTCCATCCCCCCCCTTTCGGATCTCGGAAGTTAAGAGACTTGGAAGATTATTTTTTTCAGATTCATTTAGAGGGGCCTTTGCGTTAATCGAAATAATTTTTCGAAACTCCCCCCCTCACCCCCCTTCAACCCCCCCCCCCCCTTTTACCTCTTTTTTTCTGTTTTGTTTACGGATTCGTATAGAGGAGGCTCGGGAAAGTTAAAAACATTTTTCAAATTTGACCCCCTTGCCCCCCTTCGCCCCCCCTTTCGGATCTCGGTAGTTAAGAGACTTGGAACATTTTTTTTTTCAGATTGATTGAAAGGGGCCTATCCTGTGGTGGTACCAGTAAAGCGAAGGGGGGAGCGGGCGAGCGAAGCGAGCCGGCGACCCCCGTAGCGTAGGGATAAAGTCATGATAGCTTTCCGGTGGTAGGTAGGTCCTGAGTGGAGCGAACCTGCGAGACCGAGTGGAGCGAAGGGGGGAGGTGGCGAGCGAAGCGAGCCGGCGACCTCCTTAGCGTAACGAAGGTTGAGTGGGTGAAGCGTAACTCAGAGGCGACGACAAGCAAACTTTAGGTTAATGTTTTTTAGTAGTAGCAGGAGGTAGTAGGTAGGTGGTAGGGGTAGTAGGTAGTAGGTAGGTGGTAGGTAGTAGGTAGGTGTAGGTAGGTAGTAGGTAGGTGGTAGGTAGGTTTAGGTAGGTAGTAGGTAGGTGGTAAGTAGGTGTAGGTAGGTGGTGTCATTCGTGAGATTCATATAGAGGAGGCTCGGGGAAGTATAATCCGTTTTTCAAATTTGAACCCCTTGCCCCCCTTCACCCCCCCTTTAGGCGGATCTCGGAAGTTAAGAGACTTGGAACATTTTTTTTTCAAATTCATTGAGAGGTGCAATGCGTTAGTCGAAATCATTTTTCAAAGCGCCCCCTCTCCCCCTCTCCACGCCTCGCGAGCTGCGCGCAGCTCGCGCACCCACGCAAATACTAGTTATACTATATAAAGCTAAATTACCACTGACTGACTCACTTATTGACAGAATTGTTCTCCCAGATGGTGGATGGGGAGGTGGGTATATTTTGACAGATTCGTAAACAATCAACTCTCAAACCTATGGGAAAAGTCCCAAACCCCCCCCTTTTCCCCCCCCTTCTCCCCCCTCCCTATAGTATCTCGGAAACAAAGAGACTTGAAGTGTTTTTTTTTACGGATTCGTATAGAGGAGGCTCGGTAAAGTAAAAATCATTTTTCAAAGTGGCCCCCCTTGCCCCCCTTCTCCCCCCCTTTAGGCGAATCTCGAAAGTTAAGAGACTTGGAAAGATTTTTTTTTTCAGATTCATTTAGAGGGGCCTTTGCGTTAATCGAAATCATTTTTCGAGACTCCCCCCCTCACCCCCCCCTTCAACCCCCCCCCCCTTTTTTCACCTTTTTTTTTTTTTTTCTTACATAAAACTATTGAGGGGCGTTGAAATTTGTATACCCTCCCCTCCCCTCCCCAACCTCCCCTAAAATTAAAAGGGCTGTAACTTCATAACGGTTAGAGATAGCCATTAGGTGTTTGAACAAATATTATAGTAGGCGTCGAAACCGTTGTCCGGTGGTGGTACAGCGGTAAAGCGAAGGGGGGAGCGGGCGAGCGAAGCGAGCCGGCGACCCCCGTAGCGTAGGGATAATGTCATGATAGCTTTCCGGTGGTAGGTAGGTCCTGAGTGGAGCGAACTTGCGAGACCGAGTGGAGCGAAGGGGGGAGGTGGCGAGCGTAGCGAGCCGGCGACCTCCTTAGCGTAACGAAGGTTGAGTGGGTGAAGCGTAACTCAGGGGCGACGACAAGCAAACTTTAGGGTAATGTTCTTTTAGTGGTAGTAGGAGGTAGTAGGTAGGTAAGTGGTAGGTAGTAGGTATGTGTAGGTAGGTGTAGGTAGGTGTAGGTAGGTGTAGGTAGGTGTAGGTAGGTGTAGGTAGGTAGTAGGTAGGTGTAGGTAGGTAGTAGGTAGGTGTAGGTAGGTGTGGGTAGGTGTAGGTAGGTAGTAGGTAGGTGTAGGTAGGTAGTGGGTAGATGTAGGTAGGCAGACCCGCGAGCTGCGCGCAGCGAGCGCAGCCACGCAAATACTAGTTATACTATACTAGCTTTTGCCCGCGACTTCGTTCGCATGGAATAGTGACTTTTTCGGCAGATTTTTGGTTTATCTCGCGAAAAAAAAAAAAAAAACTATCCTATGTCCTTTCTCAAGTTCCAAACTATGTCTGTACCAAATTTCATTAAAAACCGTTCAGCCGTTTAGGCGTGAAAGAGTAACAGACAGACAGACAGACAGAGTTACTTTCGCATTTATAATATTAGTATGGATAAAGCTAAACTACCACTGACTGACTCACTTATTGACAGAATTGATCTCCCAGATGGTGGATGGGGAGGTGGGTATATTTTTACAGATTCGTAAACAACTAACTCTCAAACCTATGGGAAAAGTCCCACCCCCCCCTTCAACCCCCCCCCTTTTCACTTTTTTTTTTTCTTCCATAAAACTACTTATTGAGGGGCGTTGAAATTTGTATACCCTCCCCTCCCCAACCTCCCCTAAAATTAAAAGGGCTGTAACTTCATAACGGTTAGAGATAGCCATTAGGTGTTTGAACAAATAATAGAGTAGGCGTCGAAACCTGTCCGGTGGTGGTACAGCGGTAAAGCGAAGGGGGGAGCGGGCGAGCGAAGCGAGCCGGCGATCCCCGTAGCGTAGGGATAATGTCACGATAGCTTTCCGGTGGTAGGTAGGTCCTGAGTGGAGCGAACCTGCGAGACCGAGTGGAGCGAAGGGGGGAGGTGGCGAGCGAAGCGAGCCGGCGACCTCCTTAGCGTAACGAAGGTTGAGTGGGTAAAGCGTAACTCAGGGGCGACGACAAGCAAACTTTAGGGTAATGTTCTTTTAGTGGTAGTAGGAGGTAGTAGGTAGGTAGGTGGTAGGTAGTAGGTATGTGTAGGTAGGTGTAGGTAGGTGTAGGTAGGTGTAGGTAGGTGTAGGTAGGTGTAGGTAGGTGTAGGTAGGTGTAGGTAGGTGTAGGTAGGTGTAGGTAGGTGTAGGTAGGTGTAGGTAGGTGTAGGTAGGTGTAGGTAGGTGTAGGTAGGTGTAGGTAGGTGTAGGTAGGTGTAGGTGTAGGTAGGTAGTAGGTAGGTGTAGGTAGGTAGTAGGTAGGTGTAGGTAGGTAGTGGGTAGGTGTAGGTAGGCAGACCCGCGAGCTGCGCGCAGCGAGCGCAGCCACGCAAATACTAGTTATCTCACTGACTCACTCACTGATTGACATAATTGTTCTCCCAGATGGTGGATGGGGAGGTGGGTATATTTTGACAGATTCGTAAACAATCAACTCTGGTGAGTATGGGAAAAGTCCGAAACCCCCCCTTTTCCCCCCCCTTCTCGCCCCTCCCTATCGTATCTCGGAAACTATGAGACCCGTATTTTTTTTTATTACGGATTCGTATAGAGGAGGCTCGGTAAAGTATAAATCATTTTTCAATGTTGCCCCCCTTGCCCCCCTTCTCCCCCCTTTTAGGCGGATCTCGGAAATAAAGAGATTTTACGTTTTTTTTTTTAGGGATTCGTATAGAGGAGGCTCGGGGAAGTAAAAATCATTTTTCAAATTTGACCCCCTTGCCCCCCTTCACCCCCCCTTTAGGCGGATCTCGGAAATAAAGAGAATTTACGTGTTTTTTTTTAGATATTCGTATAGAGGAGGCTCGGTAAAGTAAAAATCATTTTTCAAAGTGGCCCCCCTTGCCCCCCTTTTCCCCCTCTTTAGGCAGATCTCGAAAGTTAAGAGACTAGGAACGATTTTTTTTTCAGATTCATTGAAAGGAGCCTATCCTGTAGTGGTACCGGTAAAGCGAAGGGGGGAGCGGGCGAGCGTAGCGAGCCGGCGACCCCCGTAGCGTTGGGATAATGTCATGATAGCTTTCCGGTGGTAGGTAGGTCCTGAGTGGGTGAAGCGTAACTCAGGGGCGACGACAATCAAACTTTAGGGTAATGTATTTTTAGTGGTAGTAGGTAGGTAGGTAGTAGGTAGGTATGTGTAGGTAGGTAGGTGTAGGTAGGTCTCGTGAGTATGGGAAAAGTCCGAAACCCCCCCGAAACTAAAAGACTTGTATTTTTTTTTTTACGGATTCGTATAGAGGAGGCTCGGTAAAGTAAAAATCATTTTTCAAAGTGGCCCCCCTTGCCCCCCTTCTCCCACCTTTTAGGTGGATCTCGAAAGTTAAGAGACTTGGAACGATTTTTTTTTCAGGTTTATTTATAGGGGCATTGCGTTAGTCGAAATCATTTTTCGAAACTCCCCCTCTCCCCCCTTCAACCCCCCCCCCCTCTTCACCCCTTTTTTAAACTCGTGTTCGGTTTTGCTTACGGATTCGTATAGAGGAGGCTCGGGAAAGTAAAAACCATTTTTCAAATTTGACCCCCTTGCCCCCTTCTCCCCCCCCTTTAGGCGGATCTCGGAAGTTAAGAGACTTTGAACATTTTTTGTTTCAGAGGCAATGAGTTAGTCGAAATCATTTTTCAAAGCTCCCCCCCCCCTTTATCCCACCCCCCCCCACCCCCTCTTTTTCTATTTTGTTTACGGATTCGTATAGAGGACGCTTGGGGAAGTTAAAGAGAAGGGTGGAGCGGGCGAGCGAAGTTAGCCGGCGACCCCCGTAGCGTAGGGATAATGTCATGATAGCTTTCCGGTGGTAGGTAGGTTAGGAGGTTTTTTAAAACATTGGAACATCAATGGCGTCAGTTTGACATTTTAGGAGCGTGTAAACAAAAGAAAAAACCTCTTTGTGTGGGATTTAATTTTTCCATTCGCGAAAATGTATTCTACTTGGAGCGTGCTTGAACTTAAAGCTGAGTTAAAGGAAGGGAAGAGGGGCGTCTGTAAAAGGGTTGTTAATGTATGTCTCCAATTGTCTCCAATATCCGATTGGGGTCGGTAAAACAACCTCAGTCTATTGCCAAATATATACATAATACTACACACTTCTAAAAAATAGGTAACCTAGATGTGCTGGAATAATGTACCTAAACAGCTTTATCGTTTCCGTATAACACTCGAATGGCCAAAAATAAAGACAGTATCATTCTACCTGCGCTCTTAATTTTGCCATTATTCTACATAATTTCGTAAAAAAAACACGAACAAAGTCGTGAGTTCGTGACAAATATTCTTAAAAACTATGTCGCAATATAACCATAGACTATATAGAACATAACACTTGATAGTCCAAGTATCAAGTTTTCAAAAAAGAGTTGAGATGAAATTCTTCTTCTTAGCATACCGATGGCAAACCGTCACTAAATAAATTAAGTAAGTATAATATTAATTTGGCCCAATATTCAGCTATGCGAACTCCGCTCGCTGATGCAGTCATTATGTCATTAAGTGTGAGATGAAATTACAACTCCTTGTTAAGGTGAATCCTCCAACCAGCCCGCGAAATTCAAATTTTCTTAAGTTTTTTGCAATTTGCAGGCCAGTGATAGGTTGTATGTTGATGAACATTTGATTCGCGGCTGTAAGACATATGTAGTTACAGAATTATAATCATCAAAATCATTAATACAACCCTCCGAGCTCATACAGGTTCCGGAATGACTTTTTACAAGGTCAAAGTCATTCCGGAACCTTTATGAGCTATAAATGATTAATAAAATAATAATGATGATTATAATTCTGTAACTACATACGTCTTACAGCCGCGAATCAAATGTTCATCAACATACAACCTATCACTTGCCTGCAAATTGCAAAAAACTTAAGAAAATTTGAATTTCGCGGGCTACCCTGGAACATCAACCTTAAAAAATCAAATACTTACTTAGTTAATTAATTTTAAAATTATTTATTTTAGATTTAATCCTTTTAGTTGACTTCAAGAGAAGAGTATTTAAGTATAAATAACTGAATTTTATTTATAAATATCCTCCAAAATACAGAAATTCGTCATTAATGGGGTTGGCAAGTGAAAGCTGATTGTAGATGGCGTGTCCATAGCTTGTCCCAATCCGACCAATGAGGTCAAGCTATTTTGAAATAAAATGACATTGACAGATATTCAACCAATGAAGAGCTTAGGTTCATGCGGTGCTAGCGCCATTAGTTCCACCAGTTGCCCGTCCCATTACAAAAAAAAGGCGAAGTTTAATATTTAGGAATGCGCTCGCAATTCACTTCAATTTATAATAGTACATTATGGACTTATGGTACAAGTGTGTATCGTTGGTGATTACCGCTGAGGCGCCATCGAGACCCGAGCCGTCAGGTGAGGGTCTTAAGAAAGCCGAGGACGGTAATCATCAATACACACGTGTATCTTACGACGTTTTTCAACACACTTGTGAAGAAAATAATACTAAAAAGTCATCTTCAACAGTTAAAACGAGTTGGTTCTGATTTTTTTTTGTTGGAACGTACTTTTTTGTTTAGACTATTGTTTCCCACTTCAAGGCCTACTCCATTCCTTTCCAACTCTCTCAGTTACAGTTTAGTTCTGACCAATTTGTCAAGAACGAGTCCAAATCGTCACGCCGTTTCTTGGATCGCCTCAGTACCTAACGACGACCGACAGTAAATTTTAAGTAGGTAGGTACTGTCCATAATTATGCAATAGGCAAGTCTTAGGCCCTATGCTATAGGAACATTCGTTTATTCTTTCAAAAACGTTCAGCACTCCAAAATCTCTTTTTTTTACAACTGCACAGTTCAGGTTATCCGGTTATCCATCATAGGCCGTGGGCCCGTTAACAAATACGAGTCAGAAGTAATTTATATTGAAACAGATGAGTTGTTCATAAATAACATGTTTATGGATTATTTTAATTAATATAATAAAAACAGATAAAAGTTATAAGAGTTTTATTTACAATAATTTACACTCTTGGTAATTGCATAACATTAAACATATGAAAAATATTTTTGAAGCTAAAGGAACATAGTAAGCATTAAGCTCAGTTTTTAATATCTTTTAAGTCTTAGTTAAGCCAATTAAGCGTTCTATATGTACACGTTGTGAGGCTATTTTCCTATCATGTAAAAGGGCAAGACCTGGCAATTGAGCTTTTCCACGTTAAGGCGCTGACAAGAGCCAAATAGGCTTGTATTGAACAATTTTTTAGCCAAATCTATACAGTTTGACACGGCGGAAAAAATATATGTTAATCTTGAACATATTTCTGATAATTTCGTTGTATTCAAAACGCGTTTTTGAAAAGTTTTCTCGATACAAAAAAATGGTAAACTAACCTCTTATAATGATCTTCCAACAAAAATATCTGTATTATTGATCAACGTACGTTGGTAAAATTTATAACAATAACGTATCATATTTAAATACAAAATTTCGTTGTTTTTAATTTTTGATTAAGTAATAAATTATTTATAAGTAATTAATCATTATATGGTTTATAAGAAGTTCGAGCGTTGCGTCATCGCGCTCTCTTTCTTACGTATGCAATCCGACAGTGAGCGCTTAGGCGCGGTGCTAGACGGACGTATGTCACTTTGCGCCCCACTGACAGCTATCCGTTCATCTATAAATTATTATTGACCGCGTCACAATGTTAGTCCAGGATCCACGGTACATTTTTTCACTTGATTACTATCAAGCTAATTTTCCGTGAGCAGCTGCATTTTGATGAGACGCCAACATTACCCTATACGAAAACTCTCGATTGTGGTAGGTAATAGGGGCAGCAGGGATAAAATATATATTAATTATAAATATATTTATTTGATGATTTTCAAAAATCTATTACTAACAATTTTTTTTTTGTTAGATCTGATGATCATTATCTAAATCTAAATCCAAAATGTATTGATAACGAGCTCATCAAACATTATTACAAACCAGCTGTTTTTTAGGGGTCCGTAGCCGAATGGCAAAAAACGGAACCCATAAAGATTCGTCATGTCTGTTTGTCCGTCTGTCCACCCGTATGTCACAGCCACTTCATTCGGAAATTATTGAGACTACACAGTTGAAACTCGGTAGGTAGATGTATTCTGTGAACTGCTTTACGATTTTTATACAAAAATAAAAAAAGGGTTTATGGGGTCATAAATGGAACTGAAACTATTTGTTTTTTCAACAAACCTATACCTACGCGTGGGGTGTCTATAGACATAGACAGGTCTTTAAAAATGACATTGAGGTTCCACAAAATTTTTTTTCTCAAAGCCAATCGTTTGAAAGACAGACACTTCAAAATTGGTAAAATGGCGACCGGCCTCGCGGTCGCTTGCCTTCGGTATTGCCAACAATGACCAGCTTTTCAAGGCTGCTATCTCCTCTTTGCATTATGTGGCCGAAATAAGACAAAATACGCTGTAGGCAA
This sequence comes from Diarsia mendica, assembly GCA_949316265.1. Lineage (NCBI taxonomy): Eukaryota > Metazoa > Arthropoda > Insecta > Lepidoptera > Noctuidae > Diarsia > Diarsia mendica. The sequence continues at coordinate 3,533,225 of OX438917.1, forward strand.
ACTGTTGACAATCGAGTCTTGATATCGAGTTGGTAAAGGATAGACACATTTCTGCGTTTGGCCGTCCATGGAATTCGGAGAATCCGCCTAAAACACCACATTTCGAATGCATCTATCCTCTGTCTTATTATACTCTTGTTTGGATTGTTGTGAGAGTGTTGTGAGGAAAATCAGGAAAACTAGTGGTCTGACCAAACGGGCCTTCGTTTTAAAACTTACACCACTTTTTTCCCAGATGTTCTGGGGGCGTAATATAGCATCTTTAGCCATAGCTATCCGCCGTTTTATTTCTGGGACGCAGCTACCTTCATTACTTATATTGGAGCCCAGTTAATCGAAGCTGTCCACAGTATAGATTCCTTAGATGTTATAGGCGCCCGATAGCTTTCCCGCACGATCTACCACCATAAGCTTGGTTTTCTGCCTATTTATTGCAAACCTTACTTTGCCACTTTCTACTTCCAATCTGTGCAGTATCTCTTTCATGTTGCTCAAAGTTGTAGCAAGGAGAACGGTGTCGTCAGTGTACCTCAGATTGGAAATCCACTTTCCACCAACAGTAAACCCCTTGTCCCAGCCCTCAAGAGTCTTGAATGATAATACTCTTCATACACATTGAAGAGCAGAGGTGAGAGGATGCATCCCTGCCTAACGCATTTGAGCAGTCGGTGTCGATTTTGACGAAAGAGCGGTTGTTGATGTAGAGGCATCGGACTAGGTCAATAAGATGTTGAGGCGTTCCCATTGCCTTTAAGAACCCCCCACAGCTTGCCCCACTCCACGCAATCAAATGCTTTGGTATAATGTATGAAACATATCAATACAGGGCTGTTAAATTCCCGGCTTTTCTCTATAATTTGGCGAACGTTCAGGATTTGTTCCCGCGTGCCTTTGCCTTTAACAAAACCTGCTTGCTCTTCTGGAATTTGTGGCTCCAGAAAGTGTATTAGCCTGTTGTTTATGATTTACAGGAGTATTGATGGTGCGTGGAGTAAGTGCCAAACACTTATTATAATTTTAGGAATTTTGTAGGTAACTTGTAAAGAGTGGGTTTAATAGAAAATATCTAATCCCCAAAACCCAGTTAGTAATCATTTTTAATGACTTCGTTATCGATACATATTGGAAGGAAGGAAGGGGACTCTTTGATCAAACCATACCTACATTTTGTAGGACAAATATTTTTTCAAATAATTTAGATAATTATCATCAGATTTATCAAAAAAAAACCCAGCTGATGATTCTCAAAAGTGTTTGTGGGTGAATTGCCCAAGCAAAAAAAATACACGGCAAACCTGAGAACGGTAGTGCAATGTGCTAATTTTTAATTTTATATATTTTTTCTCAACAGCGTAAGTACTTCTCTACCTTGACAAAAAAAATAATTGATTTCTACCCATTAATATACGAAAAAAAAAATTACAAAGTGTTATTCTATCATCACAGTGGCCTGTCCTGAACCCAATTCCGCTCATAAAATACCTTCCCCTGCAAATACATTCGTAATATGGATTTAAATCGATTTTGTAATCATTAAATTATAATACATTCGATCAAATAAAACTATTTTTGTTTGTTAATCTTCTTTCTCATGGATTTGACAGGCAGTTAACTTTTGTCTGGAAAAAAGTTATCATTTCAGAGGATAAAAAAGAGAGAGGTCAAAGTTATTTGAAAAACTGTTACTAAAACGGATAAAACCAGTAATAGAAGATAAAAACCTAGTTCCAGATCACCAGTTTGGCTTCAGAGAAAAACACTCAACGTTAGACCAGGTACATAGAATAACTAATGTTATTGAAAAAACGCTAGAAAATAAAGAAGTCTGTGCTACCGTGTTCTTAGACGTCGCGCAAGCTTTTGACAAAGTTTGGCATGAGGGTCTCATATTTAAGCTCAGACGCATGCTACCAGAATTTGTAGATATCCTAGAGTCGTATTTAACTAAAAGAATGTTTAGAATACGCCAAGAGGACGCATATTCCGAGCTAAAAACCATAAAAGCTGGGGTGCCTCAATTAAGTGTGCTTGGCCCAATTTTGTACTTGTTATACACTTGTGACATCCCAGAGCTGGAAAACAGCACCATAGCGACCTTTGCAGATGATACTGCTATTATGGCCACCGGATCAAGCCACAGAGAAGCAGTAGAGAAAGTTCAACTAGCTGTGAACAAAGTTTACGACTGGACACAAAAGTGGAAGATCAATCTGAATGAGTCAAAATCAGTTCACATTAACTTCACAAACAAACACAGTGACTACCACCCACTCTACATAAATGGTATGCAAATACCTTATGCTAATACAGCCAAATACCTTGGCATAACTCTCGACGCCAAGCTGCGTTGGAAAGCCCATATCAAAAAGAAAAAACAGGAACTCGATATTCGTTATAAACGTTTGTATTGGTTACTGGGAAGGAAATCCTGTTTATCAATACATAATAAGTTGATAATATACAAGCATATTCTGATGCCAATTTGGACGTATGGTATCCAACTTTGGGGCTGTACTAAGCCAACCAACGTCAAAATAATTCAACAGTTCCAAAATAAAGTACTCAGGGCTGCTGTAAATGCACCCTGGTACATAAGAAACGATGACCTCCACCGTGACCTCGACATGGAATTCGTCACCACCATCATACAAAAATTTGCTGAAGCCCACGAACACAGACTCCATCGACACGTGAATGTTGAGGCAATCCAGCTGTTAGACAACACAGACATAGTGCGTAGACTAAAGAGAACTAAACCATTTGAATTAGTGTAGTGTAAGTGAATCAATAATAGTAACAATGTTGTGCTATTTATATAACACATGAACAAAGTGTTTTATCAATTTTACCAGACTCTAAGGAAGTGTTACGAACGTGTGTAAAAGTGCATACCTAATTATGGACACTATTCTTAGCATTAACATAATTTATAACGTAGCATAATAAGTTAGATTTAAATTGTTTATTAGTCTTCTTAGGCTAGATTGCAATTAACTAGTAAGAACTTGGTTCTTACTAACAAGGAAAAAAAAAAATAAAAAAAAATTTCAGAGGATAGTAAGTTTTAGTAGAATAGCCATGTCAACATTGCGTTGTTACGCCCCCCTCACCTTTCCTCACTTCGGATCAGTCCGGCTCAAGCTCTCGGTGCGAACGCACCGGTCCCAACGTCTTGCGGTTTCCCGCCAAAAAAGTAAGTTTATCATTTCAGTGATATGAGGACAAAAATAATTTCATTTCGGTGGCTGTTATAACTCGTGTTAGATTAGTATGCACAGTATATCATTTCGGTGGTAATTTTTATCATTTCGGTAGACACTTTTCATTTCAGTGGACTCTTAAAAATTCATGATATTCATGATTTTTGATGATATTTGATGTCCACTCACGCACAATGTTATAAAATAGGCTAAAGTTTTATTTGTCATTAAAAATATGTAGATAGCATTGAAATAAAAAAAATCCACCGAAATGACACATAAAAATCTCTTGTTGAAATTCACCCTTGTACTAACACTTTTGAGAATCATCAAACCAACATATTTTATCCCTGCTACCCCTATTACTTACCACAATCGAGAATTCGAGAGTTTTCGTGCAGGAAATTCTTAGGCGTCTCGCCGTCTCATCAAAATTAGCTTGATAGTAATCAAGTGCAAAAATGGACCGCGGATCCTGGACTATTTGTTTCTTACTTGGTAGTATGGCGCTAGGGTATCGGAAAAATTGTGGGCGTGACCAAAAATACTGAAACATCAGAAGTCAATAGCTATTGTCATCGTCTTAAAAACTAGGGATATTTATACCAATGGCCTTCGATGCAAAAAGGTCCTGAACATTAAAACCCCGGTCTGCCATCTCCTTCATCGCACAATTTTATCAGATTGCTTCTTTCAATCATTTCTCGATCACTAATTGATCCTCCAAAACCCTCTGAACAATAAGATAACAATCCTCTAGGGGTAGAGCCCACTAAAAACTTTATTGTATTCTTATTTTTATAGAAACTAAAAGTAATTTGCTGTGATTTTGGGTCACTTGGTTTTGTGATAGGTATTTCTGTGCAGTCTATAATCACCCTTGTTGGCATTTTATTTTGTTTGTATTCTACAGGCATGTAAAAATTAACAAGGTCCCTTTGAGGCCTGACCATAAGTCATTGACAAAGTTAACCATGTTATAAATATGTTTGACACTTGTGTCTTACTGACACCAAATGTGTAATATACTTTCCCACTACGGTGTTTTGACTGTATTCTAGCCCTAAATAAAAACATTTCACCCTCAAAATCTGGTATATGTAGAGGCTCAACATCACGGCAAACTTCAATTTAAAAAATACCATTTTGCCTTATTATTTATTTATTTAAACTTCATGCACAATAGTGGTACATAGGCGGACTTAATGCCACAAGGCATTCTCTACCAGTCAACCTTAGGGTTAAATAAGACAACATTGCGGTAGGGTACAAAATATCTAAAAAACAACATCAACTCTAAAAATAATTATATTATGTTCTCCGTAATAAGAGCTTTAGCTGATAAGTTCCCAACGCAAATAAAATTAAATCAGATTCTGACATCACTGGGAACTCATTTAGAACAATACCAGCATGAATGCTAATAAAAGATGATGCTTCTTCCATTAATATTATTTTCAATAATAAAATCAGCTAATGTGTTGGGTTCATTTAATTTTTGCAAGGCACGCTCAAGGGACATCTGGTCTATCTGTAATGGGTAAATGGAAAGCATTTATCATGTGGGGCTGGCTATTCGAAACACAGTTATTAGATGGGTAGCGGCATTGTTGCTGAAATCATTTCTTATTATTAGTTTATAATCTCTCTTAAACCTACCATTTACAACCTCCACTACCCAACTACACATTGTTACAAGTCTCGACGTATGTGCTCTTAATGTAGGCAACTGTATCTCACTAGGTTGCAGGGATTCAGGTTTACAAACATTATAATTTAGAGATGTTGACTTGTAGCAGGTTCTAAATCGCTATTCTGACCTCAAAACTTTAACCATGAATATCTCCATAACCATGGGGCTCCGACGGGTGGGGTGATACAGGAGGTATCCCCCTATCGTCTCCCCCTCTCCGCTTAAATCGTTGTCCTGCAATGGAAAGTTTAACCCTTTGCTCGCTAACTTGGATATAGAGACTTAGGTACGTTTCTCGCAAGCGTCGTTTTCGAACCTAATTTTTTCGTTAGTATTTAACAATCGCAAGTTTGCGACAGTGTCGTTACTAATGTCGAGACTGCAGGTCCAGCAGGGTCAGGAAATAATTATTTAAGTGTAAATAAATAATCTCATAGGTCATCTAATTATCAAATAATTATATGCTATCACAAATTAATGTTTGATTTATTTAAGTAGGTAATAAGTATGACGACAGATGAGACCTGTCTTCGTTGATTTGTTGCTCGAGCATGATGGAATGTGGAGTCCAACATGAAATAACACACAGGCACTGTTCGGTACACTAAACTTAACTCTCCAAAACACTTTACAATTAAAAATAACGAAGGATTGAAGATCTATTTCAGATTTAAATGAAATAAAATGGAATGTAGTGAGGTTAGCCAAGTCAACCGTTCGTCACCATGATTTTAATTTGAATGTGTCAACTGCACAAGTCTACCGCCTTTATATTAACATCAAAATGACCAACGATAACTTTATCCGACTAAACACACTCAAGCATTGCCAGACCAAAAATTAAATTAAATTGAACTAAATCAAAATTATGATAAACGCTTGACATTCCATTACGCGATCTGCGACACGGCCATCTCTGACCTTCACACGACCTCGTGGGATGAGGTACCTTAAGAGACAAATAATTCAGAAAAGTAACTAGATCACTCGGCTATCCTGACCCACGTCAGGGAACATCATCACAAAAATAATTAGGTCAAATTAAACCGTGTGAGTAATACGTTTAATGCTCAATTGATTGTGAACCAAACTCCAATACAGCGCTTAACCAGCGTGACAAATGCTATCACTTAACCAGTGATAATAATAACGCTTAACCAGCGATAATAACCCACTAACGCTTAACCAGCAATTACACAACTAACGCTTAACCAGCGAAAGCTCAACATAACAAGCTTAACCAGCGATTACACTACTAACGCTTAACCAGCGAAAGCTCATCCACATGCTTAACCAGCGATTCAATTACTAACGCTTAACCAGCGAAAGCTCATCCACACGCTTAACCAGCGATTCAATTACTAACGCTTAACCAGCGAAAGCTCATCCACACGCTTAACCAGCGATTCAATTACTAACGCTTAACCAGCGAAAGCTCATCCACACGCTTAACCAGCGATTCATTTACTAACGCTTAACCAGCGAAAGCTCATCCACACGCTTAACCAGCGATTCAATTACTAACGCTTAACCAGCGAAAGCTCATCCACACGCTTAACCAGCTATTCAATTACTAACGCTTAACCAGCGAAAGCTCATCCACACGCTTACCCAGCGATTCAATCACTAACGCTTAACCAGCGATTCAATCACTAACGCTTAACCAGCGAAAGCTCAACGTAATCCGCTTAACCAGCGATTACACAACTAACGCTTAAGCAGCGAAAGCTTATCATAACACGCTTAACCAGCGAGTGTACCTGTAGAACACTATATTCGACTCTATATTCGACTCTATATTCGACTCTATATTCGACTCTATATTCGACTCTATATTCGACTCTATATTCGACTCTATATTCGACTCTATATTCGACTCTATATTCGACTCTATATTTACGGTATTCACAATAGGTATTATTTTAAAGTTCTTGACGTCATGTTAATTATCAAGTCATTAATCAAAATTTCACGTCCAATCACTATGTTATGTTGAAGGTATTCATCAGGTAAAACATGAAAAACAATATCCAAACTAATGTTACCAATGTCAACATTAGCTAAAATGTTCAGGTTACTATTCACGGAAGTTTGACCTATACCCGTAATAGTAAAGACACTATAATAATTACGCTCAACATTAAATTTACACAAAATAGAATCTCTCATTAATGAACACTCTGCTCCAGAATCATAACAAAAACTAAAAGACTCACCACAGTGACGGAGAATACCTTTATGCGCATTTACTACGCACAAGTCCGCTCGGCGTTGTTCAGGAGCTACACCAGCGCCACCACCAGTGCCGCCGCTGCCGGAACCCTGGGCCGCTGCTGGACAACGGTTCACGTAGTGGCCTCGGCTCCTGCACGGAGGCAGGTGACGGAGCTGACCTTGGGCTTCGCCGGAACAGATGATGTACTTCCATGAGAAGACGAGGAGTGAGGTCTTCTGTCAGTCTTGCTGTCTCTTCTCTGGTAAACGTGGAAACCTTTTGGCTTTCCTCACCACATACGTAACACTTGACTATTCGTATCGATAACACACATGTCTGCTGTTGCCAACCAAGCACGTTTGTCGATATTCCGTTATTCAGAGTTGTAATACGGTAGGCGCGCATCAGAGCAATAGTCACAAAGTTTTTGTTTTTGCTGCGCTAACGAAAACGCCACTTTTCCGTTTCTGTGTTACTTTTAGACGCACGCGCATTGTCTTTACACACACTTTTCCTGGCTAGCACTGTCATTTACACTATGTAGGGCGTTTGAGTCACATCCCACTTCTGATGACGACAGATGAGACCTGTCTTCGTTGATTTGTTGCTCGAGCATGATGGAATGTGGAGTCCAACATGAAATAACACACAGGCACTGTTCGGTACACTAAACTTAACTCTCCAAAACACTTTACAATTAAAAATAACGAAGGATTGAAGATCTATTTCAGATTTAAATGAAATAAAATGGAATGTAGTGAGGTTAGCCAAGTCAACCGTTCGTCACCATGATTTTAATTTGAATGTGTCAACTGCACAAGTCTACCGCCTTTATATTAACATCAAAATGACCAACGATAACTTTATCCGACTAAACACACTCAAGCATTGCCAGACCAAAAATTAAATTAAATTGAACTAAATCAAAATTATGATAAACGCTTGACATTCCATTACGCGATCTGCGACACGGCCATCTCTGACCTTCACACGACCTCGTGGGATGAGGTACCTTAAGAGACAAATAATTCAGAAAAGTAACTAGATCACTCGGCTATCCTGACCCACGTCAGGGAACATCATCACAAAAATAATTAGGTCAAATTAAACCGTGTGAGTAATACGTTTAATGCTCAATTGATTGTGAACCAAACTCCAATACAGCGCTTAACCAGCGTGACAAATGCTATCACTTAACCAGTGATAATAATAACGCTTAACCAGCGATAATAACCCACTAACGCTTAACCAGCAATTACACAACTAACGCTTAACCAGCGAAAGCTCAACATAACAAGCTTAACCAGCGATTACACTACTAACGCTTAACCAGCGAAAGCTCATCCACATGCTTAACCAGCGATTCAATTACTAACGCTTAACCAGCGAAAGCTCATCCACACGCTTAACCAGCGATTCAATTACTAACGCTTAACCAGCGAAAGCTCATCCACACGCTTAACCAGCGATTCAATTACTAACGCTTAACCAGCGAAAGCTCATCCACACGCTTAACCAGCGATTCATTTACTAACGCTTAACCAGCGAAAGCTCATCCACACGCTTAACCAGCGATTCAATTACTAACGCTTAACCAGCGAAAGCTCATCCACACGCTTAACCAGCTATTCAATTACTAACGCTTAACCAGCGAAAGCTCATCCACACGCTTACCCAGCGATTCAATCACTAACGCTTAACCAGCGATTCAATCACTAACGCTTAACCAGCGAAAGCTCAACGTAATCCGCTTAACCAGCGATTACACAACTAACGCTTAAGCAGCGAAAGCTTATCATAACACGCTTAACCAGCGAGTGTACCTGTAGAACACTATATTCGACTCTATATTCGACTCTATATTCGACTCTATATTCGACTCTATATTCGACTCTATATTCGACTCTATATTCGACTCTATATTCGACTCTATATTCGACTCTATATTCGACTCTATATTTACGGTATTCACAATAGGTATTATTTTAAAGTTCTTGACGTCATGTTAATTATCAAGTCATTAATCAAAATTTCACGTCCAATCACTATGTTATGTTGAAGGTATTCATCAGGTAAAACATGAAAAACAATATCCAAACTAATGTTACCAATGTCAACATTAGCTAAAATGTTCAGGTTACTATTCACGGAAGTTTGACCTATACCCGTAATAGTAAAGACACTATAATAATTACGCTCAACATTAAATTTACACAAAATAGAATCTCTCATTAATGAACACTCTGCTCCAGAATCATAACAAAAACTAAAAGACTCACCACAGTGACGGAGAATACCTTTATGCGCATTTACTACGCACAAGTCCGCTCGGCGTTGTTCAGGAGCTACACCAGCGCCACCACCAGTGCCGCCGCTGCCGGAACCCTGGGCCGCTGCTGGACAACGGTTCACGTAGTGGCCTCGGCTCCTGCACGGAGGCAGGTGACGGAGCTGACCTTGGGCTTCGCCGGAACAGATGATGTACTTCCATGAGAAGACGAGGAGTGAGGTCTTCTGTCAGTCTTGCTGTCTCTTCTCTGGTAAACGTGGAAACCTTTTGGCTTTCCTCACCACATACGTAACACTTGACTATTCGTATCGATAACACACATGTCTGCTGTTGCCAACCAAGCACGTTTGTCGATATTCCGTTATTCAGAGTTGTAATACGGTAGGCGCGCATCAGAGCAATAGTCACAAAGTTTTTGTTTTTGCTGCGCTAACGAAAACGCCACTTTTCCGTTTCTGTGTTACTTTTAGACGCACGCGCATTGTCTTTACACACACTTTTCCTGGCTAGCACTGTCATTTACACTATGTAGGGCGTTTGAGTCACATCCCACTTCTGATGACGACAGATGAGACCTGTCTTCGTTGATTTGTTGCTCGAGCATGATGGAATGTGGAGTCCAACATGAAATAACACACAGGCACTGTTCGGTACACTAAACTTAACTCTCCAAAACACTTTACAATTAAAAATAACGAAGGATTGAAGATCTATTTCAGATTTAAATGAAATAAAATGGAATGTAGTGAGGTTAGCCAAGTCAACCGTTCGTCACCATGATTTTAATTTGAATGTGTCAACTGCACAAGTCTACCGCCTTTATATTAACATCAAAATGACCAACGATAACTTTATCCGACTAAACACACTCAAGCATTGCCAGACCAAAAATTAAATTAAATTGAACTAAATCAAAATTATGATAAACGCTTGACATTCCATTACGCGATCTGCGACAAGTACATAATTATCAACAACAAAGAATAGAAAAGCAGTTTCATCATCGGTCAGCTAATATAAAGCTGTTTTTTTTTTTGTTGTTTTTATGTTTTAGAAAACTGACCTACATAAGTACTGATCATCATTATAAATAATAATGCTTAAAAGAGACACCATATTAATTTCAAGAAACATACAAACATTTTTTTTTAGAGTGCCGTACCTGAAGGGTAAAAACCTGTTCGTCCGTCCGTCCATCTGTCTGTTAGCGGACTGTAGCTCATAATCATTATACTACGATGATAAGAAGACTTTTGAAATTTTTACAGAATGTGTATTTCAGTTGCCGTTTTAATAACAAATAATAAAAGGAAGCTCCCCTACTAAATACATAAATGTGTTTTTTGCCTATTATCGTCTGTCTGTCAACGGGCTGTCTTTATCCCATTAATCTAATCAAGGGGGACAAAAAAGACGCTTTGCCTTAACAAGAGGTGGTAACTTTATAATTATCTACCTAGCATTTGACCTTGTATTTTTGTTAATGTTTTAGGAACAAAACATCAAGGCGATTATGAAGGTGATAACGCTCAATGCGTGGCAATGTCCGCTTGCGCGTCAGTATTGTCAGTTTGCAGACATCGAAATCTGACTTGTCATGATATCGATGTCATTCTCCAAAGTGGAAGCACGTTATATATGTCGCTTAAGCCATTTCTACCGGAGGGTATCAGATATTTGAACCCCGACGATTTGCCTACGGAGATTGTCGTCGGAAACAATAGAGCTCAAATTCAAAATATGAACGCCAATTGGATTACAAATGGATTATACCCTCAAATTTTAGAAAGTGAATGCGGCATTCTAACACTTGCAAACACGATTGAATCCGATGTTTTCGATGGAAACCACAACAATCAGACGGATAATATATTATTTACACGGTCTCTTTTTGGAGATTTGATGGGGCATACTATTTATTTAACAGTCATGCAGTAGACGAAAATAATCAATATTCTACATCCGGGGTTGCACGACTGTTTAAATGTAAAACGATTCGCGAATTAGCCAGATTGCTGTTAATGCGAAATTCAGGTGTAGGTCAGTATTCAATGCACAGACTACGCGTTATCAATCATAATACAACGGAAAATTTAGTAATGTCCATAATCGCCTTTGAATGCCCATCAACAGAAAGTCAATTATCAGAATTAGAATCACAATCGATATTACTTGAATATCAACCGGTAGTAGAAACGTTTCTTGTCGCAGATACCCTTCAACCTAATAAAATACCGGTGGCTGTGGCAACAGACGTAATCGAAAAACCAGTTGTCGTTCTACAAAACATGTTTTCAGAACTGATCGTGGATAATGTTGACACCCATGTGGCGTCAACAAAGATGGGTCGACCCAAAAAACTAAAACGTGGCAGGAAATCTACTAAAGAAAACGCCCATTTGGATGCGGTTAAAAAATATACTAAAAAAAACCCACAAATTCATCGCGATGCCGTTAAAAAATACACAACGGAGAATCCAGAAATTCATCGTGATGCCGTTAAAAAATACACAACGGAAAATCCAGAAATTAATCGCGACGCCGTTAAAAAATATAATAAAAAAAACCCACAAATTAATCGTGATGCCGTAAAAAAATACACAACGGAAAATCCAGAAATTAATCGCGATTCTGTAGCCCGTTATACCAAGCAGAACCCTGAAATAAATCAAATGGCCGCTGATAAATATAATAAAAACAGCCGCCATATTGATATACCGCTACGTCAATCTAAAAACTTAATAGCACAGAAGAGGGACGCTGAATTAAACGTAATAAAATTATTTTCTTTAAAAAAAACGTCCTTGCCTTCTTCAGACACTTTTAGGTGTCCAACTTGTAATGCGCGTCTGTTTGAAGAAGAAAAATCTAGAAAACAATGGTGTTGTGGATCGGGCACCAACAACATACAAAATTTCATGCCGTTAACCGAGGAGTTTTACTCTGACCCGTCGTTTCTGAGTAGGCCGCGAGCGTACAATAATTTATTTGCCTTCAGTGCCTTAGGCGTTTCTCACGGGTACCAACAACCAACGGGAATATCTTTTCTGAAAATTCAAGGTCGAGTCTATCATAGAGTTTTTGATTTAGCTTACACTGGTAGCGTAAATAATTTAGGACTATACATTAACGATACAAACGAACGCGAACAAATAGCCGCAAATATGAACCTTGATAGGCAGGTAATTATTTGCATAACTAACTTTTTATATAACGTCAATCCGTTTATCGAATGTTTTAAACGATTAAGTAGGGAACCATCCGATCAGGCCTTTATTAAATTTCAGCACACGTCTCGCTCAACCCACGGTAACATCTTAGGAGATTTACCTGTTGGTAAAGAAGTTGCAGCTATTATTAGTACAGAACGCGAAAATTTTATACCTCATTGCATAGCAGTTTGGAAAATCGGTGATAGGAAACCACACACTGTAGATATAATGCATCCGTTGTATGAAAGTTTTCAATATCCGTTACTTTATCCCGAGGGTAATGCGGGTTGGTATCCGAACAAAGTAGATAATAACGGAAATAAATTAACTCAGGCAAAATACGTTCGGTGCTTGTTATTGTCGGAGCCCCGATTTTCCGACACAGGCAGGCTATCGGAAGAATGGTTAGTTGACATGTATTGCCGAATTGTAGAAGAACGCCTACGTTTTTTAGCAAGTTTACAAAAACATAACTCGAATAGTGCACTGAGGTCCGCTCCCCTTCAAGAAGTTGAAATGAGCATCGAAGTCGCGCGTCACATTCGTCAGGATGAAACTATTCAGGGAGAGGGATTCGTACCGGGTCGCGTTTATTTGCCCAGCACTTTTACGGGGGGGCCGCGATACATGAAAGGCAAATATAGTGATGCTATTGCCATAGTAAGCAGATTAGGGAACCCATCATTTTTCTTGACGTTTACCTGTAATCCCAAGTGGCCTGAAATTCAAGAATCCACTCAAGGCAGCCATGTAAATCCTTCTGTGTGTGCTCGAGTTTTTAATTTAAAGCTAACAGAATTATTAAGAGATATCCGAAGTGGTAATTGGTTTGGTAAATGTATTTATATGATGCACGTAATAGAATTTCAAAAGCGAGGTTTACCACACGCTCACATTTGTTTTAGGGTTGAAGGTGGCGGGCCTGTCCAAAATATAGATATTGATAAATTTGTTAGAGCAGACATTCCTGATGCATCAGAGGCAGAGGGAAGATTACGCAAAGCTGTTTTGAATCACATGATTCACGGTCCTTGCGGTCCCTCGCACAGAACTAATTTACCTTGTTGGGACAGTGAGAAAAGTAAATGTTCAAAATTTTTTCCAAAACGTGAGACAGCCACCACTTTTTCGGATGAAAAAGGTTTTATTAACTTGTGTAGAGACAGTAAGAACGAAGCAATTATAAAATATCGCGGTAGCGATGTAATTGTAAACGATACTTGGGTAGTCCCTTATAACGCAAGTCTTCTTTTAAAATACGATGCTCACATCAACTTGGAAGTCTCCTCGCAACGCACGATTGTCAAGTATTTGTTTAAATATATTACTAAGGGTCCTGACGAATCACGCGTAGCTGTCGTACCGGAAGAACATGAAAATAACGAAATAGAACAGTATGTCACAAAACGTTATATAGGCTCCAGCGACGCCGCGTGGAGGACGTTAGAATTCGATGTGACCGCGAGGGAACCCAACGTTAAACAACTGTCGGTTCATTTAGAAAATCAGCAAACCGTTTATTTTAAACCAGGCACTGAAGTAGAAGCCGCGCAACAAGCTGGTTCGGACCTTATTACGTATTTTAACCGACCAGTAAGAGACGAATTTAACTCGTTAACTTACTGTGACTTTTACGAACAATACATTGTCCATTCCAAGCGTCCCTCAACCAAAAACACGGAAATTATTGAAACTTTAAATATATTACCAAAAGACAAAGGGGTGAGCTTGTCGCGCGTCTATTTTGGGTCGCACCTAACAGAGGTGAACAGTTTTATCTTAGAATTCTATTAAAAACATTCCCGTGTCGTAGTTACACCGATCTTAAATCTCTTGGTGGTCCCGATTGTAAAACTTTTCAGGAAGCTGCTAAAATTGTAGGTCTTGCCGATGACGAAGTCGAATACGAAAGAGCTATGTTGGAAGCATCAAACTTTTTAACGGGACCACGCCTGCGTAGCTTCTTCGTTTGTTTGGCTGTAAACGGTGTGCCAGTCGCGTCTTTCTGGGACACTTTTAAAAATCAACTCAGTGAAGATATTTCACATAGGTTAGGTGGTGATGCGGACACCGAAAGAGTACACACTTTGTGTCTCATTCAAATAAATAGGTTGCTTCGGAAACACGGATCCACGTTGAAACAACACGGTTTGCCAGAAGTCGAAGATACCACTACCGAGTTAGGCAGGGAACGCGTAGAACACAACCGCGAATCATTGGAACATTTTGCAGACGAGTGGATTCCTCGCTTGTCTCGAGAGCAAAAAAATATTTTTGATTACGTTTTAAAACTTTGTAAGGATAGTGATTTCCGTGACGTTAATGATACCGCGATTTTCGTTGATGGTCCCGCGGGTACCGGTAAATCGTTATTGTTACAAGTTATTTCTGCGTACGTACGCGGTAACTTAAACAGAGTAGTTTTATGTACTGCGAGTTCTGCCATCGCGGCGCAAAACTACGAAGGAGGGACCACGGCGCATAGCATGTTTAAATTCCCCATAGATCTGGTAGACGACAATGACTTTTGGAACATTACAAACGGCACGCAAAGAGCGGAATTAATATCGCAAGCAGACGTTATAATATACGACGAAGCCCCTATGGCACATAAATTTTTAATTCATCTACTGGATAGGTCGTTGCGTGATCTCATGCGTAATGATAAAATTTTTGGAGGCAAAATTATTATCTTTGCAGGGGATTTTAGACAAATTCCCCCTGTAGTTACAAATGCAAAAACTAATGCAGATATTTTAAATTCATCAGTAAAAACATCGCGCATCTGGCAAAGTATAAAATCTTTCTCCCTAGCTACTTCGCAAAGATGCAGGGATGACGTAGAGTTTGCAGAATTTTTATTAAATTTAGGCTCTAATACATTACCATCTCATCCTTTTCGAATTGGCAAAAATATTCAAAATTTAGTTGATTTAGGTGGTATTGAAATTGTATCAGAATTAGATGACTTGATTGACTTTGTTTTCCCCGTTCTAAATATAGAACCGTGTGCTGGCATACATAGAGCAATTTTATGCACACGAAACGACGCCGTTCGAGAAATAAATAACTTAATACTCGATCGGTTAGATGGAGAAACACTGCATTTCTACTCCATCGATAAAGTCGTAAATGAAAATGCAGACGAATTATTTTTAGGGCCAGATGCACTTAACAGAATGCAACCAAAAGGTATTCCAGAGCACGATCTTAAGCTCAAAATAGGATGTATTTGTATGATCATGCGTAATCTCAGTTTTAACGACGGATTAGTAAACGGAACTAAAGTAATTGTAACAGGTACGTCGCCGCGATTAATTACAGTTCAAAAATCGTCGGGTACAGATGAATATTTAATTCCGCGTATTATTTTTAAGGGTCCTATTGATCCCAAAAGTCCGTTTGAAATGTGCCGCCGTCAATTTCCTTTACAGTTGTCTTACGCGATGACTATTCACAAAAGTCAGGGCCAAACCCTGAGCCGGGTCGGAGTAGATCTCAGGTCGGATATGTTTAGTCACGGGCAATTGTACGTCGCGCTAGGTCGAGCAACCAAAAGAGAAAACGTAAAAATTTTAATTCATCAAGATCGGGTTTTAGATGGCAAACCGTACGCGAAAAATGTAATAATACCGGAGCTCCTATAAATTAATTCATGTATGCTGCCTGAATAAGTCTAAAACTGTTTACCTCTGATCTTCGTAGGCAAATCAATTAAGTTAATCATTAAATCATGTTGACATTGCTATTCAATGAGCGTTTTTTATTTAAGTTGTTTTAGCTTTTTTATATTAATGTAATTGGTGAAGCGATGCGGGTAAAAATGCGAGGATTATATGCGAGTTATAGTATGAGCGGGAGAAAATATGGTGCGCCGTAAAAACAATCCAACCAGACGAGAGCTAAAGAAAAGCAGTTCACTCACCTGGCGATGGCACCACGAGGACTTGAGGATTTCTTCGTGGAAGCTTGACTTTAGGCAGCGTGCACAATGCTT
Source organism: Diarsia mendica (assembly GCA_949316265.1). Classification (NCBI taxonomy): domain Eukaryota; kingdom Metazoa; phylum Arthropoda; class Insecta; order Lepidoptera; family Noctuidae; genus Diarsia; species Diarsia mendica. The sequence continues at coordinate 3,549,832 of OX438917.1, forward strand.
GGTAGCCAGCGTCCGGTTTTGCGAGTGGTAGAAATGGATGCGAAGGGTTGCTAGCAAGCAAGCGAGGGTGGTTTTGCAGTTTTAATAACGCGTGAGAACGAAAAATGGCGGGCGGCGCGGTGGCGCGGACGCAGCGACGACAGCGTCTTGTCGCAGCGGCAGTGTACGGAAGAATGTGACGTTCGTTCGCGGGTTAGGTTCACTCGCGAACTGAGGGAGTGAATGCATTCCCAGCCCTCGCTGATTGAATGAATTAAAGGCGCAACCATCCTCCCCCCTTTGGAAATCCTTAGGATTTTCGAAACAAACGGAAAGGATAAGGAGAGGATCTTAGATTAAAGCGGAGCGAGGTCAAATGGATTGACTTAAAGTTTAAGTTTTAAAAGGTGAAAGGGTGTGGATTAAATTACAGATTTACTAAATTACATACTTAAGATTAACGAATTATAACTGTGCTAATTGGTAAATTAAGTTTAAATTATTGCGAAGGAAGGGGACACAACTTAACGACGGGGCGTTTGAAAATCCCTGCTGTAGTGCGTACTAACGCGACTCGCACGATTCCATCTTTACCCGGATATACTTGTTCAATAATTCCGGTAGGCCAGCGAAGCGGCGGTGAATCATCCTGGTGGATGAGAACAAGTAAACCCGGCTGAATAGGTACATCAGGAGTATTCCATTTTTGCCTCAGTTGAAGTGTATGCAAATAATCTACATGCCATTTTTTCCAATAGCTTTGGACTAAACTGTCTAACAGTTTTTTCCTGTTATGAAGGCTTACAGATGCGTCAACCTCATAGGCAGGCAACGACTGCAAAGGGGTTGTGTTTAGAAAATGCGCAGGAGTAATAATTGTATGCGGCTGGTCCGACAGCGCACACAATGGGCGAGAGTTTAAGACACTCTCAATTTGAGTTAATACTGTCAACAATTCCTCATAGCACAGTAATTGTTGCCCAATGCAACGATATAGATGAGTTTTTATGCATTTTATGTTGCTTTCCCAAATGCCTCCCCAGTGGGGTGCACGAGCAGGGATATTACGCCATGTTATTTTACGATTATTCAATTCAGTTTGAAATGCGGTAGACGTATCTTTAGAAGAAAGGAAAGTATATAACTCGTCCAATTGACGCTTTGCACCAATGAAATTGGTTCCGTTATCGGAATAGAGAACTGATACTGGCCCTCGCCTAGACAAGAAACGCTTGAAAGCGTCAAGAAACGTTTCCGAACTCAAGTCTGAGGCAATTTCAATGTGTATGGCTTTAGTAGTCAAACACACGAAGAGACAAATATATGCCTTTTGGCTTTTAACGCCCCTCCTTCGCGTCATAGTAATGTTTATAGGCCCAGCGTAATCAACGCCAGTGTGAGTAAAGGCCTTAGCTTCTTGCACCCGCGAAGGGGGTAAACTTGACATCATGGGTGTAGGATGAGAGGGCGCAACCTTAAAACAGAAGTTACATTGGCGTATGCGTTGTCGAATAATATTCCGAGCGGATATGATCCAATATCGCTGCCTTAATAAAGACATAAGAAGATGTGAACCGGTATGACAATTGGATCGATGGCAATCATCTATTAGTAGATCGACTAAGTGATGTCGACGAGGAAGCAACAATGGATGCCGACTTTCATAAGGTATATGTGCGTTTATTAGTCGACCACCTACGCGGAGCAATCCGTTGTCATCAACAAACAGATCGAGCTTTCTTAAAGAAGGAGAAGGTAATCTACCCTTTTTAATATTTTTTATTTCATCAGCAAAATGTTTGCTTTGCAATTCGCGAAGAATCACGAGTTCAGCGGTTTCAAGGTCAGAGACTTGAATTACCGGAGCGAGAGGTAACTTACGCAGAAAGCGCAAGATATATACCAGAATGCGTAATAATTTTTTCCAAGACGAGACTCTGAGAGCTAGCTCCAGAAGTATCGAAGAATCCAAATCAGGAATGACTGTTAGAGTAACAGAGCTCTTTGCTTCAGGTATAGAACCTTCAACAGAAGACGGTTTGAATGGTACAATTGGCCATTCAGCGGTTGGATGGCAAGCCCAAGGTGGACCATACCACCAAAGCGGATGATTAATGAGTTGCGAGGGTAATAAACCTCTTGATAAACAATCACTGGGATTTTCTATCCCATTGATGTGAAAAAAGCGGTCAGGAGATAGATTTTCCTGTATCTCAGTCACACGGTTGGCCACAAATACTTGCCACCGGTGTGGAGATGAATGAATCCATGACAGAGCGATCGTAGAATCACTGAAAGCGAAAATATCCTTTATAGGATAGCGATTATCAAAAACCGTATGTACTTGTTTGACAAGTTTAGCCAGAAGTAGCGAGGCACACAATTCAAGCCTTGCCAGTGAAACAGTCTTTAGAGGAGCCACCTTAGACTTAGCGCATACTAAATGAATGGATATATTACCGTTAGGGTTCGTTACGTGCAGGTATAAGACGCAGCCGTAAGCCTTCATACTAGCGTCTCCAAAGCCAAGCAAATTTATAACACAGTCGGCCGCGACACCTAAGTGGCGAGGTATTTGTAAGTTAACTAATAACGGTAATTCTGATTTGAGTTTAACGAAACATTTAGTAATGAGTTCCGGGGGCTCTTCATCCCACCCCACCTTAGAAAGCCAAAGATCTTGTATAAGAAGTTTTGCGTAGAGAATGACAGGTGCGACGAACCCGAGCACGTCAAATAGGCGAGCAATAGTTGACAATATAGCACGTTTGGTGTTACACGTAGTCGCGGCGGCGGTAGTGAACGAGAACACATCAGAAGTAGGTATCCATTTTAAACCTAGAACCTTCAGTGTGTCATCATCATCTGTGAACTCGATCACAGCACGATACGACTCCGGCAAGTGAGCGAGAAGTTCCGATGAGTTGCTCGCCCATTTGACGAGATCAAATCCACCGAACTTGAATAAAGCGAGCAGCTCGTCAGCTAAACGAGTACCATCTTCGGCAGAATGTACAGAAGTTGTTAGATCATCCATGTACAGTTCTCTCATGGCAACATCTGCCGCGAGAGGAAAGCGTTCGCGATAATCCTCAGCCAATTGACGGACGGTACGCATTGCCAAAAATGGACTCGAGCGGAGGCCGAAAGCCACAGAATTAAATTGGAAAATACGAATACTCTCGGTATCATTAAAGCGATATAATATTTTTTGATATTTACGATCTTTATCTGACAATGAAATTCTAAGATACATTTGACGTATATCAGCTGTAATTGCTACCTTAAAATATCTAAAGTTTAGCAAAAGCGAAAATAAGTCTGCCTGCAAATTAGGCCCTGTATGCAACAAGTCGTTGAGCGACTTGCCGCTATCAGTTTTAGCGCTTGCATCTAAAACAATGCGGGTTTTTGTTGTCGACTTCTCAGGCCTTACAACTGCGTGGTGCGGGATGAAGTAGCCTTCATTTATAGCGGACAAAGAATGAGGTATTTCCGACAGATAACCCTTATCTATATAATCATTTATTACGTCGTTATAATCTTGACGTAAAGCGGGAAGCGAATGAAACTTTCGCTCTAGCGCGGACAATCTACGCTGAGCGTGAATGAAGGAGTTACCTAAAGACTTAGGTTCACCTTTAAAAGGTAACGACACAATATATCGCCCACATGAATGTCGCGAAACGGTCGATTTATAAAAATCTTCACATTCTTGATATTCCGGACCCTTTTTGTTAACAGTAGGTACTTCCTCGATTTCCCAGAATTTTAAAATTAAATTATTTAAATTATCTACTAACGGGCCGAAGGACCAGGCTACACTGTCATGGTTGACAGAAGGTACCTCACCCATGACAATATAGCCAAGCGTGGTTTCTAAAGCATGAGGTATGAAGCGAGCGGTGATCGCAGAATCAGCTGATTGAGAGGTAGATGCTGGTATAACCTTTTTCCCTAGCAAAACAAACGCGAACATTTGCGTACCAAGAATAGCGTCTATATTCCCAGGTACGTCCCAACATTCATCTGCGAGCGGTAAACCTATGAAATGATCCATCACGGACCTTTGTACCGCGCGAACTGGCAACGGATCAGCTATGTGATCAATCACTAACATGGTTAATTCGTATTGAGCGTCACTTACGCGCGACTGTATTGTAAGAGACACGTAACCCTTAATGGGAGTGGAAATCGTACCTACTGATTTTAAAGACGAGTTAACAAGCGGTTGAATATTTAGTTTTAATTTTCTACAACATGCGAGAGTGATAAGGTTGTTTTGTGAACCACTATCCACTAAACATCTTATAACAAAGCGTTTTCCATTTATCGGAACATAAACTTGTGCCGTTGGTAAAACAACTGACGTTTTCAACTGGTCACAAGATAAATCTATATTATTATTACGCGACGTCAACGCGATCGAATTCTTAGAATTAGTACATTCATTCAACCCGACACACGAAGATGTCACGACCGGCGACGCGCGAGCGACATGGCTGCTATGCATACACACCGACTGAGGGCTGCTGTCCAGTGCGCGAGCGCCCGGCAATGGCGACGGTTCCAATACACTAGGTTGCGATTGTTGCGAGCTTGTCTCGCGATTATTAAAATGCAACAATGAATGATGCTTTTTGTTACAGTGTTTACAAGTATTTGTAGAACCACAATTAAGGGTGGAATGTTTACTACTAAAACAATTGATGCACATTTTATTCTCTTTTATGAACTTAAAGCGATCTTTTACATCTAATTTTTTGAATTCTGAACACTCGTATAAATGAGTATGTTGAGATTTTTTACAAAACTTACAAGTGGGTACATTATTATTAACTTCATTTTCTGTTACTGCAAAACTATGCGAAGTTTTCGTTGCAGAAGAACGCGACCTATTTTGTAAGTTAGTCCCCTGATTATTTTGCGGTGACGTGGTTTGACGAACAGCTGTTGTTCGTTCAAGAACCTTTATGTGATGCCGTACGAAAGTAACTAAATCATCACTTGTGGGTATATCTTTCTCGCGGGCGGATAACTCGAAACTTTGTAATACTTGAGAATCTAACTTTTTTAAAACGAGATGAGTAAACAAGAAATCGGATAAATCGCCAATGTCTAACAGTCTTAACGCGGACCAAGATGAGTGAACTCTTTCAATAAAATCATTTAATTGACCGGGTGAACCCGAGGTAGGTTTTATGTCAAGTATATTATTTAAGTACATAGACCCAAGTAACCTCTTGTCCTGGTATTTTGTCACTAAAGAATTCCATATCGTAAGATAGTTAGACGCATTGTGAATTATTCCCGCGAATATATTTTTTGCGCTGCCATTTAATTTACCTACCAAATACTGTACACGCTGATCATCAGTTAGTTTTTTATTATCATGAACGTTAGTTTTGAAGCATTGGTAAAACAGTGGCCAACTTTCCGGTTGACCAGAGAAACTTAATAACTCCAATGGCGGTAAGCGGCAAACGTAAGATTCCACAGCGGGAATATCTACATTAGCGCGGGTAGACTCTAATATGGTATTACGTTTATATTGGATTTCTGTAAATAATGTTTCGAACGAGCTCCAATTACTAAAACTTATTTTATAATCAGGGTCTATCTCTAATAATAATGTATTATGTTGATCACAAAGATCGTTAAAATTATTATATAACTTTTCGATATTCGAAGAAGCGGCTAGAAATTCTTGTTTACTTCTAGTATCCATATTTGAAGGAATTATTTTCTTTGCAATCTTGAATAAGCTATTTATTTTCTCGAAAATAGTTTCTTTTTTTGCAACGATCATTTTCAACTTTGCTTCCGACGCCATTTTGTTGCGTCACCCAAGCTCCCGTTGTTCGAGTTATAATTTATAAAAAATGTGATATTGAAATGGTATAATGAACAACGTAATTTACTTGAACAAGCACAGTTATAAGCGTAATTATAATAGGGAATACTTAAATAGCGAGATGGGGAATATTTTAAAGGTATATACTGGCTCAGTCCGACTCGAAATGGACCAAAATTATGGTGAAGCGATGCGGGTAAAAATGCGAGGATTATATGCGAGTTATAGTATGAGCGGGAGAAAATATGGTGCGCCGTAAAAACAATCCAACCAGACGAGAGCTAAAGAAAAGCAGTTCACTCACCTGGCGATGGCACCACGAGGACTTGAGGATTTCTTCGTGGAAGCTTGACTTTAGGCAGCGTGCACAATGCTTGGTAGCCAGCGTCCGGTTTTGCGAGTGGTAGAAATGGATGCGAAGGGTTGCTAGCAAGCAAGCGAGGGTGGTTTTGCAGTTTTAATAACGCGTGAGAACGAAAAATGGCGGGCGGCGCGGTGGCGCGGACGCAGCGACGACAGCGTCTTGTCGCAGCGGCAGTGTACGGAAGAATGTGACGTTCGTTCGCGGGTTAGGTTCACTCGCGAACTGAGGGAGTGAATGCATTCCCAGCCCTCGCTGATTGAATGAATTAAAGGCGCAACCAGTAATATCATGTCATAATTATTTAAGTACATTACACTAACTGTGAAAAATATATAAATATAAATCTATGATTATAACAAATTTTCATTGATAATCATGGCAAACAAACACTCCAACCTAAACTATTCTTCTTAATTATAAATAAATAAAACGGATCAAAGAGGTTAGTTTTTGGTGATATGCGTCTCAGTGTGGGGTCGGTTGAGCCGTGGGTGCTGGTCTGTGGGGAATCCTTCCGATTGTGGATCGTAGGCGGATGGTTGCCGGGTTAACTGTCCGATCTGTGAGTGGTTGGGCTTTGGATTCTGATCAGGGTCGGCTTGCTGCCGGGAGCGTGCTCTGGTTGGTGGTGGGGTCAATCGAACCGAGCGAATGGTTGCGAATTCGCCGTTGAGGTGTGCTGTCGTGCTGATGATGAGGGGTCAGTGGGGTGTGGTCGATGTCGACTGGTTGTTAGGATGTCTTGCGTTGACTGTGGCGCTAGGGTCACGATGGGGGTCGATGTCGGGCTGTAGATGCTGTCTGACTTGTGGTGGGTCGGTTGGGGCGGATGATGTGTCCGTTGGCATGGGTGTTGTGGGCGGCGTGAGGGTTGAGCGCTGACTTGGGGACCCGTGGCTGCAAGGTAGCGATGGTCGATACCGCGCGGTCCGCATGGGTCTCGGGTCGGCGCTCGCCATCCATGCTGATATAATTTGTTGTCTTATCAGTAATAAATCGCACTGGCAAAGGTGTAGGTAGAGTCATTGGTTCATAAAAAATAAAGAGAAAATACTATTATAGGTCATCATTTCAGCCGCAAGACGCCGAAACGCGCCTGTGTGTGGGAGGGAGCATTTATCATCACTCACCTCGCTTGAAATTCACATACAAGTTGCTACACGTCTGTAGCAGTCTCTGAAAGTAATTGTATTCGCACATTGCGTTTACAGTCTTACTGCATATTGACATAACGACCAGCAAATGCCACTTTCATAAAATAGTTTTTAATAAACCCGAAAACTGCCCCTATTCACGTAAGTATTATCTGTCAAATGATATTGACCACAACAGGAATGATTTGACTCGCTAAAAAATATCATAATAATATCTTATTTTTTTATTATGATTTTAAGATTCCGGTTTTGTTTCATTTAACCGACTTGACATACGCGTTAGGTTTACAAGGTAAAGCTAAGGTAGCCAGTGTCGTTTCGTGATGATTTAACAATTTGACATACACATTAGGTTTTATTTAATAAAAACTAAGGTAGTCAAGGTCTTAAGGCACTTAATCTTTTCGCTCTATCTCTTACCGTTACTCTACATGTCGCTTCTATTTTCACTCTTAAGCAAAGCTGCGCATGAAGGAAGCCTAAAAACTTTCATTGGACTCTCATTTCAACTTTCACTCTGATTTTTAAAGAACATTACGTTGTTGTTATTTTATTTTGTTATTCTTTGCTACTGGCTTAGTCTAAGAAGGTTATTTTTTGTTTTATATAATTTACTTTATTTTTATAACTTCCATTTATAAAAAATAATTAGCACTCTCTCAGATTCGATTGTGGAGGTTTTAATATGTCTTGGCTGAATACACCGGCTGATTTAATGACTGGCAGATGAGATGTCAGAATGAAATCCAACATCAACTTCATAAAAGGATTTGGAAGCAAAATGTTGAAGATTTTCATTATAAAAGGTGGTTACGGGACGCAATTACAGCAGTCTACAACTGGGTTCTGATGATGAACCATCGAGTTTGTCCATACTTATAGTAAACAATAGTAAACAAGAAGCTGATCTCCACGTCCACGCTACTAAGCTAATTCTCACGTTTAATCTGCGGAGTTGATCTTCACAAAGCAGCCCTGGCCCGCCGCTTACAGTGTCGCCCAAGAGTCCTTTTTCAACACTGACCTTATGCTGAAGCCTGAACTACAGAGCTACGTCAACACCTTGACTACTAAACTACGATGTCGGAGCTGATCTCCACGTCCACGCTACTAAACTGATTCTCACGTTTAATCTACGAAGTTGATCTTCACGTCGACAGAGCAGCCCTGGCCCGTCGCTTGCAGTGTCGCCCAAGTCTGATGCCTTTCCAAAAATACTACATAATATTAAACCTCCACCTTCATTTCCTCCGGAGAGTGCGAGCTTAATAAGATTTTTTAATCATTTACTGTATTTTTTATTTAGCTTATTATTGTTAAAAAAATGTAAGTACTTAATGCGAAAACAAACTAAAAAAAATATACCTATATAAAACATGAAAAAAGGGTCATGTAAAAAAACAAAAACAAAAAATTGCATGCAAAAAAAGGGGCATGTGTAAAAAACAAAAAAAAAATAGCATGCAAAAAAAAGGGCATGTGTAAAAAAAAAGTAATATGCAAAAAAAAGGGCATAAAAAAAAAATATTAAGTACATTATACTTAGTTATTATAATTAATATGAATACGGTATTGCTCTGTATAAATTTTAACTATAATACATATTAAAATGTATATTGGTAGCCAAGAAAAACGCAAAAACCTAGAAAGCATATAATGCAAATGTGACTCCATAAGAAAACTTTCCAAGCAGAGTCAAAGTGCCTTTTGAATTGAGACGGGTCATGTTTTTTAAATTTAGCTATATCTTACCCGCAAGGGATCCGCACTCCATACTAATAGGTAGGTACATAATATGATAAGCAAAAAAAAAATTACCAACACACATTTGAAATGTACATACCTAAAACTGAACTGTGTTTGAAATGTATCTTTACATTAAGTGGAAATAAAAATTGTTTTCGAGATATAACTTCAATCGTTAACATTTTTAGCAAATGTACAGGTCCTCAAAGACCTCTGTTGACTTACTGTCATTATAACACGTTTATTTTAACAGTAAGGCTTCAGAGATCTCCCAAGTGGTTAGACTGACATCATTTAATTTTTTTGTTGTTTTCGAGATAAAATCGTTAGCATTTTTAGCAAATGTTCAGGTCCTCAAAGAACTCTGTTGACTTACTGTCATTATAACACGTTTATTTTAACAGTAAGGCATCAGAGATCTCCCAAGTGGTTAGATTGACATCATTTAAATTTTTTGTTATCGACTTATAAATCGTTAGCATTTTTAGCAAATGTACAGGTCCTCAAAGAACTCTGTTGACTTACTGTCATTATAATACGTTTATTTTAACAGTAAGGCATCAGGGATCTTCCAAGTGGTTAGATTGACATCATTTGTGTTTTCGATATTTAACTTCAAAACTTATTCAAGCCTTCTAAACGACTCTGGCTACCTTAGTTTTACCTTGTAAACCTAACGCGTATGTCAAGTCGATAAATGATGATCACAACAATAGTGACAAGCTTTTATATAAAGACAACCCAAGTTACTTTTGCTTTACTAAGTATAATTATAAATTTAAAAACCTAAAAGTAAAAAATTACCAACACACATTTGAAATGTACATACCTAAAACTGAACTGTGTTTGAAATGTATCTTTACATTAAGCGGAAATAAAAATTGTTTTCGAGATATAACTTCAATCGTTAGCATTTTTAGCAAATGTACAGGTCCTCAAAGACCTCTGTTAACTTACTGTCATTATAACTCGTTTATTTAACAGTAAGGCATCAGAGATCTCCCAAGTGGTTAGACTGACATAATTTAATATTTTTGTTTCAAGATATAAATCGTTAGCATTTTTAGCAAATGTACAGGTCCTCAAAGAACTCTGTTGACTTACTGTCATTATAACACGTTTATTTTAACAGTAAGGCATCAGGGATCTCCCAAGTGGTTAGACTGACATCATTTAATATTTTTGTTTTCAAGATGTAAATCGTTAGCATTTTTAGCAAATGTACAGGTCCTCAAAGAACTCTGTTGACTTACTGTCATTATAACACGCTTATTTTAACAGTAAAGCATCAGGGATCTCCCAAGTGGTTAGACTGACATTTTTGTTTCGAGATATAAATCGTTAGCAATTTTAGCAAATGTACAGGTCCTCAAAGAACTCTGTTGACTTACTGTCATTATAACACGTTTATTTTAACAGTAAGGCATCGGGGATCTCCCAAGTGGTTAGACTGACATCATTTAATATTTTTGTTTTCAAGATGTAAATCGTTAGCATTTTTAGCAAATGTACAGGTCCTCAAAGACCTCTGTTAACTTACTGTCATTATAATAATTTATTTAATGTCAGACATCAATGATCCATTATGGTTAGTAACAATGAGAACTTATAAACTATGTTAGTAGGCACAAAAATTAATCATAAAATATATATATCCATTATGGTTAGTAACAATTGCAACTTATGAACTATGTTAGTAGGCACATTAAAACAATCATAAAATATACTAGCAGACGTCCCGCGGTTACACCCGCGTAGATCCCGTTCCCGTGGGAATACAGGGATAAAAAGTAGCCTATGACACTCAGCAATAATGTGGCTTTCTAGAAAGTGGTGAAAGAATTTTTAAAATCGGTTCAGTAGATCCCGAGATTACCCCTTACAATTTAACAAATATACAAACACACAAACTTTACCTCTTTATAATATTAGTATAGATTACTGAATTGAAAATTAAACTATAAATTACATAATTGAAAATTAAACTATAAATCACAAATAATTGAAAATTAAATTATAAATTACGAAATTGAAATAATAACATAAATAAAAATTAGTTATTAAAAGCCACGGAGGCATGTAGGCGTACCCAATGGCCCAGTATGGGACTGTCCCACCTGTCCGCTATAGTGCTCAGGATGCTGTTGGGGCTGCCGCGTACCCTGCGCATGATGGAGGCGCATCGCTTGCGCATGATGGCGTGAAAGCCATCTATGCCCGCTTCTGCGAACATGCCGGAAGCACTGCAGTAGCGCGGCAGCCCCATCAACACTCTGAACGCGTTATTGTACTGGACGCGCAGAGCGTTGTATGCCCTCTGCGTGTAGTTGACCCACAAACTGCATGTATAGAACGACTGACAGTACGCCGTGAACAGCGTAGACTTTACGTCAGTCGAGCATTTCGCAAATCGGCGAGCCAACATATTGCAGCGGACAGCCAACGCTCTGCGCTCACGCTCAATATCCAGGCTATCTTTAAGGTCCTCGGAGACCCAGTGGCCCAGATACTTGAAAGAGGTGACCTGATTTAAGGGACTTCCGCAAAGTTTTAGCTTTGGTGCAATTGGGTAGGTTTTAGTACCTGCCTTGAAAACCATAACTTCACTCTTCTATTATAACTCGTTTATTTAACAGTAAGGCATCAGGGATCTCCCAAGTGGTTAGACTGACATAATTTAATATTTTTGTTTTCAAGATATAAATCGTTAGCATTTTTAGCAAATGTACAGGTCCTCAAAGAACTCTGTTGACTTACTGTCATTATAACGCGTTTATTTTAACAGTAAGGCATCAGGGGTCTCCCAAGTGGTTAGACTGACATCATTTAATGTTTTTGTTTTCAAGATGTAAATCGTTAGCATTTTTAGCAAATGTACAGGTCCTCAAAGAACTCTGTTGACTTACTGTCATTATAACACGTTTATTTTAACAGTAAGGCATCAGAGATCTCCCAAGTGGTTAGACTGACATCATTTAATTTTTTGTTATCGACATATAAATCGTTAGCATTTTTAGCAAATGTGCAGGTCCTCAAAGGACTCTGTTGACTTACTGTCATTATAACACGTTTATTTTAACAGTAAAGCATCAGGGATCTCCCAAGTGGTTAGACTGACATTTTTGTTTCGAGATATAAATCGTTAGCAATTTTAGCAAATGTACAGGTCCTCAAAGAACTCTGTTGACTTACTGTCATTATAACACGTTTATTTTAACAGTAAGGCATCGGGGATCTCCCAAGTGGTTAGACTGACATCATTTAATATTTTTGTTTTCAAGATGTAATCATAAATCATAAATCATTTATTTTTTGCTGAATACACTGTTACAATGGTGTTATAAGAATTACATGTTTCAAGTGATTCTACCGTAAGGCATGCAAAATGTTTACAGTCATAGTTATTATATTAATAAATTAATCAAGATAGACATTGGAATAAATAAAATTAAATGAAATAAAATTAAAATTAAATGAATTAAGCATGATACAATTATAATAAGTTGAAGTCATAGTAGAGAATAAATTATTTTTTAAATATTAGAAGTATTTAGATTATTTCAATGTCATTCCTAGAATTATTAAATTACATTAACGGATTAGTTATTACGAGATAGGTACATGGGTGTTTTTCAAAAAAAGTGTCCGTTACGTAGTGGATTTCCACCGAGAAAATAAATGATTTAATTATAAATATGTGTTTATTAGACATCAAAATTAATATTTACAAAAAATAAAAAAATTGTATCGTATATTTAACGAGAAATTTATGTTTTCATAGAATAGGTCAGCTGAAAAGTTCCATTACATCACGAAGTTTGGATAACTATTAAAACATAAAGGTCTTCCAAAAACATTAGAATTATTATCAAAACATTTTTCAACATAATCAGTCTTCTTAATTACAAGCTTATAATAGTAATTTTCAAATATAATAAGGTTTTTTCTATGTAAACGATTCCTATACGTTACTTTATGGTAGGTTTTATTGCACAATCTTTACATTACTTTGGAATTTTGTTTTATTATGCTATTCAAATTAATTTTAGAAAATCCTTAATGTAAGTATATATTTATTTTTAATTTAATTGAGACAATATTGGTACCCAGAATTATGTAATTAAATCTAAATTTCACAAAAATAATAGGACACGTTACGTTACGTCGCGTTGAGGAACTATAAGGCATGGCTTACATCTCTATATATATAAAAATGTTATGTTGGTTTGTGTACGCTTCAAAAACTCAAAAACTACTTCACCGATTTTCATGCTGTTTTCACCAATGGATAAAGTAGTTCTCGAGGAAGGTTTTTAGTATATAATTTAACCGACTTCTACGCGGGCGAAGCCGCGGGCATCAGCTAGTAAATTATATTTAAGTAATCAAATTAAAGCTTAGTAGCTTAACTATGTAAATTTGAATCTATAATGTACAGGGTGCAAGCATTATGTAGGTACATCAAAATAAGCAACCCTACGCAAAAAATATTGCTAGGAAACAACTTTTTTGGAGTAAAAATCACGTGTTATTGCATGTAGTACACTTAAAACATTGTGCTAATGGATGCTTTGAATAGTGAGGCAATTAAAGTAAATTAATTACCTTAAAAACTGAAATATAAACAAAAACATGTGAAAAATTCGGAACCTTTCAATATCTAAATAACTAGAAGGTTCCCGGGAATGGTGTAGAACAAAAAATTATCGTAATAACTGGGAGAACTAGTACTTTCAGCTTCGTTAAGGGTACTGTTACACCCTTTATATTGTAAGTTTGAATGAACAACTACATTTTTATTTTCTAGTTAATAAAATCTATTTGACAAAATATTAATTTAGACCCCAAAATCATCATACATAATCACTTTGACAAAAACTTCAAAATAAAGAAGGAACAATGTAAACCATGCTTAAGAATTCCACTACGTCACATTTGTTGTTCCGCTTATACGATACGTTGCGTAGATGACGTGACGGATGACGCCAGCACAGAAACAAACAGTAAAATTCAATAGTTTCGATGTAATTTTAGTTGATATTACTTTCAATTCAGATTTGTTAACACTTTTTTTAATTAGTTGTCAAAATTAACTAACTAAAAATGTCGTTACTTAGCTCAAATAATCAAGTTCGTAGTGGAACGACGAAACAAGACAACGTGACGCCCAACCACTTACTTACACTTTGCAAACGCCACAGCTATCAAATAACTAATATAACGACCGTTTTCACGTTTAAATGCTGCCATAAGACAAAAACAAAACTCAGTTTATATTTTTTTTGCATTTTAAGTCGAAATTCGACGTTGCGTAGATGGAACTTTCCACCAATGACGGTTTTTAAGGACAAGTAAAAATGAATATTTTATACTATTTTGAGGTGTAAAACCCAATAAATAAGGCATTTTATCGAATTTAGATCACATTATCCTACCAAATTACAAACTATGTTGAAGATAAAGGTAGGATAATACTGATATTTTTCGTTCTGAACTTTACGAAACGAGGGTGGGACAGTACAAAAATCACCTTTTTAATTTCTTAAATTGATTGTATTAATTTAAATATGTAGATATAAGTAGTTTTGACAACATCAATAAACAGTTTTGAAGTTATTGTATCGTATCTAAGCAGAAAAAAAAAGTTATGAAACACGTAGCTCACAGAATATTAGTCTAAAGTCATGGGACACGTCATTTTCGGGTGGACAAATTTTTTGAAAAACGCCCACATGCATAATATTCATATAATTGATTTTGCTTGATGTCACTGTGAGGTCTTTAGTTTGTCAAAATTATCATTGAGGAAGTCATTCAAGTTATAGTAGCATTTATTAACCAAAAATTTTTTCAGAGTTTTCTTAAATAGGGCCGTATTCATTGCCCTTATTGCTTTAGGTAATTTATTGAAGATTACAGGAGCCATATGGAACACACTCTTGTACATTAAAGAGGTACATGTTCGGGGTACATAGAGGCGAAGTGCGTCCCGTTGTTGTCTATTATTTATTTGTGATGCTAATTTAAATAGGTTTTTATTGGTTTTCACAAATATTGAGACCTCATAGATATACAGACTTGGGAGAGTCAGAATGTTATACTCCTGGAAAAACGGTTTACAGGTTTCGACCATTTGAAGCCCAAACATAGCCCTTAAGCATCGTTTTTGTGCTTTAAAAATTATCTCAATATCCGTCGAATTTCCCCAGAAAATTACACCATACCTCAGTACTGAAGCAACTAAACCATGATAAGCCGCTAACAACGTATTTATATTTGAGACCTTTTTGAGTTCATGTAGGGCATATACTGATTTATTCAATCTTTTGCACAATGTTTCAATCTGGGATTTCCAATTTAACTTATTATCCAATGTAAGTCCAAGAAACTTTGTTAATAGGACTTCAGCGACAGGTTCACCCTTATAGTTAATCTTAGGTGTACCTGCATTGATACGCTGACTAAAATGCATTATTTTCGTTTTCCCAATGTTTGCCTTCAGATTGTTACTATCTAACCATTGTATGATTGCATTTAGGCTACTGTTTATATCATGCTCGTAAGAAGTTCTGTCATTACACTTAATTGCAACGGTGCTGTCGTCAGCAAAAAGTGTCATTGGGTTTGAGTTAGCGTTCGAAAGGTCATTAATGTATATAATGAAAAGTAGTGAGCTCAATACGCCTCCTTGTGGGACACCGTACAGAACCGTAAATCGTTAGCATTTTTAGCAAATGTACAGGTCCTCAAATACCTCTGTTAACTTACTGTCATTATAACTCGTTTATTTAACAGTAAGGCATCAGGGATCTCCCAAGTGGTTAGACTGACATAATTTAATATTTTTGTTTTCAAGATATAAATCGTTAGCATTTTTAGCAAATGTACAGGTCCTCAAAGACCTCTGTTGACTTACTGTCATTATAACACGTTTATTTTAACAGTAAGGCATCAGAGATCTCCCAAGTGGTTAGACTGACATCATTTAATTTTTTGTTATCGACATATAAATCGTTAGCATTTTTAGCAAATGTGCAGGTCCTCAAAGGACTCTGTTGACTTACTGTCATTATAACACGTTTATTTTAACAGTAAAGCATCAGGGATCTCCCAAGTGGTTAGACTGACATCATTTTTTTTTTTTTTTTGTTTTCGAGATGTAAATCGTTAGCATTTTTAGCAAATGTGCAATGCCAATGTGACGATCGTGGGTTGCGTGGCGCAGGTTATAAAATAAAACCACGAACCCTGGTCAACATAAAAATATATATTTAAAAGATAGGGGTGGTGTACGTTCACTGATCACACACTCAGTAGGCTTTCCTGTGGGGTGCACGTTACTGCCCTGTTAGCTGGCGTGGCGATGACCGCAGCGAGGTGCCACGCTGGATGACAGGGGTGAAGGTCGACAGGTGGTCGCGTCGACCCGGTGATCTGCTCGGCGAGGCCCACGTGGCAAGAATGGCCGACGTGGGAAGTCCGCTATGGCGCGCACGACAGGTACCAATACGGGCCCTTGTTGTGCAGGCGCTCAGAGAGTTGGTGGGAGTTCCTCCAACCGGAACTTTGGACCCTGGAACATGACGTCCAGCGTGTCACGAGATGACCAAAGGTCAACCCCGCTGATTGCGACACCAAGCCAAGCAAAGCGAGCAGCAATAACAGTGCGCTAATGAAAGTGCTGGTGGATTGTCACAATCAGACGGAGTTTACATGATGAAAATGAGAATTTAGACATGATAGCACATTTTGACGTGTCATCGAAACACTGTCAAAATGCATATTAGCTGAAGGCGATTACAATTGAAAATACATGAAATTAGCGTAGAACAAAGTCAGATAAAACAAGCATACATGCCAAGTTAACCTAGAAAGACAAAGAACACAAAATATACACATGATCGTGCTATCAGACGCTTACCCTATATGCGGGGATCCAGGACACCGAATTTAAATGCTCGATGGCAGAGAATTTGGTTGATTAGGTAATTAGCTGTTGTAGGACCGGATAATGGCGAGTTAAGACGCGTGTGAAATCACTGATGTAAATTAAAATCAGGTGAGACGTGTGACCGCTCTGATCCGGACCAATTCCAATCACGTCGGGGTCACCAGTTTAGAGATGCGTTAGGTAGTGTGGTAGGCAGGAAAGTAATAAAAGTCACTGCCTTAGGTACTCACAGTCTATTCGAGCAAAGTCCATGTTGGGATCTTATTGAGTGGACTGTAGATTTGCTGGTTTGGTCGTTGGCGTCGGTGGTAGGGTAGGGTGCGTGATGACTGACTGTAAATGCAAACTCTTAACTTCTTGAAATAATATTGTATATTTTGGACAAACAACTCGCGTGCTTACTTTCACAGATCTCGGTTGACAACCCCCATACAATGTTGCGAGTATATAAAAATAAAAATCCTTTGTTGGTGTTGCCAACATGCTGCGCAACCACACAAGAAAACAAATTGTAACTTATTAGAAACAAAATAAACTAAAAACAACTCTGTTTACATGACAATAAAGACAAGTTTTATTACGCAATGTTTAAAATTGTCTGAAGAAATTTAACTAACTTAAAACCTTCTAAACAAATTATGTGTATACTTGCACATTGAACATAACTACAAAAGTACAAACGTTAATTATCCATTATGGACAAAACACATGTAAGTACTTGCTTGACAAAGAGCAAGTGTAAATGAAAAAGAACTAAAACAACTCTGGTTACATGACAATAAAGACAAGTTTTATTACGCAATGTTTAAAATTGTCTGAAGAAATTTAACTAACTTAAAACCTTCTAAACAAATTATGTGTATACTTGCACATTGAACATAACTACAAAAGTACAAACGTTAATTATCCATTATGGACAAAACACATGTAAGTACTTGCTTGACAAAGAGCAAGTGTAAATGAAAAAGAACTAAAACAACTCTGGTTACATGAGAATATCTTAAGCTACTTATCATACACAAGACAATACTTAAACTTAGGTATCTAAGGAAATGTAACTAAATCAAGTATCTTATAAATAAATTCTATGTCTAAGACATTGGATAAACACACTGTTACACTTGAACATTATTATCCTTTATGGGCAAAACAAATATACTGGACAAAGAGCGAGTATAGACTTTTCCATTGGGAACTTTTACCTTTATTACTCTGACCTTGCTGTCTTTACCAGGAAAGATTTGTACTACTCTTGCCATTGGCCAAAACAAACGAGGAGCGTTCGGCTCTTTCAAAATAACTAACATACCTTCAGTTACATTAGGCAAATCATCCCGCCACTTTGGTCTACATTGTAAAGTATTTAAATAATATTTGTGCCATACATTCCAAAATTGTTGGGTTAATTTATTGCACACTTGCCAATACTTAAGTCCAATAATAGAAGTGTCAGTAATATTAGGTTCCGGATATGCAACTAGAGAATTTCCTATTAAAAAATGACCTGGAGTGAGATAACTAAAGTCTGCACTATCAGAAGACATAGGCATTAAAGGTCTAGAGTTTAACACAGCTTCAATTTGTGCTAAAACAGTGTTTAATTGTTCGTATGTTAATAACGCTTTTAAAACAATTCTTTTTAAATGAAATTTCATACTTTTTACGGCTGCCTCTGCGAGCCCAGCAAACACTGGCGAGTAACTCGGCACAAAATGAAATTGTATGCCTTGTTGAGCCGTATAGTTTTGCACCAATGTTTGATGACTCGAAGAGGTGCTCAGTTTGTACAACTCAGCTAACTGGTTACTTGCCCCTTTAAAACACCCGCCGTTATCGCAAAAGACTTCACTGGGCAATCCGCGGCGAGAGATAAATCTTTTAAAGCAGGCTAAAAATGTGTCAGTTGTTAAATCTGATGCAAGCTCTAAATGAATAGCCTTTGTGACAAAACAAACAAAAACACAAACATAACCTTTAGAGACTATGGTTCGTCTTAATCTTGAATTTTTTACATCTACGGGGCCAGCGAAGTCTATGCCAACCTTGGCAAAGGGTCGGGCGGCAGTTATTCGTTGTTGAGGCAAGGAACCCATTAACTGCTTTGCGGTGCTGGCCTTCAACCTGAAACACGTTATACATTTATGTGTTATCTTCTTAATTTCTCTTACACCATTTACAATCCAATATTGTTGATTTAAATGAGCCAGCATTAATCTAGGAGCTCCATGTAATAGCCTTAAGTGTTCATGGGTAATTATTAGTTCCGTTATATAAGACCTTTTAGGTAATATAATGGGATGCTTTTGAGCATAAGAAAAATCTGTATTTTGAAGTCGACCCCCTACTCTAACTAAACCCTCGCTATCTAAAAAGGGATGTAATGGTTTTAAAGGGCCATTGACCTTTGTACTACATTGTAATGCATTTATTTCCTCTTTGAAGTGAATAGCTTGTTCATTTTTAATAATTAACATTAATGCTTGTTTTAACTCAAAACTATATAGAAAAGAACCCTGAACTTTAGCATTGCTTGGTTTGACATTGCGTGTGAACCTTAGTACGTACGCCATTATCCTAATAATTTTATTAAGATTAGAATTTTTGCTTAGAGCTTGGAAACAGTCATGCTCTCTTTGAATGCTCAAAGACACCGCTGCATCAGAGGGAGCTAAGCTCGCTCTCAGCTCAGGTAAGTCAGCAGGCAATGTAACATTTGCATTAGGCGCAAATGTGTACCTACTAGAATGTAAAAATGATGGCCCGTTCCACCATAAGGAACACGAAGACAGTTCACGTGCATCTACTCCTTTACTAATTAAATCAGCAGGGTTTTCTAGTGACTTAACATACTGCCAATTCCAATTTAATGTTTTTTCTTTGACCACTTTTACTCTGTTCGCAACATATGGTAACAATCTGGTTAATTCAGTTTTAAGCCAAGCTAAAACTATTTTCGAATCTGAATATAATACAACATTATCAATTTTGATTTTCACTTTTAATGTATTAAAAACTCTATCTATTAATAGGGAAAGTAAATGAGCAGCGTTTAGTTCTAGACGCGGTACAGTGTTTTTTTTACTTATAGGATTGATTCGCGACTTTGAGCAGATTAATGAAACTGTCACCTTACCCGCTTCATCAACTACGCGTAGGTATATACAACACCCATAGCCGACAGTGCTGGAGGCGTCAGCAAAACCAATCAACTGTACTGCAACAGCAGACTCAGGAACTGGAATGTTTCTATTCAATTCAATTGGGTGCATTTTAGACACACCTTCAAGGAATTTAAGCCAATCAATCTTTATGCTTTCAGGTGCAGCGTCATGCCAGCCTACCTTTTTTGACCAAAGCTGTTGCATAATTGCCTTAGCCTTAATTACTATAGGACTGATAAAACCCATGGGATCATAGAAACTTGCTATATAACTTAAAATATCCCTTTTAGTTGGGCACTCATTACTAGAGAATTTAGGACACTGAATTATAAAGCAATCTTTTTCCATATTAATCGTTAACCCTAACGCTTTCATGCTACGCTCTTTATTTTGTAATTCAAGCTCATCAAACTGCCTCTGAGACACTGGAATACCGTCCAATATTGCAGAAGAATTTGATGCCCATTTATGAGTTGTAAAGTTTCCACAGCTAAGCAATTGTTGTAGCTGCCTCCTTGCACTTAACATATTTTGTAAGCTAGAATCTGCATATAATACATCATCAACGTAACAGTTATTATCTAATATGACAGCTCCCAGAGGAAACATGGTACCAAATTGCTGGGTGAGCTCATTCAGGCAACGAGTAGCTAGGTAAGCCGAACTTTTCAAACCATATGTGACAGTTTTTAAGCGTAAGCATTTTATTTCTTCATTTGGGTCATTGCGGAAAAGAATATTTTGAAGCGGTGTGAATTGTGAGTTAACCCTTATACATCTATACATTTTCTGCAAATCAGTTGAAAATGTATAATCACCAAAGCGAAATAAAAGAGCGACATCAAAAAGTTCCTTTTGAACAGGAGGGCCATTTAACATTAAATCATTAAGCGAAATTTTATTTTTTGTTTTCATAGATGCATCAAATACTGCTCGAACCTTTGTGGTTTTGCTGTTTTCATTAATTACAGCGTGATGTGGCAAAAAGTACACTGAATCCTTATTTAAATTGTAAGCCTTGAGATCTACATATTCAGCATGATCTAGTGTTATAAACTCATAATAAATCGTGTATATTCACCTTGTAATTTAGGATTTTTCAGTAACTTTTTTTCTAAATTAAGAAATCTATGATATGCTGAATCAAAGGAGTTACCAAGGGTATTATTTACTTCCTCTATGGGCACCTTTAATGGTATGTCAACATAAAATGTATTGTTTACAAGTTTGACTGAATCTCGAAAAATACTTTCAGCGAGCTCATGCTCAGTTAAATTTTCATTGAATGTCTCCGGGACATGTTCAGCCTTCCAAAATCGTGCTAATGTTTCATTAACATTAGAATTACATGTTAAGCAAAGCAAAGAGGTAACCTTATTTTTGGATGCAGGCTGCGCAGGCAATGTCCCCGCAACAATGTGTCCAAACTTTGTATTTACTATATGTGGTTGATAACTGCTAGGCTCCTCAGGCGGCAGCAGGATCTGGAAAAATACATCCGCACCAATCAGTACATCTATTTCAGATGGCGTATGGTACTGCTCATCTGCCAGCACAATGTTTGCTGGTATTTTTATTTTAGATGTATCCACCCTGACATGAGGGAGTTTACATGTTATCTGTTCAACAACCTGACAATTTATTGAGGTTTTATAATTTGATGTCAATGAATGAACATCTACAGGAACAGAGAAACTGGAAAAATGTTTAGAATTTGTGACCCCTATGATGCTCAAATTATTTTGCACAGGTGCCAATTTCAATCGTTTGACAACCTTAGTTGTGATCATGGAGGTCTGTGATGCTGAGTCCAGAATAGCCTTCACATGAACTTCAAGGTTGTCTTTACCCACAAGTTTGACCCTTGCTGTGGGAAGTAAAATTTCATTTAAATTGTTGCCGGACATCAAAGTCACTGGCGATGGTAATGGCTCGTAGTGAATGAGCGAGTTATGCTGTTTATTGCACTCATTGCACTTGAAATGATATCGACATTTCTTTTCATGTTGATTTAAACATATTGGACATAATTTCTTTTCCTGAACAAACTCATATCGTTCTTTTGCTGGCAAACACTTGAAAGTTTTACAATTAAAAATCTTGTGATCATTCACTTTACAATAAATACATGACTTGTTACCTGATGATGTGGATGCTACATTGACCACTGCCTTTTTTGCCGGAGCTGCAGGTTCAGAGCTCTCTAGAGCCAATGCTCGTTTCTCAAGGAACTCCAAAAACTGCTGGACGGAAGGTGCTGTCTCGGCATTTCGATCCAACTGGTAGGCGCGCGCAGTGTAGCTATCTAGTTTACGTAATAAAATACACAACACAATGTCATCCCAAGCATCAACTTTAGTACCTAAATTCTTTAATGCAGCTAGCCCTTGTTTTATTTTAGAAACAAAATCGCGAATGTTCTGTGGTGTTGATTTTGACAGAACACTGATATCTAACAAGGAATAAATATGGTCACTAACTATTCTATATTTGTTATTGTAACGTTCGTCTAATAGCCTTAGTGCTTCTATGTAGCTGTCACTAGTAAGTGGAAGATTCTTTATTAAATCCAAAGGTTCATTCTTAAGAAATGTTCTTAGATAATATAATTTAGCAACGTTATCTAGATTGCTGTCCTTGTTTATCACAGACTTGAATAAATTAACAAAGGGTGTATATTCACTGTACTTACCAGTAAAAGCCGGAATTTGTATAGCTGGTAAACGCATTTTAGAATTCGCAGGCTGAGCTTCAGCCTGTACAGAACCATGAGACTGAGTGGCACTAGACCTATCTATCTCTGCGTTAATTGAAGCGAGAGTATTGTAATATTTATCCTCTACTTCTCCATAGTCCTCCTTATCTTCGGGGTCTAATGCTAATATTGACATATTATAGGCTTCATAGTCTGAAAATGCTTTTACCAAGCGCTCCCTTTTGGTTAAAATACCCTGGTAGGTATCGTCCTTAAACCTTTGCACTGAAAGTCTAGTTATGTTTCCTTTCACGTATCCTCTAGACGCGATAAGATTTTTGAGCTCTGCCATGGTAAACACTTAAAGCTTTACACACAGCTATTGCCTATTTTAGGTAACTTATTATGATAACACTTAATACTTAATTAATTTTAATCTAAAGTACAGTTCAGCAAAATATGGCGAACTTCGTAAAATAAACACTAAAGTTCAATACACTCGATTGTAGTACGCCGAACCATAAATTACGCTTCGGTGTAAAGTTGCTAACGAGTTACAAGAAAAATGATCCAATCGAGTCGTACGCACACACAATGTCTATGCTGCTGCACAGGGCTGCCAACTTCCGAAACTTCTTACTTCTGTAATGGGCTTGTTCAAGTGCGAGTGGGATGGAAGATATTGCTCTTCACTCGCGGCCGCGCTCGGTTGGCTGCTGGTCTTGCGTGGTTAGGTTGCCGACAGTAGAATCCTCCGTCTCGCAGCTAGCTTCGCTCTGCTCTTCAGCCAATGGGAAATTAGATAATTCGTGCAACTAAAATGGCTCCAAATTTCCAATGGCGGACGGAAATATGAACTTCCTGTCTTGATCTTGATGACGACTCAAAACTCACGTTTATGATGACTTGCGTAATTTCTTTTAGTTAGAAATTTAAACGCTTGCAGTTGTCGCTGTATGTTGCTCGTATTAAGTCCTTTCTTGGAATTCACACACGTTGCCACACACGCAGATATGCACCTCTTACCAACCACTCCAATCCGGTGAGATGGACCAAAATGTTGGGATCTTATTGAGTGGACTGTAGATTTGCTGGTTTGGTCGTTGGCGTCGGTGGTAGGGTAGGGTGCTTTGCCAAGGTTGGCATAGACTTCGCTGGCCATAGTTGTTAGTCTTATTGTAAGAAGCGCCAGGTTTGGACGTACCATTTCGAGTTGTTCGGAAATTTGAGGTTCAAGTTTGAGGGTTCATTTTTCGTGATCTCCTTTGTATTTGTATCTTCTAGTTTTCTTCTTACTGAGGCGGGAGCACTATTGGTCTCCACGGCTCTTCGTTTGTTATTAGGTTCTTCTACTGCTTCTTCCACATCAATTTTAAACTCTAAAATAGGTACATCATTTTCCGAATCTAATTCAGAATGTTCAGATAGTATAGGGTTTACATCTAGATAGGTACTGCCTACATTTTCTGGTTCTACATATTCTTCACTTTGATCTTCCTTAATATCCTCTAGACCCTCACAGTCAGCTGATAATTCTTGTTTGATAGCAATGCTTTCTGTTTGACATCTATCAACTATATTTATTTGTTCTATGGGAGTTATAATAAACCCACTGCAAAACTCAAAGGGTTCTGGGTTTATTAAAGGTTTAGGCTCACAATACTCTTCCATCATCAGAGCCAATAGCTCTTCGGCTTCCAAACATTGTCTCATCAACCAGAAGGATTTCTTTAGTTTAGTGCAGCAGAAAGAACAAGCAAGAATCGGTTTTCTGTCTTTCGCAACAAATGGTATACTAGTTAGCTTCTCATATAGGTCATGCAAGCTCCTGTTGACCACCACATACATGGGAACATTGTCCGCTAAACATATCCCACACATTGGTAGTTTTTCCATCTTTACTTCAAAAAGCAATCAAAACATTTATGGTAATAAAAATGCCGTCTAGTGCTGCAAGGATGATAAAGTGCTCGCAAAGAGTAGAATCCGGCTCGAAGGACCAAAATGTTGGGATCTTATTGAGTGGACTGTAGATTTGCTGGTTTGGTCGTTGGCGTCGGTGGTAGGGTAGGGTGCGTGATGACTGACTGTAAATGCAAACTCTTAACTTCTTGAAATAATATTGTATATTTTGGACAAACAACTCGCGTGCTTACTTTCACAGATCTCGGTTGACAACCCCCATACAATGTTGCGAGTATATAAAAATAAAAATCCTTTGTTGGTGTTGCCAACAGTCCACACAAAACACAAAACACAAGAAGGAGTGCAGAGATGATAGTTTAAGTCACAATAGTTACGACACAGATAATGATGTACACACACGAAACAGTTAATAATACGGAGGGAAAACACAGAACAATTACGATGCAAATTCGAGGCGACACAGGTAGGTGCGCGTGCGCGTGTTGTCGAGTTAGGAACCGACTGAAGGTCACGAGTAAGTCGGTCATCGCTCGGGCGCACGGTTCAACTCACTCGTTCTTTGCGCGTTTCCTATATACTACGCAAGTCTCCCGACATCGTCCGGCATTATATTGTCGTAGCAATATAAGTTGCCGGTGATGTGTAATTAAGTGATAATTATATATACATGTAAATAAATCTGTTTGTGTGTAAATGTGTTGTGTTGTTTTGTGTAGTTATTTAATATAAATACATAAACAATATATTTGGTGTAAACCCTACACCACCCCCTTCCAGAGACCGTCAAGGGCGATAAAAATCAGGAAACCTGACCCGACGACCAGAACGAGTAGTATGCTCTGTTTGGTCGCCAGATGGGGTAACCTCATGAGGGTCAGTTTTGTCAGCCAATATGTAGGCTGGTTTTAGGCGGTCAATTGAGACCGTGACCTCTTTGCCCTTAAATAAAATTTTAAAGACTTTTTCACCCCTATGCAGAACTTTGTGAGGACCTGTGTATGCTGCTTGCAGCGAGCCACGTAATGCGTCTTCACGAAGGAACACGTGATCAGTGGTCTGCAGATCCTTAAATATAAAAATGCTTGCTTTGTTGTGACGGGAAGCTGGAGTTGGCTGCAAGTTGCGTGCAAACTGGCGGATGCGCGCGGTAAAGTCCGTGATGTCGGTCGTTCCGTCATCACTGGATGAGAAGAATTCTCCTGGGAGCCTTAGCGGTTCGCCGTACACTAGTTCGGCAGAAGACGCTTGGACATCCATTTTGAATGCGCTCCTTATGCCAAGCAATACCCACGGCAGGGACTCGGTCCATTTGTCATTGGCATGGCACGTGATGGACGCCTTGAGTTGCCTGTGAAATCGCTCCACCATGCCATTGCACGCTGGATGGTATGCCGTTGTCCGTTTGTGCTGGAAGCCAGCAATCTTGGACAATTGTTCGAACAGAGCCGACTCGAACTGACGGCCTCTGTCCGTAACAATGTCCGTAGGACAGCCAAACCGGGCAATCCATCCAGAGAGCAGTGCTTTAGCTACTGTCTCGGCAGTGATGTCGACGATAGGTACGACCTCTGGCCACCTGGTGAAACGGTCGACTGCCGTCAGACAGTACCTGTAGCCTTGTGAAATTGGGAGCGGGCCCACAAGGTCAATGTGGATCGTGGTGAACCTGGCGCGTGGGAGATGGTATGTCCCTAACGGCGCAGAGACATGGCGGCTCACTTTAGCCCGCTGGCATGCGAGACATGCTCGTGCCCACTCCCTGCAGTCTTTCCTGTAAATGAGTAGGAATTCCCGGAAGCTAATTCTGTTGTCCCCATCTTCATCGACCTCTGAGATCATAGCTTTCAATCCAAGATGGGTCTGTGGTGCTCCTAGTCGTTCCATCATCCGTTTCACTTCCGTCAAGTCTAGGTACCCGTCGTGACCTTCATCGAATTTGTTGAAGGTCTCCTCGTATTGTTTTATTTCCTTCCTGGAGAACTCGTGAAATTCCGTATAAACGTTTACGAATTTATATTTCGGCTTAACCTCCAAACCCTCCTCAAGTTTATCGTTGATCTCCTGCCTCCTCGAAAGAATACCGGTGAGCTCGTCTGTGGCAGACATCGTGATTTTTCGCGCCAAAGAAAGGATTGAAAAATGTTGTTTTTGAAACAGGTAAACGAGCGTCGAACGCCGCGAGAGGCTGCCTGCGGCTACGACCTTACAAACACTGGAAGGGGGTGGTGTAGGGTTTACACCAAATATATTGTTTATGTATTTAATATAAATACATAAACAATATATTTGGTGTAAACCCTACATAGGTACAGGTCTTCAAAGAACTCTGTTGAGTTACTGTCATTATAACACGTTTATTTTAACAGTAAGGCTTCAGAGATCTCCCAAGTGGTTAGACTGACATCATTTAAATTTTTTGTTATCTATCGAGATATAAATCGTTAGCATTTTTAGCAAATGTACAGGTCCTCAAAGAACTCTGTTGACTTCATCATCATCATCATCATTTCAGCCGAAAGACGTCCACTGCTGGACATAGGCCTCCCCTAAGTGTCGCCACATTGACCGGTCCCGTGCGTCTCGCATCCAGCGGATCCCCGCAACCTTCACCAGGTCATCGGTCCACCTAGTGGGAGGCCTTCCAACGCAACGTCTTCCGGTTCGCGGTCGCCACTCCAGAACCTTCCGGCCCCATCGGCCATCCGTCCTGCGAGCAATGTGCCCTGCCCACTGCCACTTAAGCTTGGCAATTCTTCGGGCTATGTCGGCAACCTTGGTTCTCATGCGGATGTCCTCATTTCTGATTCGATCACGCAAGGAAACTCCGAGCATAGCCCTCTCCATTGCTCTTTGGGTGACCTTAAGCCTTCTGATGAGGCCCATTGTGAGCGACCACGTTTCGGTCCCATATGTAATCACTGGCAACACACACTGGTCATAGACTTTCGTCTTGAGACACTGGGGTAAGTTGGACGAGAAGATACTTCTCAACTTCCCAAACGCTGCCCAGCCGAGTCGGATTCGACGATTGACCTCTTTTTCAAAGTTGGACCTACCTAACTGGACTGTTTGTCCCAGGTAGACATACTCGTCTACAACTTCGAGTGTAGAGTCTCCGATCTTTATAGGAGTGGGTGTAACATGGGCATTCAACATGACCTTGGTTTTGTCCATGTTCATTTTAAGACCCACTCTTTCGGAAGCTCTACTGAGGTCATCGAGCATTGTACTGAGGTCCTCCATGGTCTCAGCCATGACCACTATATCGTCGGCAAATCGAAGGTGAGTGATGTACTCGCCATTGATGTTGATGCCTAGTCCTCTCCAGTCCAGAACCTTGAAAACATCCTCCAGTACAGCGGTAAACAGCTTCGGAGATATGACGTCTCCCTGTCTCACACCTCGCTGCAGAAGGATAGGTTTCGTGGTCTGGTCCTGAAGCCGGACTGACATGGTGGCGCTTTTGTATAAACACTTCAATACCTCGATGTACCGGTAGTCAATTTGGCACCTTTGGAGAGACTGCAGTACAGCCCAAGTTTCGATCGAATCGAAGGCTTTCTCGTAGTCCACAAACGCTAAACAGAGAGGCAGATTATACTCTTCGGTCTTCTGTATAACCTGCCGCAGCGTATGTATGTGGTCTACGGTGCTAAAGCCTTTTCGGAATCCGGCTTGTTCGGGAGGCTGAAAGTCGTCGAACCTGCGCGCGAGACGATTCGTAATGACTCTGGAAAACAACTTATAGACATGACTCAGAAGTGAGATGGGTCTATAATTCTTCAGTCGGGCATTGTCGCCCTTCTTGAAGAAGAGTACCACCACACTTCTGCACCATGCCTGCGGCGTTTTTCCCTCGAGTATGACGGAATCGAACAGCTTCTGAAGTGCCTTAAGGACCGGTTTACCTCCCGCCTTCAGGAGTTCGGCCGTAATTCCGTCATCACCCGGTGCCTTGTTGTTCTTAAGCTGTTTCAGAGCCATACTAATCTCGTACAGGCTGACATCCGGGATGTCTTCGGTATAGTGTCGGGTCAGTCTAGCTCTGGGGTCTTTCGCTAGATCTTCAACGGGTTTACTTGTTGACGTGTACAGCTGCCCATAGAAACTCTCGATCTCCCTCAGAAGCTCCGGTTTGGCGGATACGATCCTGCCCTGCCGTGGTATAACTATAATGCCGTTAACTGCTAAAGTCAGTTTTTTGAATAACACAGAAAAACCGCGGCAAATTTTTAAACCGATGTCATTTTTCGATGACTTCACCAATCAGAGATTTGGAAGTACTAAAATATAGATAAAATCGCATACTTTTGAACTACTTACCCTATCATATCGTAAATATAATTTAATTTTATGAAAAAGCATCTTTTGTATTTTAGTTTATCAGAGATGTAACCGAAATCATAATGAATCATCGACTAAAACGCCGCTACGTAAAGCGTAACGGCGTTTTAGTGTATCTTTTTCATAGCAAATTATTGTTTATTAAAATGCTAAAATTTCATGACTTCATTGATTAACTAAAACGGCGTTATTTGCACATAACGACAATTTAGCTTACGATTATGTATTATAGAACTGATTCATGTTAAACTTTAGTGCATTTAACGTTACTTTACTGCTTTTAAGTCTGGTAACCTTTAGAAGCGTATTAATTAAAAGGATAAACTTGAATCATTGTTTAGCTAAAACGTGGTTAAACTAAAAACCTTACAGTTTAACGACATTATAGCGTAATAATATAAAACAAATTGTGAACTATTTTCTTGCACAAATGTTGAAATTAAAGATATTTTTTAAATAAAAGTCAAAGATTTATCAATCAACTAGACTTGATTGACAATATTTTTTTATTGCTTTTCAAATAATATGTAATTATGCTTACTAACTAACTTATAACTTTCACAAAACTTTACTTATAACTAGATTTTTTAGAAACTTTCAGTTCTATGGAATGACACTAAAATCACATCATTTATTATGTACTACTTGTACGTTAAAATAAGATAACAATAAACAAAAATTACAGACAAACTTCAGTCTTTCATTAAACCTGTGATAACAAACAATCAAAACTAATTCTAATCTTCTCCTTGAACTCAAAACTTTATATTTCTAGTATCATTTAAAAACAATCATCAACTGAAAAAACAAAAATAATTTTCCTTATTTAAATTTTAGTTCTAACTTTTATCTACATATAATAAAGTCTTCTTGATATAAAAACTTTTTAACAAAAAATAAAACCGACTTCAAAAAAAAAAACACAAAAAAGTGAAAAATAAACTTTAGAAGAAAAACCAGTCTCTGAAGTCGGTGACTTTTGTTTGTTTGATTTAATTTTTTTGCCACCGACTTCAGAGACTGGTTTTTCTTCTAAAGTTTATTTTTCACTTTTTTGTGTTTTTTTTTTTGAAGTCGGTTTTATTTTTTGTTAAAAAGTTTTTATTTTTCACTTTTTAGTGGTTCACATGTTCATGGGTCAATGTGGACAATGTAGTTTTTTTTTGAGTTTTGTTGATTTTTCAAAAACCGCTTGTCCGATTTCGAAAATAAAAATATGGGACCATTTCGGAAGTATACCCTTTCCAACAAAGAAATAATTTTTCAAATCGGTTAGCAAGTGACGGAGTTATGCCCGAACAAACATAAAAAAAAAAAAAAAAATACAAACATCCGAATTGAGAACCTCCTTCTTTTTTAGAAGTCGGTTAAAAATATATATATTCTTAAAAACACAGTATTAAAAATCGTGGGAAAGTCTGGCTACTCAAGGCATACCTGGAATATATAACGAATTGATCAAAACTATATTATTCAAACAGTAAAGCAAAAATACAGTCAGAACAGACGGGGCCCGAATTTGAAGTAAGACGAGGCGTCAGACGATTGTGACCCAATGTCACCCAAATTATTCTCCGCAGAACTGGAAAATATATTCCGGAAACTGTATTGGTCTCATCTGGGTCTCAACATCGATGGTCAGAAACTAAATCACCTTAGATTCGCAGACGACTTAGTCGTATTTGAGGAAAAGCCAAGTCATCTGGAGCTTAAGCAAGGAAAGTGCTTTGGTGGGATTGTCCAAACCACAAAAAAAAAAAAACTTTTGACCAATTCAGAAAAAAAACCGACACTGATAGATTCAATCCGGGGTGGGATTGAATCTGTTGATGAATACATATAATTATCTTGGCCACTTTATATCACCATAAGACCAAATAACTAAGGAAGTGAACACAAGCATAGCAAGTGGTTGGAGAAAGTATTGCTCATTAAAAGAGGTCATGAAATCCAGAGACTTAGGAATGGCTGTTAAGAGATTTTTTTAAATATCTGCATACTACCCTGTATAACATACGGATGCGAAACATGGGCACTTACAAAACAGCACAGAAATAAACTGCAGTAATACCAAAGAGCCATGGAACGGAGCATGACAAATAATATACGTAAAGCAGATCATGTAAGAAATGAACAATCGAGAGCAAAAACTAATCTACCAGACATCTTGACCAGGATTGACCAACAAAAATGGAGATGGACTGGCCGCATGATGAGAGCAAGCACAGAGAAATGGAGGAAAATAATAACTGGACTGGTATCCAAGGGAAAGTAAACGCAGCAAGGGGAAACAGATAAGGAGATGGGAAGATGAGCTGAAACAAACAGCGGGCCCCAAATGGAGGAGAGTGGCTCGGGACAAAAAGCAATGGAAGGAGCTAGAGGAGGCCTTTGGCAAAAGACACACTCAATTTGGACATTCTGTAACAACTTTACAGTAGCAAACAAGACGTATTTCAGAAAATAAAGGGCAATTTATTTATTTATTCAAAATCGTATCACAGTTACATTAATTACAAACTTAAAAATTATTATTTGAAATTATTAATTAGTCAAAATAAGTCTCAATAAACTGACACTACTCTATATTATTATTCTAATCAGAACTTGTACCGGAATGCTCATTTTCGCTTTTTGGTAAGTTTTTCCAAAATAACAATTTGCGAGAGGGAATTTATGTTCGATAGGTTTTTAAGGAAATTTGCTTTCCTTCTTAGGTTCGATACCTTTCGGTTCAGTTTTAAATACCATTGTACGTGGGTTTTTTTAATATCTATCGTTCATGAAACGAAGAGTTGTTTAATAATATGATGCATCATCGAAATTATTTTTATATATGTACATAAGATCTTAACTTTTACGTACGAAACATACCCCAACTATATTTTTAAATAAACTCTTGGATTGGATGTTTGAATCCTTTTTTGGGACACAAATGATGGAAATTGATGGTTTGCCATATCGCAATCGTTGCGAAATTGGCGGGAACAAACCTGGAGCGACACACTTACTCACCCCCAAGCTCCTGGCGATGCACTAGTTTCACCCCGACAGCTTGATTTCGGTACAGGATCGTTACGCAGTCGGTGTCCCCCGCCCCGCGCGAGATCAGTTAACGGCTTTGTAGTGTATTAGTGTGAGATAACGTCGTTTTAGTCTAATAATGACGGACAATACATTTTTGTTTAGGTTTGAAAATGCCGCTACGGGCTTGTAACGTACGTTAAGTCAAAATATAAGTATCTTAAATATGAAGCAATAATGCCGTTAAACATCGTTAGTCAAGTTTAAGTTTAACATTTTCAATTAACGACGTTATAGTTTAAAAAAAGCGAACTCCTTTATTAAAAAAAAATAACTATAAAACAGTTACAGTACCTTAACCGCTTTGTAGTGTACAAAAGACTGCTAACGGCAATCTAGACAAGTAACCATACACATTTTTTGTGATAAAAATATGAGTTAATGAACTTTAGTGGCTTTATAGACTCACAAAGTTACTTAACGTTATTTATGCTTATTTCACACGTGAGAAATATGCACTTAACGGCATTTTTAAAATTATTATTTCCAAAACTATTCAAGATATTGAAAATTCGCAAACACAGATCGATAGATTTTTTTTTTCTCATTAATATGGTATCAAAAGTTGAAAATCGACCAGATGTGGGATAACGGCATTTTAGTTATACCACGGCAGTGCCGTCGTCGGTCTTCAGTTTCGTGAGCTGGCTTTGCCCTATAGACAGATCTCTTGCAAATACCTTAGAGCCCTTATTCCGCTCAATTGCCTGTTTAATACACTCGGTATTAAAACGGCGGAGGTCGCTCTTTAAGGATTTAGAGATCCGCCTATTGAGCTGCCGGTATTTACACGCCTCGTCCGGCGACTGCAGGATCATTTCACGCCGCTCCTTCATGAGACTAAGAGTTTGATCAGAGAGCTTCTTGTTCCTATTCACACGACGTGCCTTGAAGAACTTAGACCCCGTTGTGTGGACAGTTTCCACGAACCCATCGTTGTATTCGTCCACTAAGCTTCCTAGGCACTCGAAACGATTCTGGAGTTCAAGCTGAAAGCTCTCGGGGTTTTGGATCTGGATCTGTGCTGGACGGAGCGTAGACTTCATCAGTCGAGACCTTTCAAGCTTAATATTGATTTTCAATGTGCCTCTTACCATGCGGTGATCGCTCCCGGTTTTTACCGCATTGATCACAGAGACATCATTGAACATTTGCTTCCTGGTAGACATGATGAAGTCAATCTCATTTTTTGTCGCACCATCGGGGCTCTGCCAGGTCCACTTCCTGTGCTCACGTTTTTTGAAGAAGGAGTTCATCATATAGAGGCCCTCCTTCTCCATAAAACTAGCCAGTTGGTGACCCCGGCGATTCCGATGTCCAAACCCAAACTGCCCTACTAGCAGCTCATCCCCGTCTCGTTTACCCAGTTTCGCGTTGAAGTCCCCCATGACAACGGTGAATTGAGTTTTGAATCCATGCATGGCTTTAGAGATATCCTCATACATGGTCTCCACTTCGTCGTCGGAGTGTGTAGAGGTCGGGGCGTAGACCTGGCGTAGACCGGGGCGGAGACTCTGTTGACTTACTGTCATTATAACACGTTTATTTTAACAGTAAAGCATCAGGGATCTCCCAAGTGGTTAGATTGACATCATTTGTGTTTTCGATATTTAACTTCAAAACTTATTCAAGCCTTCTAAACGACTCTGGCTACCTTAGTTTTACCTTGTAAACCTAACGCGTATGTCAAGTCGATAAATGATGATCACAACAATAGTGACAAGCTTTTATATAAAGACAACCCAAGTTACTTTTGCTTTACTAAGTATAATTATAAATTTAAAAACCTAAAAGTAAAAAATTACCAACACACATTTGAAATGTACATACCTAAAACTGAACTGTGTTTGAAATGTATCTTTACATTAAGCGGAAATAAAAATTGTTTTCGAGATATAACTTCAATCGTTAGCATTTTTAGCAAATGTACAGGTCCTCAAAGACCTCTGTTAACTTACTGTCATTATAACTCGTTTATTTAACAGTAAGGCATCAGAGATCTCCCAAGTGGTTAGACTGACATAATTTAATATTTTTGTTTCAAGATATAAATCGTTAGCATTTTTAGCAAATGTACAGGTCCTCAAAGAACTCTGTTGACTTACTGTCATTATAACACGTTTATTTTAACAGTAAGGCATCAGGGATCTCCCAAGTGGTTAGACTGACATCATTTAATATTTTTGTTTTCAAGATGTAAATCGTTAGCATTTTTAGCAAATGTACAGGTCCTCAAAGAACTCTGTTGACTTACTGTCATTATAACACGCTTATTTTAACAGTAAAGCATCAGGGATCTCCCAAGTGGTTAGACTGACATTTTTGTTTCGAGATATAAATCGTTAGCAATTTTAGCAAATGTACAGGTCCTCAAAGAACTCTGTTGACTTACTGTCATTATAACACGTTTATTTTAACAGTAAGGCATCAGGAATCTCCCAAGTGGTTAGACTGACATCATTTGCATTCAAAACTACACACATCAACACGGTCTAGGGATATTTTTAAAAAAGCGAATTACTATCAATGTGTTAATTATTTATATGACATGTATATATTTAAAATATGCGTTATTTAATATTCTACCATTTTTTAATAATGGTTAAGGTACTGATTAAAATTTCAGGATTTTATGGAAAAAAAATGAAGCATAGACGGAAACCGTATATGAATTAACTTTTAATTTGTGAGTAAAAACTGAAAAAAATAGAATAATCATTTAATTTGTGTTTATAAACTTTAAGTTAGTAGTCTGAGAAAGCGCCCATGATGTTCATAACACATCGGCAACGATTCGGCATGCTCAGAACAAGGTTGTCAATGTCTTGCTGCGGAATATTGTCCCATGTCCTTCTGAGGTGCGCAAAAAGTTGATCTTCTGTAGCCAAATTTTCAGGAACTTCCTTCAGAGCTCTTCTTTGCAGCATATCCCACGCATGCTCAATGGGATTTAGATCTGGCGATTGAGCAGGCCAGTCTAAGGCCCTAACATTATGTGTATGTAACCAAGCTGCTACCGTTCTCGCCGTGTGTGCCCGGGCATTGTCGTGCATGAACAGGAAATCTTGCCCCATTTGTGTTCTGTGGGGCAAGATTACGGGCCCCAGCACCTGTTGGACATATCGTTCTGCCGTCATATTGCCCCGCACCCAAACGTGATCCGTCCGTCCTCCAAGACGAATTCCTGCCCAAACCATAATTGTTCCTCCTTGGTATGGGTGAACTTCCTGAGGGTTCTGGAGACGGCTCCATCGTCCAGGAACTCGCCAAACACGCGTCCTTCGTGAATCTGGATGGAAGCCGAACCTGGATTCATCCGTGAACAGCACATTGGACCATTGCTCACGGCCCCAGTCCACGTGGTTCCGAACCCATTCTAATCGTCGTCCACGCACGATTGCCTCTCCGTAAAGGTGGGACCCGGAGTGGTCTACGAGAGCGTAGATTGCTTTCATGCAGTCGCCTTCTTACAGTTTGGTCACTCACAAGCACTTGGTGTTCCACTCGCAGCCTTTGGACCAATTGAGTCGCCGTTGCATTTGGTTGAGCTCGCGCAGTAATTTGCAAAAATCGGTCTTGTCTGGGGGTAGTGATGCGACTTGGCCCCCGGTGCCTCTCCGCTACTTCACCTGTGGCACGATAGCGTGTCCACAATCTTGAAATTACATTTTGATGGGTCCCTATGGCCTCAGCAACATTACGCTGAACAGATCCAGCTTCCAGCATTCCCACAGCTCGTAACATCTCCGCCCTCGTCAAATGCCGGCGTTGCATGGCTACAATACCTCAATTTTAACTTTATCTTTCGTTTAAAAATGAAAAAAAAACTGTAACTAAACGTAATTCGTATTGTTTTCTAAATTTCGCACAAATGAAAATTCCCTCTCCTATACATCAAGACATTTTTATGCCACCGAAACAAAAGAATTTTCAAAAATTTGAATTTGGAATTAGTCTGAGATAAATTACAAACAAATCGGTGTATTAAAGATTCCAATGCGGCCAGTACTTTTCGAGTTATTTAATTGAGTATGAAATATCCCTAGACCGTGTTGAGGTGTGTATTTTATGATAGTGGCATTTGCTGGTCGTTATGTCAATATGCAGTAAGACTGTAAACGCAATGTGCGAATACAATTACTTTCAGAGACTGCTACAGACGTGCAGCAACTTGTATGTGAATTTCAAGCGAGGTGAGTGATGATAAATGCTCCCTCCCACACACAGGCGCGTTTCTACGTCTTGCGGCTGAAATGATGACCTATAATAGTATTTTCTCTTTATTTTTTATGAACCAATGACTACCTACGCCTTTGCCAGTGCGACTTATTACTGATAAGACAACAAATTATATCAGCATGGATGGCGAGCGCCGACCCGAGACCCATGCGGACCGCGCGGTATCGACCATCGTTACCTTGCAGCCACGGGTCCCCAAGTCAGCGCTCAACCCTCACCCCGCCCACAACACCCATGCCAACGGACACATCATCCGCCCCAACCGACCCACCACAAGTCAGACAGCATCCACAGCCCGACATCGACCCTCATCGTGACCCTCGCGCCACAGTCAACGCAAGACATCCCAGCAACCAGCCGACA
Organism: Diarsia mendica; assembly: GCA_949316265.1. Lineage (NCBI taxonomy): Eukaryota > Metazoa > Arthropoda > Insecta > Lepidoptera > Noctuidae > Diarsia > Diarsia mendica. The sequence goes on from OX438917.1 coordinate 3,586,692, forward strand.
TCGACCACACCCCACTGACCCCTCATCATCGACACGACAGCCCACCTCAACGACGAATTCGCAACCATTCGCTCGGTTCTATTGACTTCATCACTAACCAGAGCATGTTTTCGGCAGTAAACAGACTCTGATCAGAATTCAAAGTCTAACTACACACCTCAACACGGTCTAGGGATATTTCATACTCAATTAAATAACTCGAAAAGTACTGGCCGCATTGGAATCTTTAATACACCGATTTGTTTGTAATTTATCTCAGACTAATTCCAAATTCAAATTTTTGAAAATTCTTTTGTTTCGGTGGCATAAAAATGTCTTGATGTATAGGAGAGGGAATTTTCATTTGTGCGAAATTTAGAAAACAATACGAATTACGTTTAGTTACAGTTTTTTTTCATTTTTAAACGAAAGATAAAGTTAAAATTGAGGTATTGTAGCCATGCAACGCCGACATTTGACGAGGGCGGAGATGTTACGAGCTGTGGGAATGCTGGAAGCTGGATCTGTTCAGCGTAATGTTGCTGAGGCCATAGGGACCCATCAAAATGTAATTTCAAGATTGTGGACACGCTATCGTGCCACAGGTGAAGTAGCGGAGAGGCACCGGGGGCCAAGTCGCATCACTACCCCCAGACAAGACCGATTTTTGCAAATTACTGCGCGAGCTCAACCAAATGCAACGGCGACTCAATTGGTCCAAAGGCTGCGAGTGGAATACCAAGTGCTTGTGAGTGACCAAACTGTAAGAAGGCGACTGCATGAAAGCAATCTACGCTCTCGTAGACCACTCCGGGTCCCACCTTTACGGAGAGGCAATCGTGGACGACGATTAGAATGGGTTCGGAACCACGTGGACTGGGGCCGTGAGCAATGGTCCAATGTGCTGTTCACGGATGAATCCAGGTTCGGCTTCCATCCAGATTCACGAAGGACGCGTGTTTGGCGAGTTCCTGGACGATGGAGCCGTCTCCAGAACCCTCAGGAAGTTCACCTATACCAAGGAGGAACAATTATGGTTTGGGCAGGAATTCGTCTTGGAGGACGGACGGATCTCGTTTGGGTGCGGGGCAATATGACGGCAGAACGATACGTCCAACACGTGCTGGGGCCCGTAATCTTGCCCCACAGAACACAAATGGGGCAAGATTTCCTGCTCATGCACGACAATGCCCGGGCACACACGGCGAGAACGGTAGCAGCTTGGTTACATACACATAATGTTAGGGCCTTAGACTGGCCTGCTCAATCGCCAGATCTAAATCCCATTGAGCATGCGTGGGATATGCTGCAAAGAAGAGCTCTGAAGGAAGTTACTGAAAATTTGGCTACAGAAGATCAACTTTTTGCGCACCTCAGAAGGACATGGGACAATATTCCGCAGCAAGACATTGACAACCTTGTTCTGAGCATTCCGAATCGTTGCCGATGTGTTATGAACATCATGGGCGCTTTCTCAGACTACTAACTTCAAGTTTATAAACACAAATTAAATGATTATTCTATTTTTTTTCAGTTTTTACTCACAAATTAAAAGTTAATTCATATACGGTTTCCGTCTATGCTTCATTTTTTTTCCATAAAATCCTGAAATTTTAATCAGTACCTTAACCATTATTAAAAAATGGTAGAATATTAAATAACGCATATTTTAAATATATACATGTCATATAAATAATTAACACATTCAATAGTAATTCGCTTTTTTAAAAATATCCCTAGACCGTGTTGATGTGTGTACTTACAGATCACGGTTGACCGGGCAGCCAACCGTTTCCGATCTACGGTCGGTCGGATTTTCTACTGACCAGTAACCATGGTTCAATAACGATCTCGCATTGTTACGTATTCATCTCAAACTACCTCACGTTCCGTTTTATTTATTTATAATTAAGAAGAATAGTTTAGATTGGAGGGTTTGTTTGCCATGATTATCAATGAAAATTTGTTATAATCATAGATTTATATTTATATATTTTTCATGACATACACTTTGCACGCACGTATTCCGTATTATGTATATCGCTAGCAATTGTAAAATGTTGATTAAAAGGGCTATGAATGAAGTCAAGGGGAAGTATGTGTGTGTGCATATGTGAAATTGCTAGCAAAGTGTGTAATATGTTGATTAAAAGGGTTATGAATGAAGTTAAGGGGAAGTATGTGTGTGTGCATATGTGAAATTGCTAGCAAAGTGTGTAAAATGTTGATTAAAAGGGTTATGAATGAAGTTAAGGGGAAGTATGTGTCTGTGCATAAGTGAAATTGCTAGCAGTTTGTATGTAAAATGTTGATTAAAAGGGTTATGAATGAAGTCAAGGGGTAGTATGTGTGTGTGTATATGTGAAAAGAAGGATAATAAGATTATGTTGTGTTAGCTATTTATGACACTCTGTAATTTTGATTCCATTTGCATAAAACAAAAATAAAAATGTTTAATCATATGGGTATCGTTTGTAATGCGCGGGCAGTCGTCGAAACGTAGTGATTATATATATACTCTGTGGTTGTTAACTAGCTGTCAGCGAGAGCGGGGTTGTTGTGAAGGATGGTTGCAATTTGTATGTTGTGAATTCTTAATGTGTTTGAATAAACGTTATATCCACCAGTCTTCGTGATTATAATTTACACACAAGAACCCTGGAAATACAATAAATCTAATACTTCAGAAGTGGTAAGACCCTTGGAGAAAATCGGCTGGTATGTAACCTCTTTAATTAAATGTAAATCATTAATACGGTTTGTAAACTTACTTACAAAGATGTTACTTACATTATTTTACAATCTTAGTATCGGGAAATAAGAACGATGTAGTTTATAGTACGTCACTTGCCTTTTAAGGCGGTGACGGTGAGCAAATAGTGATACTCACATTACAGCGAGTCGGTATGGGTTGCCCTGCTCTAAACAAACGTAATCACCTCTAGAACTGTACATAGAGGTGTCTGTCTGATTCAGTTGGTGTCAGGTCCTTTCATCTCACTGAAATGATCAACCCACTCATTATTTTACAAACATGTTACAACTTTTATGTACCATCTATTTACCCATAATATGCGAATAAAATTATTGGTATTTATTTGTATTTGTGGGTGTGGTGATTATGTAGTTTTAACGCATCTGAGGGTGTACTCCATGCTGTAAATATAATATAAAGCGCACTTACCCACAGCTGACTGAAGTAGGGTACCGGTCTTGTATCGGTTTCTTTTGCTTTCTATGTTTATCATAACAAAGACTACAAACATAGTACGTCCGGTAGCTTGCATGTAAAAGAGAACCTGGGTTCGATCCCTGCCCGAGAGCATTAGAAGAATTAACTTGAATACATGATTGGGTTCTGGGCTTTATTTGTATATGTATTGCATGTGTTTGATCGCAGCTGACTTTGCTTAAATTTCATTATAATAATTATATTCTACGCATCTTAAGAACAATACAAATCGTCGCCTTATTGCAAGAAGTCATTATGTGACATATTCACAAATCTGAGATAAACGGTATTTTAGTTCAAATTAGTTAGTGGTTATGTTGATTTGCTCATATTATCCTAAATATAATTAATGTGTGTGTATGCCCAGGATTTTCTTGCCTGTTCTTCTTCATAGAGACCTAAGCTAGGGAATAAATGGGAATGGGCAACTACAGTACTTTCTCAAATTATTATGCATTGTGACGGTGACTGTAGCTTTGGTTCTTTTTTTTGTATTTTTGACACTCAAAAGTGCTGAGTGCTGTAATGGTCTAAGTAATTGAAATAAATGCTTTTGAGTTTGAGTTAAAATATTAGATACTAAACATTTTCTGCATCAGAGATTTCTTCTTCAGGAAGATAATCCGAACATTTTTGTCAGGTAAATTATTAAGTACTTATATCAAATGGTGTAGTCCTTCAGATATAATTGTAGTTTATTGAGTTTTGTATAAGATGGTTATTGTTTTTGTTGAAATAATTATGTATTGAACAAAAATAACAAGTGCAACTTAGTGTTTTTTTTATAAACGCCTGACTTCCAAAGTTGCAGTAATGGATTTTATGGCAAGACCGTAAACTCCTAAAATTTACTAGATATAAACTAGTGCATTTTTGCATTTTGTAGAATGTATCAAAAGGAGTCCATTAAAGATAAAAATGTATTTAGAGATTTTTTTTGCAGTTTGTGAGTTTTTGCAATAAGCCAACGAAACACAATTTACATTAACTAATTTGAAAATTAATAAATTAGGAATAATAATGGGGATAACGTTCAGATAAACGAACCTACCTATTCATTGTATAATAATAAATGTTATTGTTTTTCTCTTCCTCTCCTTATCACCTACCTCTTTTACTTCCTTCCTTTCCATCACACACACACACATTCACTCACTCATTTTATTATAGAATTACGCCTATTATCTTATTTTGCTACTTTGTGGACGCATACATAATCTCCACTCCACCCATACCAGATTTCTGAGGTATATCATAAACATGTCTTCCACGGAAGCGTCAGGTTATACGCCACCACCCCGGCGTCTCTCACGCGATCGTGGGCGAACTAGAGAGTCTCGCAGCAAAACTCGGGACGATCAGCCCATTCGAAGACGCCGCCGGTCTGTGACAAGTTTGCGTGATAAACGCCGCCCTCATAAACGACAAACTTACCCTAAGAGATCTCTAAGGCGATGCTCTTCCAGTAGCAGCACGAATAGTGGCAGACATGCACGTAGACCACGTCCCTCTTACCAACGCCGTCGCCGCTTTGCTACCAGTACGTCGGAAAGCTCTGATGATGTATACTATATTAAAAATCGACACGCAAAAAGTAGGAAACGACGGCGTCGTTCCCAATCTAACACATCATCATCTGATAATTCGCTGTCATCAACTGCTTCCGAAAGATCATCGCGCCCAAAACAACGGCTAAGCAAGTACGCAAAACGTAAGAGAAGATCATATTCAACACCTCGCCGTGACATCGACGTTATAAGAGAACTATCACGTGTGTTTCGTCAGACTGATCACCACTTTGAAGGGGCACAAAATGTGATTCCCGAATTCAACCCAGATGCTAATGAACAATCGGCTATAAATTGGATTCGCAAGGTTAATGAAACCGCAAAAATTTATAAATGGAGTGAAAAGCAGATTATTTTCTACGCCATTCCAAAATTAGCAGGTCATGCAAAGAAATGGTACCAGGGTCTTAGTACACTAAACTTGACCTGGCGTGAATGGCAAAAGAAAATAATTAGAACTTTCCCTGATGACCGGAACTATGCTGACCGCTTAAATGAAATGTTAGAAAGAAGGAGCAGAAGAGAGGAATCATTGGAGGATTATTATCATGATAAAGCGAGATTAGTAAAAATGTGTGGTATAAGAGGGCGTAATGCAGTTGACTGTATTGTCAATGGGATTTTTGACAATAACGTTCGTTTAAATGCTCAGGGTTCAAGTTTTAGTAAGCCATCACAGTTACTTAGATATCTACGCCGTATTTCAAGAAAAAGCAACCTAATCCCACGTAAATTCAACCTAAGCCGAAACGAGAATGTAATGACAAACCGTTATATAACACCCAACGCTCAAAAATCAATAAATAAGCCTCAAGAACGTAATAAAAATGTTCAATGTTACAATTGTTTAGAGAACGGACATACATCACGTACTTGTACAAAACCAGCTAAACGATGCACGAAATGTTCCCGTCTCGGACACGATACCCAAAAATGCGAAGTAATTCAAAATTTTCGTGAGCAACATGTCAGTAAAAGTAAAGATAGTAATATGACAAGTACTAAAACCGGGCCAGTTCAAAATGTTTTAAAAATCTCATCGGACAGCCAAACTAATGGTAAGTATTTTAAATCTGTTACTCTAAATGGGGCTAAACTATCCGCCTACATTGATTTTGGTAGTGAATGCACCCTTATTCGCAAAATAGTGGCAGATGAGGCTCATCTGCCTATAGTAAAGTCGGGACTCCCCTTAATTAAAGGATTTGCTTTCGGAAGTATAGTACCGATAGGTAAAACCAATGTTAACGTCGTGGTTGACGCAGTTGAGGCTGATATTGAAGCGTATGTTGTGGACGATCATTTATTAGAAACTGATGTTTTAATCGGGCAGTCATTGACTGAATTACCCACGGTAGTTGTTTATAAAACCAGTTCTAGTTTATCATTATATTGCGATGATTCCGAGCTAGAAAAAATTAACTTACATGTCACCCACGACACATTATTGCAAGAAGGGTTAAATAATTTAGAAGTACACACAGTTAACGAGCATACTGGGCTATTTTTTGTACCCGGAAATATATGTATGAAACCTGGAAGTGAATACGCAATTTTGCAAGGAGTTTATCAGTTCGAAGCTGGCAAAGGTAAAATTCTTATAATAAATATGTCCAACGAACGTATCAGTCTCAAGGAGAATAAGCTAATATCGCGTGTAGTACAATTACCTGAGAAAGATGTATTTTTGCCGAACTCTGACTTGCTTGAAGTTAACAATATCAGCGTAAGTGAGACAATAAAATCACCGGCATTTACTGAGCCTAAACCTCCAATAACGATGGAGATGTTAAATTTGGGGCCAGCTATCACCGAAAAGGACAAAAATAGATTGCTTCAGTTATTAAATGATTTTAGAGACTGTTTCGCCCTCGACTCCGGTGAACTGGGAGTAACTCATGTAACTGAGATGAGTATCAGATTAAATGATACTACTCCTGTCTACTATAAGCCGTATAGACTACCATTCAGCGAACGTGCAAAGGTGAGAGAGATAATTGGAGATCTATTGGCTAATGGCATTATACAGGAATCTCAGTCACCCTATGCGAGTCCAATAGTTCTCGTGCGTAAGAAAAATAACGACTATCGCCTTTGTGTAGATTACAGAGCATTGAATAAAAAGACCATCAAGGATAGTTATCCAATGCCTGTTATCGACGATCAGTTAGATCGGATTAGTGGCAAATCGTTATTCACAAGTCTGGATCTCGCATCGGGCTACCATCAGATTCCTGTGGCTGAAAACTCAAGGCATATTACGGGGTTCGTAACCCCCGATGGCCATTACGAGTACACACGCATGCCTTTTGGCCTTGTCAATGCTCCCGCAGTCTTCCAAAGTATGATAAACAAAGCTCTCGGTGCAAGAAGATTTGAATTGGCTATACCATACCTGGATGACTTATTGGCAACGGCCAGCACGCCTGAAGAAATGTTTGACAAACTTGAGGCAATTTTAGAGCTCTTACAAAAAGCAAACCTTACCTTGAACTTAAAAAAATGTTGCTTCTTCCAGTCTAAAATTGATTATTTAGGCTTCGAAATATCTGAAGACGGACTTAAACCTGGAAGTAAGAAAATACTGGCGGTGTCAGAATTTCCCCGCCCGGGTAATGTCCATCAGGTTCGACAGTTCATTGGACTAGCCAGTTTCTTCAGACGTTTCGTCCCCAACTTCGCGTCTATAGCCAGGCCTCTGACCAAACTAACCAAAACTGATGCTGTTTGGTTATGGGGCGAAGAACAAGAAACGGCATTTCAAAACATTAAATCTAAACTGGTTACGAGACCTGTTTTAGCTTTGTACAATGCCGAGTATGTTACAGAAGTTCACTGTGACGCCAGTAAGGTGGGTATAGGCGGAATATTACTACAACGACCCGATGATAATACACCATTGCGGCCAGTGGCTTATTTCAGCCGCCAAACTACACGGGAAGAAGAATTTTGGCACTCGTTTGAATTAGAGACAATAGCTGTAGTACTGTCCCTAAAGAAATTTAGAGTATATCTTATAGGTATAGAATTTAAAGTCATCACTGATTGTAATGCTTTACGGTCAACTTTATCAAAACGAGATTTGTTACCAAAAGTTGCTAGGTGGTGGCTCATACTTCAGGAGTATAACTTTTCGATTGAATACAGACCCGGGCAAAGTATGCAGCATGTAGATGCGCTCAGTCGCAATCCTGTATTTCCCCCGGAGCAAGAAGAATTAGAAGTTCTTAACATCACGACTAATGACTGGCTCCATACTGTTCAAATGACAGACCCACATTTAAAGGCAGTTAAGCAGATCCTACAGAAAAACGAAAATGACATAAAAGACATATTTCAAAATTATGCAATCCGAGATGATAAGATTTATAGAAAGGTGGGCAACAAAATGAGATGGGTAGTGCCTAATTCAGCACGTTGGAAAATATGTCAAATGAATCATGATGAAGCGGGTCACTTTTCTGTTGAGAAAACACTTGAGAAAATCGCATCTGATTACTGGTTCCCAAAAATGAACCGCTTCGTCAAGAAATACGTAAAAGCATGCATTAATTGCGCCTATAATAAGGAAATTTCGGGCAAGAAAAGTGGTGAATTACATCCTATCCCAAAGATTAGCGCTATTTTCCACACCATCCACATGGATCATCTTGGCCCATTTGTCAAAAGCAAAAGAGGGAACTGTTACATTCTTGGAATTATAGATGCGTTTAGCAAGTTTATTTTTGTTAAAGGCGTACGAAATACTAAAACTAAAACAACTATTAAGGTTTTAGAAGAAATCTTCTCGGTATTTGGTCATCCTAAAGTGATTATATCGGATCAAGGTTCCTCCTTCACTTCAAGTGAATTCAAGGCTTTTACTGGCTCGATTGGTACCAAACATGTGTATAACGCAGTGGCAACACCGCGTGCTAATGGGCAGATCGAGCGGTATAATAGGACCATCTTGAATTCACTGGCGGCAATGAATCATGGTCTAGATGAAAAAGATTGGGACCTTAATTTAGGAAAGCTACAATGGAGCCTAAATAACACTGTTAATAAAGGCACAGGAAAATGTCCTGCTGAGATAGTTTTCGGACAAAGAACGATAGGCCGTTCAGAAGGAATTATTAAAGGTGCTTTGGAAGATACAGAACAAATGACAAGTACAGAAAGAGAAGAATTAAGACAGACTGTTCAAGAGAATATAGAAGATAATCAACTAAAAATGAAAAAGAATTATGATAAAAACAAAGCACCCACTAAAGTATTTCAGCAGGATGATCTTGTTATGATTCCCAATCATAAAACAGAAAAAGGCAAAAGTAAAAAGTTAGTCCCAAAATTTCGGGGACCCTTCCAGATAACACGTGTCCTAGATAATGACAGGTATGAAGTATCTAGCATTCGCGGACACACTGATCGTGCATACCGCAATATTTTCCCGGCAGACCATTTAAAACCATGGATAACGATGGGGACACCTTCTGTTACTGATGAAATAAATTCCACAACTGACGATTCTCTTTCAGAGTAATTTAATACATATATTATCTAAGTAATTTATATCTTTATTAATTAACTGACTTCTGAGTAATTTATATCTTTAGTATATAACTGACTTACACCATAAATACTTATCACTATTTTCCCTATTATGACCTTTACAGTATAGATAGCAGTGAGGAAATAGACAACAATGGACCCCTAGTGTGGTACCTAAGTTCCCAAGTGTGAACACTATGATGATTACCCAAGATTAATGAAAATCCCCAAGTGTGGATGTTAGCCCCTAGTGTGGCCAATACAAATATATAAAAATGGACCCCAAGTGTGGTACCTAATGAAGTTCCCAAGTGTGAACACTTTGATGATTACCCAAGATCAATGAAAATTCCCAAGTGTGGATGTTAGCCCCTAGTGTGGCCAATACAAATAGATAAAAACGGACCCCAAGTGTGGTACCTCACGAAGTTCCCAGATGTGAACACTAATGATGATTATCCTCTGACATTAATGAGAATCCCCAAGTGTGGCTGCGGTTGATTAAATCTACTCCAGTGTAGTATTTGGTTATAATGTTTGTGTCCCTAGTGTGGCTCTATAGTATTTGGACTAATTTACTTGCACTTAATAATTATAAACTGTGAATGATAATTATAATTTTTATTAAGTTTATAGTTAGATAGTGGAGTTACTATTAGCTGTTCTCTTAAAGTCTTGAAAATATCAATAATTATCTACATTTAGATTTGTTTTACTCTAAAATGTTATATTATAATAAGATAATTAGGTTCAGTTAAAAATGGAATGTAAATAAGTAGAAATATATCAGATTATCGATGTATCTTGTATTATATAATGATAATACTTTTCAACATTTATTTCAAATTATTGTTTAGAACAAATCAAGGTATGAGGTCATACCTAACAAAGAATGGCCGAGCTGAGTCGGGGATGGGGTCATCCCCACGGCAGAATGGCCGTCTGTTAGCTATTTATGACACTCTGTAATTTTGATTCCATTTGCATAAAACAAAAATAAAAATGTTTAATCATATGGGTATCGTTTGTAATGCGCGGGCAGTCGTCGAAACGTAGTGATTATATATATACTCTGTGGTTGTTAACTAGCTGTCAGCGAGAGCGGGGTTGTTGTGAAGGATGGTTGCAATTTGTATGTTGTGAATTCTTAATGTGTTTGAATAAACGTTATATCCACCAGTCTTCGTGATTATAATTTACACACAAGAACCCTGGAAATACAATAAATCTAATAGTTGTATGTTGTGAAAGTGGTGAACTTGTGTTTATGAATATATTTGAACGTATTTGTATAACTTTAATCATATCATACTATATCACACTTATCAATGACACTGACACACAGAGTATTTATTTTTAGGTACTTACTTATTACTATTTTTTTTTTTCTATTTATTATTATGATCATGCTCGTAACTATTTTCTATGTATGTAATAATATTTAAGTACAATAATTTGTTCTAATAGTAATAATATATGTAAGTATACATACGTGCAGCGTGAACGAAAATTAATGTAATTAAGATGATTAGAGAGTGATGATCAAGTTGAAATATATTATTTTTGTTATTAAAATCTAACACACCCACACTAACATAATATTTATTTAATTCAGTTTATTTAATAATATTAAGTAAACATATTTTAATGTACCTACCTAATTAGACTACTTTGATTTTAGAAAAGTGTAGAATAATGTACCTATGTAGCATAGCATATATAGTTTAGGTGGATTAGGCCTCTTCGGGGATACCACGTAAAAAAAAACGCGCCTGAAATCTTACCTCTGGATAGCGCGCGAGTTGAATGCAGAGCTTAGGAATGCGGTACGATAGTTGACAAGGATTGTCAAGCACTACACTGCAGGCGCGTGAGGTAGGGCGTGCGGATAGCGGGGGGAGGTGCTCCCGCTCTTTACCTCAGACCCCGACTGCATTCAACTCGCGCGCTATCTGTAGGTGGTGTGGAAAAAGATTTGTAGTTTTGGATATTCATACTTATTATAGATGTAGTTTAGTTACGATTTAGAATTATGTTAATCGAGTAAGGTAAGTACCTACCTAAGTTGTTATAATAAAACATACACAGTAGTAGTTTAAAAAATATTGTGTCTCACTGATTGGCTGTTACTCTATTATTGTTTTCTGTCCTGCAAATTAGATACAACTAAACCTGGAGGAGTATTTAAAGCGGCGAGCACGCCGGCATTGGAGAATGCTGAGCCACCACAGCCAGCTACAAGGGTAACTGCACTCATCACAACTTCAGGAGACCAGCCATCATACAGCTACTGCTGTAAGTATAGCCACAAATTGTACTCTTGCAAAACTTTTCAAATGCTTCCAACCAACGGTTGAATGCATGAATTTGTACACAAAATAAATTTCTGATTGCACGCATAAATATTTGACAACCAATATTATATTATAAATCAATCCTTTCCCATTACTGACATTATTATTACTACATTTATTAACCTTTAACTATGGACGTGCGGTCTCACAGGCCGCTTGCAGTTTGTGATTTTCGTGCCCACCTGCTTCCACGTACCTCACACGTATCAGTAGCTCAGTAGCTTCGGTTTTAGTGGCGAAACGACAGTTGAGAGTGAAGTTTACGTCGCCGGGTGAATGTTGCGTTAGTAATTTCGCTTTATATTTTGAGCACGGTCTGTGAGACCGCACGTCCACGTTTGTGTTATAAATTTACGTTGACGGTGATTTTGTTTATTTTAGTTTGTGTAAACTAAAATGTCAAAAAATGATCAACCAACGACTGCAGGCAAACGAACATCAAGTTCTTCGACTCAGACAACCAGTAAAATGGCAATATTTTACTGGTTGTCTGAGTGATGAGATGATCCCTCTTTTGAAGACGATTTACAACGATTGCTTTTAGTATCGGATCAGTGTGACAGCGATGGCGATGTTGATGATTGTTTTTTATGAAGCTGACATTGAAGAAAACGTATGACGTAAATTTACGTAAAAGGGGTAAACCAAAAAAAAGTAATGCTCTAAGCCGCTATGCAAAGACTGCCAATAAATATGACCAAGTTGGGCCCTTGTCGAAATTTTTGTTTGGTTTTGAGAAGATTATTTTAGGTTTTTCATGTTCTTTGTTCTTTATATTTTACTGTAAAAAAAGTTAAACTAACTAAAATAATCTTTTTACTGACGAAATATACCTATAAAGTGATCTCAAGCTAAAAAGTCTGAAAAGTTCCTTTGAATTATATATCGTTAGATTTATTTTAAAATAAATACATTTATCATTAAAATTACATCTTTTATGTACATTGAGAAACTCTTCTAAAGGATAAAAGCAAAAATAATACAATAGTTACTCATCAAGATAGAAACCAGCCCGTAAAGATAGCGGTCTGTGAGGCCGCACGTCCATAGTAGTGTAACAAAAATGGAACGTCCATAATTAAAGGTTAAATCTAAAATATGCCATTATCCGAATATTGTGGTGATAATTATGTTGTCGATTCGAAACCTTTATTTAAATACGTTCTTTAGTTTGAGGGGAGAGTTTACCGTATCGACGGGATGAACATTAAGGGCGACCTTTGCCAAACGGATAAACATGTTTAAAATTTTATTTAAGGACAAAATTCTGTTTAGCAACACAAGTTGTCTTGCACCACAAATTAAACACGATTAACGATCTGTCAAAGGAGACCATTTTTTTAGGCTCACTTGGATGTAACGGATAATATTCATAGTAAACCAAAACAAAGATACCATTTTTTATTATATTATGTTACATAGAATAGAAACGAAAGATTATATAAAACCGTAACAAGTTATAGTCCAGCCTATTCCAATGCTTATTTCTGAGAATGAAGCACTAATCTTCACATCAACTTCAGTAGTCAAGTTATGGGTAGGACTAATGAGGAAAAAAAATTGGTTTGATTTACAAACAATGTACATGATACATTTAAATACTCATTTATAATGAAAAAAATATATGACAATTTACCAATAGGTTAGTTGCATCACACAACCCAATGCAGCTGAGCAGAGCAATTATTTTTTTACAAACATGAAGCATTATAAAATATATTATCGATAGAAAACGATAAAATTAAGATAGATACTATGTTATGCTACCAAGGTACTTCTCCTGCTGTGGGAATGATGTCCACGAGAATCGTGTGTAATAAAGTAAACGACTCTTCCACTAGAAACACATTTAATAGCTCAGACAAAAACCGAGAACCGCAGAGGAAAATCCATGCGTCAGATTTGTGTCGCTTTTGACACCTCGCTCCGGCAAATAAGGATGGGCGTAGCAATTAGTGATGTGCCGCCACACCACCCCCCTTGGAGTTTGGAAAACCTGCAGAAAGATAATTAGGAAATCTAACTACGCGTCCGGACCTTGTGGTTTGTACCGGACGTTGACCATCTGGGTTTTCTATTACCGACTTTGATGCATCTTCAGATGAGTCGGACAAAATAAAGGCAGGTTTGACACGATCTATTGTGACTGTAACTGGTCCTCTTTGTAGTTCTACAGTGACGGTCTTATCTGTCCTCTCTAACACAGGATACGGACCTGAATATGGTGGTTCTAAAGATCCTCGAGGTGCACCTTTTCTAATAAAGACGTGTTTGCAAGTCTTGAGGTCCTTGTGCACAAATACAGAAGCTGGAGAATGTCGAGCTGCTTCTTGTGGCTTCAAAAATGACATGTTATGTCTCAGTTGCGAGACAAAATCTGGCGGTCTCAGCTGGTTATTATTACTTGATTGGAAGAACTCACCCGGTATTCTCAAGCGCTCACCATAAACCATTTCAGCGACGGAGCATTGCAGGTCTTCTTTCCAAGCTGTACGCACGCCGAGCAATACGACAGGTAAAACGTCTGTCCAGCGCTGCTCGCCGTGAGCCATGATGGCAGCCTTCAAAGTGCGGTGAAACCTCTCAACCATCCCATTCGCTGCAGGGTGGTAAGCAGTCGTGTGGCGCAGCTGGACTCCACAAAAATCTGTAAGAGCTTTGAAAAGTGAGGAAGTAAATTGACGACCTCTATCTGTTGTCAATGTCTCTGGACAACCGAATCGCGAAATCCATAACTCATAGAATGCCTTTGCTACTGTTTCTGCTGTAATGTCCTGCAGCGGCTGTACTTCTGGCCAACGTGTGTATCTGTCGACCGCTGTGAGACAGTATTTATAGTCGCGAGATGATGGCATTGGTCCGATTAAATCTATGTGCACGTGACAGGGGGTCTACTCGCTAATTTGCCGACTAATTTTCGGGCCGTACTAAAGTCGGCCCGAACTAAGATAGAAATTGACTCAGAATTGATAGAATGACTAGTCGATTTGACAGCTTGCCCTACTCCCGATGAGTTTTAGCCCGTCCGAAAATTTGAATTTGACACTTGTTTACGCGGATTTTTATGTCATTTTAAACGATAACAACATAGTTATCGTGCAGGCCCCGAAAGTAAAAAAAAAAAAAAAAAAGATTTTAAAGATTTTTTTTTTAGAAAATCAATAATTTGGCTGCTTTTTGAATGCTCGAAGGAGCTCTAAAAGTACATTCGCCGGTTGTTTTCACGCTAAAACTTTCGGTTGTCGAGTATTCACCATTTTGAGTTTAAAGGAACTATAGGCTCATAAGGGAATTATTTGAAGACTAGTGGACGGCCCGCGGTTTCACCCGCGTAGTTCCCGTTGTCTTAGGAATACATGGATAAAAAGCCTATGTTACTCAGGGTGAATGTAGCTTTCTAATGGTGAAAGAATTTTTGCAATCGACGCAGTAGTTTTTTGAGTTTATTCATTACAAACATACACACAAACAAGGAAGGAAGGTTCAAGGTTCCTGCGAGAAACTGTTACCTTTTTTTTGCCTCAACAAAAGCAACGAAATGGTGTTGATTCAAGAATGAAGGTAGGTAATGGTTTGGTTTGGCGCTGGGACTGGCAGAAGATTCTGATATAACTAAAACAAAGATTTCTACTATAAAAGCATAATTTAATGTTGAACAGTTGTTTCTTTTATTTTGCACCAAAATTACTTATTTTCAAGCATTGAATGCCCTAAACAATACACAAAATAATCTTCAAGTACAATAATAAACTAATACATCAAACAAATTAACACCATTAACTATGTTTGGCGGGCTTCGAGTCAAGGTGCCATGTAGCTTTTCGCGTCCTTTCCGTTTCTTTTCATGTCCTGCACCATAAAAGACTTGAAATGAATCTTGTTGCTCCTTAAATACTCCAAAACCTCTGGCATCATGATGTGATGTGATATGTATGTATAGCGGGACGCAGCAACATGTTGTCCATACAAATTAAGCCTTCCTCATCAGCCTGTCCTTGGCTTGTTACCGGTGGCAACGTGCTTTTAACTAGCTTGGGGGGCTCCTAGTTACTCCGTGTTTGTTTGTTTTTGTTTCCGCTGATGTTTATTGTTAGTAGGTACCAACTCGTTGTTTTCACTTATAAAATCGAGGAGTGCCTCTATTTGAGCGCGTGAGGGCCTACAAAAGCGTTTGAGGCAATTTTACAATTTATTACGAAAAGTTTCCGGGTCGTACCTCGTATTAATAATGCAAATTGTTTATTATTTATTGTAAATAAAAAACTGACATTTTGACATTTCCATTGACAAATCGGTATCCTTCAATCAAATACAAAGAAGGCAGAGGTTACAGCTTTAACCCGGACAAATATATTTAAATTATGTCTAAAAAGACATTAGAATAAATATTTTGTGCAAATGCAGTCTTTTTCTAACAATACCAATGATATTTTTAATTTAAATGCTTGAAAACCACGAAGTAAGAAAACCGGGAATCAACCGAAAGAATAAAGCAAGCTTGTCTATGACTCCGTTCGAAAGTCATTGGTCCGTGATCACTAGAGAGTAGGGTTTACACACATTTACGGCGTAGAGTAAAAAACCCCGTTTATACGGCCGTATTTACGGATTTGGTGCTTAGCGAGTAGACCCCCAGAAGCGTGATTGTGGCAGTTTGAAATTGCCTAGAGGAGATGAAACATGACGGTTTACTTTAGTCTTTTGGCAAGCTTCACAGGTACGAACCCAATCGCGACAATCCTTTCGAGCTGAGGGCCAAATAAATCTATCAGTTACCATCTTTGTAGTCGACCTCGTTCCGGGATGGCTCATCGAGTGAATGGAGTTGAAAATCTGCCGACGCAGCTCCTTTGTAGCAAAAGGTCGAGGCCTCGGCAGAGAGACGTCGCAGAATAAAGTGACGCTTGTACCTGGTAAAGACATTTGTTCCAGCTTCAATGAAGTTGAGCGATTGGAGATAATAGTCTGTAGCTCGGTGTCATGTTCTTGAGAATGCGCTAGTTGTTCTAATGTAGGAGGTGACGCTACAGCTTCGATGCGTGTCAACGTATCGGCAGGGATGTTGTCTTTACCCGAAATATGTCTTATGTCCGTTGTAAATTGCGACACGAAATCGAGATGATTAAATTGTCTAGGTGAGCATTTCTGCTTGTTCTGCAAGAAAGCGTAGGTGATTGGCTTGTGATCCGTGTAAATAACAAAGTGTCTACCTTCGATCATATAGCGGAAATGTTTAACGCTTTCGTATATCGCCAACAACTCTCGGTCATAAGCGCTATATAGCTGTTGGGATTTGCTCAGCTTCTTTGAGTAAAAAGCAAGGGGTTGCCATTCCTCATCTACCAATTGCTGGAGTACCGCGCCCACGGCCGAGTTAGAAGCGTCGGTCACAAGGGCCAAAGGTGCATTCATGACCGGATGTGCGAGTAAAGTGCATTTAAAAATACTTGCTTTGCAGTTGTTGAAAGCTTCAAGGAGTAGTGGTGTCCAGGTGATTGGATGAGTACCCTTTACTTTGGGTCCCGACAGCATCTCGTGCAGCGGTGCTTGATCAGAGGCAGCGTTTGGAATGAATCGGCGATAAAAATTTAGCATTCCCAAAAATCTGCGTAAACCGTTGACGGTTTTTGGTGGTGGAAACTCCTTTATGGCTTTAACCTTGTCTTCCAGGGGTCGCGTGCCATACTGGGTGATGTGGAAACCAAGGAAATCTAGTTCGCTTTTGCTGAATTCACACTTCCCTTCATTGATACGGAGACCGTAGTCATGCAGACGCTTGAAAACCATTTCCAGGTGTTCCAGGTGTTCGGATTGACTTCTAGAGTACACCAAAATGTCATCAATGTAAGAGAAACAGCAGAAATCGAGGCCTCTGAGCACCTCATCAAGAAACCGCTGAAAAGTTTGTGCGGCATTACGCAAACCGAAAGACATGAACGGAAATTCTAGTAGGCCAAATGGAGTTGTGATTGCAGTCTTTGCTATGTCCTCTGGGGCTACTGGAATTTGATGATAGGCTTTTTCCAGGTCGATTTTTGAGTATGCTGTACAACCAGCTAGTCTATGAGCGTAATCTTCTATATGCTTCATAGGGTACCTGTCAGGTATAGTGCGCGCATTTAAAGCACGGTAGTCCCCGCAAGGTCTCCAGCCGTTCTTCTTCGGAGCCAGGTGCAATGCCGACGCCCATGGTGAATCTGATGGTCTCGCAGTGCCTTCTCGAATCATGTTATTAATCTCTTCTTTGGCAATCTTGAGACGATCAGGAGCTAAACGACGCGGTCTGCAAAATACAGCGGGTCCAGGTGTAGTATTTATGTAGTGTACGGTTGAGTGCTTAACTTCACGAAATACTCCAAAAGGTTTGGTCAAATTAGGGTACCGGGAAAGTAATTTGTGAAATTCAGTAGAACCCGATATCGCTTTGATACTGGTTTGGTTACAAACCCTGAGGGTTCCAGGTGCAGTTAAAGTTGTCATACTATCAATCAGACGCCTGTGTTTACAGTCCACCAAAAGTCCGTAATGCGCAATGAAATCAGCTCCTATGATTGGCTTATCCACAGTCGCTACCACGAAACCCAAAACCAAACCCAGGTCCAGGTGCAAAGTCATGGTACCGAAGGTGCTGATGATGCTACCGTTTGCAGCAGTAAGACTGTAGTCCGCAGGTTGTCTGGACTGGCGCAGGAATCGACGTGGGAGCACACAAAGATCCGAACCAGTATCTATCAAAAACTGTACCTTTGTTTTCCGGTCTGTGATGAAAAGGCGACTGGTAGCACCTTGACAGTCGTTAGTCGCCTCTACGAACTGTCGCTCTAGTTTACCGACTTGTATGAACAAGGAGATGTGCATTTCGTAGCTTTATCTCCAAACCTCTTGTGGTACCAGCATACGCCACGTGTATTGCTGCGGCTACTGCTCCTCGATCGGTATCTGCCTCTAGCGGGAGAGAGATCACGCGAACGTATGTTTAATTGCGATATTTGTTGGCTTAATTCTGAATGTATACGTGACGTAATCATTTCATCGATACGTTTCAATAAACCGTCGAAATTACTGAAGGCGCTGGCGGCGTTCGTGCTTGTACTCGCTACCTGGTGGTGTAACGGCGCCGCGACCTCACAAATTTTATCCGCTAATTCCGCGACGACTTCCAGGCTACCAGAGGTTTGCGTCACAATAATTGCTTGAACATGAGGAGGTAGGCGACTCGACCACAAACTTCGCAAAAACTCGTCAGTTACCTCGTTTGCGGCAAGCGTTTTTAAATGGCGCAGAAATTGCGACGGTTTTCTATCGCCTAATTCTTCGTGCGAAAGTAACTGAGTAATTTGGTGTTGACGAGAAATAGATAACCGTTTTGTTAGCTCTTGCTTTAACTTCTCGTACCTGTTGGTCGGTGGAGGGTTTCTCACGATGTCTTTTACTTCTCGAATGTACTTATGTTCAAGCTGAGAGATGACATGGTAAAATTTCGTACTGTCATCTTTAATGTCGGAAATTTTAAATTGTGCCTCTGCTTGCGCGAACCATACCTCCGGGTCTTCTGGCCAGAATGGCGGCAGACGCACTGCAACTCTGTTCACTGTGGCGTCGGATGCTGCATCTACAAAATCTCCGTCGGCTTCGTTCAATCTAGGTGCGTGTTTGTCCGTCATGACGGATCACGTCGGGGTCACCAATTGTGGGAATGATGTCCACGAGAATCGTGTGTAATAAAGTAAACGACTCTTCCACTAGAAACACATTTAATAGCTCAGACAAAAACCGAGAACCGCAGAGGAAAATCCATGCGTCAGATTTGTGTCGCTTTTGACACCTCGCTCCGGCAAATAAGGATGGGCGTAGCAATTAGTGATGTGCCGCCACACTGCCTTTTATGGGGTAGTTGTACATTCTAAATTATTTTTGAAGCATCCTTCATCTATACTAATATTATAAAGAGGTAAAGTTTGGATGTTTGTATATTTGTTAAATTGTAAGGGGTAATCTCGGGATCTACTGAACCGATTTTAAAAATTCTTTCACCAATAGAAAGCCACATTATTGCTGAGTGTCATAGGCTACTTTTTATCCCTGTATTCCCACGGGAACGGGATCTACGCGGGTGAAACCGCGGGAAGTCCGCTAGTCATTAGTAAAATCCCTACATTAAAAATCCACCAGTATTGTACAAGTACAGTATAGTAAAAATAGATGGAAACATTTTGTGAATTATCCAAAATGCTCTGTCGACGACATCATGAAGGCTCTGTTTGCACCTTGTATAAAATATTAATGTTCACAACCAGCGGCCCGAAGAAACCACCTGCCCTGCAAGTGGTATCAGTCCAGTCCACAGACATTCCACCTAAAGAGAACGTAACGTACGCGAAGCAGACCCAGACGACGACGTCGGGGGTCACCGAACTGCGAGATGGTAAGCTTTACGTGTAGTCTGTGTACACTGGTACAGTCCTATCATAGTTATCTTACCTCTGATTTAATGCACAACTGTCATAATCACAATGATCTTTAGAACCTTACAATATGGTTGTTTTTGGGTTACTTCCAGTGGACTTGCTGGAAAAATCACAACTATCCTCATTCTCTTTTAGATGAGGTTGCTATTAGATTGCAGCTGACAGAGGTAATATAGCTCTGAAAAGACTTTGACTAACATTTCTGCTAGACCTTTTATTTTTTTATACTTTTTAAGTTGACTGATTTTAGTTTGTTTTGTCTTTGAGTTTGTGCAATCACTAAGATGTAGGTTTTATGCAAACAGTAAATGTATGTATGTTTGTTTTTGGAAATACATTATGGTCTAATTGGAGAGTAAAGTTCAGTAATTTTTTTTAACCATTTTAAAATGATGTTAGTCTTAGATAAGACCATAGCTTAGACTGGATTAGTGATCCCAGTGTTATAAATGATAGAAAAGTTATTTAGAATCATTATAAAAATGGATTTGCATTGTGGGAAACTCCTTTTATTATTAATATTACACTTTAAATTCAGATATAAACATTACAAATAATTTAATCATGGGTTTTGGATTGTTGTGTCACTGACATTATTATTTGTTTGTCCAATAACATGTGTTGAGAGTTTGCGTACCCATTTAAAAAATAATATAATTTCGTTTAACTGTGATGTCTGGTTTTAAAACTATAATTAATTTAAACTGAAATTCAAGAGATTTTAAAATAAATTGAATGGGACTCCTCCTGATGAGCCTCCTGATTTCAATCTTGTTGTGAGGACAAAGATGAGGTCGAAGATGGAAAGAGCTGACCTAAAAGACCTCCTTATATTATTCTAAACGTCTAGGAAACTTGCTACAAAATAATTCAGTGTTCATCTAGAAATCTAGCTTATTTTCGAGTAAAATAAATTCAGGCAACATTAATTAGCAAATTTTTTATTTTATTTTGTCAGCTTAACATGTTGTGTCGTCCATTACATTTCCTTCTAATGAATTAATGATATGATATAAAAGTAAATACTGTATGAGAATTGTGGTGCAATGTTTGTGTTTGTGCTACCATAAAAAAAGGCTGCTCTTCCAATGCATCACCGCACGGAGAGGTATTTGGCCCTAAAAGTTGGCCAAAAATATTTTGTGCGTTTATTGGCTGCCAAATAATGTTTTATTTCAGGTTTAGCTTGGAAAAGGTAAAAAAAAGGAATAAGTAATAAATACAATCAAGAATTCGTTAAATATCGTCGTCACCTTCTAACCTCACATTTAAAATGTCACTTTCTACTAACAAATTTAAAACATCAGCTGAAAATGGATGACTTTTTTTACTCTTCTTCCTCATACCCGTCAAGACAGGGTCAGACGTTAGGAGAAGCCTGTTTAAAACGTCTGCGTTGCAGGCTACCCGGGAAAATTTTCGGGTATAGTTGAGCCGGAACATTCTGAATTATGTTTGTTGCGGGCTTCTGCCGCTTCTTCGGACAATTGTCCAATGGGAAGAATGGCTTCTCACCACCACTTCAGCCCCATGACACAATACTTTGTGTAATGTCGGAGACATTGGATAAAAGTTGTAAAGCAAAACATATAGTTCTGCCATTTCTTGACAATATTTTTCGAACTCCTCCACTTTTATTTTTAAAACACAGCACAATGTGTCTAGAATTACTTTTAATCGATAAATTAAATTTTCATCTATCCCCGTAATTTCCGCCGATATTTTAAAGTTTTCAAAAAAACGTCTGCTGGTGTTCCCGTCATTGGTGTTCCCAAAGTTGGCTTCCATTGAGCCACTCGGCATTGTTTTTCAGGAATTTAGTGTTCCGAGCAGCTGACCATTTTTGTGTAAATTGATGTTTGAAGTTTACCAGTTTTAACTTAATAGCAGCAATATTTTCATCATTTTCTGCATATTGATTGAGCAGTTCCTGTTCCATAAACTTCAACTTTTCAGTAAAAGTTGAAGTATTTGAACGTTCCATTCTATTGAACAAATAATTTCGAGTCAAAACTCTCATTCCAGAAGAACCTATAACAAAAAAACGCAAGACATACGTAAAACTAAATTTATTGAGAATCGAATGTGCCTACGGAAAAAAAAATCGCCAAAAATAAAGCGGTGCTATGGGGGGCATGTTTGGAGCTCAATTAGATTATTATAGGTCTACTCTATAAGACACCATTAGAATCTTAGAAAATGTGTGCTAAAATGTATATTAAAAACACCTTTGAATTTCCAAAATGTCTTTTTTATGGCAGTTTCTTGGTGCTTATTTCTCAAGGATATAAATGAAGAATGGCTTTAGATTAGTTGTTAAAATTAAGTGCTAAATAAAATAGATACCTGGTTGTGCACAATCCATACTAAAAACCGACACAAACTCCTACAGTCAAAAGATGGCAAATATTTGAAAATAACGAAATCTGAGCGCATCGAACAATCACACGAACACTGTTAGCATACGGTAACTTCCGACTGAGCCCACGGCGTGCTGGAAGGTGCTAGCGATTTGTATTTTTGCCTATTGTTTGAAGCGGTTATTCTAGTTTTTCAAAACAATGCGTTAGAGGGAGTAGCACTAATATGAAAAAAATCCATTTTGGCCAACTTTTAGGGCCAAATACCTCTCCGTGCACCGCTTGCAGGATACATGGAGGACTGGTGGCGGCCGCGCAAAGGTAACTTGTACCTTATTAACATTGTTTTACACTATAATATATTTTGTTTGTCCACGAATATGCGCGTCTTTGATTGAAATGTAGATAGTTTTCTGTTTTTGTAGTTGTCAAATCTTTAATATACTTACTTGTTATGTAAATATTGAAATTAGTAACTTGTAGAGGTAAATTGAAATTAGAAAACTGAAATAATAATTAGTCGAAATTGTATGTCATTGCATGATTATTATGAATGACTAGCAACATAGAAAAAAATATTACTGTATTTACAAGTAGATCTGTTCGTAATAAAATAGATTCTAGATCACTTTATTTTTGTTTGTGTCATATTCGTGGACAGTCTGATCAATAAGCCCCCACATGGCTACATAAATATAATTATTATAATGCATGCACAAATATTTGTTTACGTGAAATGGAACAAAACATATTAATTTATGACACGTAAACTATTTGCTTTTCTTCTGCTCACCCTAATTTTAAAGAAGGGCCTGAGTTATGTATGTAAAGTATTTGTCCGTTTCTCGAAGCAAACCCTATTGACTTATTACAACCCAAAGCATTACTTAATAAATTTAAAAAAATAATGAACCATAAACCACCATTGGCCATAGATTAAGTAAACTTTTTAAATTTATTCTTATCCAAATTAGATTTCACTAATTTAAAATGGATTAAATGGTATTAGACTTATAAACATATAAATGCAATAAGTTTTGTTCCATTTGAACTTGTAACTAATACACGTTTTTGTGATATTATTTGAGAGCGTAGCCAGATTGTAAACTAAACTCTACCGTAAAAGACATACAGTTGGAAACAGAACTGTTTATTTGAATACCCCTGGCTACGCCCATTTGTGGTGTGACCATGTTTGTCCGAGCATGTATGTATTGTTTGGGCCGTCGAACTAACGTCACAGTGAATGCACTATTATATACTAAACACTGACCGATGAAGTGACTGACGCTAGTTTGGAGGTAAGGCCGTGGACTCGGGAATAAGAGCATAATTATTTAAAGGCTACAATTTAAATGCTCACCAAAAAAGATTTTTAGACCCTAGATTAAAGTACAGTAAAGTACTAAATAAAATATTTTAACTTCAAATAAAATAAACCCACTCTATACTGAGGTGCCTAAAGAACAACGTTTTAAGTTTCAAAATAATTAGACACTCATCAGAATAATTGTACGTGTTGTATTTATATTCTTTTTGCCTACCAAAATGGATAAATGCTCACCAAATCAATTAACCAAAATTATAATACGATCGTCTCGCGACAGTATCCTTTATGGGCGGCATGGGCACCGGGCCGTAGGCCGACGAAGGAGGCCGGCGGAGGCCCGGCACTTCGGGGACAGAAGATATTAGTGTTATTTAATATGCGAGCGAAGCGAGCGCGCGTCATGGAGATAAATTGAAAGTCGTGAAATACAATATTGGTGACATCTATTTAGTGATAATATAAAATATTTGGTCTGCAGTTAACTTTAAAGGCGTTTATAAATCTTTATGGTATAGAATAAAAAGGAAAATAGGTTCATTCGAACATTCCTACGATACTTTAGGAAACACAATTTGGTGAGCATTAATCCATTTTGGCCGGCATTTCGAATTTTTTTGGTAGTAAAATAGGTTCTTTTCTGGTAGGCGTTTAAACACAAGCCTTATTTAAATGAGGGGTACATTTCCGAAGGCGAGAATCGACAACCGTAACAGCAAAGCAGCCCAAACTATAACAGACCGCAGCGATACGACTGGTTTCTATGTAGAGACGCTTGCATATCAGCTACCCGAAACTGATAAAGGAGAGGGTTAAAAAAACGCAGAATCGATTGGGACGAACTGGGTACCAATAGGTTCTTAATAATTCCTCACCGAAGGGGTAACACCAAAATCAATGGGGTATAGAGCGATAGGCTGGCTGGTACCCGTTTAGTCCCAATCTAGTCTGGGTTCTTGGTCCATATATTATGGACTATCAACCTTGAATCTAATGCTTTGATGATAAAGTTGAAAATCAATTAAAGAAATTAGTAGATCGATGTGCTGGCGTCGGTACCTAACTATGAAAAGACTTCGTTGCTAAGCGACATTAACGCTGATGGTCGATTTCATAGGGTTACTAAGAAACTTGTTTATGTTCCTGAAGGCTGTCATTGCGATTTGGCGACTGGTCTAGTAGATTCGGTTGCCTTCGGATCTGAACCGTATTATTTTGTGAGCTGTCAGTCTGTTTTTGCCGTTTTTATATACACAGAGGTTGCCACATTCATCTAGGCCATGGCCACACAGGAATTGCATGTGCTCACTACAAACTTAATGGACTAATATCAATTCATTGTGAATACCATCAATACCATTTGTTTAAGTAAGAATCATTTACATACGTATAAGTAAATATAAATAATATATTTATCAAAACAAAAATATTCACGGTTCTTAAATATTATTATATAGATAGTATTGTAAAGATATGTATTTTATCACTGAACTATAACTGACAGAATATTTTTATTTTTTTTCCTTTTCTAGCACACGCAACCGACTACTACGGTAAGTCATTATTCCGCCAGGACGCTTTCTGTCGTTTACCTTTAACACTACCTCTCTCTGTTCATGTCGGTTAACACGGTGTCGGTTGTATATTAGTCCTCATCTCGGTCTAGACTGTATATATTATCTAGTGTAGGTTATCCTTACTATCACGCTTCTAGTTATTTCCTACTAACAAATAGGTGTGGTACTCAGATTACTTGATAAATAAACTCAGTTTAGCCGAACATGTAGACCATTTAATCCATTTCATTTTATCAAGAAATCTGTAACGTTTACTGTTTAGAGGGGGTTTGAGTGACACTCAACTAAAACATCATCATTTGATGCACGTTTAAGAGTTTACACGGAATTGTGGCCTTCCAGAGTTCTCCACTAGGTCTCTCACGGGAGACCTATATAACGGCCGCAGAAATATACAGAATATAATATGTGTATATTAATTATGGTGGTATTATGGGGTCGCCGTATCATTTCACGCTGTTTTACCCTTCGAGTCCACTAACATACACTGCACAGGTCCTAACACACGGACGCGTGTTGCGTGGCCGCGCGTTGCTGCAACACCGCGCAACGCCGCGCCCACGCAACGCGACACGGTCATGCTGTAAAATATATAAGCACTAGCTATTTCTATGTATAGTTTGAAATTTTTATTTATATAATTATTATGGTCGAAAGATACTGACATTGTTTTTTTGTTTTTTCCTCCCTTTTCAAGATGAGTACAATCTAAACCCGTGGGAGGACGAATTCACAGGTAGGTTTCAATTCCGAATCATACAAACAATCATTTTAACTAAATATTGCCCTTCGTAGAGCCTGTGCCTATCACCTAGCATGGTTTGTTGTCTATCTATTTCTATTATGTAACGCTATTTATGACAAAGCTAACAAAAACATAACGTAGCATTGATTTGTGTGTGTGTTTTAATACAGGATCCTTCTTTTCTAATTTAGTTGACCGTCAAGTAAACTTGCTAGTAAATTACTTTAAATAGGCTAAAAATAAAAATCAAACGTAATATATAAATGGAAAAAGGTGCATTTCATGAGACCACAACAAAAATACTATACTTTTACTGCTGACAGTCAGCTGTAAATAACCCACAAAATTCCTCCTGTATTACATTACATACATTTAATTCTTCATTATTTATAAATAATACATTTGAATCCATAATGCATGTGACAGAAATACATGTTGTGTATAAGTATGCATGACCCATTTCCTACTTCTATCTCATGTATTTTATTTAATTTTAATGTAGATATTTATAAAACCATAGCTCTTTTCCTTGTAAATAATGATATAACTATTTAACATTAATTTATAAACTGTATATAAGTACTTAATTTAGTTCTTAATTTTCGCACCGAGTCGGCCTTTTGGTGGGCCACCGGTGGCGTTATATGGTTACTGTCTTTTGTTGTAATATTATAGAGGCCATTGTTATCATTTATTATTTTTATTTATTAACAAAACAATTAATCTCCTTTCCATTTCCAAATTTTCCGTTGTAATATTTTATTATTTCGCGAGTACTTGATTCTTACGTTTTGTTTAACCAAAATAATAAACTATTGTCAGTGGCAATATGCACGAATAGTGCCAACGCCAAAAAAAAAAAAAAAAAAAAAAGTATGCATGACAAATGATAAGTCATCCATATGTTTGTTATAGACAAGTATTATATTTTTATTTATTTTTTTATTATGATGGAACATGTACCTCTCTTGTGGAGAGCTCGGGAAGTTATTTTGCATATTTTTTTTTAATATTCCAAAGCTTTCTGTCACCAAATGTTTAATGCTTTTAGGAATTTGTGTGTTTTAGTTGCACAGTTTTAGAGGAAATAAGTAGATCACATATTATCGTCCATTAAAACATATTGATTTACTAGCTTGTATAGTCGACCAAGAAATTGGTTTACCACTTTTGATGACATCTCCCAGTAACATAATTATTCGCTAAGGACAGGAATGACAGATTCTGACGTAGCAGTTATTAATCTGTCAAGCGAAAATAGCACTTGATGTTTTGTACGTGCAAATGATATTCAACCTTAGAGTGGTAAACCAATTTCTTGGTCGACTATACATGTGTATTATAATAAAACTTTCAGTTTCTCTTGAAAATATAAGTATTGCTTTAAATTCAAATGAAATTATACAAAAATGTGTTGCAACTGCGTGATAAAAAGCAAAAAGTCAGCTAAAAAGCCTGGGCCGGCAGTCTCTACAGAGATAACGACAAAATCGCTAACTTTCGATTGCTAATTACCAACGAATAACTTCGGTTGCAATAATGATGCTTGCGAGAAACGCATCTTGGATGTAGAGACTTGCTTTACTTGCAAGCATCATTATTGCAAGTATTGCAACCTAATTTATTCGTTAGTAATTAAGGATTGAAAGTTAGCGATTTTGTCGTTATCTCTGTCGAGACTGCCGGCCCTGCAGTGACTTCCGTCATTGTTGCCTACTTTCCACATTGGCATACCGTTTGGTGGTTAAAGATACGTTGTCCTCACTCATTGACAACTCCCGAGATTTGTATGGATATCACCCATAGCCACTTTCATTTTACAATTTACTTTCTTTTCGAGAAACTGAAAGCTCTGAGAATATAGTTACAGTAATGTTTTCTCTTTCTGTGTACATAGAAACTATTATATAAAACGTGTATGCATGAAATAGATCAATTAATATAGATTCTTCTAGATTTTTTATGTGGATGTACTATATATAGTTACACATCTGCCTAACCCTTTAGGGTGTGCAGGCGCGATGTTATGTGTTTACATTTAGATTTATTCGAAGAATTTGGGGGTTAAATGTGTAGCGACACTAGCGACACATTTAGCAGCATGCTTTCCGAAATTTTATAGATTTTTTGATAATATGCGACAATTTATTAACAAAATGGTTCTGGTTATAGGGTTGAGTTTTGAAGTTATTGCTAGATTACAAGTGAATTGTTTTGTTTGTTCTAGAATTGTATTAGTTTAGGCTTTATTTAAGAGCTCAATTAATAAAAAAATAAGCTCTAACGTGATAGTAAAGTTTAGGTTAGTATGGCATCACAGAGGTTTCATAGCTTGTTTTAAAACCAACTATTTCTATTTCCTAATATAATTTCACTTAAATAACTTGCTGTAACTGTAGTCTCATACACCATCGCTTTAGGGTTGAAAACCGCATGATTTTGATTTGTTAAAATATTTGATGATTAGCAAACGAAGTCATCTGGTCGTGTGATCATTTAACAAGTAGAGATGACGCTTCTAATAGCTATTGTTCATGAACAGATTAAAATTATATCATTGACTTACAATATTGTACAGTCACCTGCAAAATTGCATGGATACTTTTAGTCTTTATTACTTGTGAATAGAGTTCAGAACTGTCCATGCATTTTTGAAGGTGACTGTACGTCTGAGTAACAGTAGGGACGTGCTTTTGATAAGGGTGAATATAAAAATTGATGACAGTTATTTACAAGTTACAGGGGTCGAAACTAGTCAGTAAAATCAGTAAAAGTCAGTTTTTTTTAGCATGGTCAGTAAAAGTCTGTTTTTTGAGAAAATGGTCAGTTTTATCAGTTTTTTGAGATCAACACATATATTGCTCCATAATTTTGCCTGTCTGTGTCGTTCCTTTTTACGCCTACCTTCTTCATTCTAGATTTTGCTTAAGAAATATATATCTTATAGTATACCTACTAGCAGCCAAACCCGGCGTTGCTCGGGTTTCACCTTTCAAGTCCATTCATTTCATCAGTTGCAACACTTTTTCACATTTTCGCCTCCCACAACCGCGACCAAACTTCCTTACTTCCACCAGGAGACCAAAGGGGAGATGATTGGAGTTGGTGGTCATAGAGAAAACCCTGTCTTCCCGTCCTAACATTAGCATTTTAAATATACATTTAGATTGTGTCAACAAAAAACAAATTTCTAGTCATTTCTAATTTTCTTAGCCGGGCCCAGTGATGGTTTGAGGGCAACTAACAGCTGATGCTCTATTATGATGTCTTGTGGCAACTTAATATTGTAGCATCATTATTTCGAGGAAAAAAGTCCAATCCTACTTTTTTTCTCGAAATAAATTACATATTTTATTATTGTATGTTTAACTTTGCATATTTGTTACAGCTTCAGCTTTTTAACCTGCATTGTATGTGATTTAATTTGACTGCTGTGTGATTTGTTTGTGGCTACTAACCAACTAACTAATATGGGGAAATGTAAATTTAATGAGGACTGGCTTAATAAAAAAGATAAAAATGGACACTTTATATCTGAATGGGGAAAAAGGAATGGTGAAAATGAGGTTTTTTGTTGTGTGTGCATGATTTTTTTTTTAATTCCACATGAAACTTTTATTTTAAGTTAGTTCAGATGGTCAGTAAAAGTCAGTTTTTTTAGATTTTTGGTCAGTAAAATCAGTATTTTTGAACACTGAACCTGTTTCGACCCCTGAAGTTATTATTCTAAAATTTAAAGAAATAACCTGTCTGTATTTAATAATCATCTTATATTTTTATTCATCCTTTGCCATCGTACTCATCAGTTTACGACGCCTTAAATATAAGCAGCTTATGTTAAAAATAATAAATTCTTAATAAAGTAACCTTACTGACTGCTGTTATTTTTACCACAAATTAAATCATAATAATGTTTGTCATTTGCTTTGTAAATACAAAGAAAAACGAACTTTGGAAGACCAACATAGACGTTCCGTGTTTTGAGATCCAAAATGGCTGCTTATATTTTAGGTGTTAAAATGAACTAGTAAGACATCCATTTACACTCAGTAGTTAGGGTTAGCAACACCAGTAGAGCAGTAGATATATCTATCTTCATAACTCATTACATTATGTGTTTCATGAAGTTATATATACTTACCAGAAAAATTGAAAATAATTTCTGGTTTTCATCAAAAAAAAAAACTTGATCTAGTTTCAAGCAAAGTAACTCGAATGTAATCGAATCATCATAATGTGTAGTAAATAATTGATTGAACATAAACACAAAATAAATAACTTCATGAAATTCAGTTTTTTAAATCAAAGTACGGCTGATTTATGAAACAAACGCTCTCTTGAGCGCGTTGTTGTTTATTTTTGTCTTAAACAGATTTTTAAATGTCATTTTGAGCTTTTGATACTTTGTCTCCACATGCCTGGCATGAGAATAATTAGGTCATTTTTTACTCTTAAACTCATGGCTGAACTTCCATAAGATAAACGAAGTCTTTAATATCAAGGAACCAATTACCATGATTCCTACCAAACATTTTGACATGTTTCCTGCCAACACCAAATTCCATCAAAGTAATAATCTCTCTTTCACCATAAAGGTATCATTATCCTGTCTTTACTAGTATAAGTTCATATTGACCCACGATTGGGCAAAGACATCCAATCTTTCCACATCTCACAGCTTTCAGACGTTATGTTGGACGTCACCCTTATCCCAATTTATTACCCGACTACGGCGAAGCCAAAAGGAAGGGTAATGATTTTGGCAGTCTATGTATGTTTGTATGTATGTATGTTCCACCGTAGCGCCTAAACTACCGATCGGATTTAAATAAATGAGGTGTCAATAGATTCGTAAGAATAGCCCGGGTGTCATAGGCTATATAAATTTTATCAAATATTTTTATGACGAAAAAAACGTCAGATTATAACATCGAAAAAAATTTAATTGAGATAATCATAACATGTTTGGTATCAAATGAAAGGTCTTGACAAGCACATTACAAATATGTATTAAGTATATTATAGTTTTAATACACACAAAAATAAAATTCTAATAAAAAAATTAAGTTCAAAAATCTAAAACCCGACTTCTAACAAAATCGCGGTCTTAAAAGTAGAAAACAAGAACATAAATTCTTGTCTGATATTCTTTGTAGTCGCATGCCACCTTGCTATTGGCAATTAACAGCTGACTTCTGTATCAATGAGAACGCCATGAAGGAGAATCAGGTATCAGTGGCATGCGACTTTTTTCGGGTTGGTGCAGCATGTCTTCTTCACATAACCAGCATTATGATGTTTCCACTGCTGGGGTAGAGGCCTCACCTCTATCTCGACCTTCAACACAAAGTATCAAGCTCAAAATTCAACAATTAACAATAAAAGCAAAAGCTACCGTAACATAAATCAGCCATACCGCACATACACACGCCCCCCCGGCAAGGGCCATTCTTATTCACCGTCCAGTGCTTACATTCGACGGCGACGGCGCGCGGCAAGGCGACGAGGAAGAAGCGGCGTTCCACGGCAAACTCCCGCCCGGCATTCTGCCGCATGGACTGCCAACCGTCAAGGAGGTGCAGCCGGCCGTCACTGTGGAGCCGCAGGTGAAGAAGGATGAGGAAAAGGAGAAGAAAGGTTGGTGTGACGTGACGTGCAACGTAGAGTTTTTGGAGAATAATGCTCTTGTTTTGTATTGTTATGGTGTTTTAGGAAATTTTAAGCCTCTTGATAGAGGCTTAAAATTTCTACGTTTTTCTTAAACGTCTCTTAAATAATCTGTGAGCCCACCGAATCGAGAAAATGTGTTCAGTGCAAATTGTTAACTTGAGATACTTATCCCGGTACGCTCTCGTGGGATAATTTCGTACCTCTTGGGGGCAAAACCGCGGTCTGAAGCAATTAAGTGAGCCATTCGAAAGCTCTTTTCATAACAACGTCAGTGATTATTTACTGACTATGGTTGTCAGTCTCTAAGAGTTTCCTGCCCATTACTGCCTCTCTTCTTTGTCTATAACATGCCGTGATTTATCAGTTCGCGAGCTGAGTGCGGATGAGAAGCAGACCATCATGCTGTCGTCGGAGTTCCAGCGCTTCATGTCGAAGGCGGGCCGCGTCATCGAGCGCGCGCTGGCCGAGTCCGTCGACATCTACACCGACTACACTGGTGGGGGAGACTCCGAGAATGCACTGTAAGTACTACTTGTCTTGTAGTCCTTTCGGAAGTACCGTAACAGACGTTCGTCATTCTGTCTTGACACTCCAGTCTACATGCTGGAATGCAGACTACGGATTAGCATCATTGGGTACACAGTGCCTAGAAGTGTGCTTTTCTTTTTTTTTTACTTGGGGCCATCCCGCCACACTAGTCCCAAACCGTAACTCCTGGTAGGCAGAATCAACAGTGACAACCACAAGAAGAGCACCGAGACAATGAAGCTCGACGACGTCCCAGCAAAAGAAGCATCGCTTTATACACACTACTCGTAAAATCTTATATGCCAATGAGAGTTACATTATAAATATTTTTTGGGGGACCCCGAAGACAACGACCACTCTGTCAAGAGTGAAGGATCAAAGGCATAATCGACCATTTTTTTCATATTTCTTGGCTAAGAAACTACTCTTGGAAAACCTCACATGTGAGGTTTTGCAAGAGTAGTTTCTGATGAAGCTTTTGCAAAAGCTTCGTTTTATCCGGTTGGTCAGTATGCATTGCTTCAAAATTTTGACAATTTACGAACGTCATATTGTTAATATTTTTAGGTATGGTGACGATGGGTATAAAATATTGGTAACGTAGGGTTGCAGTGAACTTAACATGCATCATCAAAATAATCTTTTTTTTTTGGCAATTTTGTTTTTATGTTTCAAATAGTAGTTTATGCGACTGTGCATAATGAAGGGCATTACAACACAAGTGTGGGTTTAAGAAACGAGCCGAAGGCGAGTTTCTTAATAGCATCACACGAGTGTTGTAATGCCTAATTATGTATAGTTGCATACACTAATTTATCTACCCAAATATCATAAGGGCTCTATGATGGGTTCAGGAACCATAGGGAAATGACCAGCATTGTTACCAGTGTAATGCAATAAAAAATAAACAGGTTAATATTTGCATTCGTCGCTGCATTTACGATATCTGGCGGAGTGTTCATGTTAATTTCTGAGTCACTATCACTCATTTTCGACAGAAATAAAGAACATATCAGAAAATTTGTCTACTCGTAACTGGAAATAAAAAGCTAACGAACAAATGACAGCTCGAAATGGCGGCGTTTCGGATATCTGCCATTTTTTTTAAAATCATAGGCAAACGAACAAAGTCACTATTCTTGTGTCACTCGAGATCAAAATGTCGTGCGATTTATAAATCGCAACCCCAATTCAGTATGATTTTAATTATAATTAAAATCATACTGAATTGGGGTTTCGTATCGATAGGTATCTGTTTTAGTGTAGATACTAGAATAGTACACTTACTTGAATTTGACACCTGTTCCAAATTTAAACTTCATAACCTACTGTTTTCAGTAGGTTATGAGCTCATTACAGTTCTGTTTATTTCTGCTGGTTGGTAATGCTGGTCATTGCCTATGGTTTTTGAACGCATTATAGAGGGTTTATGATATTTGGGTAGATAAATTATATTTAACTGACAAATTGACAATTGATTGATGGCTTTTAACTAAACAACAATCAAAAACAGATGACAACTCCATCAATTCATGTGAAACGATAATATTATACTGATTCTATAATAGGGATAACACACCTACACACAATCATCCGCTCACAATTTCTTTTTGTTTGTGCATTTTATCCTGAAAACAACTTACAAATGACATTGGGAGTTTCTATTTCCTAACACAATTCCACCAGCCCTCAAAAAAACCGGCCAAGAGCGTGTCGGGCCACGCTCAGTGTAGGGTTCCGTAGTAATAATTCTTTTTTTGTTTGAAATACGGTCCAATGAAACTTGACCTCTGGATTGTATAGGCGCTCATACGATTCAGGGACCAAATTATATTGGTGAACTGCAGTTTCCATCTGTTGTTTCCATCCAAGTTCAAAATAATTTTCCTAGAAAGTCCTTATAAAGTTCTACTTTTCAGATTTTTTTCGTATTTTCTAAACTTATGGTTCAAAAGTTAGAGGGGGGGGGACGCTTTGTTTTTTACTTTTGGAGCGATTATTTCCGAAATTATTGACATTATCAAAAAATGATTTTAGTAAACCCCTATTCATTTTTAAATACCTTTCCAACAATATATCACACGTTAGGGTTTAAATTAAAAAAAAAAATCACTTCCCACTTTACATATAGGGGGGCTACCCTAATAAAACATTTTTTTCCAATTTTTATTTTAGCACTTTGTCGGCGTGATTGATACACATATTGGTACCAAATTTCAGCTTTCTAGTGCTAACGGTCACAGAGATTAAGCGAGGACGGACAGACGGACAGACAGACAGACAGACAGACATGGCGAAACTATAACCCCCTTATTAATAAAAAAAAGTTAAGCCTGCTTAAACTTACGCTTGGTTTATCTCGCATGCCGTCCCTTTCATTTGAATATTTTTGAAGTGAGACGGCATGCGAGATAAACCAAGCGTAAGTTTAAGCAGGCTTAACTTTTTTTTATTAATAAGGCCGTAAGGGTTCCTAGTTGACTACGGAACCCTAAAAATGAGCTAAATCCTCCCTCTTTTACAGCGACGACAAATCGGACGCGCGCCTGTCGCTAGTCCGCACGTTCTACGACGAGCGCTGGTCGCGCGGGCGCTGCGTCACCTGCCTGGACTGGTCCGCGGCACATCCCGAGCTCATGCTGGCCTCCTACCACAACAGCGACGATGCCCCACACGACCCCGACGGCGTCTGCCTCGTGTGGAATACCAAGTTCAAGAAGTCCACGCCCGAGGATATCTTCCACTGCCAGTCGCCGGTTATGAGTGCTACTTTTGCTAGGTAATGAAGATTATCCACCCCAGAACAATACCAAGACTCACATTCCACCACTAGGTCGCCGCCACCAATCACTGCTACGAGGACACGGCGGTTACCTCCACGGCGTGCGGCCACCGTGTCCGCTACTTCATATCCCTGATCTGTACAATCATTCTACAGTGACCCACAGACGGAGAGCAACTGCTAGATTTTAATAATACGTTAATTTGACCAGGTTCCACCCTAACCTGATCCTGGGCGGCACATACTCGGGTCAGATCGTGTTGTGGGACAACCGCGTGCAGAAACGTACGCCCATACAACGGACACCGCTGTCTTCACTCGCACACACCGTACGTATACTTTGATATATTAGCTGATTTCATAAAACTTGTTCTAGAAACACGCTTTTGGTGGAAATAGGGGATCGGACTGGGTCAAAATAATATGATTCTGTTTAGTCCGTAAGTTAGATTATCGAAAAATATTGAATACGTGTTTTTAGGGTTCCGTAGTCAACTAGGAACCCTTATAGTTTCGCCATGTCTGTCTGTCTGTCTGTCTGTCTGTCTGTCTGTCTGTCCGTCTGTCCGTCCTCGCTTAATCTCTGTGACCGTTAGCACTAGAAAGCTGAAATTTGGTACCAATATGTGTATCAATCACGCCGACAAAGTGCTAAAATAAAAATTGGAAAAAAATGTTTTATTAGGGTAGCCCCCCTATATGTAAAGTGGGAAGTGTTTTTTTTTTTAATTTTAACCCTAACGTGTGATATATTGTTGGAAAGGTATTTAAAAATGAATAGGGGTTTACTAAAATCATTTTTTGATAATGTCAATAATTTCGGAAATAATCGCTCCAAAAGTAAAAAACAAAGCGTCCCCCCCCCTCTAACTTTTGAACCATAAGTTTAGAAAATACGAAAAAAATCTGAAAAGTAGAACTTTATAAGGACTTTCTAGGAAAATTATTTTGAACTTGGATGGAAACAACAGATGGAAACTGCAGAACACCAATATAATTTGGTCCCTGAATCGTATGAGCGCCTATACAATCCAGAGGTCAAGTTTCATTGGCCCGTAATTCAAACAAAAAAAGAATTATTACTACGGAACCCTACACTGAGCGTGGCCCGACACGCTCTTGGCCGGTTTTTTTTGTTTTATCAAATCAATAAAAAATGACGAAGATAAAACGCGTCAAAGATCTTGGAGTGGGGCTTGAAACGTCACTTGTGTCGTCAAAATATATGACGTCACACGAGTTTTCGACGCACTGTATCGTCTTCATTTTAAGTTTACGTGAAAAAAGAAAAAATACGTGTCCAATAATTTTTGGAAATCTATCTGACGGACTAATTAGTTTTTTTTTGTCCGATCCCCTATTCCTTCCGAAGTTAATAAAAAAGTTGGATTAGAGTGAAGAGTAACTTACCTCCTCCTTACCTTCGAGTGCGTGCTCATAATATCGTTAATTAGGAGATGATTTTTTTAATATGTCAAGAAATTCATAGAAATGAAAATACAACTTACAACTGCCTGCTTCCTGCTCTTACTAAGTTATTTTTGTGGGATTACTCATTTCTCGAGAAACGGAAATTTTCAACATGCTTCGTTTTGTCAAATCCAGACAATTTTTTTTTTAGTTTTGCTGTATTTTCACAATTATTATGCGTCTAAAAGTAACCACAAACTCTATTTCCAGCACCCAGTGTACTGCCTCTCGGTAGTAGGCAGCCAGAACGCCCACAACCTGATCTCCGTGTCCACGGACGGGCGCATGTGCTCGTGGTCGCTGGACATGCTGTCGCAGCCGCAGGAGACGCTGGACCTGCAGCACCGCCAGAGCAAGGCCGTCGCCGTCACCTCCATGGGCTTCCCGCATGGAGATGTTAATAACTTCGTGCTGGGCAGCGAGGATGGGAACATTTATACTGGTTTGTATTTGTTGTGAAGCTTATTAAATTGGTTATTCAGAATAATTGGGATTGGATTGATGACCCTGTTTAAAAAAAAAACTTAAATTAATGACATGATATCAGCCTGTATCACAAACAATGATAGTTTCAAGGCAAAGGTTTCATCACTTCATCGAAAGACGTCCACTGCTGGATATAGGCCTCCCCTAAGTGTACATTGATCGGTTCCCTGTGTCTCTACCTTAACCAAGACGGAGAGATGCTCGCTTCTTCTTTCCTAACCTTACTTGGAGCCAGTAGGTGAGTAGGTGACCATGTTAATCGCGAAGAAAGCGGTGTTTTAGGTCATCTAATATGCAGATGTAGGGACACTTTGTGCAAGTAGATTATATTCTGGTCGGACATTCATATTAATTGTCCAAAGGGCCTGTACTCCTCTAATTTGCAAAATTGGTTTTTTACACTAGCCTTGTGAGTCGTTCGGAGTACTGTCAAAACAGTACGGGGTCTACTTTTATTAATCGAGTGTGTGTTGTTGTTCCGCAGGTTGTCTGTACGGTCAGCGTGCCGGCGTGACGGAGTGCGTGGAGGGTCACGCAGGCCCCATCACCGGGGTCTCGTGTCACGCTGCTGCGGGCTCCGTGGACCTGTCGCATCTCTACCTCACCTGCATCTCTCTCTCATGGACTGGAGCGTGAAGCTGTGGAGTCAGAAGGTATGGTACACTGGTTTGGTTACAGTGGTGAATATAACTAGTTGCGTGTGGTTGTGTCTGTCGTAAGTAGGAGTAAGGCATGCGATGACTTCAGTCTTTTGTAGTCTCATTTCACTTTCTTGTTGAACCACAACTCGCGATTTTCTGGAACCCGCTATAACTTAGGTGCTGATTGTAATAATAATAATAATTTATTCAATGTCAGACATCAATGATCCATTATGGTTAGTAACAATGAGAACTTATAAACTATGTTAGTAGGCACAAAAATCAATCATAAAATATATATATCCATTATGGTTAGTAACAATTGCAACTTATGAACTATGTTAGTAGGCACATTAAAACAATCATAAAATATATTACTAAATTGAAAATTAAACTATAAATTACATAATTGAAAATTAAACTATAAATCACAAATAATTGAAAATTAAATTGTAAATTACTTATTTGAAATTGAAATGGAAATAATAACTTACATAAAAATTAATTATTAAAAGCCACGGAGGCATGTAGGCGTACCCAATGGCCCAGTATGGGACTGTCCCACCTGTCCGCTATAGTACTCAGGATGCTGTTGGGGCTGCCGCGTACCCTGCGCATGATGGAGGCGCATCGCTTGCGCATGATGGCGTGGAAGCCATCTATGCCCGCTTCTGCGAACATGCCAGAAGCACTGCAGTAGCGCGGCAGCCCCATCAACACTCTGAACGCGTTGTTGTACTGAACGCGCGTAATGCAACGCACTCGCAGTCAGTCTGATATCTTCCATAGGCTTCCATAGAGGCTTTTTGTCCTGGTTGAAAACGAATATAAACGATATATGGAATTTTTGAATTATTGGCGTGTCAATGACAATCTAAATATATATACATTGTTCTTATAATGTTATTAATCTGTTTTCCTAAACAATTGTATTGTTTCCAGGAGAACAAGGCGCTGTACTCGTTCGAGGACAGCGGCGACTACGTGGTGGACGTGCGCTGGTCTCCCACACACCCCGCACTCTTCGCTGCAGCAGACGCCGCCGGACGGATCGACCTGTGGAACCTTAACAGGGATACTGAGGTACTTCTAACTTATTCATGTTCCCGATGGCCCAGTAAATCAAAAGTAGTCTCGTTTCATAGAGAGAGCTCATTCTAAGGCCCATTCCACCGTAATGAACTGACCACATTCGTCTTTCGGATATTGCATGTCTCCTCACCGTTCCATTTTGGTGGAAACTGGGCAAATGGTAGACACCATTTTAGTACCGTGGTAGTGACAACTTTATATAATGATACCTCTGGGCTCAAAGGGCGTGAAGTACACTTGCTTTACGCAAAGGGCATAAATCACACTTAGATAAGATGTTAACTAAAATGTGCTTTACGCCCTTTGAGCCCATAGATTGCTCATGTAAAGGTTATACGGATTACTAGTTCCTCGAGACAAGAAAACGGTATCATTTTTCGGACTGCTTTGATAGTTCTTCTGTAACATTACTGTTCAGGTGCCAGTAGCATCGATCCAAGCGGAAGGCGGCGTCGCGTTCAACCGCGTGTCGTGGACTCCCTCGGGCACACACATCACTGCCGGAGACGACGCGGGCAAGATATGGGTCTATGAACTTGCAGAGGTTAGTTCAGATGTTTCTACTACTACTACTAGCTTAGATTTTTTTTTATTAAGGCTAGACAGCTAGACCTTAGAGAAAACGATAGGGATTAAAAATGAAAAGAACATGTAAGACTTAATTTAAAAAACGTGTTTTCGATGCTATCTTGACAAAATATCAGTATTTACCATAAATAAATAAATAAAATAAAAAATAAAAATAAAAAAGCCTTTATTATTCCTTAATACAATGATAAAAAAATATTAAACATAAATTAATTTAAGTAAACAATTTACTGTGCATTAAGGACCCCTCGACGGGTATAGGCCTCCTCCAATAATTTCCACTGCTTTCTGTTTTTTGCTTTAGCAAGCCATGAATCTCCAATCAGTTTTACGATCTCGTCGTGCCAACGCTCTACTGGTCTGCCCCTTTTTCTCTTGCCGTGTGGTCCTAACCACGCGGTCGCTCTCAGAGTCCATCTGCTGTCTTCTGATCGCGCCAGGTGGCCCGCCCATCTCCATTTCAGTGCCTGCGCGTGCTGAAGGGCATCTATGACTTGAGTCTTCTTCCTGGTTGTTGAGTTTCGTTGTTTGTCTCTCAGTTTAATGTTTAGGATGCTTCGTTCCATGGCCCTTTGACATACTTGTATTTTATTTTTGGTTGTTCTGTTGAAGATCCAGGTCTGACACGCATAAGTAAGGCATGGCAGCAAACAAGAGTTCATGACTTTAGCTTTGAGTTTTACCGGTAAATTGGATTTCATTATTTCCTTGTAACTCCAAAATTTACTCCAAGTTATGTTAATTCTCCTCTTGATTTCTTCGATGTTTCTATTTTTGTTGAATGATAATTGTTTACCGAGATATATATATTCTTCAACATATTCTACCGTTTCGTTGTTGATTTTTATTTCTTGTTTTGACCTGTTAGTTAATATTTTTGTTTTCAGGGTGTTCATTTCTAGACCAACTTTTGAACCTACGGTATGGAGGTCATTTAGCATCTTTTCCAGTTGTTCCGCAGATTCAGCTACTAAAACAATGTCGTCTGCAAACCTTAAGTGGTTGAAGTATTTACCATCTATGAGAATTCCTTTTCGGTACCAGTCAAGGTTTGACATTACGTGCTGTAGGACGTTAATAAAAAGTTTTGGGGATAGCGGGTCGCCCTGCCTTACTCCGCGTCCTATTGTTATAGCATCCCCAGTTCTGTCCAGTTTGACTCTACTTCTACTTTTGCTGTATATGTCTTTGATAATATTAATGTAAGTTTGTGGGATGTCTATAGCTGAAAGGGAGTCCCATATGCTCTGATGGAGAATCGAGTCGAATGCCTTTTTGTAGTCGACAAAACCCAAGTACAGAGGCGCATTAAACTCTTCATATTTCTCTATTATTTGTTCTACGGCATGAATATGGTCCACTGTGTTAAATCCTTTGCGAAAACCTGCTTGTTCTACTGGTTGATGTTTCTCTATATCTTCTTTTATCCTTTTTTCCAGACTTGAGGCGAATAGCTTGTATAAATTTGGCATTAGGCTAATTGGTCGATAATTTCCCACATCTGCTGGGTCCCCTTTCTTATACAAAAGTATTATGTCGGATAGCACCCATGATTTCGGGACAGTTCCTTCTCTTAGTATTTTGTTGAAGAGATGTGTCAGAGGTGAAGAAAGAACATATCTGGACAGTTTTATCATTTCGTTTGATAGGTTGTCTGGTCCAGGGCTTTTATCAGATTTTAATTTTTCAACATTGCCAACGATTTCTGCTTCGTCGAATAGTTTTATCTCTACGTCTGTCTGAAAGTTTGCCTGGTTTCCGATGGTGTAGTTTTCGGAGTGCTATATAGAGTTCGATAGTAATCTGTAGCAATTTTTATAATTTCTGATCGTGATTGTACTTTGTTGTTGTTGTGACTTGAGTTTAGTTTTGGAATCCAGGTTTTTTCTTTATTTAATAATCTTCCAGCTTTTTTGGTGCTTCCTTTTGTTACGAGAAAGTTTTCTATTATTTTCATTCTATGTGTCTTATAATCATTTTTGATACTCTTGTTTGTTGTCCTAGATAGTAATTTTAGCTGTATTTTTTCTTCTTTTGTCAGGTTCTTCTTGTTTTGTAGTTTGTGACGATTGGAAATTAATTCTTTCGTTTCGTTACTTATAATATCTTTCTTTTGATTTACAATATTTGATTGAGCTTCTTTTATACTATGAGTTATGGCTTGATGAATTTTATCATGGTAAGTTTCAACAGAATCGTCATTATTTAGGTTTTTAATTTTTTCTTGCAATATTTTTATATAATGTTTCTGTTCTTCTTCTGATGTAATTGTCTGTGGAGCCTTGTTGAAATTTATTCGTTTTTTCTTTTTGGTTTTCAGTGTTATTGTTGCTCGTACTAATCTGTGGTCGCTAGAGTAGGTTATGTTGTTTAGGACCTCTACATTTTCGAATTGGTTTGGTTTATTGGAAAGTATGAAGTCGATTTCGTTTCTCGTTTTTTTATCAGGCGATATCCATGTCCATTTTCTATTCCTTTTCATTTTGTAGAAGGTGTTCATTAACATTAATTTATTTTCCAGAGCAAATTTGATGAGTCTGTCGCCTCGTTCATTTCTTTGTCCAAATCCAAACTTTCCCATGATTAGATTTTCAGTGGGTTTCACATAGCCTATTTTTGAGTTAAAATCGCCCATAATAATTAAATTGTTTCCAGCGTATGATTGCGCTTCTAAAATTTTGTCATAAAAACTTATTGTGTCCTTCGGCCTCATTCGGGGTCATTAAACAATATTTGAGTCTAGCATCTTCCGTTTCCGTGTCACATCTATACAGGTATATGCAACTATCGCCTTTTTGACAACACGTTGATGACGTATTTCCGCTTTCGTTCACCAGGTGGCCGCAGCGCGCCAAATCGTTCATTGGCGTCCTGATTTTCGGACGGTTCACATCTTTTAAAAGTTAACGTTGTTAACGTTCGAATTTTGAGAAAATATTTTATAATATTAAATATTAATTTTATTTTTAAACGCTGTAAGCGTTAGGTATATGCACAGTTTAAAAATTTAAAAATGTAGTGTTAAATTAAGTTGTTTTTAAGATGGCGGTCTGTCCGCCGGATAGAATACAGACGCGTAGTCGTAAAAGATTCAGTTTCGTCATCGGATTCGTCGAGTTCCTCAAGTTTCTCTGAATCATCAGCGTCGGCTTCAGAGGTTGAACAGGTTATTACATCCAGTAAGAGGAATAAAGCGAGTAAATAGAGCAGAAGTAAGTGTCCCCGAGGGCAAAGCAAGGTAAAATAGCTTGCGAAACAGGTCAGTGGTTTGAAAATTTTTAAGCTACCCTCACAATTTTATGTACTTACCTACTTATTCTGGATTTTTAGTGAATTTGTTAAGTATAATTTGGATATGGCCTAGGAGCAACCAGATAAGGTTCTCGGAACCCGTCACAGATCCGGTCGTCACCGGTTCAATCATTTGATTTTGTTATTGTTTATTAATATTTCAATAATGACAACTGGAATCATTTATTTTATTTATACCGCGTATAAATTTCTTGGCTCTGTAACTCTGCCATTAACAACGCAAAACGCGGCTATGCAACAGTGTTTCCGACAGATTGTTTACTGGGCAAAGGAGATTAGTAGTCTGGATTGTGCTGCGATATATCTAATTGAACAAAGAATTCATTAGGTAATTAAGAGGCATAAGTTATTCAAGAAATGGTTAAAGAAAGGTGAATTTGTTAAGATAATGGCGACGTTTTTTTTTTTTTTTTTTTAAAGCCCTAGCTCTCAGGCGGCGTACCCTGAACCTAGTGGATATCAACCGTCCAGTCGCGCTCTCGCACTGACGATGAATCAAAGATTTCTTCCTCCTCAGAGTGTAGAAACTTTTTATAATTATCAGGCAATGCCCGTTTAATAGCCCTAGATTTATTTTCGTCCTCAATCAAAACAATGAAACACGAGGCAAGGGCTCGGGTAAATTAAATTATAGTACTGATTTGGATCAGGAATTTGAGAGGAAGTTGCCTACAAAACCATTAATAAATAAAATAGTGAAAGATTATCGTATTCCTTTTTAAAAGTAACCACCTCTGGTCCCGCCAAGGCAGGTGACGAATTATATTATAAAAATAACCGCCTCTGGTCCTGCCAAGGCAGGTGACGTATTCTTTTTTAAAAGTAACCGCCTCTGGTCCCGCCAAGGCAGGTGATGTATTATATTAATAAAGTAACCGCCTCTGGCCCCGCCAAGGC
Source organism: Diarsia mendica (assembly GCA_949316265.1). Taxonomy (NCBI): domain Eukaryota; kingdom Metazoa; phylum Arthropoda; class Insecta; order Lepidoptera; family Noctuidae; genus Diarsia; species Diarsia mendica. The sequence goes on from OX438917.1 coordinate 3,630,298, forward strand.
AGGTGATGTATTATATTAAAAAAGTAACCGCCTCTAGTCCTGACTCCTGCCAAGGCAGGTGACGTATTCTTTTTTAAAATTAACCGCCTCTGGTCCCGCCAAGGCAGGTAATGTATTATATTTCAAAAGAAACCGCCTCTAGTCCCGTAAGGCAGCTGGAATTTTGCAATCTTTACCATCTCCGGCACAACCATTCAAAATAATTATGTTCAGAGTTTTAGAGTACGTAAATGTATTTTTATTGCTAAAGGTGACGGACGCCGTCCCATTTTCAATTTGTTGTTTTAAACAACTAGTTGATCAACAAAAGCAAGTTAAGTATGATTTTGGAAAATCGGGTTCCCGATTTTATTCAGGACAAGGATTGAAAAGGACCTCGGGCCAGCCTACAACCAAATAGGTTTTCGTCTGGGGTAAATGTTGGTTCTGTACATTGTTTTCTCCGCCTGTTGTATCGATATCGGTTACTGCAAATGGCCTGGCGACAGCGCCCAAAGTATTTGCATCACTGACCAACTGGACCACCGTGATTTTCATGAATCTAGGCATACGAGTTTTTCCTCGATAATAATCTCTCTGCAGCACAGGCACTTATAAAACACTCCGGGATCCGGGATCCATAGTAAATCATAATTATGATTTTTAATTTTTCCAGAAAACCTGTGCTCCCATACATTACGTTTGGGAAGGTGTGTAATGCAAGTACATTTTATAAGTTGGTCAAATATTTATTTATTGAATGCACAATGTACACAGCATAGTTACACGCTAGGCTTAAAACTAGTGAGTACTCGTACATGACCCTGTTAGGGCGCAGCAAGATAAACAAAAAACTAATATTTAGAAAACTAAATCCAGAGCATGTAAATAATTTTGGCGAAATTGTTCCGCCGCGCCGGTGGAATGCGTCTCTTCCACAAATACAGAGTTTTATAGGGGTTTGGAATTTTGCTGTTCTGATGCAATATTTCCATGATTCCATTCCATTTTTAGGGTTCCGTACCTCAAAAGGAAAAAAACGGAACCCTTATAGGATCACTTTGTTGTCCGTCTGTCTGTCTGTCTGTCTGTCTGTCAAGACCCTTTTTCTCAGGAACGCGTGGAGGTATCAAGCTGAAATTCATATCAAATACTCAAGTCTATGGTCTCTTGGAGCTGTGAAAAAATCAAACTTCTAAGTCAACGCGATCAAAAGATACTCCCGTTTATGCCGCAAATTTTCGACACTCGCAAGGGAATCAAAACCTACAGGGTGCTTCCCGTGAACTCAGAATCTTGAAATTTGGTACGAAGCAACGTCTTATAACACAGATAAAGGAAAAATTGCGAAAAGCATAAATTTTTAGTTACATCACAAAATATATTTTTTTTACGGATTTTAGTTTTTAGTTTCGACACTCGCAAGGGAATCAAAACCTACAGGGTACTTCCCGTGAACTCAGAATCTTGAAATTTGGTACGAAGCAACGTCTTATAACACAGATAAAGGAAAAATTGCGAAAAGCATAAATTTTTAGTTACATCACAAAATATATTTTTTTTACGGATTTTAGTTTTTAGTTTCGACACTCGCAAGGGAATCAAAACCTACAGGGTACTTCCCGTGAACTCAGAATCTTGAAATTTGGTACGAAGCAACGTCTTATAACACAGATAAAGGAAAAATTGCGAAAAGCATAAATTTTTAGTTACATCACAAAATATATTTTTTTTACGGAACCCTCGGTGCGCGAGTCCGACTCGCACTTGGCCGGTTTTTTTGAATTATTGCCACCTACTGGCTTATTGCAACCTGGTCCTGAAAAAATGCCATTTCAGTCGACTTACCTCTAGCCTGCTCAGGGCCGAAAGGAATGAATTGGTTGAAAATTTACGGTCTAGAAAGATCCTGACTTCATCCACAACAAGTTAATGTTTTGACCACGGTTGCAGCCTATCCAGGTTTTGGGGGGGGGGGGCGAGTTGAATGGTCTACATTTATCGGTCAATTGGACAAAAGAAGAAACTATTCCAAAATATTTGTTAGAATTTGCTTCGTCTCTGAGTCGTACATCTCTCCTACTGCAGTGCGACGACAAGACGGTGATGGCGTACGAGAGAAAGGATAGTGGAAGCAAGTCGAGGATCCTGATGGAGTTAATATAACGAATATTTCATTTATTTGAGAAGTAGGACATTCATGTTAACCCCCATCACATACCCGACAGGCACAAAAATGTTGCAGCTGGTCTATCGCGTCATTCGACGTTACAGGGATATTATCTGCTCCCTGAATTCACAAGCATTGTCCTTGCAAAGTGAGGTGTTCCCGAGATTGATCTTTTTGTTCCAGCTCGGCTCACGTAGTGCCTTGGTAGATCACTCTAGAATCTAGAACAACAAGCGCATTCAAATAGGTTTTCGTCTGGCTTGGGTCTTTCCTCCTTCGAGTTTGTTCAAAATCAAAATATTTTATTTCACGTAGGCCTACATGGGCACTTGTTAAACGTCGACAAAGAGGTGCACGGTTCTGGTTGGGCGTACGTATCCTATAGAACCAGCAAGAAACCCCATGGTTACTCTTTTAAAACGGTTTGGTGTTTACAATATTTCTGTGTTACCAAAGGTTCTTCTCCTGATGGATCTCAATCAGGCTCCAGGTGTATTCTTGATTGTTGTTCCGAGGTGGTCCGAGCATTCTGGAGAGCAGTCTTAAAAACCGGAGCGACCACAACTCCGTTCACAAATTATCGTAGTGCTAGTGGATACAAGGACCTGGCAGCCACCACTTCGAGTGAAGACTTGGTCTTAGTAGTTGGTAATGTGGGGGTGTTCTGAATCCTTAGGTGACTGGTCTGAAGAACAAGTTTCTGCTAAAACAAAGTTGAAGGTCGTAAACTTTGAATATCTATAAGCCAGTAGAGCAGTGAGGGTTAATTTGGTGTTCCAAGGTCGGGGAAAAGATTTTTTCTGACCTTTATCCTTCATAAATTGTTTCTGTACATTATGTAATAGAAAGATCGAGGTCAGTTTAATTAAGCATTATATTAGCGTTGCAGCAATCTAAGAAGTGTCCAACTCCACACACTGTCTTTGATCCAGTCTTTCGTAGGTTAGTCGGGCAGTAGACCTCGTCAAAATCAAACATCGTATTCGACATTTCAAGAGTAAAAGTGCAGTTCAGTTATGTTGTCATGTTGAGGGCGCGACTTTACATCGCTAACTGGCCCGTTAAAAATGTATCGATAGGTGACAATAGAGTTGAGAACTCACGTAATCGGGTTGGTGAATATTAGGTAATGTTGAAAATGCGGCGTTTGACTTAGTATAGTTTGGCTTAAAAGGTTTGTAAACATTGTAAAACCGCGTCGCGCGCGTCGGTTGCTTTCATACAGATATTATTTATTACAGTACCTATGTTGAAAAGTTAAGCCAGGTACGAGACTATATTGGCTGGTTGGGGTAGGTAAGTGGATTTTAAAGGAGATTTTTGTTCTGCGTTTGCCTCCCGATGTTGTTTGGATAACGAACGTCTGGACGAAAAAATGGTACATACGAGCTAATTGGAGTTATACTTTTAAAAATGTTTACAGGAGGGAAGTGTTTTCAGCACAGAGAAGCTCCTTGATTTACCTTTTGCAGCCAATTAATTGGTTATTTTGATTCAATGAAATAGGTACATTTTTATTTATATTCATATTCAATGAGGTATGAAGGAATGATAAATGTTACATGATTATGGTAAGATAACAAAGAGATGATGGTATGTATACGTTCAGTTTATTCGGTTAATAGTGTTTAATAATTATAGTCTTACATATCAGTTATTTCAAAAAATAATTATTTTAATATTCGATAGCAATGTATTTAGTAAATGTTGTAATGTAAAAAATTTTTGCTCTCTGATCTAATTTATTTTATAAAATTATAACACATTGGCGTCCCGTTCACCAGGCGATAACAAACAAAGCCTCAAATATTGTTTAATGACCCCGAATGAGGCCGAAGGACACAATAGTAGCGTTTTACCTTCAAATAAAACGCTTGTTGTGTCCGGAGACTCATTCGGGGTCATAATTTTAAAGCCTGCCTGGTTTTTATTGGTTCTCAAGTTTTTAGGTTTTTGAGGCCACAATGAACGATTTGGCGCGCTGCGGCCACCTGGTGAACGAAAACGGAAATTATACGTCATCAACGTGTTGTCAAAAAGGCGATAGTTGCATATACCTGTATATAGGGCATGCAAAACCGGAAAGTCATCAAAACCGGTTTTGAACATCGTTTTTTTGGGACCAAAACCGAAAACCGGAGCTAGGTCCGGTTTTAGCAAAAAAAAACGAATGTAGTATAATTTAAAAAGAAACTCAATTTTTTTTAAATACCCACTAAGTCTACAAATAAAACAAATTGTATGATATTTCTTTTTAATCCAAACCATAATAATTGTACAGATAACAATGAACTTATAAAAGTATAAAGATTAATTAACTGAGATCAAATCAACAACAAGTTTTTGGTAGCTTTGGTACCTATTAAGTCTGCTATCAAAAATAATATATTTTAAACATAGAAAACACAATCAGCATCTTCAAATATTAAACACAGCCACCCACAATTACCAAAAAAATCAACATTTTTGTAACTTTGAAGACGAACTACAAAATAACTTTAATAATATGATTCATATTGCACTAAAAAAGAGATCAATAATCAACTATGTTACATACTAATTTAAATAAAGCATAAATCACTTGTTTTCAAGAGATCGCTGTTCTTGATAATGTGATCTCAAGATTATAAGTGCATCCAACATTCGATCAGACAGCGAACTTCTTATTTTGTTACAGAAATACCCAGCACTCGAAAACACCCTTTCACTCTCAACACTTGTTGGTAGAACACATAATAAATAATTATATGCTTCGGTGAGATACACACCCCGATGCCCTCCGCTTTCATCCTTTTACGAACCCAGCCAGGTCGAAATCTGACCGATTTTTGGGGGTTCTCTTTCTCTTGCATTTGTGTAATTCCGAAAAACTTGCAACATTCGAAAAACCGCGCGAATAAGTTTCCTCGTCATTATTGAAACCGTCATGATACTTCAAAATCTTTAAAAGTTGTGCCAATAACCTCAGTTTCTCGTCTAATCGTGAGTGTGCTATTGAATCGGTGCTCAAGCTTCCATGATACCAGGGCCCCGAGTCTGCTATTCAATAGTGTCAGAATGGTCGATCATTGATCTCATAATGGTTGATTGACGACAAGCCAAAAAGTACCTTAAGTCGACAGGCATAAGGTACTTTTTGGCTTGCAAAATGGCAAAATGTTAATTGTTAGTAACAATTAACATTTTGATTTTTTAATGGGAAAACCGGAGCTGAGCTCCGGTTTTGGCTCTCAAAACCGGTTTTCAAAAATCGTTAAATTTTGGCCGGTTTCCGGTTTTGCGCAAAACCGGAAAACCGGTTTTGCATGCCCTACCTGTATAGATGTGACACGGAAACGGAAGATGCTAGACTCAAATATTGTTTAATGACCCCGAATGAGTCTCCGGACACAACAAGCGTTTTATTTGAAGGTAAAACGCTACTAATATTTATCTATAATAACAGGTTTTTAAATGTTTGATTCACAAATCAATATTGCCATTACTAAAAATGTTGCTTAGTCATAGACGTCATAGTGAAATTAGGCATAATTTTTGTCATGGAGAAATAGCCATTCGTGCTATTGACACAAGGTATAATTCGGCATCAACTCCGCTCGGGGGCTATAGGCCGTTCGGTCGATTGTTCGTTTCGTTCGTTCACCATTCGTCTCCTCTCACGGTGAGCTAACGCGATTCGAATGGGTGTTTAATTAATAACTCACACTCGCAAATTAATGACAGTCGATTCGTTTCATGTTAGCTCGATTGAACGCGATCGAGGCGTCACTCGAATTTTATTATGACACTCGCACTAAGCATACTGTATAATGTAAAACATTTATGAAAAAAGTTTCAGCCGGCGTACTATGACCAAGGACGTTATATACTATCTGGACTGTGTACATGCCACTCAAAAGCGTTCCGAGCGAGATTACCTCGAAAGAGAATGTCATCTCTTTCTAATAGGGTGACCAAACATTTTGTATTTAAATTTGGGACAGATATAATTATGTGGCTTGGCATTTGTAATAATTAAAAAATCTGACAAAGAAAGATATTTATTCTTAATGGCAAAAAGATGTTCCAAAAAAATGGTGGCATACGAATATACACACACCTAACCTAACCTAACTTAAATATAGGTACTCTAAGGAAACTTACTAATTCTAATAAAACAAAACAATAAAAACATAACAAATACCTATTTATAAACACATTGCAACAGTCCGCTAATCGCTTGGCTAGAGCAGACGTGCGTTCGGATTTTTTGCTCAGTTAATAAGTTCGGTGTCATTTAAAACTGTGCTATACCTCTAAGACAATAAAACTTAAAAAGTACTTCATCAGTTTATAAAAATCACGGGTGACAGTGCGCGTGCGGCTCCCCTCACACCCTCGGGGAAACAGCGCGGACTTGCGGAGTATATCTGTGTCTCGCTCACCGTGAAACGATACTGTGGTGATACGTTCACTTTGTGTGCGTGCGGCCCCCTTCACCTCCTCGAGGAAACCGGTTCTGCCTGCATACAACTTTGACAGGGGCCTACCAGCTGAGTGCTGCGTAACTCTTATCTTCGTACTTTCGCACTGTGGAACACAATGATGCCCTCCCCGAAAGGTAGTAAGTGCCAATCGGTCCCAGATCTGACCTCAGGCGAAGATGCTGACCCAAATGTAACGCAGAGAAATTTTAAGAGGAAGCAGCCCCACTGCGAGCTGACTTTGGCTATATCTGATTTGTCCGAAGAATTTAAGAGGTCCATGAATACCCTGCGTGTTGACATGCGCGACCAGTTTGCGAATATAAACACGAACATCAGAGATCTAAGAGATGAATTCAATAAATTGTCATCTACCTCCTCTCAAATTCAAAATGATTTGAAAGAATTACGTGCCGAGTACTCTGTTTCTAAACAGGATATATTAACCCTAGATAGGAAACACATGCAATTATCGAAGGTTGTGGATGAGTTGAAGTCGTCAGTTGAGTTCAACTCAGCGAACAATTCCGACAACGGAAAACGAATCACGGAGATGGAGTCAAGTATTGACACTCGTGCGTCTGAGACCATATGTTTATTAGAAAACAAAATTGATCGGCTGGAACAACATGCTAGGCAGTGCAATATCGAAATTGGAAACTTGCCCGAAAAACGTGGTGAAAATCTAGTTGGGATCTTGGAGTCAATTGCATCGGCAATCAAAATACCTTTAACCCAAAGAGATGTAGTGGCTATTCACCGAGTTCCACACGCACACGCGCATAATTCACGTCCGAAAAATATAACTGTAAAGATGTGTTCCCGGCTACTACGTGATAACGTACTAAGCGCTTATCGCTTGTCTAAAGGTATTACGTCAGATCGTATTGGTCTCGCTGGAACTCAGAATCGTATTTATATGAATGAACACCTGACACTTCGGAATAAGGAGTTATTTCGTAAAACTCGCGACGCTGCCAAAACCAGCAAATTCAAGTACGTATGTGGCGACTAGCGACATCTATCGCAACACCTGCGTACTAACAACGATTGACAGAAATCCTACATCGCGCTATCAACTTTATCCGCGACATAAGCCTATATAGGAGTTCCCGACTTACAACTGTCGGGCAGTTAGCCCGCCGGACGCAACACCCGTCCGGTCGGAGGATCCTCCCTTTTCTATGGGGGATGAGGAACTTTACACCCTGTTCCTCTACCCCCCAAACTGGTGACCCCGAGCATGAACGTCAACGCAGCCTTCGTGCAAGCACTTCATACGTCGTCATCACTTCCCCTTCGCCTTCGAGCAGCGAGTCATACCGTCAGCCAGCAGCCACGGCTTCATGGGGTATCCTGTCCACCAGCATGCAGCGGAAGCGCATTCCTGGACATCACCCCCAGCCTCATCAGCGACTTTGGCACAGCACACTGCACTTCGGCCGGTCAGCAAGCAGAGACGCCCTTCTCTCCTGGTCGACGCAGCAGCCAGCCACTACGCAGCACTGCACACTCCGACTCACTGGAGCATACGCAGCATCACCCTGACTCACTGGGGCATCTACGGCAAGCACTGCATCACTCCGACTCACTGGAGCTAATATGCAGCATCACCCCGACTCACTGGGGCATCACCGCAGACAGTTCCGACTCACCGTGAACTATGCGGCATCCGATTCCGACTCACTGGAACCATCTGGCTGACAAGCGCCAAGACTTAACCTGCTTTCGACCTCTGGTCTCGGAGGAGAGTGATGTGGCGACTAGCGACATCTATCGCAACACCTGCGTACTAACAACGATTGACAGAAATCCTACATCGCGCTATCAACTTTATCCGCGACATAAGCCTATATAGGAGTTCCCGACTTACAACTGTCGGGCAGTTAGCCCGCCGGACGCAACACCCGTCCGGTCGGAGGATCCTCCCTTTTCTATGGAGGATGAGGAACTTTACACCCTGTTCCTCTACCCCCCAAACGTATGGGTCCGAAATGCTACTGTTTTGGTCAAGGAAACAGATGACTCATCTACCTTTGCGATCCGCTCGGAAGACGACATTTCTAGAAATATTGGGTCTCGTAATACCTCCAATGAAACTGTCAGTAATAAGTAATCGTAAATTATTGTATTATTCGTTTCACCCTATAAGTAGAAATAAGTTGTTTTTCGTTGGTATGTTATTTTTCGTTGGTATGTTATTTTTAGTTGCGGTCAGCCGTGCGATTATTGTACCCGTAATTTTTAAGTATTGTTTACAATGTAAAATGGTCTTACTCAATAGCGTTTTATACATTACGGTCCTGCCACCAAACCTGATAATGTTGCAGGATTTTATAGTTACTCAGGTCTATTATGTCTACTATTTGTTTTTATTATATGATATCATGATGGAAAAGTACTGTGGAAGTTGCAAGCGTCGGTTTGTTTTGGTTCAATACGTTAGTCTTAAATATACTTTATTGGTTAATCTAATTGTTGTTGCTTATGTCGATTATGTCTACTTTTTGCATTTATTATCTGATATTATGATAGAGAAGTACTGTGAAAGTAATAAGCGTAGTTTTGTTTTGGTTGAATATGATAGTCTCAAATATTATACTTTACTGGTTAATTTCATTATACCCTCTCACTTCAAAAATGGCTAATGCTAATAATCTTTCCATTTACTATCAAAACTGTCGAGGAATCAGGACTAAATTAAATACCCTATATTTAAATATTTTGTCGCATGCATATGACGTCATTATCTTGACAGAGACCTGGTTAACGCCAGAAATATCGGATAGTGAATTTATTGATCACCGCTATTCGGTATTTAGATGTGATCGTAATCGTGTGCTCACCAGTAAAAAGGATGGCGGCGGTGTCCTGATAGCTGTCTCTAAAGAACTGAAACCAACCTGTATGTCTCTCTCGCCTCCGTTAGCGTTACCCGAGCATGTCATAGTAAAAATTATCTCCAACAATGATAAATATCACTTAATAAGGCTGTCTACATACCTCCAGCCGCTACTGAGGATACATACTTAAGTTTTCTTGATTCGTTGTCCATTTTGTGTGATCAGCCCTGCATTGATAATATTATTTTAGTGGGTGACTTCAACTTACCTTTAATTAAATGGGAAAAAAAATTATCATGCATGGAATTTGCTACAAATAATAAACTCACAAACATTAGTCGCAATTTATTAAACTTCTGCTCACAACAAGGTCTGAAACAGTATAACCATTTACCCAATTCTGTCGGTCGCATCTTAGACTTATTCTTTTGTAACACCCATACCGTAACGTTTACCCCCGATACTACTCTTTTGCCCATTGACATCTACCATCCTGCTTTCTATGTACATACTTCTTTCAACTGCCCTACACAAATTTCTAAATGCACTACTCTTAACAAACTAAATTATCATAAAGCTAATTATACAGAAATAAATACTGATATGCGTAACGTTGATTGGAACTTATTACTTGATAATTTAACACCTGAAGAAACAGTATCTAAATTCTATGAAAAAATTTATGAAATTATAAGATTACACACTCCTTTTTGTAAACTTAAAAATGTAAACTACCCAAATTGGTTTTCCAAATCCCTAATAGCTATTTTTAAAAGTAAATCTAGTGCCTGGGTTAGGTGGAAGAAATTTGGTAATTTAAGAGACTATGAGGTATTTTCCATCAACAGAACTAAATTCAAAAAAGAAGCTGACAGATGCTACAATAGCTATATCAGCGCTGTCGAGGATAGTGTTGCTACCAATATTAAGACCTTTTGGACATATGTTGCCAGTCGCAAAACTACAAATAAAATCCCATCAACGGTTCACTTCAATCAACTCTCATCTAATGACCCTATCTCTTCATGTAACTTATTTGCTACATTCTTCCGTTCCGTATATGAGCCTTCATCTTTCGACTGCAACTCTTGGAAACCTCCCACCAACAGTGCTGATAATGATGTTAACTTGTCTAAGCTGCATCTTTCTCTTGATGCTATACGTAGAGAATTAAAATCGCTCGATCCATCTAAGGGTCCGGGTCCGGATGGGATTCCCTCAGTTTTTCTAAAGAATACGTGTGATACAATTTGCTATCCCTTATTTATTGTTTTTAATAAATGTTTATCTTTTGGTGTCTTTCCAGATATCTGGAAACAAGCAAATATCGTGCCGGTTCACAAAAGTGGATCCAAGCATGATGTAGTGAATTATCGACCTATCTCCATACTATCCGCTTTTTCCAAGCTCTTCGAGAGGCTTGTACATAATGAGGTATATCCAGTTGTTCACAATGTACTAATAAATGAACAGCATGGTTTTGTCAAGGGCAGATCATGTATTAGTAATCTCCTTATTTTCACATCACATCTCTTTGAAAGTATTGACGATAGACAGCAAATTGATGCGGTTTATACTGATTTTCAGAAAGCCTTCGACAAAATCGATCATGAGCTGTTGCTGAGTAAGATTGCTTATAACGGAATCAGAGGCGACCTTTTACGGTGGTTTGTTTCTTACATAACTAACAGAACTCAGAAGGTGGTGATTGATGGCTTCGAGTCCAGCTCTATTCAGGTCACGTCTGGTGTCCCTCAGGGTTCCATTCTGGGACCATTATTATTTATTCTATTCATTAATGACATTAATATCTGTTTTCAGCATTCTAAATTTCTTCTTTATGCAGATGATTTAAAAGTTTATAAAAGAATATCAAATAAACAAGATTGTATTGATTTCCAGCAAGATCTGGACCGTTTCTCTGACTATTGTTCCTCTAACAAGCTTTATCTCAGTCTTCCAAAATGTCACGTTATAACATTTACCAAAAAGAAAAATAAAACTGAATTTAACTACTGCCTCGCTAGCACCTTAATAGATAAAGTTACTTCTCTCCGTGATCTTGGGATTCAGCTGGATTCGAAGCTCCATCTAGATGTTCATATAGATACAATAGTTAGTAAGGCTTACCAAATGTTTGGTTTTGTAATGAGAGCGTCTAGGGAATTTCGTCGCCCCGCCACCTTTTTACATTTATACAAAGCGTTAATTAGACCACAGTTAGAGTTTGCGGTTCCTATATGGAATCCTCTATATAAAAAATATAACGAAGCTTTGGAATTGGTACAGCGAAAGTACCTTCGTGCTGTAAACTATAGATGTTTTCGGAAAAAAGTCTCATACAACTTACTGCTTAGAAAATATGATCTCTTAACTTTGCAATCAAGACGAATGCTCCTCGATGCTATGACCCTGTTCAATGTATGCCGCAATAAATTCGATTGTCCTGAATTAGTAAAGAATCTATGTTATCTGGTTCCTCGAACAGTACATGTACGTGAGGTGCGCACACGGCGCTTGTTTGCTACTAGCTGTTGTAAATCTAACGCTGGCTCGCGCTCACCTCTTCATCGCTTGGTTGAGAATTACAACAACGAGTTTAGTATAATCGACATACTTTACCTCAGCAAAAACGTATTCAGGCAGCAAATCCATGCAACTCTTAAGGATCGACAGTAGACCATTGAGATTTAATGATATACATAATTATATATATATGTGAAGGGTGTAGGTAGGTGTGCCCTTGGCCTAAGGGCCCTTGTCCTTCCCGTCACTGCGATGATTTTTTTTTTGTTCTGGATCTTACCTGGGAACCCCCTGGCTACGGAGATGTTGGGGCCTGGGGGTCAAGGTTCCAAACCTTTCACGGCTGTTTGTTTTTTTTTATTTCTTTTCATCAATACTTGTCTTTCTTCTTGTCTTTCTTTTGTTACCACCTCTCTGTAAAAACCTATGTTAACAAATAAACAATCTGAATCTGAATCTGAATCTGAATCAGGTAATTACTTTACTTAAATTCACTATCACTTTTTTTTTTTTTTTGATACTGTAACTTTAGTTTATATCTGTTATTTTAGTTTATATAACTGTTATTTTAGTTTTTAGAATGATTATTTTAGTTCATACGAATAAAACTGTTATTTTAGTTATAATCCTATACAAATGTCTCTCTAGCTATAAATTTTTTAAAGTAATCTGTGGAAAACGTAGTGGGTAGCATATTTATCATATTTTAGTACATAAGCCTTGTCATTAACCTGTAATATGTTACTGTTTGTTTTTCCTTAAGAAATAAATAAATAAATAAACTCTATAATATCTTTATAACACTGATAACTCTTTACTATAACAAAAAACACGACATTTTTCCCTTAAACTTAATAAAAACATAAAAAGTATATCTAGTAACATAATTATTATGACTATACAAACAAAAACCTATCGAAATAAATAAAAATAAGAGTTATTCAAAATTGCTGACAAATTAACTCAACGCGCACAAAATATACATAAAATTAAAAGTTCAAATAATAAATTTAAGACAAAATAATCAACCAAACAAAACTAAACATACCAAACAAAAAACACTATTGTCAAAATTCGATATAATAATGAAACTGTATCTGACCCAAAATTATTTTATAGATAAAAATAAATCTATGACTGACTCGGGAATCTCAGTCACTAAACATTTAAACAGACTCAATGTTCATGGCCCCAAGTCTAGCTTAGGATTTATTAAAAAATATCACGGCTTTAAAAAATACAAACACTGTAGGATACGATGGTATTTAAGTACAAAAAATGTTAAGTCTGTTGCATGTGAAATCTGTAGTCCCATCTACATTATTAATTTGAGCATTGGTGAAGGTAGATTTCTGAATGCGCTAAAAAATAACGTAATAAACATAATACATGCCTTTAAAGGCCAATGCAAACTATTGGCATGATTTACTTTTTTGCTTTCGCCAGAAATGAAACCTAGGTTATATGTTAAAGGACAATACGAGAAATCAATAGCAAAAAGAACCAAGTCCATCAACCGTAACCGAACGAAGATACATATGGAAGTATTGCTAGTATATTTTTGTCAGGCGTTGATCTATTTTTCTTATATCCATTTCTTATTCCACTATAGGATAGGTATTCTGGGTTACTTTTCAAAAATTGTACGAATATTACATAATTTTTACGAAAAAATAAATGATACAACCATAAAATCCGAAACTATTTATTAAATAATTAGTACTTCTGGTTTTACAAAAACCTTTGTTTACCTTATCTTATCAATTATCATAGAACAATAATTATATCACTTTCACTGCCACAAAGCAGACACAATAGTTAAACAATCACATGAATCATATGTGGTTTATTGAACAGTGAAAGTGTTAAACTACTAAATTCTTATAGATAAACCTAATTAATCATGATCATTACTCGTCTCTCTTCCCTCATCCTGTCTTATTATGAAATCCAGAAACTGAGCTGGAGGACTTAAGTTTTGTTGATGTCTGGCCCACGCCATGAACCACAATACAGACATGACGTGGCTACAACAACCAAGTGTTCTCTTCCCAGAAATACAGGAACAGTAATGCCCTTTTATTGCTGCTACGCCATCATTAAGCCCTTCTATCAAAAGATAGACGAAGTATGTGCGCTGTCGTCTATGTCGCGATTGGATTCGGCTACGCAGCAGCCACGGATTGATGACGTCGATGTTAAACCTTTCCAAAACCGTAATATCTAACCTATCCTCCCTGTACAGTTCAATATAGTACGTTGTCGATGTGTTCAATATAGTCCAAAATAAAAGTGTGTTCTCCGACAAAAGAAGGTGTAAGTAAAAATGACCTTCTAACGTTTCTGCCCCCAACGCGGTTTGTACTTCTCCGGCAAATAATACATGGTCTATTAGACATTGTAGCCAGCACAAGTTACTTCACGTCACAACACAAACCAAGTCCCATAAACACAGCCAAGTCACAAGTTAAAACAGAAACGGTATCCAATGTATCAAAGCCAAGTTGTGGGGTAAAATCACTAACGGTAAGTACACAGAAACAACACACACAATCCGAAGGCAGAAAGGTGAGTGAGCCAGCAGCAGCAGCAACACAAGAGGCCTGCAAGCTCGGGATAGAGAGGGACAACGATATGCTATTCTCTTCCATGCGCGTGGGGATTTCTAGGAACACGCGGCGTCTCTTGTTGACACCGCGCGCGCAATCTGTATGATGCGAAACTATTTACGCTTGACTTGAAGGCTCCAGTTGTAGTTATCGTGAAACAGAGCTCAGTAAGGACTGTATGTATTATCAGATACAAATGTGTTTTAGTAAAAATATAACATTAACAACCTACTTAATCCATAACCCGACAACTGAAACGAGTCACTTGGCCTCCGCCTGCCGCGGCCCCCTACCGCGCCCGTCGACGTATGCAGAAGCGGGGGGATGCGGAATGACTCATTAGAGTTGCCGAGTAGTATATTTATTTAAGAAAATTAACGCCTGATAAAAAAACAATAGCAATCTACTAATCACTCTCTAACTTGGTTCGGTTACGGTTGGTAGACCTAGTTCTTTTTGCTATTGATTTCTGATACAATACTCTAACATATGGCCTAGGTTTCAGTTTTGGCGAAAAGAAAAAAAAAAACATGCCAGCTATGTATGGCAAAAGTTGCATTGCCCTTTAAGGGTTACCCTCGATTTCTCTGGGATCCGATTCCCATCATTATATCCTAGTTTCCTTACCATTGTACCATCCTTGGGTTAATTCCTTTCCAAGAAAAGAAGTAATCATCAAAATCGGTTTATAAACGACGAAGTTATCCGCGAACACACATAAAAATAATTATATACATACATGTCGGATTGAGAAACCTTCTCCTTCTTTGAAGTCGGTTAAAATATGATTTATATCGGTGGTGAAATGTGACTGTATTATGTATACCTCTGTCTAACCCTTCGGGAATTACAGGTGTGATGTTGAGAATATGATTTCAAAATATTAATAAGAATGACTATGTTTTTTTAGTTTTGGATACGTTGGATTTGATTTAAGACCAAAATGGAAAAGTTTAAAAAAAGTAAAGAAAGAATTCAAATGTTTGTTTTGGTTATGTTTGAGATTATAATAAGATGAGATATGGGATTTTAAATACCGATATTGATTATAGGAAAGGGGTATTCTATACAAAAATTTCATGATTCCCGTTTATAGATCTTGAACATAGTCACCCTAGTCGTTATTTGTAAACAAAGTTAAAAAAACTTGCCTGAAAAATGAAATCCCACATCCTGGATACCCCTCACTTTTACAACCCTTCACACAACAGCATTTCACCATATTTGAAGACAAATATTTCGCTTATACAATAAGAAACACTTGAAAAAGGAAAATTATTATTTCAACACGAAAATGTTTCCGCCATATTTTTTTACGTTTTTTTTTATATGGCTATACAGTTTTTATGAATTTTGGCTCTAATAAATTTTAATTCGCAAGTATTTATTATTGAAAATTAAGTATTTGAATATTAAATTAATACCGTTAAATTTTATGGGCTAGTTTAGCTATTTAAGTGATTTTCGATTACTATACATATTTCTGTTTTTTTTCACTGGCAATTGCAAGACAAGGACAGACAAATCCTTGAATTTTGTCTCGCTCTTAAGTTTTGCTCCCCCTTTCAAAAATCGTAGGGAAATTATAGTAATACAAACTCTATTTGTTTGACATAATTTCGACTGGCCTGTTGGTCTAGTGGTTAGTGACCCTAACTGCTGTGCCGGAGGTCGTGGGTTCGATTCCCACCCAGGACAAATGTTTGTGTGATGAGCACGATCATTTGTTCTGTGTCTGGGTGTAATTTATCTATAATATGTATGTATTTAGAAATATATAAGTATGTTTATCAGTTGTCTAGTACCCATAACACAAGCTCTGCTTAGCTTGGGACTAGATGGCGTTGTGTGATAGTTGTGGAATATTATTATTATTATAAAGTTTATTTTTAAACGGCATTTTCAGCCAAGGTCAACCTTCGTTGTACCCGCCTGATGACTTACGTGTTTCTTTTACAAGTTCATGCGAGCGGCTGACGCATAATCCCCCCTCCACCATGCAGCTGAAGATTTTTTTTCAGCTCAGTATAATGTAAAACATTTATGAAAAAAGTTTCAGCCGGCGTACTATGACTTAATTTTTTTTTTTCTTACCACTTCCGGAACCACCCACACCCGCACCCACCGCTACTTGAGCAGCTGACGGTTGGTTCACTTATTGGTCATATAAGATCAACCATCAATGAAAATATCAGCCGGCTTACTATGACTTTTTCATTTGCAACGCTACCTCCCGGACTATATTTAAGCATGCTTATAACTTGTTTTAATACTTTGCATGTGTGTGTGAGAGAGTTAATTTTGGAAAAGGTCATTTGGTAATGACGACACGGTTGGCGCAATGGCTGAGCGATTGGACTGCTGCGCAGCGTGTCGCGGGTTCGATCCCCGCACGGAACAAATATTTGTAAGACCTATAAATAATTGTTTCGGGTCTGGGTGTTTGGTTGTGTATGTGAGTTTGAATGTTTGTGAACGCACCCACGATACAGGAGAAATTCCTACTGTGGGGCTACGTTTAAAAAAAAAAGAATACTATTGTGTTGTGTTGTCTGTGTGTTAGGTGGACGTGTGCGACAAGTTGAAGCTGCACCAGCTGTCGTGGGAGAACATGTCGCACATCTACGACGTGTCGCTGGGCAAGCCCGTGCTGCACAACACGGCGCTCAGTCTCACCCTCAACTACTGCGACACGCAGGCCAACACTGACGCCGACTATCAGGTATACACTCGAATCGGAGAAGAGGCACATTTATTTGAGCCCTATGTTATAATTTTATTAAATTATAATTTTGGAAACCTTATGGAATCCTATGAAATCTACAACAATCTAAGTACGGAAGATACCTGGGGTACCTTCCGAACTTAGCTTGAATCCTACACAATTTGAATGACGACATCAGGTTCGATGCGGACAGTGCGGACCAAGCAGCAATATTTAAATTCAATGGAAAAGTTACTTTATTGTTCGGGATATGCTCGAAATATTGTACTGCATGGTTTGTCTGGAAACCGACCTCAACGGCAACTAGCAGAGAATGGTATAAGCCTTTAAAATTGTGTTATATTACAGTGCGAAGTCCGCGGCAAGATAGTGGGCGGGCTGCACGTATCGGCTCGACGCGAACAATACGAGCAACTGCTAGAAACTCTGCGCTGGATCTCTACAGACACGCCAGCCGACGTCGTGGACTCTGGACCGCATAGTATACCTTCCCCACTGCCTGAGGTAAGTCTATCAGCTATTGTCGCTAGATCTATACTGCCTGCCACTTATGAACTAAATTGACATATCCAAAATCGTGTTGTTAAAGTTATCAGCGCCATTGACATTATATGGAAAGGAGTTTCTTTCTTATGAAGGCTGGGGAACTTTGCACCCTCCTACTTGTACTTCTAAACTGCATATCGAAATGCGATATATCATCTCATAAAAATGTCTGACCGATAGCAATTGGTAAGCGTAAATTATACAGCAAAAAATTGACATTAAAAGGAGATGGCTAAATTCAGGTAGGACGACTGAATCAAGCATCTATAAACATGACACCTAGCAAAATGCAACGCTGAATAGCTGAATATTAGTATCCTTACATAGTATAAAACAAAGTCGTATCTGTTTGTTTGTTTATTTGTTTGTTTGTCTGTATGCTTAAATCTTTAAAACTACGCGACGGATTTTGATGCGGTTTTTTTTAATAGATAGAGTGATTCAAGAGGAAGGTTTTAGTATATAATTTGAACGACATCCACGCGGGTGAAGCCGCGGGCATCAGCTAGTTTCATATAAAAAACACTTTCGGAAGTTGATCATATGTTGAAAATAGTGAAAATAAAATCGTTTAGCTCCTACGTCAATACGTATAAAACTGCAAATAAATGTCATTGCTATGAACTTTTACTTAGGCATTTGGATGTATCTGCATTGAAATTGATATAACTTTACAGAATCAGAAACACCTCATAATGTGAATTGCCACTTTACTACAAGCGAAGCACGCAAGGTCGAACCCAATGAGGTCAGCTCGAAAAACTACAACACCGAAAATTTTGTTTACAAGTTATTGAAGAACCACAGTTCGATGACATCAGTAACAAGAATTACTGCTCGAATTGTGCGATATTTTGCATCACTAAAGCAAAAATTACGACCTAGCGCTACTTACCTAACAACAACTGCCCTACAACACTCAGCAGAATATATAATAAAATATGTTCAGCAAAGCGAGTTTGCGCAAGAACACAAACAGTTGAAACAAAATAAAACTGTGTCACCTAAAAGCAGCATTTATAAACTCAAGCCTTATCTGGATGACAAGGGCATCATTCGCGTAGGCGGAAGACTGCAGCACTCTGATCTTCCTGCTAATATGAAGAATCCTGCAGTTGTACCCTACTGCGGCCGTTTCACTGAACTACTGATCGACCAAGCACACTTGATGACGCTTCATGGAGGAGCCCGTCTGACCCTTACTTACATACGGCAACGGTACTGGATAGTGTCTGGAAATCGGGCAGTAAAGGGAAGAATACGACGCTGTGTGAAATGTCATCGTTACAACTCTACGGACAATGCTCAACTAATGGCCGATCTTCCGAAACAAAGAGTAACTCCAAGTCGTCCATTCACTCACACGGGTGTTGACTTTACAGGTCACGTAGACGTGAAACTAAACAAAGGAAGAGGAGTGAAGACCTCAAAAGCTTACATCGCGGTTTTCGTTTGTATGGCTACGAAAGCTGTACATATCGAATTAGTCTCAGAACTAAGCACGGAAGCATTCATTGCGGCCCTTCAAAGAATGTGCGCGAGGCGTGGAACGCCCGCACATATGTACTCGGACAACGGCACGAACTTCGTTGGAGCATCCAAAGTGCTAAGAGAGGATTTTCGTAACTTCAAAAAGCTACTCTCTCCTGAGTTCTATGACGAGATTGGAAAATTAGAAATTCAATGGCACTTCAACGCCCCTGCTTGGCCTAGTGCGGGGGGGATATTCGAAGCAGCTGTTAAATCATTAAAACATCACTTGCGGAGAGTTCTCGGGGATCAAAAACTAACCTGGGAAGAATTTACTACATTACTAGCGAAAATAGAAGCCTGCCTGAACTCGAGGCCTCTGTGTCCGCTAACAGAAGATCCGGAGGAATTTTACAGCACTCTTACTCCTGGTCACTTCCTAACTGGCAGTGCTACGATGTCATTACCTCAACCGGAGCCTGACGATAGAAAGATGGATTTGAGGAAACGTTGGCAACTAACGGAGCACATGCTGGATCAATTCTGGAAGGCATGGTCCAATGACTATCTGAATACTTTACAGTCAAGAAGCAAGTGGAACAAAACTGCACAAAATCTCAAACCAAACGACGTCGTACTAATCAAAGAAACAAACTTACCCCCTGGTAAATGGGCCATGGGACGAGTGATGGAAACTCATCCCGGTAAGGATGGTTTAGTACGAGTGACCACTCTTAAAACAAAAACTGGAGTGATAAAACGACCCACTGTCAAACTAACACTATTACCACAACAAGAAAACTTGCCAGACACTGAAGAAACAACAGACAACAAAAGAGAAGAAGACACAGAGATAACTGGAAACCAAAGAAGAAAAAGGAGCACTAGAACCAACAAGTACAGTTTCCTGACTTTCGCTCTTATCACTCTGATAGGAATGATAGGAACTACACAATCGGCACCAGTAACAAATAACTATAAGGTGACCTCTATAACCAACAATCAACCTATTTACTTCGACGAAGCCGGAAAACTGCAACTAATACATGATGAATGGACACTACTGATCTATTACAACCTAACTTCCTACTGGCAAGCAGCAAATAATAAGTATGAACAACTACATAAACCAAATTGATAAACTGTGCCAAAGAATCGCGCACGAGTCTATACCATGCGAAGCAGTTGTCAACCACCTACGCCATGAAATGCATCACCTTGAGAATTATAACTCTATGTTACTTTCTCAGCATTCACGACAAAAACGAGGCTACTTTGATGGGATCGGAAAACTAGCCAGAACACTTTTCGGAGTTTTGGATGAAGACTTCGCGCAAAAGTACGAGAAGGATATCCAAAACTTGCAAACCAACGATAATTACCTGTTACAGCTGATGAAGAATCAAACTTTGATTATAGAGGCAGAAAACAACGTAATTAAAAACAATACGGAATTTATGGACAAACAATTCCACGCAATACAAACCTACATAAATCAGACTTGCAACGAAATCACAAAAATTGAAAACAGGGCGCAAATACTATACACAGCAAATGACGTGAATTCTGCGGCTGTATCATCAACTTTAATTTTGAGCGATTTAAATAGAATTCAAGAAATGCTAATGAATGCTCTCGCCAACATTTACCGTGGTCACTTGGATACACACTTGTTTCCTGCATCTCAAATAATAGAACAGCTGAACATCATCTCTGGAAAACTACCACAAGGATTAGCCTTGCCGATAAAAGACATACAAAAGGATTTCCGTGACATCTACGAACTAATCCATGTCAAGGCTCGGATTACAAACAACTATCTACTTTTCGAATTGCACATCCCACTTTTGAGCGATGAGGACTACAAAATATACCGGGTAATACCAATACCATTCCAGAAACAAGGACAGTTGAAAATCGTGCAGCCTTTCTCCAATTACATTGCCATAAACTTTGTGAAAAACTCGTACATCACTATGGAAGAGCAAGACATGCGCCAATGTACACCTCACGGAGAAGACGAGTACACATGCATTTCACATCAGCCGGTATTTAGCTTACAAGACAAGGACGCACCTTGCGAGGCCAAGGTATTCAGCCAACAAACGTCATTAACCTGTGTCATCAAAGACGTAACTTGCAAAGAAACATGGATCCAATTACATAAACCAAACTGGTGGTTGTTTACATTGTGCGACACACAGCTGATGCGCGTCATATGTAGCGATCAAGTTACGCCAGCGGTCATCAACGGAACTGGGGTGACCGCCTTGAAACCAAAATGCATACTACAAAAGAAAGATGCGACAATATTCACCTACAACCACTTAGGAAGCAAATTTTACATAGAGTCGGATATTGAAGTACCTATACTTAACACCACTATCAACAATTTATTTGATCTAAGTTGGAAAAACGCACAGCTGAATATGACGGAACTGGATACAACGGCAATAAATATTAGAAACATAGATAAGCAAATAACTCAGCAGAAAGAGCAGGAAAGACTACCACCACCAGGGACAGAGATATCGAGTCACGACATATACCTCTACTCTGTGACTTCTCTGCTGTTGGGAGGAGCTGCTTCGTTTGCTGTCTACATTTGGATTAGGAGACTTTGGCATAAGACTAAAAAGCCACCTACAAGACAACCTACAGGAATCGACAACAAAGTCGAAATCGAGATGCAACAAATACGTCACTCGACACCGCCGGAGCCACTATACAGCGACGCGAGGCCGAAACAACTATTTCACCTTGAGGAGCAGTAAAGCTTATCATTTTGATGTTTACATGTGTAATTTCTCCTTACGTATTTATTTACTTACTTAATGTTTACTTTTATATAAGTCTGCACTTTTATTATTTAAGCTTTGAGAATTTTACTTTTAAACGTTTTATGTACTGGATGCTCATCCCGCCTTTTGCCCTCGGGAGCATGTACGGTTTACGTACACATACCGTCAGGCTGCAAACGCAGCAACCTACTTTTCTCTTTCGTATTTAAAACAATGTTTCATATAATTTTAAGTTAGTTGACAAATTACATACTTACGCGAACACCGCGGATTAGCATCCAACCCACTTTTACTTTGTTGTGATCGGTACTCTAATAAACTTTTAGTGTTACCAAATCTGTGTGTGTTTACGTCAACTCACCTAACTCCAACTTACTTGCCACTTCTCACATAAACTGCAAGTGTAAGGTGCCGACTACTACGGGATCTTACAATTGTATTAAAGACTAAACGAGCCACCCCGATTTCGCATCGTGGTACTATCTATACTAATATTATAAAGCTGAAGAGTTTGTTTGTTTGTTTGTTTGAACGCGATAAACTCTGGAACTACTGGTTGGATTTGAAAAATTCTTTTTGTGTTGGATAGTTCATTTATCGAGGAAGGTTATAGGCTATATAACATCACGCTACTACCAATAGGAGCGGAGCATAAATGAGAAATGTTGCGAAAACGGGAAAAGAACATTCCTTTCTGAGAGCTTCCGTTGCGTACGCTGCGAAAACGGTTTAAGTTACGAGAATATCATGTATGAAGTAATTATTCGTCTTTAAAAGTTCTAAAAAAAAGTCCGCGACAGCATCTGTCTATCTTTTAAGATTGACTCACTGTAACCATTTTTTACTATTAAAATGTTAGGTTAAAAAGAATTATTTTTTGCGAAGCTTATTTAACCCATATGGTATTAATCTATATCTAAATAAATGTGTTCATTAGAACGGAAAATTAATATAGAATATTTGTGCTCTTTACTCTATACAGTTTAAACAAATATCTTAGAAGATATCGCAATGTAAAAATACCCGCGCGGAAAAATAATTACGCGGGTTGCGTCGCAATGTAGGTACGGGGGATTCTGGCTGGCCTCCGGGAAATTCAAATTCAAACAAAATAATGTTTACAAGTACAGGGTGTTATCGACATCGTATATTTAACAGTAAGAGATATTTATAGTAATTCTCATTTTAGTATAATCTTAACTAATATTATAAAGAGGAAAGATAAAAAAAATTGTTTGTTGCGATTTAACTTAATAATTTTGGTTGGATAGTTGATTTATCGAGGAAAGTTATAAATTATATATAGAGACGCAGACAAAGTTGCGTGGGTCAGCTAGTAATAAATATACACAAAGGGGTAATTGCACCTAAAAATGTAATACAACGGCCTTTCTGCATTCCGCGCAAAAATTACTCCCACCCGCGTGTTTACTCTTGTAAAACCTAACGGACTCATCCAAATGAGTAAAATAAAGACGGTTTTCACAGACAATGTTCATAGGTGGTGTTCTGTCTGTGTCTAGTAGCGAGAGGTCCGTAAGTAGGCGAGCGAGGGTCATTGAAAATCCAAAATAAAAAATCCAAACGAACATGCAAACGGCAAAGCGTTCAAACGACATCTGACATTATGACATTTATGACGTTTGACGTTTGAATTTTATAGAGATGGGATGGAAATTCAAGTGTAACAAAATCGATACAATAATAATCTAAAGTTTTTAACATAAAAAATATTGAAAATAAAACAGCAAAAATGTGAATGACTTTATTCTTTTCTGTTATTCTTACCTAAAAATTAAGCCGGAGCGGATAGCGTGTTCTGGTCTCTCGCCCATCCCAGATACCAGATCACTGTCATTACATGACAGCAACAGCCCAGAGTTCTGTTCCCCACATTACAGCTGCAGTAATATGACAGTATGTCATCCAGAGGATTATTTGTAGTTTCCTCCTTCTGCGAAGCAGTTATGCTAGCGAAGGAGGTGGCGGAACGTGAGAGGGAGAGAACCTCTCGTCCCAGCCGCCGCGGGAGAAGCTCCGGTCGTCGTTGGCCACGTGATGGCTTCCGGCCACAGACGCGGGCCTGTGGACGGTGAGTAATCGGCTAGCTCGCCGTCCGGCCGTCTTATGACGGCAATAGACCGTGTCGACGGCGCGTTCGTGTTCCACGCAAGGGCCGACGCCCGTCGGGGCTGCGGATTATCGAAAGAGATAACGCGGCCTCGGCACAAGGGCGAAGAAGGAACATGGGTGGTTTTTAGTCAGTAGAAGTCTGACACTCGCTTCCGCTCTGCCCAAGAGCGGGAGGAGTTATTTGATGATTTCCCAGACGCAAAAAAAAAGGTGAGTCATCTACAGTTAGGATAGTAAGTAGAGCAGCAGGCAGCGAAGTGATGATTATGCAGCCGCAGTCTTTGCGTGGTTAAACCTACCGCAGTACATGTATAGCATGATGAATGTACTGCAAGTCAAGTCCGCGTTGAGAAGCAAAAGGATCAAAGCGAGGGTGGAAATTCAAAATATAAAAGCACAACGAACAAATAAACGGCAAAGCGTTAAAACGACGTCTGACATGACGTGTGCTTTTTTCATAGATGAAATAAAATAATCGAAACGATTAAAAGAAAAAAATAGAACTACTTTTTAATAATCATCAGTTCATATTTTTCGCAAAATATGTATCACGATTAAATGAATAACCATAATTCGAAGCTATCCCTTGTTTTATTTGATTAGGATTTAATTAAGTTGAATTGGGTAGAATCGACAGTCACTTTCAAACAACCCCATTTTTAAAACACAAGGAACTAAACAAGACACTGAATTGCACGCCATAGATTACCACCAAAAACTCTGATTACCACTTCTTAGTTTCAAGTAAATAAATCGTTTTGATAACTGTTATCAAGAATCGATATAATAAAAGCGATATGGACCATCTTTAGCCTGCAGTTGCTATAGCAACTAGCAGCTGTATTACGAGTATTTCACCATTTTATGTCAATGAAAAGAGAGATTTAATTTTTACTTTTTCTTTAGTTCATGCAACTTCTAGGAAATTATTAAACACTAACCGCCTTATTCATAAAAATAGTTAAGAGTTGTTTAACTTAAGCTTGGTTTATCTCGCATGCCGTCACTTTCATTTGAATATTATTGAAGTGAGACGGCATGCGAGATAAACCAAGCTTAAGTTAAACAACTCTTAACTATTTTTATGAATAAGGCGGTAAATAATTAATGTTTGATTGTTTAAATACTACGAGTCAGTGTGGGAATCCTATACTTGCTGGAGGCAGTCATTTAGCCATCTCCTTTAGACTATCTTGTAGATTATTAATTTCATTAATCTAATCTAGAACCTCAGACTCAGCATTCGAGTTTACGATTACTAGACTAACGTATTGCTTGTAAAGTTTTTGATTCGTGCAGATATTTAGTTAGTCAGTGTAGAGTTCGGCGCGTATTTCATGTATGTTATTTGTTGGTCAGCCGGCGCCGGTATCGTGTGCAGTACCGACACTGCGGCTGGACCCCGCGGTGCGCGCCGCAGTGCTGGCAGTGCCGCCACCACCAGCACCCAGCCATCCGTCACCACAACACTCCATCGCGCCGCTCATAGGTATGTGTCTACTGCTATTTTAGGGTTCTGTATCTCAAAAGGAAGAAACGGAACCCTTATAGGATCACTCGTGTCTCTGTCTGTTCAACTATTCCCCCTATTCCCGACAATTCCCAAAATTTTAGGCTCGGAAATAATGAAGGGGGGGGGGAATTATCTCCGAAACTACAGAGCCTAAAAATTTGAAAAAAAATACTGAGATTAAACACTTATTGATTACAGGAAAACCTATAAGAAGTCTATTGTGCTAAAATAACATGGAAAATCTCTCAATACCTAATAGTACGGGGAACCCTTCATGTGAAAGTCCGACTTCAACTTGGCCAGTTTTTTTAATGAAAGATAATTGTTGACGACGGTGTTATGGTCCGCTCGTCTTTTTAAATTAAGTTTAATTTGTACTTACTTTTATTTCAAGTATGTTTCCTACAGTGTATGTAATATTTTTTTTATTAAATAAATAATGACCAACAAGAACGGACTGCATACGGGCGCTCTCATTGGCTAATGCGCGACACCCTCACTCCGCCTACCGCTGCGACCGCCATTGCTGCAGGACAAACGATCAGTGGATCAGTGTGCCAAAAAATCCCGCGAAGACTCCACGCGCTCAAAACGCGCCCGCGCATTCCTTTCTAGTCGGTCTGTCAAACCATCAACTGTCGTTTTCCTCATTTCTCACCACCAGCCAATACCTACCAGCTACAAAGCTGGTCCATCGAGCCGCATAGTTTATCGGTAGTGAGAAGCAAAACCTGTGTAGCAGGGATGTCGTTGTTCCGATCGCCGCATGTCGTGAAAACACGTGCACAAAAGAAAAAGGAGCAACTGGCTAACGAAGAAGGAAGACAGCTTGAATCCAAATCAGATCTGCTGCATAGCAGTACGGATGCAGTGAAAGAAGTCGGGAAAGTGCATTCAGATATCGGTGTATGCCCACGTAATACCTCGAGCTTGAAGTTGAAGCGACAAGATGGCGGCGAGTGCAAAAGTTCTTGCAAGTCACGCGCGGCGTCGTCAGCAACACGGCGGCAGCAACTGGAATACGAAGCCGCTCTAGTCAAAGCTAAAATAGAAATGGAAGAAATTCAAACAAAGGCTCGCATCGAAAAAGAATTGATCGACAAGAAATTGGCCATGGACTTGGCCGAGTTGGAATCAAAATCGCGCTGCTCAAATCAATCTTCATCAGCTTCCTACAAAAGCAAAGTGGAGAAATGGCTGGAAAAGTCTGTTGCTGAACCCGGCACGTCGCACGATGGCAACAAAGCATGAAGCACATAACCAGTGGAGAAAGTATGTGCACGTTTTTGTTCTAAATCAAAGTCACTAATATACTGCGGGGGGAGAGGTACGTTTCGGACTCTGTGATTGGTTGACGAACTGACAACCAAATGACAACTCATTCTCTAGGGATTCCAAAACAGTAATTGAAAAAGTATCGATATCGATAATTGTTTGACTTATTAGTATTATAACGATTTGTTTGCAATAGAGAGATTACGGGTTCGATTTTGAAATAAAACAGGTAATTATTAAACTTAGAAGACTGTATTTAAAAAAATATAATATATTTACTGGTTTTTAAAATGGATTTGTTTTGAATATGTTTTTCTTATAATTATAATCCTTTGAATTTGTATTTTCGTATTATATGTCAGTCGAGTATCAATATATTTTTTTGCTACACATGAAGCTAAATCAATTAAATGGTTAGTCGATTCTACGTCAAATTGGTGAAAAAAAAGTAAAAGGACCTCAAATTAGTTCAAATTAATTTTGTGTGTTAGGATCATGATATCACGGGGGTAAGTTATGGAATCAGGCGTTACTTTGCGGAAATCCATGACATTAAATGCTATGAAATATATTTAGTTTTAATACCGCGAGACATATATCCAGGTCTGAAAGCAGGACACAAATCCCACCGTCATGCATATGCACATGCACATAAGGGCCCACCCTCCCGCCCTCATGCATATGCACACATACAAAACAAGTGAGAAATAATTAACATGCCATGCAACCAAACCTATACTCGACACGTGTTTCGCCCCTCCACGGGGCATCCTCAGGAGTTGTTGACTCGTTGAGCGTACTACTAAGTATGATTGCAGGTAATTCGGCACAGATGTCTTTGTGACGTTGTATCGAGCGTCATCAAAACGGTATATAAAGAGCCGACAGCGGTGCGACTAGCTCATTCGAGCTCGAACGCTCGACGAGTCAACAACTCCTGAGGATGCCCCGTGGAGGGGCGAAACACGTGTCGAGTATAGGTTTGGTTGCATGGCATGTTAATTATTTCTCACTTGTTATGTATGTGTGCATATGCATGAGGGCGGGAGGGTGGGCCCTTATGTGCTTGTGCATATGCATGACGGTGGGATTTGTGTCCTGCTTTCAGACCTGGATATATGTCTCGCGGTATTAAAACTAAATATATTTCATAGCATTTAATATCACGGGGGTAGCAAAGGGGGGTTAAAATTTCGGTCATTTTTTGCCTAGGACGATCCGTTTTCAAGATATTATTTGTATTTAACTTATTTTGGTACAATAATTTAAAACGCCCATAACTCGGAAACGGTGCATCGTAGGACCATGCTTATCGGACCCTAAATGGTGTATATGGCGCAGGTTAACTCGATACTGCAATAAAATTGGTAATAAAAAAATTAAGTCCTCGTTCCATGCTAGGCTACACAATCCAACCAAATTTTTTTTATCCCTATCGTGTCAGTTTTTTCATAGGCCTTTGCCTCCGTTTTTCTGCACGCACGCCACCTGCCAGCAATGTGTTCACATGCCGATGCGCGTATTGGCCACCTTTACTCCAAAACTAAAATTGATAACGTCTGTTCCATACCTACACTGGCCTATATAAAAACATTTAAAAAAACATATTTTTCTAGGATTGCAATGATTCAAATAGATTCCAAGCAACGCGTCTAAATTTTGTGTAAAAGGCAGGCAGAGATATAATTACACTTAATTTTTTTACTGTTATGTACAAGTTTATGCCAGTATTATACACATTTGCAAGTAAAACCAAGGGAATAAGCATACTTGAAAATATAGCAATAATGAAACTAAAAAATGTAAGGTATTTTAAGAACTTATATTTTAAATTATATCGATACCATAAACCGTCGCGATACTGCGAACTCGAACATCACTATCATGAAAGAAAGAGACAACTGCATTAGTGCAAATCAGTGTACCAGAAAGAGACAGCAATTATATGATTCTTTTTTCATTGTTTTGATCAAATTGAATAGAAAACCACATAACTGTGCAATGTTATCCCATCTTTTGTGTAACTTGAAGTTGTAGTACACTTTCCACACCATTTAATTGCACAACTAGGCATTATTTTTCGTAATAAATGCTTTCAAAACGGGAGCGCGTGACGTTCGTGCGTTAGCCTACAATTTTTGCGACTGAGCAAAATTTCGCCGCGTACGCTTGATATAGCGTGTGTTTGGCGCCCACGGTAGCCCCCGCACGCGCTCTCCACTGGTTATTTTGCTCCATGCAACAAAGCGACTGTCGGTGGCGGTGAGTGCCACCGCAACATTGACGGCAACGAGACGGCTATACCACCTGCTACCGCGATAAGTACTCATCGCGCCATCGAGGAGCTGGCCAACGCGATTAAGAAGGCTGTCGACTCATCTAATTCTAACACGGGCAATAAGGTGCTGCTGTCAAGGCTAGCCACCTCGAAGGATCTACCTTTGTACTTTGGGGATCCGTTGGAATGGATACAATTTCGGGAAGCGTTTTATGAATCGTCACGGGTATGTAAATACAGTGATAGTGAAAATGTGTGGCGTCTACGGAAGTGTTTGCGCGGCGACGCAAAAGATGCAGCCGCTGCATTGCTGATGGGAGCGAGCTCGCCCCATGATATTATAGAAACGCTCGAACTGAGGTTCGGTAGACCAGAAAACGTCATGCGGCAAGTTATATCACAACTGAAAAAGTTATCACCACTACCACACTCATACCACGCCGAAATTGTGAAGTTCGCCATAAAAATAAAAAATCACGTCACCGTCGTAACTACATTGAAACAAATAGATTACTTGAAAAGTCCAGAGTTGTTAACAATCGTCGTATCCAAATTACTTACAGGACTCGTTAGCAAATGGGTAGAATACCTACACGAAAACCGAGTACACACTGAAACGCCCAAATTGGAACTACTGTCCAAATTCCTATATGGGGAAGCTCAAAAGGTTGCAGAGTCGGGAGTTAGCCACATACAATACCAGAATGATTTTAACAACAATAAACACCAGAAAAAGCATAGCGATCGTCATTCCGTGCTAACATCTGTTAAGGTCAGTGACCCCGACACTGCCGGCAAGTGCAAGTTTTGCAAAAGGAACAAGCATGCGTTGCCAGACTGCAGTCAATTTAAGCGAGCCATGAGAAAGGATAGATGGCGATTTGTTCGAGCAAACAAGTTATGTTTCAAATGTCTCTGTGCTCGGCACCCGGACAAGGAAGAGTGTACTGCGGAAAACTGCAACGTCGAGGCCTGTGGGGGGCCTCATCACCAGATGCTGCACTGGACGAAGCCAGAAGTGGCGCGCCGTGAAACATCCGCGCCACCCAACGATACCGCGAGCGCGACGATCGACTCCGCTGGCGCCGCCGCTAGTGAGCTCGTCTCACACGCCAGCACCAGCGCCGCGCAGTGTCTCGAAGTGTCAGTGATAAAACCAAAGACAAATGTAGTGCTTAAAATAGTGCCGGTCACTATTCATGGACCCAGGTCAAGTGTGGCCACGCATGCACTTCTAGACGACGGCGCAACAGTGACTCTCATCGCGGCCGACCTTGCCGATAAGGTCGGGCTGCACGGGGAAAGGGTCACAATGCGTGCTTCAGGTGCATGGGACTCCGAGTTATTGTGCGAGACTGAGATAATTAAATGTAAAATAAGTAACAGTGACGGTAACAAATTCAACTTGCGTGCTCGTAAACTCAAAGAACTTAATTTGCCCTTACAGTTATTCACCTCTAATGTAAATTATTGTGAAATAAATTCCAGTAATAATAACCCCATAATACCTATGTGACAGCAATGTTAAACCTAAAATATTAATTGGTCAGGACAATTATGATTTAATTGCACCTATTTTATGTAAAAGGTATAAGCCGGGCGGACCATACATCACGCAAACGTTATTGGGCTGGTGTGTGCACGGAGCTTGGCAAGCTGACTACTTTACTGGTAAGCGCGCCGAGCGCGTCAACAACATCGGCAGCGTTGGTGGCGCCGGCGGCGAGCCAGCCGCAGCGCACGGAGCGGCGACAAGTCACTCAGGTAAGCCTGCCGCGCACGCGCTCCGCGACTCGTCCCCGAGCAACGGCAGCGCGGGCGCGAGCGGGACATCATGTTTTGATTTTGTTACATGTGTAGATAAACCATTGTGTCAGTCAGCTGTCGTTAAAGATACCTTCGAATGTATTACAGACATTGATTTAAGCCAATTACACGATTTAATTCGCTGTTCATTTTCACTCGATTCAATTGGTATCAGTAACAAACCACGTCAAAATATTGAAGAATTACGAGCCGTAAATATCCTTAACGAGTCAGCTGAGTTAGTTAACGGCCAATGGTCGGTCAAGCTTCCATGGAAGTACGATCAATTTGTTATGCCGGACGCTTATCCCGTAGCATTAAAACGATTACAGTCGGTAGAAAGAAAAATGTCTTCTAATTCAGAATATGAAATTAGATATCGCGAACGTATTGAACATTTACTTAAAAATAATTACGCACGAAAACTGACTGCGGCAGAGTGCAGGTTCGATTCCGAGTCGGACCACGTTTGGTATTTACCGCACTTTGGTGTGGACAACCCAAACAAAAATAAGTTGCGATTGGTTTTTGATGCCGCCGCCAAAAGTAACAATATGTCACTTAATGACTTTCTACTCCAAGGGCCTGACTTATTACAATCTTTATACGGTATAATGTTTAGGTTTAGAGAGAACCCTATAGGAATAATAGGAGACATAAAAGATATGTTTTTACGTATTAAAATACATAATAGCGATCAAAATGCATTTAGGTTTTTGTGGAAGGAGAAAGGAACCGACGTTGTAAATAAGTATGTAATGACGTCACTTATCTTCGGCGCAAATTGTTCCCCGTTTGTTGCTCAATTTATTAATCAAAATAAAAATGCTTCACGGTTTAGTCAACAGATGCCAGACGCTGTAAAGGCTATAAAAAACAATCAGTACATGGATGATTATATTGATAGCTTTTCTGATGAGGAGGTAGCTAGGAAAATAATACGAGAAATTTCATTAATTCATAATGAAGGTGGATTTAAAATGTGTAACTATCTCAGCAATGTACCTAATGTGCTAAGTGACATTCCAAAAGATAGTCTTAACGACATAGCAATAGAGTTCAATTTTGATAAACAGGCGGAGCGGGCATTAGGCATATTGTGGTTCCCGCGCAGCGATCAGTTAGCTTTAGATTTATCTTTTAAACGCATTCCGCAAGATATTATACTTTTGAAACGAATACCTACTAAGCGCGAAATGCTAAGCATTGTAATGTCTATTTTTGATATTCACGGCTATTTGGGACCGTTTACCATCAAGGGAAAAATATTGATGCGCGAAACATGGAAACTTAATATCAAATGGGATGAAAAATTGAATGATAATTTATATGATTTATTCTGTAAGTGGATTAATCAATCTAAGGAGATAAATAATATTAGAATTCCGCGTTGTTATTTTTCCTGTGATCAGACGAGTGATAGTTTAGCTAGTTTGGAACTTCATTTATTTTGCGATGCATCGCCGAGCGCGTACGCCGCTGCCGCATATTGGCGTCGCGAAAGCAGCGACGGACAAGTAACCGTATCGTTTATCGCGAGTAAATAGCAGACGTTTTTCCCCCAAAGGGATAAAAACGATATATTTCATGTCTTGCCTAGGCTTGACCTGTGAGATAACACCCTACAATAATCTTCCAAGAACATCGTGACTTTGATCCCCCGCGCCGTCCAGGCAGCTAGACATCCCCACACCCCGCGCCGCGGGGTGCGGCTTGTCAGCTGCGCGATCTGCAGTACCTTGAGATTATAAGTCGTCAAGGACTTACTGGGTCAAGCCTAGGCAAGACATGAAATATATCGTTTTTATCCCTTTGGGGGAAAAACGTCTGCTATTTCATGGTCTGTGCCGTCGGCTTGACCTGTGAGAAATGTTTGGTTTCTGACGACGCGGGGATGCGTACTGTGACCTTATACTGTGGACAAGTAATGGTAAGACTACTAAGTGCTTATGTAAGTAAAGTAAAAAAATAAAATTCAAAAGTTAGAAAGAAATTATTTATTGAAAAAATAACATAAAATAATTCTAAAATAATTATTGAACGTAACAAATTACAAGTACTAATCAACAAAACTCTGAGATCCATTTCAGTCAAATAGTATTAAAACTAGAATTAACAAGGTTATCGACTGAGTCGTTTTTGGTGGGAGCATTGATTATTTCTTTGAAATAATGTTTAATCACATTACGGTCACTTCTCCAGTTACCGTTCCTTAAAATACAATCTAATGGTACATTATTATCCCTTCTTGACGAAGCTACCGCTGATCTAATGCTTCCTGGAGGGAAGCTAATATTTAACTGTGTTAAAGCGGTTTTTAGCCAACCAGCAATAATTGACCGGGAAGCTGGTCCCACTCGACCACGAGTCGATATAAATAACGAATTCACACAATTTCCACCTGCGCATCTCCTTGATCTCGTGAGCGAGAGAAATAAATTTGTCCAATAAACAGGGTCGAGTTTAATATTAGGTATTTTAGAAAGCTGCCACGCTGACTGTCTTTGAAATCTGCTATCCGTTTTAGAGCCAAAATCTGGCCAGAAAGTGACAGAGGTCTCATCAAGTAACATACTATCTTTGTCAATCATAAGTAACGTGAGGTCATGTATGCGCCGGCCGGAAGCTAACAGTAAAATGAAAGCTAGATGACGAGATACTTCAAAGATACTATCCTCATTTACAGATAAGTTCTCCATCCAGCTAATAAGTTGAGCAATATCCCAGATCGTTTTCTTTCTAGGCGGTGGGTTACTTGTATCGATAGCCTTAATCATTTGTTTTACCAACGGGCTTTCTGAAATCATCTCCCTTTGAAGAGGGCATGCAAATGTAGCTATTACCGATTTATGCAACTTGATAGTATTAGGAGAGAACTTTTTGACTCTATGGAGAAAGCTCAAATGCAAAGCTACTGTAGCCGCATCGGGTTTATTTGGATCAAGATTCAGCATATTGCATCTCGTTGTCCAGAGCTTCCACGGGGCCTTATACGTTTTTAATGTGGAATGTCTCCAAGATTTCTCCAGGAGTTGCCGGTCTTCCTCTGGCCATTTTGAGATTATTTCTGACCACCCCGTATTTTCCATGCTTCCAAACATAACTTTCGAGCATTGGGGAGATGTGATTGAGATGTCATGTCCGTCATGTGATGTTGGAGATTTCTGATTCGTAAGGGGTGATCTACCGCCCTCGATCTCAGGTCTGCTCTCCAAAACACTTTCTCCCAGCGAGGAGCTATGAGGATATACAGTCCTTTTGCCTGGTTCAGATGTGATAGTACCCTTGGAATTAGTGACGGAGGTGGGAACACCCAGGCTAGCTTGAACTCCCACATTTTGCTGAATGCGTCGATGAACAGGGCTTCTTTGTCCCTCACATCCCGAGTGACATAGGTCGACACCACCCTGGATGCATTTGTGGCAAAAAGATCGATCTCTGGGACTCCCCATTTCTGGAATATAACGCTGCATATTCTTTCTGACAGATGCCAATCTACTATATGCTTCTGTCTGGACAAGCTGTCGGCTATATCGTTGTAGATTCCCGGAATGTACTGTGGAACGATTTCGGTATCCATGCTCAGGGCTAAATTCAGCAGAAGAGACGTTAATTTTGTTAACTGCGAGGAACGAGTTCCGCCCTGATTTTTTATATAAGAGATCACGGTTCGATTGTCCGATTGAATTATTACTCTTTTGTGTTTCAGTAACTCTCTTTCTAGGCGAAATGCTTGTAGAACCGCATACAATTCCTTCATGTTGATATGCCAGTAATTTTGTTGAGGTGTCCATTCGTCGCAAATGAGTTTTCCATCTACCTGAGCTCCCCAGCCTGTGTCCGACGCATCTGTTGTTACTAAGACTGTTTCGTGATACGTGAAAAGCGCTGTAGTGCTTTCTAGGTTTTCCAGCCACCATTGACATTGCTGAAGTGCCGTCTTTGGTATGGGAAACTTCTTTTTCCGTAAAAAATCTGGAAGTGTCTTGGCCGCGCGTTGTATGTCTCTGCAGTGTAGTCTTCCCAGAGGGATAACAAAGTTGGCGAAATTTAGTTTTCCCAGCAGACTCTTGGCCGATATCCAACTCCAGGTTCGTACTCTCAGTAATCGTATCAAGTCTTTTCGTAAGGATATCACCTTCTTTTCTGGTAGAGCTCGCAGATTTTTTGCAGTATCCCACAGAATTCCTAAGTATTCCAAGCGTTGAACCGGGTAATTCAAAGACTTCTCTCGGTTGATTATCCATCCTAGTTTCTCTAAAAACTGGACTGTTTTGGTAACGTTGACTTCTAGTCTTACGGGGTCTTGATCGGCTAAGAGAAAATCGTCTAGGTAGACTATCACTCTTATATCCATCTCTCTCAGACGTGATGCCATCCAATTCGACACTCTGGCAAATGTTAGTGGAGCGGTGGACAGACCGAAAGGAAGGCATGTAAACTGCAGAATTTTTCCTTGATGAACGATAGAGAGGAACTTTCGGTGTTGAATCCTTATAGGTATATGAAAATAAGCCTGTGAGATGTCTATCTTTACCAGATAATCGCCCTGTTGTAAGAATTGGGGAACTTTTAGATGATTCATTAAACGGAACTTTTTTGGTTGAAGATATCTGTTCAAGCCTCGAAGGTTGATAATTGGTCGAGTTCTTCCATCCGGCTTGGGTACCGGAAACATTTTGGACAAAAACCCTGTTGTTGATGTTGTACTCTCCAATATTCCCTGATGTACTAGCGAATGGATCTCTACGTCCATCTTTTTTGTATCGTATAGATGTGAGATTTGGTCTGATAGAGGAATCAGAGGGGGTTTCATAATGAAAGGAATCGAGTAACCCTTTATTATATTTAAGATACTTAGGGGTGCCCCCCCCCTTTCCCAAATATTTAAGAAGGATAGTAGTCTTCCCCCTCTGAACTCCTGTGTGTCAATTTCGCTTCGGATTTTCTTTGCCTCTAGGCCCTCCCCTTGGCATAGTCTTTTGTCCCTGTTTATTTCCTGGACGTTTCCAATTTTCGGGCGCTTTGCTGGTATAGGCTGGTTTGCGAGTGAAAGGTTTTTGCGTTTTGATGATT
The DNA here is from genome assembly GCA_949316265.1 of Diarsia mendica. Classification (NCBI taxonomy): domain Eukaryota; kingdom Metazoa; phylum Arthropoda; class Insecta; order Lepidoptera; family Noctuidae; genus Diarsia; species Diarsia mendica. The sequence continues at coordinate 3,666,511 of OX438917.1, forward strand.
TTGCCAGATCGGGGTCGTTGATGTGATGATGATTGAGGGACATTGTAATGTTTGGATTGAAAAGGCTTTTTGTATTGTTCTCGAAATAAATTCTGGTGAGCTGGCTGTTTTAATAGGTCTGACATTTCCTTATCGCAGAAAAGATGGGAAGTCGAAGGGGGAATAGTGTTCAAAATTGACGCCTGGTATTCATCCTTGGGTAACAAACTATTCCTCCTTTGTTCTATTACTTCAGCTCTACGCCCACATACGTATTGCAGAAGGTTGTTAGACACGACTCTGAACTGAGAGTCTGTTGAAAAGGCAGACTTTAGGTCCTGTTTCATCGACGGATGTTTATCAGAAAGACTCTTTAGTGTGGTAGCCAATGCATCCCTTTCCAATAGCAGACCATGCAAAATTGTGCCTAAAGTATAGTCAGCCCGCGTCAATTGTTCCTGCATTGGTGACGGGGATACTTGTTTTGCGAGGACATGGTTGGCTTTCAAAGCGCTAAAGACCGGCGAAGCATGTAACACTTTTTGCGCATCTATGTACCTTATCTGCTTGTACGACATATCCCCTAGTCTCTGGCACTCAGTGCCTTGAATTGCGATGTGGGGTTTTGGGGCAGGGATGGCGGGCTCCTGTTCTTTGGTTTTGGGCGCAAAATCAAAATCTTCCTCCGGATCCGTATCGATGGGTAGACCTGGAGCATTCCATATTGTCTCTTCCATCCGTGGCAAGTCAGATAAAGGTTCTGGAGCACAGTTCTCGTCAGTTTCTGACCCAAACTCTTCAGACTCGTCTCCGGACTGAGGAGTAAATTTTCTCATGAACGAGAACAGCATATCTTTTATTTCAGTCTGAGATTGTTCTAATTTGTCTAATCTCGAACCCTTTTTGGCTTTAGTCTGGCTAGAAAATAGAGAGCGTGTTGTTGATGCGTCATCGATCTCGTCTTCTTCCTCGTTAGAAAGTTCTTTTGAAGCTTCTTTTCTGCTCAACAACAACGGTTTTAGGTCGACTAAAGCAGCGACAACCAACTCATTTTGAACGGCAGAGCCCCTTATTCTGGAGGCCACAGAAGGTGGGCCAATTATTAACCCGACACAAAGAGGCCATTCGAGCATTCTAATCTTCATGTCTCTATACGCTCTTTCCGGAAGGTTAGTACAGTCAGGCGAGAAAGCTCTAGCAAGACTTACAGTAGGAAAAGCAAACCTTATTTTATTTAAAACCTGAGGGTCCAGCTCGGGGCCTAATAGTTCTTCTTTCTTGAGGGGGATAACTTTCCACTCCAACCATCCTTCAGGTAAATGAGCAACCGCCAGCTTCTTTATCCTTCCCAGGATCTCGTTGTCACCAGGGTCTTCAGCCTCCCACTCCAGAAGTGATTCGAGTGTAGAAATTTCTACAGGTGTCGCCATCTGAAAATGAGCAAGCTGGTGAGTGCACGCAGCTATATATAGCGTAAAAGCAGATGGCTCTTGAATTGAGCCGAATGGCTGGTCATATCGAGCCGTACGGCTGCTGAAATCGACCCGTTCGGCTGCTCAAATTGAGCCGTACGGCTGCTTAAATCGAGCCGTACGTCGGCCCAAATCGAGCCGTACGGCTCCTCAAATCGAGCCGTACGTCTGCCCAAATCGAGCCGTACGGCTTCTCAAATTGAGCCGTACGCCTGCTCGAATCGAGCCGTACGGCTACTCAAATCAGGCCGTAAGGCTGCTCGGATCGAGCCGTATTGAGTGATTTGGCGACTCAAATCGAGACGTATGTCTGATTAGCTCAGGCCATACGATTCCTGAGATCGTAGAGTGCGAGTCTCAGTAGGTATAGAATAGTCTATTAAACAACAAACACGAAAACACATTCGGGAAAAAACAATTGAAGTTATTTAGTCTCTATTAATTATTATTATGAGACAAGCTAAGCAAAAGAAACGTCAAAACAATAAACATATTATTATTACGTTATATTTTAATTAAATCAAGCACTTAGTAGAATAAAAAATCACTTACCAATATTTTATAATAATCCACAAGTATGAAAGAATTCACAACACGATCGTTATTATAACATATAATAATGATCTCGAACGAAACTACGTCGTTGATATTTTACGCACAGTGACACTCGTGCACTCGGAAGCGTTATCGAAAGCGTACTGCAGATCGCGCAGCTGACAAGCCGCACCCCGCGGCGCGGGGTGTGGGGATGTCTAGCTGCCTGGACGGCGCGGGGGATCAAAGTCACGATGTTCTTGGAAGATTATTGTAGGGTGTTATCTCACAGGTCAAGCCGACGGCACAGACCATGAAATGTAAAGTTACTCCATTAAAACCGGTTTCCGTGCCTAGACTTGAGTTGCAGGGAGCCGTGTTAGCATGTAAGTTAGCTAATAGTGTTAAAAAGGAACATCGTTTACAACCTAATTTAGTTTTCTACTGGACAGATTCGACTACAGTTTTACACTGGGTTAAAAATAATTGTAGAACGTATAAAGCATTCATCGCGAACAGGCTAGGAGAAATAGATGAGTTGAGTAAGTCCGACGAGTTGCGATATGTGCCCACGGGCGTAAACGTCGCAGACCTGGCGACAAAAAATAGTGATTACGTATTGACAGGTGATTCGGAGTGGTTCTCGGGCCCGACGTTCTTACACCAGCCGCGTTCTTGCTGGCCGCAACAACCTGAAATAAAAACAATTAGTGATGAAATATTAGAAAAAGTACACGTCGTTCAAGATAATAATATAATAAGAGACTTACCTGTTCCCGAACCAAGACGATTCTCTAGTTGGCTGCGATTATTACGTAGTACTGCAACTGTTCTATTGTTTGTTGAAAAATGTAAGAAAAGTGAAATTAAAGTAATTAACGAAAAATTAATAAATCAAGCGGAACTATTGTTACTTCGTTACTCACAAGAATATTCCTTTCCAACTGAAATAAATTTGCTTAGATTAAACAAAGAAGTAAATAAAGATAGCCGTTTGAGATCACTCACCCCGATATTGGACAAAAATAATTTGTTACGCATAGGTAGTCGTATCGGTAACGTAAAGGATGTAGATCAGCTCACTAAATACCCAATAATTTTAGATGGCAATGAGTATATCGCGCGACTTATCGTTACTCAATACCATATAAAGGCCGCGCACTCTAGTAACGAAATGGTAGTTAATGAGTTGCGTCAAAAATATTGGCTCATTCGACTAAGACCTACAGTTCGCACTATATCTAAACAATGTTTAATTTGCCGTTTTAAAAGAGCCATGCCTTCGCCGCCACGCCTAGGTGACCTACCCGAATGTCGTCTTACACATCACCATAGACCAGGGTTTCCCAAACTATGGGTCGCGACCCACTGGTGGGTCGCGAGCGAATATTGAGTGGGCCCTGCCTATAGTACCAACCGTCCGAGCCAGCGGCCGGGCGGCGGGCGACTGACGACTGATGAATTGGATTTGTAACCCATTTCAAGACCCCCTACCAACTGGTATGTCAACAAAAGCAAGTGAAGAACTAATTGATTTATCAGAAGATTCGTCACAAAAAAATAGTTTCAATCGTAAGCAATTAACGAAATTCTGGCTCTCGGTTGCTGGTAGTCATCCATGCCTGTTTGATGAAGCTATGAAAGTCCTCCTCCCCTTTACTACCTCATACTTATGTGAGGCTGGGTTTTCGAATATGGTGAACATTAAAACTAAATACCGAAATAAATTGGACTTATCAAACTCACTGCGATTAAAAGTAACTAAAGTTGAAGTTGATGTCAAAACTGTAATGGCGAAACATAGGAAACAATTTCATCCTTCCCATTAAATTTATATAATTAAGTAATAAAAGATTGTATTAAAACAGTTTGTTATTTCAAAAGTCCTTTATTAATATTGCTAACGCTTAAATTTCCTAGAGGTGGGTCCCGAGTTTGTAAACTTAAATCAGATGAGTCGTAGCCCAGTCAACTTTGGGAACCACTGCCATAGACCATTCACCATGTGTGGAGTAGACTTATTCGGGCCTATGGAAGTCACGGTCGGTCGGCAGAGGGCGCGCAGGTACGGCGTACTATTCACGTGCCTCACGGTGCGCGCGGTCCATATTGAAGTAGTTCCTACTCTTACTACTGATTCCATGATAATGTCACTTCGTCGAATGGCCGCTCGTAGGAGTTGGCCACACACCATGTTTTCGGACAACGGTACTAATTTGAGAGGGGCTAACACGGAAATGAAAAGGGCTTATAAAGAACTACTCGATAATCAACAAGCATTAACAACTGAAGCTTTAAACAAGGGAGTTGAGTGGAAGTTTATTCCTCCGGCCAGTCCACATATGGGTGGTGCATGGGAGCGTCTTGTTAGGAGCGTTAAAACAGCTTTAAAAGTTGTACTAAAGGAAAGAGCTCCGAGAGAAGAAACTTTGCTTACTCTCTTGTGTGAAGTTGAAAATATGATAAACGGGCGACCCTTGACTCATGTTTCCGTCGACCCACGCGACCCAGAGTCTCTAACACCTAATCATTTTCTGCTAGGTTCTTCATCCAATCTCCCACAAATAGGTATCTTTGATGACGGTGACTTGTACCTCAGAAAACAATGGCGTATTGCACAACGCCTAGCTGATTTATTTTGGTCTAGGTGGCTTCGAGAAGTATTGCCTACACTAGCGCCCCGCAAGAAATGGGACCGCGAGGGTGCACAGCTAAAGGTAGGTGACCTGGTGGTTGTAGTGGACCCCGCTTCCCCTCGGAATGTCTGGCCAAAGGGAATCATTCACCAAGTGTATCCGGGAGCTGATGGACGGGTAAGAACCGTAGACATTAAAACAAAAACAGGTATTATGAAACGTCCCGCCACACGAGTGGCTTTCCTCATGAGTTTTTGAGTGTCGCATTGACGACACTAAGGGGCAGGATGTTGACGACGGTGTTATGGTCCGCTCGTCTTTTTAAATTAAGTTTAATTTGTACTTACTTTTATTTCAAGTATGTTTCCTACAGTGTATGTAATATTTTTTTTATTAAATAAATAATGACCAACAAGAACGGACTGCATACGGGCGCTCTCATTGGCTAATGCGCGACACCCTCACTCCGCCTACCGCTGCGACCGCCATTGCTGCAGGACAAACGATCAGTAGATCAGTGTGCCAAAAAATCCCGCGAAGACTCCACGCGCTCAAAACGCGCCCGCGCATTCCTTTCTAGTCGGTCTGTCAAACCATCAACTGTCGTTTTCCTCATTTCTCACCACCAGCCAATACCTACCAGCTACAATAATTATATACAAACTTAATTCTAGTCTGCTGCCTGAATTGTTTAAACTTGAATTTCTAAGAAAAAGATATAAGTATCCAATAACGGTTGCTAATAAATAATGAATTTATGAAACTTCCAAAATTATGTCACTTTCATGACTCAGTTGACGATCGGCCGTTTTCACAGTCTTTAGAAAACCCAAGCCAAGTAATTTGTTCTGTGTAACTTGTATTCATTACCGTAATTATTGTTACAGTGCACTTCGAGTTACCAACATTCAGCGTGGAACTACGCGTAGATTTAGGTGAAGGTGAGCGAAGTCTAGTCGAACTGTCCTTCAGAGAGTTCAAACTGAACTACCAGAAGACACATCCTTACGAAAATATGCTACAGGTTAGTAACTAACCGTATTTGAACATCAATGCCGATACTTGCTGGAAGATTTCCCACGAGAGACCGCTGAGTATTTGTTGTCACTTGCCAAAATCAATTTGACTATAAAGAAAAATCGAAAACAAGTCAAAACACTTTTACTTTTTGTCCTTTGCGGCATATTGAGGTGCAATTTTCAGCAAAGAACTTAACGAATGAAGAAGTCCTGAAATCCTTTTTCTTGTCGTCAGGTTTCCCTCCACTCAATAACAATGGAATACCTAACCAAGGATCCGGACTCGAAGCACCGCATGCTGATGGTATCGCAGTCGCACACACCGCAAGTGCCGCCCAAGGCCGTGTTCGTGTCCAAGTCGTGTCCGGACTTCGTGACGGAGTTCGCGGACGACATGTCCAGCGTCAGCTCGCTGCAGTACATGAAGTGCTGCTCCTGCTCGCTGCCCAGCCAGCTCAACGTCGCCGCTAAAGAGGTAACTGTCATAGTTCTCCACTTGACAACGTGTAAAACGCAATTAATGTGGTTGAGTTGTCAAAATTTCAATTTGTGATTGAGTGTTACTAATTTACGTTTCATTAGACATCTTTATACCTTTCTGGCTACTTATGATCACTTAACGTAATGTAGCGCGATGTGTAACCAATGTTTGCTTACACCAGAGCGCGTCACGTCGCAACAAGCGCGACAGCAAGTGCGGCGTGACGCCGCCGTGCTCGCCGGAGTGCGGCGTGACGCCGCCGTGCTCGCCGGAGTGCGGCGCGGCGCCGCAGGAGGACGACGCCGGTAGTAACACCGCGCAGGACGACAACCTGGTGTGGCTGTCCGTGCACACGCGCGACCCGCATCATCCGCACTTCGCTGACAAATACGACAAGGTAAAACGCAACTACTATGTCTGTATTTCAATACTTAATGAAACCGAAAAAACATCAACACCATAACATAATCAACTTTATTAACCAACTTCCAAAAAGGTGGAGGTCCTCAATCTCTAAGGTTGATCATTGTTAAAGCAGGAATATCATCAGTTTTAAACAGGAAATTGTATAAGGTGGTAATGTTATCATAAAAGATTTCAATTAAAAAGGAGAAAGCGAGAAATGAGATTCTAACGTGTTTTACACAGTTACGCACAGTTTCAGGACCGGTATAAAAACACTGCTTTCTCCTCTCTAAGTTACTCTAATTTGAGTTTTTTCGTTGACAAGGTATCGAAACTGACAAAGATAGACTTCAACTGCCTGAACCTGGTGGTGAGTATCGACAGCTGGGTGGCCGTGCTGGACTTCTTCGGCATCGCGGGCGATGACGTGCCCGACAGCGAGCATGGACCCGAGCCGCAGCACACTGGTAACTATGGTTTAAAGTCATTGCAGCTAAGGGGAAATTAGAATTTTTCATGCCACGTTACATAAGATCGGCTCAACACATTGTCATGTTTTTTTTAATATCCTGTGCCGGTTTAGTCGCCTGTATTTACCTGGTAGTATCACCTAGCTAGGTGAACATAGTGGACTAAAGTGGTATTCGCATTTCACCAAAGTGACTAGGTGATATCGCCCAGGTGGAATGAAAACATAGGTTATTATTATTATTAGTTAATTGATAAAGTTGATTTATGCAAGTACTAAAATTGCAAGAACAAGTAGAAGATGAGAAACAAGGATAGTAAAGTCCAACATACTATACCAGGAGATCAGAATGGTGAAGTCATCATTGCATACTGTAGTCATTGTATCATTAACTTCATTGTCTGACAAATGATTCTTCACACAATCCACCTTTTCTTTGGTAATTGTACGATATCATTTTTTTTTTTTTTAATTTTTTTTTTTTCACTATTGTTTATTTTATTTCATTTTTATTTTCAAATTTTAACTGTTATACGGACTTATATTTATATCGTGTAAATTGAATATGGGGAAACCTGAAATAAATGAATTTTAATTTAATTTTTAAATAGTGTTTGGTGTATTCCACAGCATCTGCCAGTGTATCTGCACCGGGCGGCGTGACGCAGACGGAGCTGTCGGTGCGGTCGCTGTCGGTGGTGGTGGTGTCGCGCGCGCGCACGGTGTGCCGGGCGGACCTTACTGGCCGGCTCGGCGCCATCTCGCTGACAGACCTCACGCCGCACTCCGTGCTGTGGCGGGACAGGTTCCGTACGCATGGCGACCATGCGCTTACATTCCAGTATCAAAGGTAACTTCCGTTTGCCAATATTGTATCACGACTACATTCATTAAGTTTTTTGCAGGCAATTAAGCAGCATTCTCTAGAGAATTTAAGGACCCAAACTAGGCATACTTTCTACTATCATATTTTTTTAGTATTTTACTGAAATTTTGATCGGATTTGCTCCTATAATTTTTATCTAAATGACGCCCTTCTATTAGCTGTCTACACATTATTTTGAGTGCGCGTGAAGTAAAAACAAAGAAAAATTATACGTTGTAAATCTTATAATTTTATGGCCATTATGCCTGCCACAAACCCCGATTTATAACTATTGACAAAACAATAAACCCAAAAATAACTATGTAGTTAAAATGCTCAATTTCCACCTAGACTGAGCACATCCGAAGCCGCATCAGCAGGCCACGAGACGAGCCTGAGCATCGAGATGGGCCCCGTGACGTACGTGCACACCAAGCGCTTCGTGCAGGAGCTGCAGGCCTTCGCACGGGACTTCAGTCTGCTGCGCAGGGTCATACTGCAGGCACGGCTGAAGGTAGACCTGGTATAACACTGCATGACTTATTACTAACGGGTCATCACACTTATTGGTAAAAATTTAAAAAAAAAATAAAAATATATTAAAATATATTATATTAAAATATATTATATTATTATTATATTTAAATTTAAAAATTGATTTTTATTTCAGAGCAATAGAATTGATAACTGTGGTGACTCCCAACACGACACATGCACGACTAACGCCCAATGAACTAAAACATATCTCTTCTACTTCTACCATCGTATACTCTATCAGTTCTCTAAGGTCACACGATGATGATTTCATGACAGTTTTATACTTGACTAGGTGTTACCAGCGGCTTCGCCCGCTACAACTCAAAAAATAATCCCACGGGAAGATAAAATCGGGATAAAAACAATCCTATGTGTTAATCCAGGTTATCAACTATCTGTGTATCAAATTTTGCGTGAAAGAGTAACAAACATCCATCCATCCATAATACATACATACTTACAAACTTTCACGTTTATAATATTAGTAGTAAGTAGTATTACTTTACAGGACATTACCGTCTGAATAACTGTCAACCGTTTTTTTTGTTCATGTGAAGTAGTATGTAGTTTTCCTTTTAGTAATCTCCATCTCTTTGTAACGCACTAGAATAACTATGAATTCAGTTCAAATATTAAATCGGTAGTATCAGGCGGGTCAGGCACGGACGGGTCGCGCGCCAGCCGCATGAAGCTGCGCCTGCGCTGCTCCGCGCCCGTCATAGTGCTGCCCGTGTCCGGCCGCGCCAGGAACGCGCTGGCTGCACACCTGGACCTGCTGACACTGGACAACAGCTTCAAGTACGCGGGGGATGAGGGCACCGTCAGCACTATGACTGATCCTGACGCTGGTATGTGTTATTGCATGGAATTTCTAATAGTGTCTAGGGGCTTCCCCTGGGTCAGCTCGTTCTATCGTCGACCTCATCTCTGTCTTTAAAGCAAGATTGAGGTCAAGAGTAAGCCCATTTCTTAAACAAAAAATGATATTATAGGTATCCCGCTAACTACACTTGGGTCTGCCCATTACGGCTTACCCCAGTTTCTAAGAACGTTTAATATAACATAGCACTTATTTGTGCTATATTCGTATAAGTGGGTATTTAGATTTAAGTCAACGGCCGTTGCAGGCCGCGCGCCAGTCTCCAAATATACGTGTCTTGGTGAAGTCCATCTTTCATTGTGCTCCCGATAGTTCCCAAATCCTTCAGTGGCGACGAGAACAGACGATTCCACGCGTGATTAGTGCAATAAAACAATAATACAGTTCACAGTATCGTAATTATCCGAAATGTCGATCGGTAAAATCACCGAGTTTAAAGTCCACAGTGACGATTGGCGGTTGTACGTGGAACGCTTAGAACAATATTTTATAGTGAACAAGATTCCTAACGAGTTACAAGTGCCAACATTGATAACAGTGATGGGGGCGGAGTGTTATGAACTTCTCGTTAATTTGTGCACGCCGGCTAAACCTAAAAACAAAACGTTGGCACAAATCGTTGACGTCATGGAAAAACACTTGCAACCAAAGCCAAGTGAGTTAGCGGAACGGTACAAGTTTCGACATAGAAAACAAAAAGAAGGTGAAACAATTTCGGAATACGTGGCTATCTTAAAGAAAATGTCCAAAACATGTGAATTCGGGACATGGCTGGAAGAAAGCTTGCGAGATCAGCTGGCGTGTGGCATAACAAATGACACCATACGACAGCGGTTGTTCGCCGAGAGCAACTTGGACTTTGGAAAGGCGTATAAGTTGGCGGTTAGCATGGAGGCAGCAGAAAAAGACGCCGCGGCCGTTGAAGGGCAGAGCGGGTCGAGAAGCGAAGGTGCATCCACGACGTCGGTGACGTGTCAAGCGATGTCAGCGGGGGCGCGGCGGAAGGGTACGGCGCCGGTGGCCACTCGTGACGTCCGCGGAGCGACAACACCGTCAGATACGGCGGCTAGCACTCAGTGGCGCGGCGCGCGCGCAGCGGCAGCGCCCGCACCCAAGCAGGGTGAGCGCGCGCAGCAACAGCAGTGTCGCGTGTGCGGCGGGCGTCACGACGCAAGGAGGTGCAAGTTCGGACGTTATGTGTGTCGTGTGTGTAACCAAGTAGGACATTTACGACGTATGTGTCCCAATATGTCGGAACACCACAACGTGGATATGGACGTCATTCAAATAAGGAATGCTAGTGAAAGTGACGGTGCGGAGAGCGATGAGGTAATAATTGTCGATGTTTGTAAACTTTCAGCGACCCAGTGTAGCCCTATTTATGTCGAACTGAATGTAAATGGTATCGACATTAAGATGGAAATCGACACCGGCAGTGCGGTGTCATGCATAAGCTGGGAGTGTTACTGTAGATTGTTTAATAAAGTAAAACTTAAGTCAAGTAATTTAACACTAAAGTACTATACGGGCGAGTTAGTAAAACCCATTGGAGTTATACAACCATTTGTGAAGTATAGAAATTGGCATAAACAATTAGATTTATATGTTGTTGAGAATGGGAAAACACTTCTATTAGGCCGACAGTGGATGGCAGAACTAAAAATACAATTACCTACAGTAACCTATGATTGTAATAGTAATGATGTTGTGATGTACAAAAATAATGTATTTGACGTGGCTGCTTTCAGTTCCAAATACTGTGACGTGTTCGCGGACGGGCTGGGGCGGTTCACCGGCGGCACGGTGAGCGTGCGCGTGCGCGAGGGGGCGCGGCCCGTGTTCATGCGCGCGCGCCCGCTGGCGTACGCGCTGCGCGAGCCGGTCGAACGCGCGCTGGACCAGCTACAGCGGGACGGCATTCTCTCTCCTGTGGAGCGGTCTGATTGGGCAACACCCATCGTGCCGGTCGTCAAGAAGGACGGTAACATTAGAATATGCGCTGATTATAAATTAACTTTAAACAAGGTGATAGAAGTTGACCGTTATCCGTTACCCAGAGTAGAGGAATTACTACTTAGTTTGAAGGGTGGCCAGCATTTCAGTAAAATTGACCTATCACAGGCATACGCTCAATTTGAGTTGGATGAAACGAAAAAGTATACAGTGATTAACACTCATAAGGGATTATTTATGTATAACAGGCTAGTGTACGGGTTAGCATCAAGTCCGGGCATTTTTCAAAGGCATTTAGAGCAGTTGTTTGCAGATGTACCACATGTGGGGGTGTTTTTGGATGACATCATAATAACGGGCCCGACAAACGAAGCACATATGCGTAACTTGTGCAAAGTATTTGATCGTTTAAATAAATACGGGCTCAGAGTAAAAAAAGAAAAATGCGTATTTTTTGCGGAATCAGTTAACTATTTAGGTCACACGATTAGTAAAGAGGGGGTTCACACGTGCCAAGACAAAGTAAAGGCAATAGTTAAAACTCCAGCTCCCACTAATATATCCGAACTAAGAGCTTTTATTGGCATGGTGATGTACTATGGAAAATTTATAAGAAATGTAAGTACAATTCTCGCGCCATTGTATAAGTTGCTTAAAGCAGGAACCTCGTATAGCTGGAATAGAGAATGTGAAGATGCGTTCAGTAATGTGAAGCATTTATTAACATGTAGTGAAGTGCTAATGCACTACACACCGGAGTTACCTATCATTTTAACAACAGACGCGAGCAGTGTAGGTATAGGAGCAGTGATATCGCACACTACGGCAAGGGGCGAGCGACCCGTCGCGTACGCATCGCGCTCGCTCACGCAAGCCGAGCGCGGCTACTCACAAATAGACCGAGAAGCACTCGCTATTGTGTTCGGAGTTCGTAAATATCATCAATATCTTTATGGTCGTAAATTTATATTAAGAACCGATCACAAGCCACTCACTTATATTTTTGGTGACAAAGTCGGTATTCCGGTGATGGCCGCGTCTAGGTTACAGCGTTGGGCAGTGTTATTGGCTGGGTATACTTATGACATTGAATATGTATCTTCGAGTAAGAATTGCGCCGACGCATTATCACGACTGCCGTACAAAGAGTGTAAGGGAAATGTAAATATACAAAACGAAAATACCTATGTGAATTTCGTAGAAAATTATTTACCAATTACGAGCCAAGATGTTAGGAAAGCGACGGCTGTAGATAAAGTGTTAAGTAGGATTTTAGTTTACATACAATCCGGGTGGCCATCAACTTGTGTTGATACAGAAAATATTAAACCATACTTTATGAGGCGTAATGAGTTATATACGGAGTGTGGTTGCATTATGTGGGGTTATCGTATGGTTATACCACCTGCGTTACAGAATAGCGTATTAAAACAACTTCATAGCAGTCACATGGGGATTGTTAAAACAAAAAGCATGGCACGTAGTTATGTATGGTGGCCTAATATCGACGCTGCGGTGGAAGCGTTATGTAAACAATGTGAGACTTGTGCAGCGGAGGCGGACGCGCCGCCACGGGCTCCGATACAGCCGTGGCAGTATCACGCGCGCCCCTGGACAAGGGTTCACATTGACTTTCTAGGGCCATACAAGGGCCTTACCTTCCTAGTTATTATTGATTCTTCTTCAAAATGGCTAGAAGTTTTTGAGATGACAAGAACTAATGCTTCAAATGTTATAAAGGTCTTGAGAGCTACATTTGCAAGGTTTGGGTTGCCAGAAGAATTAGTATCTGATCAGGGCCCACCATTTACAAGTATGGAGTTTAAAACCTTCTTAATTAACAACGGCATTAAACAGTCTTTTTCACCAGTCTACCATCCATCATCAAACGGGGCGGCAGAGAATGCAGTCAAACTTTGCAAGCGGGCTATTAAGAAAGCGTATAGAGATGGTGTAGATGTCGACACAGCACTACAAACCTTTTTGTTAGCATACCGAAACACGGTGCACAGCACAACCGGGGAAACACCGGCTATGCTGTTGCAGAGACGACCATTGCGCTCCAGACTTGATTTACTGCGTACCAACCAAGTCACCAAAGACAGGGTACAACAAGCACAGACACGACAAATGGAATTTGCGGGGGGAACACACCGCAGTTTTAGGGAGGGTGATTCAGTTTGGGCTCGTGAGTATGGCGTTAGTGATAGGTGGGTGAAAGGTACAGTAGAACGAGTAGACAGTGCCCGTCGGTACTCAGTGGTAAAGGATAACGGTCAAACACTAAAAAGACATGTAGATCAAATGCGCCGCAGGTCACGCTTATCTGATGTTACCTGTCCAGAGACTGTGGACAATGGAGATCATGGGGGAGAGAGTGTGGTCGAGCCACTTAGCAAGGGGTTAGAACGGGTAGAAAAGGTAGCCTCACCAGCGGTGACTATCGGGAATAAGGGGGATAGTTCAAACTCGGAGATTAGTACTCCTGATGATTCTTTGGTTAACGCACAACCACAACCTCCGCCGCCGGAGAATGGTTCCCCTAAGCGAACACGTAAACCAGTAGATAGATTTAGAATTGCATAACTAGTTAAGAATTACTCATCTTACATTATATAGAAATTGTTATTATGTATAAGTGGTAGTTGCTTAATGTTATTAAAGTGTTATTAGGTTAATATTGCTGTTAGGTATTAGTTCTAGTGCATATTGTCATTATAGTGTTGTTAGGGTTAAAACTATTGTTAAGTATTAGTTGTAATATTGTTAGTGTATTAATTATTATAGTTACTTATAGATATACTGTTGTATTGTGGTGGAGGTGTGATATATTCGTATAAGTGGGTATTTAGATTTAAGTCAACGGCCGTTGCAGGCCGCGCGCCAGTCTCCAAATATACGTGTCTTGGTGAAGTCCATCTTTCATTGTGCTCCCGATAGTTCCCAAATCCTTCAATTTTCAGGCTACTTTCAGGCTTTTTTCAGTGATGACGTTTGTTTGAGTTTTTTAGGATCTTTCAAATACATTGGCTCACTCCCTTTCTCTGAGAAGACCACAATCCCGAGTGTCTGTTAGTGGTATCATAAGCCGAATATACTTATACTGTGTTTTGACTGTTCAGCAACTCGCGAGCTGCTAGACGTGCGAGTGGTACGGCTGTCAGGCGTGTCGCTGTGGTGCGCGCGCGGGGGGCGTGGCCTGCGCGTGCGCCGCGTGGGCGCGCCGCTGCTGCACGCGCCCGCAGACCTGGACCTGCAGATTGAGCAGAACATCGACCATACACACAATGGTAAGCTGGTCTCCTTACTTAGACGTTCTTTTTTGTCCTTTTCTTTATGATTTTATTGTTTGTCTCTGCTAGTTGCGGACATGACAATCCAGGGTTCGCTGAGCACGCTGCAGTGCGCACTAGACCCGTCGCAGTACAAGCTGGTGCGCGGTGTGCTGGCACACAACCTGGCGGAGAACGTGGACGAGCTGCTGCCGCGCGAGCCTCTCCATCCGCCTCACCTGCAGCAGCAGCAGCAGGACGTAAGTGATGTTCAGGTAGCACTGCAGCATTGCAGTAACGCACAGTACCTGCCGGCTTAGCATGACCACCGAAGAAACGGGTTTTGTCGACGGAAGAATCGACAAAATGACAGATTGTAGCAAAGTTTCATGTCAAATTGTATAGAAAAATCTTTGTCTATTCTTAGTAGAATATACCTATATAGAATCGCCATGCTACGGGGGCTGGCTGAGAGCTGAAAGCCGCTGCTATCAGTACTGCGCTACTTACATCGTTCATTTTTGTCGTGGTATTTTTTTGTCATTTTCGTAATTTTTGGGAGAACAGTGTAATTAATCTATTACGTACCCACTGCTGGGACATGAGCCACCTCCGACCTCACCCTTTGGCACATAATTTGAGACCGTTAACACAACAACCCCATACTTTAGGGAAATCTCATGCAAAAAAAAAAACAAATTCAAATTGGACGCTACCAAAAATTTCACTCAAATGTGTTACTTGTCCTGCACCGTCTACTAGCGTATTATTCCTTAGGTGTGGACCACAAACTCCCTAAAGCTGGACCTCCACGACGTGACAGTAAAGCTGGAGCCGGAACACGGCGTGTCCTCCCTGGCCTGCATCAACTTCATCAAGTCGCGGCTCGTCGTGGAGACCTACTCCGACCTCAGCCAAGATATAGACCTCGTCTCACAGGTAGCGTAACTTATAAAGTGACTGGTCATAGTCATTACCTTAGTAAGGATTGGGGTTATTTGCTGAAAACTTACGGATTAGAGAGTACCGATATTTGCGCGCTTTAAGGGTAAACAAGCCAACGGCACGAACTAGTTGGTGGGCGGGGCTAAAATGCATGCTATTTCACCCGACATCACGAGCGAAATGCATAGAGCGAAAGAGACACAACTAAAACGGGCGCGCGATTGTTTCTATGCAGACCTTTGGTATATTTGGTTTCATGAAAAATCTATTGAATGTATCTGTTCAAAATCAATTTTTTTAAATTTTTTAATAACTAATCTATGTCCGTATGGTTTCACTTTTTTCTTTTTCATACTATATACGTTACTTATTTACGCCCAAAGATGAGTTAAAATAGTGCTAAAATATGAAAGTTTTGACGTTCATAACTTCCAAATCAATATTTTTTTTCCAATTCTGGTTCCATACAGACCTAGATAATTTTTTTTTTTTTTTTTCTTTATTAGTAAGAACCAAGTTCTTACTAGTTAATTGCAATCTAGCCTAAGAAGACTAATAAACAATTTAAATCTAACTTATTATGCTACGTTATAAATTATGTTAATGCTAAGAATAGTGTCCATAATTAGGTATGCACTTTTACACACGTTCGTAACACTTCCTTAGAGTCTGGTAAAATTGATAAAACACTTTGTTCATGTGTTATATAAATAGCACAACATTGTTACTATTATTGATTCACTTACACTACACTAATTCAAATGGTTTAGTTCTCTTTAGTCTACGCACTATGTCTGTGTTGTCTAACAGCTGGATTGCCTCAACATTCACGTGTCGATGGAGTCTGTGTTCGTGGGCTTCAGCAAATTTTTGTATGATGGTGGTGACGAATTCCATGTCGAGGTCACGGTGGAGGTCATCGTTTCTTATGTACCAGGGTGCATTTACAGCAGCCCTGAGTACTTTATTTTGGAACTGTTGAATTATTTTGACGTTGGTTGGCTTAGTACAGCCCCAAAGTTGGATACCATACGTCCAAATTGGCATCAGAATATGCTTGTATATTATCAACTTATTATGTATTGATAAACAGGATTTCCTTCCCAGTAACCAATACAAACGTTTATAACGAATATCGAGTTCCTGTTTTTTCTTTTTGATATGGGCTTTCCAACGCAGCTTGGCGTCGAGAGTTATGCCAAGGTATTTGGCTGTATTAGCATAAGGTATTTGCATACCATTTATGTAGAGTGGGTGGTAGTCACTGTGTTTGTTTGTGAAGTTAATGTGAACTGATTTTGACTCATTCAGTTTGATCTTCCACTTTTGTGTCCAGTCGTAAACTTTGTTCACAGCTAGTTGAACTTTCTCTACTGCTTCTCTGTGGCTTGATCCGGTGGCCATAATAGCAGTATCATCTGCAAAGGTCGCTATGGTGCTGTTTTCCAGCTCTGGGATGTCACAAGTGTATAACAAGTACAAAATTGGGCCAAGCACACTTCCTTGAGGCACCCCAGCTTTTATGGTTTTTAGCTCGGAATATGCGTCCTCTTGGCGTATTCTAAACATTCTTTTAGTTAAATACGACTCTAGGATATCTACAAATTCTGGTAGCATGCGTCTGAGCTTAAATATGAGACCCTCATGCCAAACTTTGTCAAAAGCTTGCGCGACGTCTAAGAACACGGTAGCACAGACTTCTTTATTTTCTAGCGTTTTTTCAATAACATTAGTTATTCTATGTACCTGGTCTAACGTTGAGTGCTTTTCTCTGAAGCCAAACTGGTGATCTGGAACTAGGTTTTTATCTTCTATTACTGGTTTTATCCGTTTTAGTAACAGTTTTTCAAATAACTTTGATAGTACGGGTAACAGAGAAATGGGTCTGTATGATGATGCTTCGTGGGGAGGTTTCCCAGGCTTCGCAATCATAATGACTTCAGCAACCTTCCATGGCTCAGGTACATATTTTAAGATAAATGAAGCATTTATTAGTTTGGTCAGCTTTACTATGGCTTTGCGTGGGAGGCGTTTTAGAATTTCCCCTGTGATGAGGTCGTAACCGGGAGACTTTTTTGAGCTAATGTTGTTTTGAATTTCTCTCATTACTTCCTTAGAAGTCACAAGCTTGATTCTTTGGTTTTGTGATAAATTTACACTCTCATGTATTTCTACAGAGCTTTCGTTGGGTTGAAAGGTTTCTTCTAAATGTTGAGCAAATCGGAACGCCTTTTGGTCATTGCTTATTGCCCATTTTCCGTTGCTATCTCTGATGGGCGGTATTTGTATAATCTGCCTTTTTAGATTTCTCGTCGCTTTCCAAAGTGAGTAATCCGTTGATTTGTCATTGGTAAGCTGAAGAAGGTTGGTATTCAGAGATTCATCCTCAAATTGTAGAATTTTTCTCTTTAGTCGTTTAGTTAGGTTATTTAGTGTTGTTTTATGACGCGGGAACCGTGTTTGCTGCCACAACTTCCTTTGTTTTCTTTTTTCTGATAGTAAATCCACAATTTCTTTAGGATAGATAAATCCCTTATATTTGCGTTTTAGCTGAGGTGTATTGCTCCACGCACATTGTTGAATATTAATAATGAATTTGTTTACTTCTGAGTCAAGCTGATCTTGCGTTTTTATCGGAGTTTTAAGGTCGATAATATTATCTAGATCAAGAGCAAAACTGTCCCAATCTGTGGACTTATTAACCAAGGTTAAGTGGCTTTCTTTTAATAGGATTTTTTGACTTAGCATTAGTATAATCGGAGAATGGTCAGAGTTCATAGTAAAACTTTCCTCCAAACTGATGTAATTGGTGGATATATTTTTGCAGATGAAAAAATCTATAAGATCCGGTATTTTCTGGTGGTCAGTGGGCCAGTATGTAGGTTTGCCTGTACTCATTACTTCACAATGTGTTTCTTTAACTGCACTTAAGAGCTGTCTTCCTTTAGTTGTAGTAAGTCTTGAACCCCAATGCGTATGCTTAGCATTAAAAAGACCTAGATAATGATAAGACCAGTTGATACAATTTTTAATTTTGAACCTACACCGTCAAACAGAGGAGTAATCACCTTCGTAAGTTTGTATGGAAGAATGACTGGCTTGTTCAACCTTAAGTAAGATTTTGACAAGCATTGGCAGCACTTTTGACAAGTATTTTGAATGAAAAGCGACCAATCAGCGACAAGACCCACCACCCACCCACCTCTTACCAACGTTTTCAGAAAACGACTTTATGCAACGGAATGAAAGTAACAAATATCTTGAAGGCGTATAATACGCCCCGTCGGGGCTGCGGGTTCGTCACAAAGATACCGCGGCCTCGACATAAAAGGCTAAGAAGGAACACGGGTGGTTTTTAGTCAGTAGAAGTCTGACACTCCCTTTCGCTCTGCCCAAGAGCGTGAGGGGTTATTTGATGATTTTCCACGCACGAAAAAAAAAATACGTATAATACGCCTAGTTCGTGCCGCTCCTGAATGAGGGATCTATATTATGTAAGAAATTATGTCTTGTTCTTTCTGCGTCAGGAAATCTTAGTAAGTGACACTCGGTACGTGAAAGAGCCAGCTAATCGTCGCGGGAATGTGTTCAGCAATATTGTACAGCCGATGCCTGAACAACGACATAGCGTGCAGGCTGAGGTACATGCCAGGTATGTGAACTAATTTTCATTTTAATTGATGTCACAAACAAACATAATTATTATATGTGCTTGTGTGTGAACTCACGCTGTTCATTATTCGTTACGAAGATAAGTAGTTCATCGGCGATAATGGTAATCATAATGATGCGTTTCCACCGGTGTGTTTATTTCGATGGACTCGTTCAAGTAAACATGACCAATTTATTCACGCACAATTTTTAATGGGATCACACCATAATGCCCGCCTTCCACTGCGAGCGGAGCGGGCTCCGTACGGACTCCGTTTAACTCGCAAAGGCCTTTTTTAACCGACTTCAAAAAAAGGAGGAGGTTATCAATTCGACTGTATTTTTTTTTTTATGTTTGTTCGCTCATAACTTGCGACTGGGTGAACTGATTTTCATGATTCTTTTTTCATTTGAAAGCTGGTGCTTCCCGTGTGGTCCCATTGTCACCATTTCAATATCTGATGATGGGATCTTGTAGAAATCGAGGGAACTCTTCAATAAATAACAGCAGATTAACCGCGATTGTTGCTATAGCATATCTAAGCATTGTTTACGCCATCACACAACATAATATCACGCCTGTACTCACTACAAAGGTTATAAAAACTATTTGGTGAAGAACTTCGGAGATAGGCAACGGAACTCCTCAATTAATGATAGCAAATGGACTGGGATTGCTGAAATCTCATGACTGTCTATTGTTTACACCAGTTCATAACATAACATCACGCCGGTACGTTGTGAAGGGGTAAGCACATGTGAACCACTAAAAAGTGAAAAATAAAAACTTTTTTACAAAAAATAAAACCGACTTCGACAAAAATAAAACACAAAAAAGTGAAAAATAAAAAATCTGCTTCAGAAGTCGGTGGCAAAAACATGAAATCAAACAAACAAGAGTCACCGACTTCAGAAGCTGATTTTTTATTTTTCACTTTTTTGTGTTTTTTTGTGTTTTATTTTGGTCGAAGTCGGTTTTATTTTTTGTAAAAAAGTTTTCATAGAAATGCTTCCACTGTGAATGAGCGGACTACTATATAAATCCGGTCCGCTCAGATCCAGCTCAGTTTCCCTTCAATACTCAATACTTTATTGCATTCCACATGTAGTACTTAGGTGGTAAAACTTAAAATTAGATCATATGGACCCTGTCGGTTAGGAGAGAGGAAGCACTTTGTAAATTTTAATTATAACATAGTTGGTAGGTAATTTCTAAGATAAACTAATAGTAGGTATAAAATATAAATTATAATATAAATAAGTATCTATTGGGAGATCCGGTAATAGATAATAAATGAAATAACATTTTATTTTGGGTACTTACTTACTAAAATTATGACTTTATAAGTCTATCACTTAGATATTCATTTACTGAGTAGTAACTTTTATTAACCAAAAAATGTTTAAGTTTTTTTAAAAATATGTGAGTTTTTTCTTCGTTTTTTATTGATCTGGGAAGTTTATTGTATATTTTAATGGACATTACATAAGGACTTTTTGAATGCATTTTTAGTCGAGAACTTTACCCTTTTACCCTTTTTTAGTGGAAGACGGTATAGGCTACTATTACCGACCGTTACCACGTATGATATGGATAAAATGCATGCGAGGAGTAGTCACCAACAAAACTTGGTTAGCACTGTCCAAAGTTTCAAGATAAGCGAATGAGGAGCTGATATAAGTAATGCCTGTCTGTTGTTTTCAAAATCGTTTATTCAAAAGTTTCTAAATTATAGCATTGCATCAGACTGTCCTGAAAAACTCACCTAATATTTTTGACCTCACTCACTTGTTGATTTCTGAACATATTGGTCTGTCACCAGAAAGCGTCGCGACTCGTCAGCATACACGATCCTGGTGAACAACATGCGCCTGATGGCCGTGCTGGACTGGTGGGAGTGCGCCAACCAGTTCATCATGCAGCCGCCGCCGCCGCCTGCAGACCCTGACCAGCAGCATCTGTATGTACTAACGCCTATTGCCAGCCGACAATGTATAGGATAGTCTCAGTAATGATACTCTCATTAATGTAATAAAGTTTGATATATACATCTTGTTGAAAAAAATATTAGATGATGAGAAATATGCTATTAACATACCAAGCGCAGTCGCGATCATCTTCTTCTTCTTATCGTGTGGGCAGTAAGGTCTAACGACCCCACAAACCCTAGTGTCAGAGTTTCTAAACCGCCGCAAGAGCCTCTGACATGGTTTGACGACCGCCGTTTGGCGGCCGGGACCACCGGCTTATACGTGCCTTCCGAAGCACGGAACCATTTTTTTATCAGACAATTAGGTGTTTCAAGCCTGCAATGTCCTAACCAAACTGGAAACAACTTCACAAAGTATGCTTCCTGTGGGAATCGAACCCACGACCACCGGGTCACAAGGCAAACGCCTAAACCACTCGACCACGGAGGCAGTCGCGATCATTGAACGCAATAAGAGCAACTTATTGATGAAGATGAAGATGGTGTTAAAACGAGCGAAACAGTACGTTGTGTCGCTCACACATTTAATGACCATATAATTTATCTATAATATGTATGTATATGTATGTATTTAGAAATATGTAAGTATGTTTATCAGTTGTCTAGTACCCATAACACAAGCTCTGCTTAGCTTGGGACTAGATGGCGTTGTGTGATAGTTGTGGAATATTATTATTATTATACCTGCCATGAGCTGGCGTTAAATACGAGTGTGATTGTAAGTCATCATCATCATTCTCTAGCCCTTATTCCTGTTTATTTGGGGTCGGCGCAGCATGTCTTCTTCAATATTCCTCTGCTACTCATCACCTCAGCAGTCACATCCTTTCTAGCCAAATCCATCCATCTATTGTGAATGTAAGTAATACCGCGACAATATAAAACCTTGTCCCCCCTTGTTAGCGAGGAGGCGCTATGCCAGTTACGCTCGGCCGCCAGCTCGCTGCCGCCACAGCCACACGAGGAGCCGCAGATGGAGCTCAAGCTCAACATCACCGACTCACAGCTCGTGCTCGTCGAGGACCCCTCCGTGTGGGATACTAATGCTGTCATACTTAGGGTAAGAATCACTCTACGTCATCTTTACCTTCTTCTTACGTGTCGATGAGCTCAAATTGTGTTAGACCACTATGTAGCCACCTGCACAGCTCAATCATTTGTTTCGAGTAAATCTTGAAAAGTGCAAGTGGTTGTGCAGGATGCTGCAGAGGGGCTCCACACTAGCAGTTTGTTGGGGATGAATCGCGGGAATAAGCTACCTTCGATAACACCAGACGTGCGATATAAGCGTTATCACCTCTATGTTTTGTTACAGAGCACAACAGTGATAACATACCGCTGCGCAGACGCACAGAAGCCGGTGTCGTGTGAGCTGAACGAACTGGAGGTGTTCTCTTGTGTGCTCGGCTTGGAGGAAGAGACAGCTCTCTCTATTGTGGAGCCGGCCGCCGTGCATGTCGCTATTGATGCCGACAGGGTGCTGCATGTAAGTGTAACGTTGTAATGTAAACCTTATGTCAACGAACTGGAGGTGTTCTCTTGTGTGCTCGGCTTGGAGGAAGAGACAGCTCTCTCTATTGTGGAGCCGGCCGCCGTGCATGTCGCTATTGATGCCGACAGGGTGCTGCATGTAAGTGTAACGTTGTAATGTAAACCTTATACCAATGCTTATACGGGCACAGGGACGCTCTGGACTACATATATTATGACTTACAACAGCTGTAAGTAGGTTAATATATTGGTGGTTTTCTTCCAGATCCTGATGGGCACGCTGAACTTGCGACTTTCTTACCACGACATGCGGATGTTTGCGGCGATGTTGCAGTCTCTGCCGGTGCAAGCGAGAGCTGCTTTATCTGGTAAGTTTCAATGAACCTAAATTGTTGTTGTATGCACAGATCTTTAACAGTTATTGTCTTTGTTCTGGCATCATTGGCAAAATTACAGTGATCTTCATTGAGTAACGTAACTGAAGGAACCGTAGTGTTTAGTTGTGTAGTTCGGCAGTGTGATACCACTTGCGACATTTTCAATTTATGTTTCTAAATCTGGTCGCGTTGTAGGCGATCCGATATTAAATAATAATAATACGTTTATTTCAGATAATGCAATCCATAAGAGAAAAGAGTAATACAAGAGAATAGTCAGTCCGCACACACAAAAATTAACACAAAATACAATAATTCAATTAATAACATACAACATTCACAAAATTATACACCACACAATAGAAATAAAGAATAGATAACAATTATAAAATGAAAATTGAATAGTGATTAATGACAGTCAAAATTAATAATTCCAATGTCAAAATTATAATCAGTCAATCAAATTAGAAAATTATACACATAGAATACATTACAATTTTACAAGTCAAGCACTATAGCATGTCAAAATTGTCCGGTACACAAACACATCCATTTATGTTGGATCGTGTGGTATTTCGCTATTCTAAACCACGTATTTTATTTATTTCACTGAGTGAGCTGTAGTACATACTTACTTACAATACATACATTATTCTATGCCAAAACATTTTACATCATAATTATACTTACACTTCGCATCTATCATACGTTTTATTGGTTTTTGCATTACTATTCTGCGAATCGGTCTAAAACGATTCGTTTCCTTCTAAAATATCTAAAATAAAATAAATAATTTTCATATTTTTCATTGTTATGACACTTACGTCAGGCTGTCAAGCTGTCAATACTTTTTCTTTTAATTTTCTCTCATAGTTTCTTACTGGCTTAGTCTATGAAGGTTACTTTTGAATTATGTAATTTAAATTCTTTTTATCAATATGTTAGCCCAAATATTATATTTTTTAACTTAAATAGCTCAGATATTGTATTTTATAACTTACACATAATTAATTAACACGCTCTCAGAATTTTACGAAAAGGTTTTGGGATTGAATATTACTGGCTGTTCTGAATACTGGCAAGTTGCATTTCTAAGACGAAGAAGTCACTATTTGTAATTCTGAAAAATGAACTAAAAAATGTCAAGCGGTGGATCTATAAAAGCTGAAATGATTTCACACGCGTGCACTTCTAATCTGAATCTGATCGAGGAAACATCTCCAATACTCTAAGTTCTACACTGGTTCATTGTTGCTGCTGGTCCTCCTACTCAAGGTGACGCTGATACTGCTGCTGGTCCTCCTACTCAAGGTGACGCTGACACTAAAGAGGACCATTTTAATCACAACCAGAGTGACCTGCACTGCCGTGGAACCATAAAGCCAAGGATAACCACAACCGTAAAGTTCTTTAAAACCTCCTCCCTCCTCCCTTCTGAGAGTGTGCCCTTTTTTATAACTCTTATTGTATTTTTTACTCCTCCCTAAATTTATTATATTGTTCAAGTCTACTGTCTCAACTCTTTTATTCCTCTAAATTCAGTAGATTCGTTACAATCGGACAGTCAGTGCGGGAAGCAATCATCCTGAGGATGCCATTGCTGCTGTCTCTCACTCGTCGCCACAAGGAAGCAACCCTTTTCCGAACTATAGCTGGATAGCCATCCGTTCGAGCTTCGGCAAACATACGCGACGCACTGCAATAGGGAGGCAGCCGCAACAGCATCCTAAAGATGTTGTTGTATTGAACGCGCAGAACACTGGCCGCCCGACGGGTATGATTTACCCATAGACTGCTCGCGTAAAAAGATTGACAGTATGCCTTAAACAAGGTGATCTTAACTGGAATAGAGCAGCGAGCGAATCTACGGGCAACCATATTCCCTCGGACCGCCAATGCTCTGCGCTCCCGCTCCAAATCCTCATCATCGGACAAATCCTCCGTCACAATGTGCCCCAGGTACTTAAAACTGGTCACCCTCTGCAGTTCCTCACCATACAATTTAATTGGAGGAACACAAACCGGCACGGATACACTAGCTTTCCCCTTGAAAAGCAGGACTTTGCTTTTAGATATATTATAGGCCAGTCCATGTTCCACCGCATAAGCCTCACAAATTGCTAACAACTCTCGAATAGCACCCACCGATGGTCCCAGCAGCACCATATCGTCCGCGTAGCTAATGTTATTGACACAAACGCCATCGATATGACAACCGGTATGAGTGCTGCTGACTGCTGAGCTCACCGATAAGGTCATTTATGTACAGGTTGAATAACAAAGGAGAGGTCAGTCCCCCCTGCCTCACGCCGCATTCCATGCCATAAGGCTCGGATAAGGCACCAGCCCATCTCACGTGGTTCCGCTGACGGTGGTACCAGTCTTGCAACAGTGATATGACTTCACTCGGTACCCCCGCCCTGCCCAGTTTGTCCCAAAGCTTATCATATAGGACTGTGTCAAAAGCTTTTGACAAGTCCAAGAAACACGCGTATATTGGTGTTTCCCTGTCTGTATAGTACTGAACAGCCTGCTTAAGACATAATATGGCACTTTCAGTGGAAAGCCCAGCTCTGAAACCGAACTGGGCGTCGTGCAATTTTAAAGAGAGATTTTTTTTTAATTAAAGAGTGTCCATGGAGTTTCTTGCCCGTTAGCTTCTCCATATAGAGATCTATAGGGAATGGACAACTACTATACTTTCACAAGTTACTATGCCTTGTAACTGTGACTACGTTTTATTTATTTTATTTTTTTAAATGTTTCGAGTTTGAAGTTGTAATTCGTTTTAGGTAAATCCCTCGTATCCGACGGCGAGGACGACGAGCCCGCCAACAGCGTGCACATGCGAGCGGGCGGCAACGTCAGCAGCGTCAGCAGCAGCGGCGGCTGGATGTACCGGCCGCGCTGGCTGCGCTCGCAGCAGCCCGCGCCGCCGCCGCCCCTGCCTAAGCCTAACACGTCTATATTCCCGCTCAAAGCTGTGCAGGTAACGTTTTGAACTAATATTTTATACATAAAATTTATTTGTAGATAATCTCCAGAAAGAATGATCCAATTCTAAAAATTCTTTCACGGGCAGAAACCTACATTGTTCGTGGGTGCTATAGGGTGCATATTAGCTTCGCTGTCACAATTTTTGCAGGTGAAGTCGGAGGCGAGTTTTTAAAAAATCCAGGCAATGGATAAGTTAAAGTCATTGGCAATTTCTGGCCAAGAATCTTGCACTTATAGTTTGACAGTAACGGTCAAAAGCTGATGAAATGTTTAATCGAACTTCGGCGTTGTGTGCTATTGGAAAGCGAAAGGCTATTGATGAGAGAATTTTAGCGCAGTTTTTCGTGTATAACATTTTTTTTTATTTGTGTTGTTGCATCAAAACCTTCAACATTGTGTTATTCCTGCAGGTGGCAGCCGACTGTATCACGCTGTGTGTGATAGACGACTGCCTGGACTCCGATGTACCTCTGCTTGAAGTGTCGCTCAGTGACCTACAAGTTGATCAGGTAGCGTGCACATTTTATACCTATCATTTATCTTTACATTCACTCTATTATTTTTCATTAATTAGTTCAATTACTTTTATTTGCTATTCAGTGTTAAACTCCCCCTCCCCTCCCTCTATTTTCGTGAAACATAACACTTTTGAAGGGTTAGGCAGAGTTGGTGAACCTCTACATTTTGCTAGTTACTAATAAGTCTCATGCAATCTGAGTCTATTCATCAATCGAGTATAAATCTAGATCGCGCGTTACGTTTTGCCGTGGAATAAATAGTTTGAGTTTCCCTTGTCTAGGACCTGCGCAAAGTGGAGGAGTCGTTCGAGGACCCCATGTTGGTGTCGACCCCGGCAGGTCCGGGCGGGCTGATGCCGCGTGCTGCTGGCGCTGGTGGTGGGCGGCTGGCCTC
The DNA here is from genome assembly GCA_949316265.1 of Diarsia mendica. Classification (NCBI taxonomy): domain Eukaryota; kingdom Metazoa; phylum Arthropoda; class Insecta; order Lepidoptera; family Noctuidae; genus Diarsia; species Diarsia mendica. The sequence goes on from OX438917.1 coordinate 3,693,377, forward strand.
GCTGCTCACCATCGACTACTACAACCGCACGCTGTCGGGGTGGGAACCCGTCGTCGAGCCCTGGAGGTACCTGGGTAGTTCTACTTTTAAGGTCTTCACCATGGACAAAAATGAATAAAGCTATTTCATACATGTCATGTGACTAAACTGTGGGAAAATTACCATAGATTCGGTATTTGTTGACCAGCAGCTCAGTTTTTCATTTTTCATTTTTTTTCATTCTACCTGTGCCGAAGGATACGTGTGACGAAGTATACAATTTTTGAATAAGATTGTTACAAATCGTGCATAGCGAACACTTAGATAAAAAAAATACTTTACCGTAAAGATTACATATTTATATAAATCATATAAAAGCTAAAACGATTTAAAATTCATGAAATACATATCAAAAAACGCTGTGACTAAGGATAACCTCAAAAAACACACGCCGCCGGTCTTCGTCCTTGATGTAAAAGAAGTGACAACCTGCCAATGTCAATCACTTGATTTGAGTTTCGCTCTATGCTCTATGGTCTTTGGCGTTTCATTTCACTCAAAAACTTAACACACTCACATTTTTTTTTTAAACTTAAGGTAATATTTGGCCGTCGTGACGATGGATACTCAAATTTTCGGGACAATCTTTCGTCACGGCAAAAATAAAAAACTTTTACAGATAAATTAAATTAAACTTTCTCGTTACCATGCTTACCAATTTATCTCTCCATGTATTTATTAAATTGTGTGACTTCAATAAATTATTTTCATAATAAACGTAATAGTGCCAAGCAACACCTAATGGGGACACGCCGTTTTAACTTTGTAACAAAAGTTTGACTCCCATTTTAATAATAAAGTTCAAATTAATTTAAAGTAAATTTAAAGATGGTTATCCAAATACAAGTTATTAAATTGATTTAAATAAAATAAATGATACTTCCTCCATTCTGTATTTAGTATTAAACCTTTGTTACAACGGGGACCACCTTAATTTTATGAAGGACTATAAAAGTAGAACTACCCACCTACTTATAGTATCTGAGCTGAATGACGTTCTTAACAATTAATCAAGCCCAAATTAATTAAGCCTAATCAAAGAAATCCTACGGATTTGATTGTAAATATTTGCCCATATGGATAATGTAAAAGCTTCGTTGTTGAATAAGTAAGCGACTTAGAGTCAAAAAACAAACACACGATACGATGCGCCGTCGTAACGTTGCCCTTTGCAACGTGTCGTCATGTCGTGGTACGTCTTCAGATGTTTCCAAAACACAACGTTGCCCAGTCCACGTCGCAACATGCGATGATACGCCCCTTGCAACTGACGGTCTAATTAATTGAAGGTAATATGTGTGTGCGTAAGTAAGTCAAGCCCAATAAATAAATTGCGAACTCAATTCAGTCGAGCTGACATTCCATACACTAGTTTACTTCCCGTGTTAGGTTCGAGACATCGTGGGAGTACACACTGACGTCGTCGCTGTCGCTGGGCCGCGTGCAGATGCAGGTGACGTCACGCGAGCTGCTCAACACCAACGTCACCTCCTCGCTCATCGAGCTGTGGCAGCTCGTGCGCGCCAACTGGACCGCTGACTACTACGCGCCGCAGGTACCTACATCGCTACCTCATCATGTTGGCGCCAGCCATTATCATTTCATGTACCACTCCTTATAATAGTGATAGTTTACATTATGAAGAATTGTGTAGTACGAATATCAGCGGTATTCATTACACATATCAGATTTTTACCGCAAGATGTGTTGTAAACGTACAATAAGTTTAGTAGTAGACACAGCGCAAGTTTTTACTTCAAACTTTAGCAAAATTGAAAATCGGTTTGACAGTTGAAATCTATAAAGTAAAATTTAGACTAAGGTAAAAAACCATAGCTATTCAAACAATGATGAACCTTATTCTATTTATAAGCGACTGTGATTAAGTATGTCATAGGAGTATCAGCATTTACTTCATGCGAAAAAGGTTCAGTTTCGTAAGAACGTTAAAAATGCTCGTATGTCAGACTTTCTTCCATTGCTATCACTCGTTTCACCCGTGTTACATCCGTCCACGGCACCCTACCCCGCCATACTCGCACTAGTCCCCAGTACGCTAGCCGGACATAAAGGCTGTACTCTGTTACGTAGTCATCCGGCACACAGGAGCAGTCGCCCAAGGGCAGCCCGGCCGGACACCGGCGTCGTTCGCCCTTCGTGCCCTACGCGCTGCGCAACCATACCGGACATCGTCTCTGGTTCACCACGCTTGTTACTACATCGGATGTGTGAGTATTACCGCGAATATTATTATGAGACAGCTTGTCAATTTTGGAAGCTGGAACAGCCTTTTATGTGGTTATTCCAAAGGTTAATACAGTCATTTAAAGCATTTTGCATACCCCTGAACTGTTGGTGTAGGCATTTGATAGGTCGACAAAGTCAAAAGTCAAAGATTTAATTGCAAATAAATATGGTTACAAAGGTTCTTAAAATATTTGTACAAGTAGCTAACAGCAAGTGTATTTTATTTTTAATTTTAGCTTTTCACTGGTTGATGAGATGATGCTTATGAGAGATCAGTATTTTGAGCGGTGGACATGTTTTAGTTGAATGATAATAAAAAAGCTGAGAACTGTCGAAGCTCACAGTAAACAACAAGCAATACCAACATACATGAAAAGCTTAGCATTCCTCTTGCAATGAAAAATATGTAATGTTTTGGTACATAAAGGTTACTGGAACAACCAACATGGTCGGGCCCCGACGACTCATAGATGATGGTCCGCGCGGGCGACACGGAGCCGTTCTCGTTCGGGCTGCGGCGCGGGCGCCGGCGCGGCCGGGCTCCTGCGCCCGCCGGACACAACGCCGCGCTCAACCAGCTCGCGCTGCGGCTGGACGGCTGGTCGCCGCCCGACCCTGTGTGTGTGGACAGAGTTGGCGTGTTCTTTAGAAATCTTACTCATGCTGTAAGTATGCAACCGTTTATATTCACCGACTTGCCAGAGCCTTCATTGTTTCAGTGTGAAAAAGATTTATGCCAGATTACTGATATCTGACCTTCACGGTACAATACTGGCTTCAACATATCCCCAGGCTAAATGACGTTTTTCGGGTGCAGTATATTAAACACAATAAAAAAACATTAAAATTGATTTCGCTAAGAGTGTTTTATGTACTATTTCTGGAATAAATCTTATCCAAGTCGATATCTATTTTAGAAATCTGGCGCCGAAGCTCGAATAGTGTTCGAGGTGTCTCTTGAGGGTTCAGCTCGCAAGTTGGTGACGGTGCGGTCGGCGCTGCAGCTCATCAACAAGCTGCCGCATCCTGTGGAAGTCAGGGTGGATCATGCACCGTCAGCAGGTGAGAATAACCCTCATGTTGCAGGTTTTACTCTACATTTGTTGTTTGTAGAAAGGAGCATAGAGAATAATGTAAATCGGACCACATACTGCTAATTCCTATGGACAGATATATTACGAGGTTTTAGGCTGGAAAACTTGCTTGCGGACAATTTGCAATCATCATTGAATGAAATGACAACTCGGCAACCAATGGCGCGGTCAAACAGGGTCGATCATTGCTGTCCGCGGGTAAATAGTCCAACGTCTGCTGAGCGCCTTATTCCATCCCATAATGGTCTTTTTTTTTGGGAAACTGCTACTTGTGATTTTTATTAGCTGCAATTTTTTTTGTCATGGACCATACATTAGGTAGTGTGATCATAAAAGCAGTGCGGGTGCGGCACCCATTATAATGTAGCCCAACACTGTTTGTATGGCGGGCGGTATTCCATGCATGCTGCTATGTACCGTATCCGGCATCAACAGGTGCGGAAAAATAGATGCCCCGAGCAGAACATCAACAGCGGTGGGAGTGGCGAACGTAGTGTCCGCGAGCGGCAATGATACGATGTGGGTAAAGGCAGCTTCGTCCACGGGAACTGTGGGCAGGTTATCCGTGATGCGATCTACGACAAATCCCGATACATCGAAAGAAACGTTTTTGTCAAAGCGGGAAAATATTTTAAAGTCAGTGGAACCTTTAATAGGCTTTTCTGAACCACCAAACCCTCGAACAATCATTTGTGTATTTTTATTATAATTCAAACCTAACCGGTTACAGCATTCTGTACTTATAAAATTACTCTGCGATCCAGAATCTAAAAGGCATTTTACGATATGGCTCTGTCCATTACGATCGCGAATAACAACTTGAGCGGTCGATAGTAATATCGTTGTGGGACGAATACATCGCGCGGCGCGGTCGCCTTCACTATTATTACACTGCAAAGGCGCAGCAATGGATGTGTGCAAGGACGATACTCTCGGCTCGCTTACAGCAGGTGCCGGTACCGGTGTGGACGGCGGCGCCTGCGGCGGGCGGCGTGGCGCACTCGCTAGATATCGCGGGTTCGAATCTGGACACCGGCACCGATCCACTGTTCTGAGATTGTGTGGCGGTTTGATTAGGAACCTTATTGAAATGCAATAAGGAGTGGTGTTTTTGATGACAGTTGCGGCATTTGAGCGTTGAATTACAATCGCGAGACTTATGTTTAATGCTTAAACAATTAATACATGCACCGCTGACGGTGACATGTCAGCGAATTTTTGACACTTGAAAAAATGATCGTGCACAATATTGTCACATAGGCATTTTTTGCTAGCAGGCGCGATGGCTACATAACTCTGCGGGTTCGGTACATTATTGCGAGATTTAACAGAACTACGCTTAGAATCACAAGCTGTGCTAGGCTGTGTGTTTTGATAAATCCTATGTTGACTCCTAATGAACTCGGTCAGCTGACTAAAAGTCGGCAACGAAACTTCACGATATTGCGACTCGAAAGCACGTATCGTTTCTCCGTCTAATTTTTTGAGTGCTATGTGCAAAAATACAAAATCTGTCAAATCATCTATTCCAAGAATTTTAATTGCGTTTGCCGCAGTGACATACTGGTCCATAAAAGTTTGCATATTAGATGCAGAAGCGGGGCCATTTATTTTAAGATTGATCATTAGATCTAGATACGTAGAAGCAAGTGTGCGTTTGTCTTGATACCTATCCACGAGACACTTCACGATTACTTGATAGTTTTCAGGACACGGCGCGATGCCTGAAAATACCGCTTGCGCTTTAATACAAAGCTTTCCTATCAAATAGTAAAGTCTCTCAGCGTCTGTCAACGATGGATTTTCGTGTATTGTAGACTTGTAGCTTTCATAGAATAAGGGCCAATTGCGAATGTCACCGTCAAATGACACAATTTCGATTGGCGCCGGTAAAGAAGGCCGTTTAGACCTAATGACTTTCTGATCATCATACTGACCAGAAGCGTCAGCGTTCACCCGCGAAGGCAATGGCTCAACCTGCTTCAACACACGTTTGATACGGCAAAAAAGCTCATCAAAGGCAATCAATGGTTGATAGTTAGGCTTCGCGGATGGATTAATTTCTAAAAGTAGCCTATTCCGCTCGTTGACGAGATCCCTAAATTCAGATCGAGTTTCATCAATAGTCTCGACTGAATCCAGAAAACTCTCCACCATTCCGCTGTCAATGCGGGCCTTTTGCGCCTTTTCGAACACGATTTGAATTGTTTCGAAAAGGGCATTTCGTTTTGCTTCTACAAGAATAAGTTCTGAATTTAAATGCGATGAGGCGGGTTCATCAGTTTTGTAAACCTTATCATCAGCGGTAGGTTTAGGCATCTTGATTTATTACAATGAAGTGGGTAAGTTATAAAACTGTTCAAGTAAGTAAATCGGAATGCACAGAGTGAGCTCTCAAACTAACGTAAACAACCTATATTCAATAACTATCTATAGGTGCGCGCGCGGTACCAACCTGCTAATGATGTAGTAAACTGATAACAAACCGGTTCTTTAGAAAGGAATGCGTAGGTATTTTGTGCTAAAATACAATGTGAATGAAGTTAAGTTATGTACGGCCGTTAGTAAGATACAACAATGAAACTTATTTTTATAACTAATTTATTAATGGTTTTGATTAGATTAATTTAATGACACGAATGTAATTAATCAGTCGAATCTGAAAGAATTCAGATCCGAGTGCGGGTTTCCCTAGGGAATGAATGAAGCTCGTCTAATACTGTATTAAAAATAGAAAATAAATCCGGCTCGAAGGACCAAAATGTTATCGCTGTGGGCTTTTTGTAAAAAGCTTTATACGCTAACATGGGGGGGTGCGGGGAATTTACCATGAAATGGAAGAACTGTCTAAACAGCTCTTTCCAGGCTTCTAAAAGCCTGGAGCGGTGATTCAAAGCCTTGCTATGAGAATCGGCGGTTTTGTGGACTGTAATAAACTTTATGTGGCAGCATACATATAATTTGAAGGAGGCAATTTTCTGGTATGGAGAAACAGGAACAATGGAAGGACACAGGATGCAGCGCCTTACCTTTTTGCAGAAGTCTGGAGTCGCCTTCCTGCTGTAAGGGCCTTGCACTTTCTCGATGTACAGGTTAACCACGCGGCAGCCAGCGTGGTTCCACAGTTAAATGATCTCTTCCCGTTTGCAGCACTTCAAAACACTGTAGCTTGATATTTAGGTGGATTTAAATTGAATTATAGACCAGAAACTCTGGATTTATCACGAGTTCTAGATTTATTTGCGGTAAAGCCCTGGAGAGGTGCTTTCGCGGCGGCGGAGTTAGACGAACTTTTTCTTTTCAATATGGCGTCGGATACGTTCAATCTTCTTCCAGCCTTGTATTGCTGTCTCGCTCTGACCTATGGTAGACGCTGCAGGAATGAATAGGATGGAAGGAAGTGATGGGAAACTACCGCCACATTCTAATAAAGTTAAATACATTTACCCTTCTTTTGGGTTAGTCGGGTAAAAAAGATTTGAAGTATGTAGGTTTGGATAAAGCAAAGTATATGGCGACAACAATCATTAATCCTAATGATTCTAGCAATGTTCGAGTAATCTCTACATTTTTCCTGATATTATGTATAACCAGTTATTACAAAAACCTAACCCTCCTTTTGGACTTAGCCGCAGTCGGGTAAAAAAAAAATCATCTAGGTAAATTGATGATAAATAGCCACAAGCTCGTAATAATATTACGACCAGTTTTATAAGTTTCGTGAAAATTAACGGCCGAAAGGGACAAAGTTGAACTCATACAGTTTACCATCAAAGAAAAATCTCAATTATTTCCTTGAATTAGGATCGACTTTAATTAAAAAGTAGGCGTCTTTCAAATCTAAAGTCGCTATATAGCAATCTTTAGATATTAACTTAAGAGCATTTCGGATGTCTTCCAACTTAAAATGTTGTGTATTAATCCTGTTAAATTTAAAATAAATCTCGTCTTCCCATTTGGCATAGGTACAGTAAACACACGTGACACATACTGGTCAGGGCTAGATTGACATTCGGAAACAGCCCCAATGTACATTAAGCTATGAACACCTTCAGCTATGCCTTTTCTTTAAAAATCCGAAAAAACTGATTTAGGTAAGCAGGACTGATTAACCGGGCAATCAAGTCTGATTTGGTAGCCCTTTATCCATGATAAGATGGATTGATCTTAGTAATGCGGGACCATTGACTACAAAAAAGTGCAAGTCTGCCTGCATGCCGTACCTTGTCTACTGGCGGCGGGTCTGTTTGGACCGCTGCGTGTAGCTCTGCGACGAGGTTGCGTGCTGCCGCGCCGTCTGCCGTGCAGGCGACTGGTAACGTTGCTGAGGGGCCATCGTCTGCCTGAGGACCGGTGTCCTGGCTTTCCAGATTTTTGCTTGAAGTGCCTTTGTTCTGGATGAAATGTATAGGTTTCTTAGCTGCTTCTGGCTTCAAGTCTGGACTTTGAAACCGCCTTGGCTGTTTTAAGGGTTTCTGCAAAGTGATCTCCGAAAAGAAATAGGTAAATCTTTGTTAGAGCCAACTAATCTTTAAGCTCCTTTTTAACCTCATATTATAAAGGCAAGGCAGCCGTGACTTCTGTATTAAATAAGCTGCGGCGCAGCGACATTTGTGCAGATGCCAGGAACAAATGTTTTTTTTTTTTTATATAAGTTCTTTACGAACCTCCTTGTCTAGTCCGGATGTTATGAAGTGCGCAAATCTGGATGCCACTTGCTTGTTGATGTCCGGACTATCGCCTAGGATCTCTAAAAATGTCGGTCCAGGTAGCAGATCGGTTGCCTCACCCGGAGTATCCGGGATGATTACCGTTGGGATTTTGGGATGGTCTCCTGCTCTGGTGATGCAGGCGGTTCCGTGGCCACCACATTATTCACGACCGGGTTTGATGCATCTTCGTGAACTGCCATAATAAACCGTAACCTACATTGTTCCGCTCAAGATCAATGCTAGTTTGAGGGTAGCGCCGAGTAAAAGCACAAATTTCCATGAAATTTCAGCTCTTTGCAAAATTACGAGTAAAAAATGCAATGCATTAGCTTTTAGACAAAAACTAGGTCCCTAGGACTAGGATTCGGATAGACCCTAGGTCATCCTCGTGCACAAAATGCAACCACGTGGGTAGGTAGGCGCAGTGTGTTAGACCCTAGGTCTAAGTTTCGGATCGACCCTAGGTCATCCTGGTGCAACGAATGCTGGTCATTTGAGGTAAAGGCCCTAGGCCGTACTAGCGCATCGTATTAGACCCTAGGTCTAAGTTTCGGATCGACCCTAGGGCATCCTGGTGCAAATGAATCATGCTGGCCATTTGAGGTAGACGGACTCTAGGTCGTACTAGCTCTTATTAGACCCTAGATCTAAGTTTCGGATCGACCCTAGGTCATCCTGGTACAATGAATCATGCTGGCCATTTGAGGTAGACAGACCCTAGGCCGTACTAGCTCATATTAGACCCTAGGTCTAAGTTTCGGATCGACCCTAGGTCATCCTGGTGCAATGAATCATGCTGGCCATTTGAGGTAGACAGACCCTAGGTCGTACTAGCTCATATTAGACCCTAGGTCTAAGTTTCGGATCGACCCTAGGTCATCCTGGTGCAATGAATCATGCTGGCCATTTGAGGTAGACAGACCCTAGGTCGTACTAGCTCATATTAGACCCTAGGTCTAAGTTTCGGATCGACCCTAGGTCATCCTGGTGCAATGAATCATGCTGGCCATTTGAGGTAGACGGACCATTGAGGTAGATGGTCGTACTGGCGCATCATAATAATATGAGACTTAATGAGACCCTAGTATAAGTTTCGGATCGACCCTGGGTCATCCTTTGTGATTTTCACTAACGTGTAAAAAAAAGAAGTTGAGGGTACTTACTTTTAAGATTTCAGCAGTAATTGGTGAACAAGCTCTCAGAAGAGCCCGAAGATGAGCAAGACGACAATGTGCTCGATCACCTCGATTGAGAAAAAACACGTGTTTCGCGCCGCGATTCACTTATTATTATTTTTTATTTTTCGTATTTTACTAATCAGATAGTTACAATCGTTTTCATGGCGGCGCTTCGGCATGACTTTTTATACTTATTTTTGTGCGAAGTTGTGAACTGAAGTGGATGAGCACTAAAACACAAAATGAAGACGAAACTGCTGAGACCTCGCAGGTGCGGGTGACAGGTGACCGGAAACGTTAAAAAATAAAAATTAAATTGAGTTTGTTGTCGCTTGTGGCGACATCTTTTCTCAACTTTAGTGATGGAGTGGAAGTCAATAACGCGATACTACAAGTAAATAGAAGTACGAATAATTATAATACCGCTAATCTCGAGGGCGAAACATGGAGTATAATATTAGTATAGATATAGAAATGATGAGGATGCTGCAACTGAACAGCCACTTCACTCGATCTTCAAGTGAAACAGCGCTTGCCTAGGTTTGTCCGTGGGTGGGTGACTAACCATTACATATCGAGTTGCCTCGGAAAGCACGTAAATCCGTTGGACAAATGACAGCTGGAACCAATCCCAGCTGTCCTTTGTGGATTTTAGACAATCGTCACAGGTAGTTAGTAGCCCAAAAATCTGACAACCAGTCTTACCAAAGGATATCGTAATACCTAGTGTTTGTCGAGGTCAGATAGGCAGTCGATCTATGTAAAAACTGGTATTCAGCTGCATTCGGTTAGCAGTTTAATCGAATGCAGTCGACACCTACACATTTGAGAAAAAGCATAGTTACATGTGTCATGGTAAGTGTACCCCTTTAGGCTCGTGGCAGTTCGCGACGAGCGCGGACTGCAGCACGGTGGAGGAGGTGCAGCAGTTCCTGGAGCAAGCCATGCGCGGCTCGTGCGAGGGGCTCATGGTGAAGGCGCTCAGCGGGGACCACGCCAAGTACGACATCGCGCGCAGGAGCCACAACTGGCTCAAGGTAACACACAGCTATTCACTCAAATATTGCTTATATTGATGCCAGCTTGGGTTCTCATTTTGTTTTCATTTTCGGAATCTGTACTCCCGAAACACCAGAAAAACAATCTAGAATTCTAGATAAAGGTCGTATTTTGGCAACAATATCCTTGTACATGAAAATAGCATTTATGTCTGACGGCCATCGCCATCTTAAAATAAAAAACCGGCCAAGAGCGTGTCGGGCCACGCTCAGTGTAGGGTTCCGTAGTAATAATTCTTTTTTTGTTTGAATTACGGGCCAATGAAGCTTGACCTCTGGATTGTATAGGCGCTCATACGATTCAGGGACCAAATTATATTGGTTAACTGCAGTTTCCATCTGTTGTTTCCATCCAAGTTCAAAATAATTTTCCTAGAAAGTCCGTATAAAGTTCTACTTTTCAGATTTTTTTCGTATTTTCTAAACTTATGGTTCAAAAGTTAGAAGGGGGGGACGCTTTGTTTTTTACTTTTGGAGCGATTATTTCCGAAATTATTGACATTATCAAAAAATGATTTTAGTAAACCCCTATTCATTTTTAAATACCTTTCCAACAATATATCACACGTTAGGGTTAAAATTAAAAAAAAAATCACTTCCCACTTTACATATAGGGGGGCTACCCTAATAAAACATTTTTTTCCAATTTTTATTTTAGCACTTTGTCGGCGTGATTGATACACATATTGGTACCAAATTTCAGCTTTCTAGTGCTAACGGTCACAGAGATTAAGCGAGGACGGACAGACGGACAGACAGACAGACAGACAGACAGACAGACATGGCGAAACTATAAGGGTTCCTAGTTGACTACGGAACCCTAAAAAGGCAATTAACTTACTACTAAAACACTCATGTTTGACTAGAGGCTTTTAACAGCTATTTGTTCTACCGATTTCACAGAACTTTTAAACCAAAATAACAAATGAAAATACGGGTATTACCGTAATTATCATGGGAACTTTATTCATCGATGAACATAAACACGGTGAGCAAAATGGTCCGTCTAATTGAAGTTCACAACACTGACTGAGCTCTCCCTTATCTCCTAGTGTGCACTTGATATATTTCTAGTTTAGCTCCGATGGCTTAGTGTTCTATATTCAACAATCTCGTTGTACTACTGTCCCCCAGCTAAAGAAAGACTACCTGTTTGGCGTAGGCGACTCGCTAGACGTGGTGGTGATAGGCGCGTACCTGGGCCGCGGCAAGCGCGCCGGGCTGTACGGCGGCTTCCTGCTGGCGTGCTACGAGCCGCAGTCCGACGAGTTCCAGGCGCTCTGCAAGATCAGCACCGGCTTCAGTGACGAGAGCCTGCAGAACTTCACCGACTCGCTCAAGGAACATGTCATCGACGTGCCCAGGAACTACTACAGGTAATGTGCTCATCTCATACTAATATAACGATAACGTCTTCCGAAGAAGTCACAAGTGTATTTGGAGCCCACGTGTTTGCCACAATGGGTAACGGTTAAGTGTTTGAGCGTGTTGCCATCCAGAGACAGATCCAGATTGCCGTTGACAAAGGTCTGATGACAAAACATTCCCAGAATAATCCCCTGGAACTCGTGTTTAGTAGTCGACCACTGAACTAACGAGATGAGGCAGTCTCATCATAGCGTGTTACTACTTCATTAATTGTGAGATGATTGTTTATAAATGGTTTATTAATCTGTTATGATAGTAAATAACAATAGGTAATTGTTGAAGATTTTGATTATTACTTCGAACTCTACTGTGCCTCGTTGGTCTGGGGGTCACAATCATGACTGCTAAGCATAAGGTCCTGGATTCGATTCCCATCTCGAGCAAAATAAATTTGTTCTATTAGAAATTTGTCAGTAGCAGCCCATAGTCTGGATCACACCCGACACAATAATAATGTATGTTTGGAATCGAACATTCGAGTAAGAGATGCCGCTACGGACGTGCGAGCAGTACGGTATAAGACGCCGTGAGCGTCGAAAGGAATTCAGTCGATATACAGAAACGGGTGAGATCGCACGCGCATTGGTTAAGTTGACGTGAAGGTCATTTCGCGGGCACCCAGTATTCATCATCATCATCATCATTTCAGCCAAAAGACGTCCACTGCTGAACATAGGCCTCCCCCAGGCGTCGCCACATTGACCGGTCCCGTGCGTCTCTCATCCAGCGGTTTCCTGCAACCTTGACCAGGTCATCGGTCCACCTAGTGGGAGGCCTTCCAGCGCAACCCAGTATTATACTAGTTAAACAGTACGGTTTTGCCTCGTATCGTTGTGCCAACATTGCACCGAGCACCGAGGACTTGTGTTTGGACTATAAGTGGAACGGGGATTGGTGTGAACGGGGCGAGGTCGCCGTGGTTAGCTGGTCATCTTGAAGGATCCTGCTGCGGGCCATCGCAAGATCACGAACACACACTACACAAAACACTAACTCATACTTGCGAGTGGTCACACGGAGTTGGGCCGACTCGAAGAACGAGGTAAGATTAGATATAAGTATAGGTATAGCGGGCGCGTACCGCGTCCCATATGCTCCCGTCCGGATAACCGGATTGTTGGCCTGTCATCTATGGGCCGGTTAATCCTGTCTGGAACAATGTAGATTATTTTGTCTGTGTGTAGATACGACACGCAGCACTCCCCGGACGTGTGGCTGAGTGCGCGCGCGGTGTGGGAGGTGCGCTGCGCGGACCTGTCGCTGTCGCCCGCGCACCGCGCCGCCATCGGCCTCGTGCACCCTGACAAGGGTATCTCACTGCGCTTCCCCAGGTATACATTTATCTCTTCTGTTGATCCACTTGTCAAACAATCTCTCACGGTGTACTGCGACCCTCGACTTCACCTGCCAGCCTTTTCCCAACTATGTTGGGGTCGGCTCACATTTCAACCGAATGCAGCTGAATACCAGTATTTTACATGGAGCGACTGCCTATCTGACCTCCACAACCCAGTTAATACTAGGTAATACGATACCCTTTGGTAAGACTGGGTGTCAGACTTTCAGGTCACTGACTACTCGTAACGACTGTTAAAGATCTATATATGGCAGCCGGGACCATCAGCTTAACGTGCTATCCAAAGAAACTGGTTATGTAATGGGCGGTCACCCATCCACAGAGCAACCTAGGCAAGCGCGGCGACCTGAGTGGCAGTTATTATTAACGTCCGTGGTTTACTTTGCCCCTATGCTTGCTAATATTAATTTATTTAGAATGAAATAGCCAATGTATGTTGTGGTGCAGGTTCGTGCGCGTGCGCGACGACAAGTCCCCGGAGCAGGCGACGTCGGCGCAGCAGATAGCCGACATGTACCTCGCGCAGGACACCGTGCGCAACAGCGCCAGCTCCAACACGCACCAGGACGACTTCTACTGAGACACGGCTTTATACACGAGGCTCTGTCATACTTTTGTGACGGACTATTTAACTGCGCGTTCTCACTGGCGAAATATTACCACGATAATTATTAACATTTCTACTTCTTCTCTTAGTAGAATAGAAAACCTTTGATCACCGTGTGGTATTCACGTAAATAACCCTCCTTTTGGGATTCGCCGCAGTCGGGTAAAAAATCTTCCCTGATACAAATTCTTATGCGAAGGTTTCACCAGTGACAACGCATAGTAACACTCGATGTAGCATGAGGGGCCGGTTAATATAGCGAAAGACTGCATTTATCTATCGTGTAGTGTACTGAACATGTATTTAATAGCATATATTTCATAGGATATTTTAAAATAAAATTGCGATTATGTCACATGTATTGCGGGTGGGATGTAGCGTCCATGGGGTTAAAATAAACACTATCAGTTACGCTGATGACATGGCGTTGCTGGCGCCGACGGCTGGTGCGGTAAATGAAATGCTGCGGGTTTGTCAGACGTACGCTGCCTCGCACGGACTTGTGTATAATGTAAAGAAATGTGAATACATTGTCTTTAAGGCCGGCGGTAAATGTCCAGATACTATACCTGACATTACCCTAAATGGCTTGAACGTCAAAAGAGTGACAACATTTAAATATCTAGGGCATATTCTCACCGACGACCTTAAGGACAATGTTGATATTGATAGGGAGCGTAGGGCTCTGGCGGTCCGAGGTAACATGTTGGCCCGAAGATTCGCCCGGTGTAGCACTTTGGTGAAGATAACACTGTTTAAGGCATATTGCCAGTGCTTTTACACGGGGAATCTTTGGGTCAACTATACCAAAAGAGCGCTGGATGACCTACGCATACAATACAATAATATTTTTAGGATGCTGTTGGGACTGCCGCGTTGGTGCAGCGCTTCTGCTATGTTTGCGCAAAACCGAACTGACGGATTCCACGCCGTCATTCGGAAGAAAACCGCGTCGCTGCTGTCACGGTTGCGGGCGAGTGACAACAGCATTCTAAAAACTGTTGTGGAGAGTGTCGATGCTCCGATAATTAAAAGTTTTGTGAGAAGGATAATCACTGAACATTAGTTCGGGGAGGTCCTTTTCACAATACTATTTACTCTGTCTTCCATATAATTATCTAAATTAGCTACTAACACTAGAAATAAGTAATTTTATTGTTTTTACTAACACTATGGATCATTGTTGTCTGAAAAATAAAGATTATTATTATTATTATTAAGAAGTTATTGAAGTTTTGTTCTAAACTAATGAATAAAACACAGATACTGCAATGAAGTATTTTTATTTTCAAGTCATTAACTTACAAACTAATTACATTATAATTATTTTGGGGCTACCTACATCATACACGAGAAGTCATAGTTTGTGATGAACAATAAGTAAATAATATAAATATTGCTGTATAATTACCGCTATTGATATCAATTCATTGTTATTAAAACTAAAAGTTGTACTTGACAGATAATCTCATTTGATATGTTTTACATTTGTTTCAATAATACCGCGTCACAAACAACCCACAGCATTTGATAAATGCGAATTTAATTTGAGCAAATAAGTATAAATATGTTTTTGAGCTGCTGTTTAGTATTTGAGCTCCGTCGCCAGTAAATCACAACAATTTGGCACAAGTTCCATAAGTTATAATATCAAAGCGTACTTACAGCTATCATAAGCACACACTATTGCACTCACGTGGTACCCTACCGCTCCATAAGCTCGTCACACCAACTGCCTAACTCTCGAGTCTTATATCAACTGAGCGCGACGCTCATGTCTTTGTAAACTTAACATATAAAAGGAGTTCAAAAAATGAAATACAAAAAATCACATATAATTGCACAACGCAAGGTCAAGAAGCTGCCGAAATTATACACAAAATCGTTAAAGTTTAAACGTCGACTGCTCGTCATTACTAACTAAACTGGCCTTGTATGTACTCTTTACTATCATTATATTCATTTTAAATAAATTAAAAAGATTCAAAAACAATACAAAATGTCAGAAGTATAAAGATTGAGGAACTTTTGGAATAAAGAATTGAATAATGTGTGCGTCATACGTGCAGTCCATACTGTAGGGAGTTATTGTCTCACACTGCAAATTGTATTAAATAGAGATGGTTTCAAACCATGAGTTTTAACTAAATAATTATGGTATCTTGTCATGATCAGATAGAGACTATACCTTCAAACGATCGAGTTCGTGAAAAAATTCAATAACGTGAAGAAAACCCTAAGAATCTTTATGAACGATTCCTAACACAACACCGATATGGCACAAGTTTTCAAAAGACAGTCATTAGTACGATATAATTTGATTTCGCTTACCATACGTATATGAACGTAGTACGTCGTACGTAGTTTGAATATGTACTTGTTAGAGGACAGTATAAACAACTAGGCAAGAGTATATCGGTTATTTACAACAAATTGATCACATTTCATATTAGACATCCACGTTATGTACGTGTCGCGGGCGCTGCGGATGTGACCGATGTTCTAACATGTCTACCAACTCAACCAAGAGCTGCAGCCACACAGTACAGTGACTGACCACGGTACAGCCGCAGCGCTCACCAACACTACACTGTACTACAAATATAATGAGATTCTGATTAGCTCGATTGTACAAGTCGAGCCACTGCCGCGTTGATTGCGGCGCGCCGGCTAGCGACGCGGTTTATTTCTTTTTTCCTTTAAATTAATTAGAAACGACTCTGAAACTGATTTGCGGTCGCTACTAAATTAATAATAAGTATCTCCTTCAAATGACACGGCAGTGTCACACATACGAACAATTCCTAATACTTTACATTGTACATTGGCGCAGTCACGTGTCCGCGTAGAACGTGACTGATCGCTACAGTATACCTACATACACAGAATTTGGTCAAGTTTATAAAATAGACATCATCTAAAATCTACAACAATATGTTTGAAGATATGTGTCAAACATATAGAATTAGGCCTCGAAGACATTAAGATGAAATCACGATACGATTATGTAGTTAATAGTTATGTTATATAAGGTCGGGTATGGACCGCTGGGGTCCGTCGCTCGGCCGGTACACAGTGGCGCGACGCTCACAGCAGCGCGGCGCGCTCGGGCGTGGGCGACGCGTCCAGCGCGCGCTCCGCCAGCAAGTTGGCGTGCTCCTGCACATACAACAACATTGTGGCTGACGCCTCTCATAATATACCATAACGACTGTAATCCTAGCAGGGTTAGGCACAGGTGTATCTATAGATAGTGCCGAATCGCATATTTCGCCAGCTCGAATGTAACTAATAGAGGGATACTATCAATCGGCTTAAACCAGTCATTGGGCTCCTATCGAGAAACTCGATAACAATGCCCGACTAGGGAATCGAACTAGAGAATCTACTAAAAAAAGCTACTGAGCTAGCTGTACCTAGGTACAGCTAGCTCAGTAGCAGATTTTTAGACTACTAGAAAAATCACCAAATGATTCTAGTGAAGATCCGGTACCACTACGTCATTCGATGAAGATGGAAGGTGATGTGTTGGACAATAAATTATCGCTTTCGTACGTCGACTGTTATGGAAACCGGCTCTTACTGACGTACAAAAGGAGCTGGACAGAATGTATCCTCAACTCCCTACATTTATAATTAGGTATGTAGAATACTAAAAGGAAAGAAGGCTTTACACATGCTAAGTATTTATACTTATATGTAAATTTATTTATTTATATGAACCCCGCCTGTATCCAAGTTTTGTTTAATTTAAAATGTGCTTGTTTTTTTTTATTTTTTTTCAGTCAGGTTTTAATTTATTTATTTATTCTGAAGACGGCCGTCGTAACCGAGGCAGGCCCAAGAAACGCTGGCGTGACGATCTGGACTCATTCTTAACAGATTGGACGGAGATAGCAAGTAACAAACAAACTTGGAAAGTCACGGGGGAGGCCTTTGCCCAGCAGTGGGAGAGCGTGGGCTGATCGAAAAAAAAAATGTAAATTTAACTAGAGACGCCGAATGCCGCGACGCATTGGCAACAGTTTAACACGATTAACGTTTTAGCGCTGGTTGAACAAACGCGACGTAAGTGGATTGCCTCGCGTATATACATGTTCAACCAGCATTTGCTTCTTATTCTACATCGCATTGTAACTACATATCCTTAGGAACGACGGGATTATAAGATGCAGTGTGACGCCATAGCGCAGACACACGTACACGTGATGTAGTCGCAGGCTTCTATCTAACCTTCAATGTTTAATTATGTTTGTGAGGAAAAATATACGGTTTGTTGAAATCCGAAAAAAATTGATAGCATGTCTGTGAGTCACGACATGTGAAGACGCGCCGAGTTAGCGACAGCGTGCAGCGCGGGGAAATAACCTTTTTGTCATATCGAAGATGTATCTACCGCCAACCGGTGTAGTACTTATCCTTGCTGGTATTATAACATTTGCTTTTTTCCGAATGTAATGCCGACGAAAAACCGCGCGCGCGACCTTCCTCAGTTCCTCAGTACTACACACACACACATACACACGGCTGATGAGCTACACCGACGTCACACACACATCAACAACTCGCCAGATTACCAAAACATTAGAGTTATATATGTGATTGTATCATAAACCAAAATGTTACACCACTGGAATTAGTTTTGCATTCGTGTGCCAGCTAAGAAGTAAACATTTTATCGCGACTGCTTTCAATTCTGCTGAATATATGATTGATATTACGTTTCATATTTAAGAATAAAATAAATTGTTTCATCATAATCGTCGAGTTATTTTCATATTTTCTTATTTTACCGCATCTATAAATAATATCGAAGGTAAGTACTAAGGTATCGAAGGTATCGGGCAAGGTAGTTGAGCCATCACCCACCGTGGCCGTGACACCGCTCCGGTGACCCCAACGGGGTCAAGGTCATAGTTTACAACTTTTTATATACTGTGTATCCGTGTTTATAACGACCGTCAGTTATCATCGGTTTACCTACTTTTACGAATATCTAAATAGGTGAAAACTGTTGCCAAACTTGTTACATGGTTTCTGAGACTCGTCAGACAAGTATTGTATATTAAATAAAGTAAGCACACGTAGATGTTACGTAGTGTAGTAGGTTACCTCGGCGGGGTTGTTCTGTTGCGGGGCGTACATGCTGTCGTACACAGGGTTCGCGAAGTGGTTGCCGCCGTTCTGTCACAAACAACACACATATTAGCTATATCTAAATATAATCAAAATCAAAACATTTATTACAATTAAATATGGCCAGTTACAGGCACTTTTGAATAGTCGAAACAAAAACAAATTAAAAACAAGCTACAGTCTCAGTCACAAGGCATAATTACTGTGACTGTACTGTACCTATGTATCGTCTTCAGTTGACATATTACAGCAAGGCTCAGCAAAGATGGAATAGTTCAATCACCTCCATTTTCCTTAAGCCACAAGATTATTTGATTGACTTTCTAAAATAGCTATTTTGGTCTAGTGTTTACTCGTAGAATAAAAGTATTTGGGCGCAGCCGCGCGCGGAGGTGGATAAGTCACATTGAAGCTATCCGAATATAGAGTGGCGAAATAATAATACATTAATAACTGGATTCCATCGCGAGGTATTATTAATACTTAAATCACTCATTATTCACATGCAAAACATGCATTTAAATTATTGGTTTTCATTAACCATGTTACATAATTATTTTGCATACGAGTTATCATATTTATAATTAAGTTTTACTTTCAATGAACTACACATTCGAAACAATACGGAATAGCGAAAAATACTCAAAATGAGTCTCACTGTCTCAGACCCAATGATGTGATGCATCTAAAATAAGAGGGTAGTGTGGGATTCGTAGACAAGTGTGATCACTTGTGGTTAGTTTGTAGTGCGGTGTGTGTGAGGGTAGTGTGTACTCACATTGTGCGGATGGTTGTTGTGCGGCGGGTCCATCTCGTCCTCGCCCGCCAGGTACATGGGGTTGTTGATCTCCACGTTGTCCGCCAGGCGCGCGTGCGGGAACGCGCCGCTGCACAGGGAGACACGAGTTAGTTCTGTGCGAGGTGTCGCGACCGACGCGGTACAGCAGAGGTACTCACTGTCTCCGCCGGTGCAGCAGGTACAGGGCGCCGAGCACGGCAGCAAGCAGCGCCAGCATGGCCAGCACAGCGCCCGCCCACGCGCCCGCTCCCGCGCCCGCGCCCGTGTCCACTCCCTTAGCGGCCGGCACCACGTGCGGCGCGCTGGCGTGCGGCGTGGTGCAGCTGGCGCCCTCCAGGCACGCGCAGTACACCGGGCCAGGCTCTGTAGCACTCACTGTCAACACACATACTAATTACTTAGTAGAAAGCTTGAAAACAAAGAATTCGAACAAATCAAGTTGAGTCGGCCTTAAATCTGGCGACGAGTTTGGTACTTATAGTAGGCTGCAAATACTGGAACAGATAGGACAAATTATCAAATGCCTCATAGTTTGTGGTGCAACACCACATTTACACTCCAGGGTAGTCATTTATACCCGTCGAGGCTGCGGGTTGTTGGAAACGGATACCGCGGCCTCGACACAAAGGGCTAAAAAGGAAGATGGGAAGTTTTTAGTCAGTAGAAGTCTGACACTCCCTACCGCTTTGCCCAGAGCGGGAGGAGTCATCTATGAATCTCCACCTGAATAGATTTTCTTTGTTTCGGCCAACCTGTACCCGGAATCGTGTTGGAAATCGCAATCTAGCTCTCGGTGAAGGAAGCGGGGTCCTAGAACTTGTAAGTATGTAGCGAGCGCCATGTGTAGGTGTGTACGTACTAGGGCATGTAATATCGGAAGATTTTCAATTCCGATACTGAGTTTCGATATTAGATCTCAATATCGGAATTCCGATATTAATATCGGAATTACGTTATTTAATTTGAAATTGCACATTTTATTTATAAATTGCACAAATTCGGTATGAGGTTGGATTGAATGCTACGTACGGTCAGGTCCCCAGACGCAGAGCGCGGGCGGCTTGCAGGCGCGCGCGTTGCACGCGTGGTCGTGTCCCACGTAGTGCGCGCACGTGGCCCCCCCCCACGCGCCCGCGCACGCGCACGCGCGCCCGCGTCCCGTCCACACGCAGTGCCCGCCGTTGGCGCACGCGCCCGCTCCGCATTCTGTCTGCCGACCTGCAACACGCACAAATAAGAGATAACAAAACGATACTGATGAGTACACCCATCTCAGATAACTAAGGCTGCGTTTCCAGAGATGTACAAAGAACATAGATAGCTTAGCTCAAAATGTGAAGCTTCATTAACGGTTAGTATAACCCGGTTCATTAAAGAAAGGAATCTAAAATGGCAACACATGGCATGTCCTCTCGCTCGCTCACTATAGTGTGCGAGCGTGAGGACATGATAAAAACCGCCATTTTAGATTCCTTTCTTTAATGAACCGGGTTATATCACACATCACGTCCTTCGCTACACATCCTCGAACATAATATATCTGGTAGAAACGCAGCCCTATACACCGATTTACACGAAAATTTAAAGCACAGTATAGTCATCTCATTCACACCCTCACATTTGTACAATCATCCTTTTGCTACGACTTCCATCGTAATTCCAAATTTCAAAATCTAATTTTGTTTTTGAACTCAATGATCAGCATTAGGTATTAGTCTACCGGCACTATACACTTTCTCGGAATCATTTGTTTCGTTTTTTTAGCTCATTATAATAGTATTAACTAGGCAATAGTCGCACTCTCACTGACATGTCATTGTGGTATTGCAATTTAAAAATGCTTAGGTCGATGCTGCATCGGCCGGCCCGAAGTGCGTCATCGTCATGCCAATAAGGAATAAACTGTGTTTCGTTTTCGGATAAGTACTTATTTATTTAGCAGGTATCTTTGTGTTCTATTACAATTATTATTACTATGTTAACCTCTGTGAGAAAATATTTATTTTATATTATTTATTTATTACACACTTAGAAATGCCCATTTAATAGAATAAAATTATTTATTTACTACCTACTACCCTCATCCGTGTGTCACTGCGGGGGGCCTACTGAAAACCAGCGCTGAGTGTTTTACACCCAGCATATAATAATAATAATAATATTCCACAACTATCACACAACGCCATCTAGTCCCAAGCTAAGCAGAGCTTGTGTTATGGGTACTAGACAACTGATAAACATACTTATATATTTCTAAATACATACATATTATAGATAAATTGCACCCAGACACAGAACAAATGATCGTGCTCATCACACAAACATTTGTCCTGGGTGGGAATCGAACCCACGACCTCCGGCATAGCAGTTAGGGTCACTAACCACTAGACCAACAGGCCAGTCACAGTTAATTGTGAAGCTGTTTGTTGTTATTTGTTTATGTATGTGCTGCTCTTTTTATGTGTTGCTGCTGTCCATTAGCGAATAAATACATATTCTATTCTATTCTATCTCGGGTACGCTTGTGACTGAAGTGATGAATTACTAAGTTCTTAATTAACAAATGTATTATCATAGGGGTTGCTGGTTCCCCTATGCTGTTTAATTGATGTTAGTCAAGTTCAAAACAAAACAACATTAATTACGTAATGAATGTAACGGAAATATCAATTAAGTAAACGCTATCACTATATTCAGCAATACAAGTAAAATGACTCGATGAGTGTGCATGTCTTCACCGGTCAGCTGCGCGTGCGCCGGTCGGTGCGGAGGACGCGACCTTGACCTATGGCAACACTGACACACAGCGCGTCTCCGCACAACAGA
Source organism: Diarsia mendica (assembly GCA_949316265.1). Taxonomy (NCBI): domain Eukaryota; kingdom Metazoa; phylum Arthropoda; class Insecta; order Lepidoptera; family Noctuidae; genus Diarsia; species Diarsia mendica. The sequence goes on from OX438917.1 coordinate 3,715,858, forward strand.
CTGCAGCACTGGCGGCCTGACCGTCACATCGCGGACATATATGTACGTACCAAAGTACTGACTGTCTATATAGTGTAGCAACCCCTACGTTACCCATTCTATAGCCTACACTAGAGTACCCAATTGAAGCCAGCAGCAAGTAAACAAAGGAAAAAAGTCTTAACATTTTATGGACAGACACCGCACATCACAAACCCCTGCCCGGAAGTTTTGGCACAATCATTCCTCATGCGTTAAACTCGGAATTAATGGAACTTGATTTTGGAGATTGGAATTCCCATCAGGTAAATTGCCTGTTTACGTTACGCAACGGTCGTTTCCGAAAATTCAGTTCTTTATTTTTTGTAAGAGACGCAGACCGTATTCCGTTTTGTTTTACCTAGTTCCGGTAAAATACCACGTGTTTGACAAAAGGTAGTTTACCTGAATGTTAGTTACCATAGTTACCAACAAAGATAAGTTTGTCAATAGCGTCAACACTGTTTTACAACTTCGAAAAGCGCTTTTGGTTAGGAAGACCATTTTATTTTAAAATAAAAGTTGAACACATCAGTAAATATCAACCTGGGCCCTGTTTAATAAAACTTACAAATTGTAAATTGTAAATGTAGGCTACAAGTTACAATTCTACAAGTTTCTGTTTAATAAAAACTACAAGTTACAATTTTACCATGGTGGAAAACTGACAAATTTGTAGACTTGTAGCTACAAATCTACATATTTCTGTTCAATAAACATTTTCTCTCTACAGGTGACAATTTACAAATTTGTAGGGAAAACTGTTTTATTGAACGTATAATTGTAGCTAGAAGTTTACATATTTGTAAATTGTAGAAAAATTTCGACAGGTGGACTCACCGTGTGTCAGAAACTTACAATTTTGTACCTCATTTAAATATGTGAAGAAATTTTATTGTTATTCTTTAAAAAATGGGTGAAAAAGTGATGATGAATATTATGAGTGATATTTTGTATTATTTTTTTATAAAATAAAGAGTTAACTTTACTTTTGAATCGTCAAATTTTAGGTTTAATGAAAAAAAAAATACCGGCAAATATTTGATAACGAAGATAGGACATGATCTTAAATTCGATTTTAAGAGAAATCCAGCTCAGCAAATTTATTATGAATCAAAAAAATATAAAAGAAGATAAACCAAATTTTTAAATGTACCTATACAATTTATGAAATTACTCTCGATTTATGAATCTTCAACAAAACTTACATTTTATGTAAAATTGTAACTTACAATTACAAATTTGTAGCTACAAAATTGTCATCAAAATCTACAGGCGTTTTTTACAATTGTAAACGTTTATTAAACAGCATTTACAATTCTACAAATTTGTAAAATTTTTACTTGTAGAATTTATACAAATTGTAAGGTTTATTATACAGCACTTGTAAGAATTTTTTACAAATATGTCAGTTATCTACAAAATTGTAGACTTGTAATGTTTATTAAACAGGGCCCTGATGTTGATATTGTTGTGATGTAAATTATTCAACGAATATTGCATCGATTGGGTAAACGATTAAGAGCGCGCAATGTAGCCCAACGCGAGCGATTTCGTACCTCTCGCCCGCGCCCCCTCTTCAATAATACGCGGTGGCATGACGCCCGGCGCGGCAGCGCGGCGCACCGCGCACAGGCCGATTTTGTTCGAGTGAACTACTTATCAGCTGATTCGAGTAAGTAAAAAAAATAAGAATAATAATTAATAATAACATGTATTTATCTTTCTCTACTATATAAAAATAAGTCGGGTTTTCCTTCCTGACGCTATAACTCCAGAACGCACAAACCGATTTCCACGGTTTTGCATTCGTTGGAAAGCTCTCGGGCTCCGTGAGGTTTATAGCAAATAAAAATATCCCTGTATTCCCACGGAAACGGGATCACGCGGGTGAAACCGCGGGAAGTCCGCTAGTTTCTAATAAAAAACTATAAATTAGAGAAATATCTTACTACCCATGAGGTTGTCAGTTCGAATACGCTCAGTTTTTTCGACTACCATTTCAACTGCTACAACAGCGTGTTTGTTAGAGGTATGGACTGCCATGCAACAGTCCCTGGATCAAATCCTATGTCTAGTTTTTATTTTTGTGACATTGTATTTTCTTTTTATTCAAAGTACTGTGATGTAGATAATATTTATCAAATACTTTTTTGAATAATAAATAAAGTTAAATGATAAATATTTTTTACAGGAAAAAGAAAGCTATTTTCAATGCGTAAGTATCTAGAGTATCTACTAGACACCATAACTTGGCTTGTTTAGATTTGGGCAGACTAGTTGGCCGACTAATCTGCACATCCTTGGCACATCCGTATAAAATACTTTTTATTTTATGGAAATGATGTTATTTTTTTAGAAAGAAAAGAAAGAAAGAAAAAATATTTATTTGGGACAAGCACAGGAACTACAAAAGGAGGGGGGTACTACTAGGAGTAGGTATACCAAAAACATAGATCCTCGCCTCGAAAATGCAGAGACGAGGTGAGTATTGAAATGTAGTAGTAGGTAGGTAGGTAGTAGGTAGGTAGTTTACCAACCGCACCAAAACTGAAAAAGGCCTGTAACTCTGAAACGGTGCGTCCTAGACCAAAAATAACACATTTTTCGAAGCCCCCCCCCCCCCCCCCCCCTGACCCCGCCCCCCCTGGTTGAATACTCAACCATAAGGGACCACCCGCACCTCTGGGCAAAATATCAACCCTCTAGGGCTAAGTCAGTAAGTCACCCCTAGGGGTAGAAAATTTTTTAGGTTAAGAATTTTGTTCTCGGTAAACACTTTTTAGTAGTGGCCTTTAGCCATATAATCGTTTACCCAGATTGACACTTCCGGGATACCCCCCCCCCCCCCCCCCCCACCTTCTCCCCATCCCTTATCCTGAAACCCCCCCCCCCCCCCCCCCCCCACCTTCTCCCCATCCCTTATCCTGAAACCTGAAGTACCAAAAAGAGCTCAAAAAGACCGAAAAAACGAGCCCACTCACGCCGAAATCGGAGCTGAGTAGACCCAGCTAGGTCAACTGGAAGATCTACCCGGCGGTATCTTTTTCTATCTTTTATTTATTTATTTCAAAGGGCCATATCTTGGGAACGAGAGGAGCTAGGAAAGTTTCGACCTCAAATTCAACCTTGAGTGGTGTCGTACACCACGAGGTGGAAACCACCACTGAGGTATCCATCCCACCCCTTTTTTCTAATTTATTTATTTATTATACTTCATCCCCAATCCTTTCACGGGCCATATCTCGGGAACGAGAGGAGATATAACAATTTAGACCTCAAAATCAGCCTTTGTGGTGTCGAAGACACCACGGCTAAAGTCGCACAAGAGGTACCCTCCCCTACCCGATTTGACCCTCCCCCATCCCTTATATATTTAAAAATCGGTATCTCGGAAGTTACGGTACATAGGAAATTTTGGACCGCGGATCTGTACTGTTGACTTGACTCCCCCTTTACAGGTAGTAGGTAGGTAGTAGGTAGGTAGTAGGTAGGTAGTAGGTAGGTAGGTAGTAGGTAGGTAGTAGGTAGGTAGTAGGTAGGTAGTAGGTAGTAGGTAGGTAGTAGGTAGGTAGTGGGTAGGTAGTGGGTAGGTAGTGGGTAGGTAGTGGGTAGGTAGTGGGTAGGTAGTAGGTAGGTAGTAGGTAGGTAGTAGGTAGGTAGTAGGTAGGTAGTAGGTAGGTAGTAGGTAGGTAGTAGGTAGGTAGTAGGTAGGTAGTAGGTAGGTAGTAGGTAGGTAGTAGGTAGGTAGTAGGTAGGTCGTAGGTAGGTAGTAGGTAGGTAGTAGGTAGGTAGTAGGTAGGTAGTAGGTAGGTAGGTAGTAGGTAGGTAGTAGGTAGGTAGTAGGTAGGTAGTTAGTAGGTAGGTAGTAGGTAGGTGGTAGGTAGGTGGTAGGTAGTAGGTAGGTAGTAGGTAGGTAGTAGGTAGGTAGTAGGTAGGTAGTAGGTAGGTAGGTAGTAGGTAGGTAGTAGGTAGGTAGTAGGTAGGTAGTAGGTAGGTAGTAGGTAGGTAGGTAGTAGGTAGGTAGTAGGTAGGTAGTAGGTAGGTAGTAGGTAGGTAGTAGGTAGGTAGTAGGTAGGTAGTAGGTAGGTAGTAGGTAGGTAGTAGGTAGGTAGTAGGTAGGTAGTAGGTAGGTAGTAGGTAGGTAGTAGGTAGGTAGTAGGTAGGTAGTAGGTAGGTAGGTAGTAGGTAGGTAGTAGGTAGGTAGTAGGTAGGTAGTAGGTAGGTAGTAGGTAGGTAGTAGGTAGGTAGTAGGTAGGTAGTAGGTAGGTAGTAGGTAGGTAGTAGGTAGGTAGTAGGTAGGTAGTAGGTAGGTAGTAGGTAGGTAGTAGGTAGGTAGTAGGTAGGTAGTAGTAGGTAGTAGGTAGGTAGTAGGTAGGTAGTAGGTAGGTAGTAGGTAGGTAGTAGGTAGGTAGTAGGTAGGTAGTAGGTAGGTAGTAGTAGGTAGGTAGTAGGTAGGTAGTAGGTAGGTAGTAGGTAGGTAGTAGGTAGGTAGTAGGTAGGTAGTAGTAGGTAGTAGGTAGGTAGTAGGTAGGTAGTTAGGTAGGTAGTAGGTAGGTTAGTAGGTAGGTAGTAGGTAGGTAGTAGGTAGGTAGTAGGTAGGTAGTAGGTAGGTAGTAGGTAGTAGTAGGTAGGTAGTAGGTAGGTAGTAGGTAGGTAGTAGGTAGGTAGTAGGTAGGTAGTAGGTAGGTAGTAGGTAGGTAGTAGGTAGGTAGTAGGTAGGTAGTAGGTAGGTAGTAGGTAGGTAGTAGGTAGGTAGTAGGTAGGTAGTAGGTAGTAGTAGGTAGGTAGTAGGTAGGTAGTAGGTAGGTAGTAGGTAGGTAGTAGGTAGGTAGTAGGTAGGTAGTAGGTAGTAGTAGGTAGGTAGTAGAGTAGTAGGTAGGTAGTAGGTAGGTAGTAGGTAGGTAGTAGGTAGGTAGTAGGTAGGTAGTAGGTAGGTAGTAGGTAGGTAGTAGGTAGGTAGTAGGTAGGTAGTAGGTAGGTAGTAGGTAGGTAGTAGGTAGGTAGGTAGGGTAGTAGTAGGTAGTAGTAGGTAGGTAGTGGTAGGTAGTAGGTAGGTAGTAGGTAGGTAGTAGGTAGGTAGTAGGTAGGTAGTAGGTAGGTAGTAGGTAGGTAGTAGGTAGGTAGTAGGTAGGTAGTAGGTAGGTAGTAGGTAGGTAGTAGGTAGGTAGTAGGTAGGTAGTAGGTAGGTAGTAGGTAGGTAGTAGTAGGTAGTAGGTAGGTAGTAGGTAGGTAGTAGGTAGGTAGTAGGTAGGTAGTAGGTAGGTAGTAGGTAGGTAGGTAGGTAGTTAGTAGGTAGGTAGTAGGTAGGTAGTAGGTAGGTAGTAGGTAGGTAGTAGGTAGGTAGTAGGTAGGTAGTAGGTAGGTAGTAGTAGGTAGTTGGCTAGGTAGTTAGGTACGGTAGTAGGTAGGTAGTAGGTAGGTAGTAGGTAGGTAGTAGGTAGGTAGTAGGTAGGTAGTAGGTAGGTAGTAGGTAGGTAGTAGGTAGTAGTAGGTAGTAGGTAGGTAGTAGGTAGGTAGTACGTAGGTAGTACGTAGGTAGTACGTAGGTAGTACTGTAGGTAGTAGGTAGGTAGTAGGTAGGTTAGTAGGTAGGTAGTAGGTAGGTAGTAGGTAGGTAGTAGGTAGGTAGTACGTAGGTAGTACGTAGGTAGTACGTAGGTAGTAGGTAGGTAGTAGGTAGGTAGTAGGTAGGTATAGTAGGTAGTAGGTAGGTAGTAGGTAGGTAGTAGGTAGGTAGTAGGTAGGTAGTAGGTAGGTAGTAGGTAGGTAGTAGGTAGGTAGTAGGTAGGTAGTAGGTAGGTAGTAGGTAGGTAGTAGGTAGGTAGTAGGTAGGTAGTAGGTAGGTAGTAGGTAGGTAGTAGGTAGGTAGTAGGTAGGTAGTAGGTAGGTAGTAGGTAGGTAGTAGGTAGGTAGTAGGTAGGTAGTAGGTAGGTAGTAGGTAGGTAGTAGGTTATCTATCTTATCTTATCACAGCGTTATCTATCTTTATAATAAAAACTAAAAAATCTAAATATTTATCAACGTAACATTGTCAAAATATGTATTTAAGTAAGTTATATAACCCCCGAGCCCCGATGGTGCGACTAAAAATGAGATTGACTTCATCATGTCTACCAACAAGCAAATGTTCAATGATGTCTCTGTGATCGATTCGGTGAAAACCGGAAGCGATCACCGCATGATAAGAGGCACATTGAACATCAATATAAAGCTAGAAAGGTCACGAGTTCACGACTGATGAAGTCTACGCTCCGTCCAGCACAGATCCAAATCCAAAACCCCGAGAGCGTTCAACTTGAACTCCAGAATCGCTTCGCATGCCTAGGAAGCTCAGTGGACGATTACAACGACGGCTTCGTGGAAACTGTCCATACGACTGGGTCTAATTTTTTTAAGATACGTCGTACAAATAAGATCAAAAAACTCTCAGATCACACTCTCAGGCTCATGAAGGACGGCGTGAGATGATCCTGCAGTCTTCTGACGAAGCTCGGCAATACCGGCAGCTCAATAGACAGATCTCCAAATCCTTGAAGAGCGACCTCCGCCGCTTTAACACCGAGCGTATTAAAGACGCGATTGAACGGAACAAAGGCTCCAAGGTATTTGCAAGAGATCTGGCTATTGGGCAGATCCAGCTCACGAAACTGAAGACCGACGATGGCAGAATCGTGTCCGCCAAACCGGAGCTTCTGAGAGAGATCGAGAGTTTTTATGGGCAGCTGTACACGTCAACTAGTCAACCCGTCGAAAATCTAGCGAAAGACCCCAGAGCAAGATTGACCCGACACTATACCGAAGACATCCCGGACGTCAGCCTGTACGAGATTAGGATGGCTCTGAAACAGCTTAAAAACAACAAGGCGCCGGGTGATGACGGAATTACGGCCGAACTTCTGAAGGCGGGTGGCAAACCGGTCCTTAAGGCCCTACAGAAGCTGTTTGATTCCGTCATACTCGAGGGGAAAACGCCACAGGCTTGGTGCAGGGGTGTAGTGGTGCTCTTCTTCAAAAAGGGTGAAAATGTCCGGTTGAAGAACTATAGGCCCATCTCACTTCTAAGTCATGTCTACAAGTTGTTTTCAAGAGTCATCACGAATCGTCTCGCACGCAGGTTTGACGATTTCCAGTCTCCCGAACAAGCTGGATTCCGAAAAGGCTTCAGTACCGTAGACCACATACATACGCTGCGGCAGGTTATACAGAAGACCGAAGAGCCTGACCTGCCTCTCTGTTTAGCGTTTGTGGACTACGAGAAAGCCTTCGATTCGATCGAGACTTGGGCTGTGCTGCAGTCTTTCCAACGGTGCTAAATCGACTACCGGTACATCGAGGTGTTGAAGTGTTTGTACAAAAACGCCACCATGTCAGTCCGACTTCAGGACCAGACCACGGAACCTATCCTTCTGCAGCGCGGTGTGAGACAGTCATAATTATCTCCGAAACTGTTTACCGCTGCATTGGAGGATATCTTCAAGGTTCTGGATTGGAGAGGACTTGGCATCAACGTCAACGGCAAGTACATCACTCACCTTCGGTTTGCCGACGATATAGTGGTCATGGCTGAGACCATGAAAGACCTCAGTGCAATGCTCGATGACCTCAGTAGAGCTTCCGAAAGAGTGGGTCTTAAAATGAATATGGACAAAATCAAGGTTATGTTGAATGTTCATGTAACACCCACTCCTATCAAGATCGGAGACTCTATGCTCGAAGTTGTGGACGATTATGTCTACCTGGGACAAACGGTCCAGTTGGGTAGATCTAACTTCGAGAAAGAGGTCAATCGTCGAATTCGACTCGGCTGGGCAGCGTTCGGGAAGTTGCGCGGTATCTTCTCGTCCAACTTACCCCAGTGTCTCAAGACGAAAGTCTACGACCAGTGTGTGTTGCCAGTGATTACATACGGGACTGAAACGTGGTCGCTCACAATGGGCCTCATCAGAAAGCTCAAAGTCACCCAAAGGGCAATGGAGAGGGCTATGCTCGGAGTTTCCTGGCGTGATCGAATCAGAAATGAGGACATCCGCTTGAGAACCAAGGTTAACGACGTAGCCCGAAGAATCGCCAGACTTAAATGGCAATGGGCAGGGCACATTGCTCGCAGAACGGATGGCCGATGGGGCCGAAAAGTTCTGGAATGGCGACCGCGAACCGGAAGACGTTACGTTGGAAGGCCTCCCACTAGGTGGACCGATGACCTGGTCAAGGTTGCAGGAACCCGTTGGATGAGAGACGCACGGGACCGGTCAATGTGGCGACGCCTGGGGGAGTCCTATGTCCAGCAGTGGACGTCTTTTGGCTGAAATTGCCTGAAATGATGATGATGATGATGAAGTTATATAATAAAATAAAAAAAAAATAATTAATAAATGTAAAAATCTAAAAACATAAAGAGCAGAGCAAGTTGCGACTTGTCGCTCGCGACGCGCGACGGCGCGCCGCTTGCTCCGCTCGGCGACGACGCGCCGACATGAGCTCACGGCGACGGCGGCGCGCCGGCGCGGCGCTCATATCTAGGTAGGTAGTAGGTAGGTACCTTTCAAATGAGTCCAAACACGATGGTTCTATGTAGTGCCGACACCGAGATCCTATACCTACCTTCGGAGTCCATCATCAGGTGGGTGACATCATTAGTCACCAAGGTCTTCGTTCGACCTTCCAAATGAGTCCAAACACGATGGTTCTATGTAGTGCTGACACCGAGATCCTATAGGTACCTACCTACTAGTCCATCATCAGATAGGTGACATCATTGGTCACCAAGGTCTTCGTTCGACCTTCCAAATGAGTCCAAACACGATGGTTCTACGTAGTGCCGTCACCGAGATCCTATACCTACCTTCGGAGTCCATCATCAGGTGGGTGACATCATTAGTCAACAAGATCTCCGTTAGACCTTTCAAATGAGTCCAAACACGATGGTTCTATGTAGTGCCGACACCGAGATCCTATACCTACCTTCGGAGTCCATCATCAGGTGGGTGACATCATTAGTCAACAAGATCTCCGTTAGACCTTTCAAATGAGTCCAAACACGATGGTTCTATGTAGTGCCGACACCGAGATCCTATACCTACCTTCGGAGTCCATCATCAGGTGGGTGACATCATTAGTCAACAAGATCTCCGTTAGACCTTTCAAATGAGTCCAAACACGATGGTTCTATGTAGTGCCGACACCGAGATCCTATACCTACCTACTAGTCCATCATCAGATAGGTGACATCATTAGTCACCAAGGTCTTCGGGTGGGTGACATCATTAGTCAACAAGATCTCCGTTAGACCTTTCAAATGAGTCCAAACACGATGGTTCTATGTAGTGCCGACACCGAGATCATATACCTACCTTCGGAGTCCATCATCAGGTGGGTGACATCATTAGTCAACAAGATCTCCGTTAGACCTTTCAAATGAGTCCAAACACGATGGTTCTATGTAGTGCCGACACCGAGATCCTATACCTACCTTCGGAGTCCATCATCAGGTGGGTGACATCATTAGTCAACAAGATCTCCGTTAGACCTTTCAAATGAGTCCAAACACGATGGTTCTATGTAGTGCCGACACCGAGATCCTATACCTACCTTCGGAGTCCATCATCAGGTGGGTGACATCATTAGTCAACAAGATCTCCGTTAGACCTTTCAAATGAGTCCAAACACGATGGTTCTATGTAATGCCGACACCGAGATCCTATACCTACCTACTAGTCCATCATCAGATAGGTGACATCATTAGTTAACAAGATCTCCGTTAGACCTTTCAAATGAGTCCAAACACGATGGTTCTCGAGATCCTATACCTACCTTCGGAGTCCATCATCAGGTGGGTGACATCATTAGTCAACAAGATCTCCGTTAGACCTTTCAAATGAGTCCAAACACGATGGTTCTATGTAGTGCCGACACCGAGATCCTATACCTACCTTCGGAGTCCATCATCAGGTGGGTGACATCATTAGTCACCAAGGTCTTCGTTCGACCTTCCAAATGAGTCCAAACACGATGGTTCTATGTAGTGCTGACACCGAGATCCTATAGGTACCTACCTACTAGTCCATCATCAGATAGGTGACATCATTGGTCACCAAGGTCTTCGTTCGACCTTCCAAATGAGTCCAAACACGATGGTTCTACGTAGTGCCGTCACCGAGATCCTATACCTACCTTCGGAGTCCATCATCAGGTGGGTGACATCATTAAAAAATAGGTATATAATATATTTACACAAAACGTTTTCAACTCCTTTTTACAGTAAATACTGTCCCTAAACTTTATTATAGGTACCTATATTGCATACCAATAAACAAAATAATTGCGTAGAAAATAGTCCGCTGTCTGTGATGTCGCCAAACATAGGTCCGTCTCGCGACAGATGCCGAAGCAGACTGAAGAACAAATTGAAAAGGATAGCGCTATTGCTACCGCGTTCCAAACGTGAGACAGAAAGAATGTGCGCTCGCTTAGAATAAAATGACGTAAGCGCCAATCAAAGGAATGCTAATTATGAGAAAACCACGTAGAAAATTAAAAAAAATACTGCGCACGATTTGAGATAATATAGTTACCTATCTATTATGTAAAAATCGTCACTAAATTCCTTAAGGTTTCAGAGATCCAACTCTAAATAAGTTTAAAACGAGTTGTTTTAGTATTTTTTTCTATCGAGGTTTTTTCATCCAATCGTGTTCTCGCTTGTACAGATTTAAAGATTATAAGTCCAAGTTTAATGGTGTCCAAATACCGAATTCTTAGGTCATATAGATACCGAGATCTAGATCGCCCAATATCACCAAAACAGCATAATACGAACTCGTCATTAACAAATCACACACGGTATGACGTATAGAAAGTTTTAGTTTTTCATATCGTTTTAATACCAAAACTATATTTTTTGTTTTTGTAGATATGAATCAATTCCTGGAAATATGAATGAGCGATACAATACGATTTGTTTTGTAACTTTGGACGTTTAGAGAGTGCTGGATTGACTAATTTGATCAAATTATATTTTGTTGGATGATTTTTAGAACAGATAAAATGTATCTCTAATGCCAAATCGCATCAATTACTAATATGAAATAATATCAATTCGGTTACAATCCCATGGCAAGTGAAATGTGTAACAAAGTGAACAGTTTGCATTGTTCGTCTGAGAGAAGTTTAATGAGAAACTTTCGCCATTCTATTCAGTAGTTATGGGATGAAACAGTTGTTCTTTGAGCATTGCAAGTAGTTATTATGATTTTGTGTGGACAGTAATAATGATAGCAGCCCAGTGAGTTAGGACGTCTTAGTGAACTGCTGTACTCAAGGGAGCCATCCTCGGCCCGCTCCTAGAGCCACATCTGCGTCCAGTTTGGTGTAAGCAGCTGATCGCTCACCTTCGCGCTTCGCGCTTCCTTTCGCTCGGCGCTTTTCTTGTGGTCGCCACTGTTGATTCTGGCTAACAGGAGTTACAGTGGTTTGGGAATAGTGTGGCGGGCTTGATCGCTCACCTTCCGTGGCGCGTCTCCTGCGCGCTCCAGCCATCAGTCCGCGCGTACAGTACAGTAGTACACTGCACAGAGTACATTTATATAACTGAGAGTACACTGGCACTCCACTAGTAAACAAGCTCACTGGCCGAACGTCACTGTCGTCATCACAAACGCACTGACACAACTGGCAGTGACCGGCGCGCGGCGCGGACGGCCGCGCGCGCTGTACTGAACTGACTGCGACGCGGCGCCGCGCCTCTTAATGTTAATGAGTGTTAACGACAAGCACCTTGCTGCACGAGCTGCACGAGCTGCATAGCAGGAGACGGAGGTTGTAACCACCTCCGTCTCCTGCTATGCAGCTCGTGCATCTTGTGCAGCAAGGTGCTTGTGCCTGGCTGGCACTTGTGAGTTCAGCCTACCTAGAGACCTCTACAAGTGAACACTGGAGACCACTCACCAGGTCAAGCCTGTTTTAAACCGACTTCAAAAGGAGGAGGTTATCTATTCGTGTGTGTGTCTTTTTTATTTTATTAAATTCCGTCTTCTAAATCACAAAAAAAGTGAAAAATAAACTTCCAAAGAAAAATCTGCTTCTGAAGTCGGGGGCAAAAAAAACGAAATCAAGCCACAAATTGGTTTTGAAAAAGAAGTCAAAATTAAATTATATTTTAAATTAGACAAGGTCAGTGCTTCCTATGCGACTACTGCAGTGATAACATACTCTTTTTATGTCCAGACAAATGTAAGTAATCTTTGTCAAGCCATACCTTTATAGGAGGCCATGCAGATTAGTCTCTAAGATAATCGTTAAAACATATATCATGAAGGTGAAAGCAAACACTGCTCTTCATAATCACGAACTCTTGACTCGCACACTAGAACAAAGTGCAGTGATCACTGCTCAGGTCAGCTCAGGTTCAATAGGAAATATGTTGATGGAGACAATCAAGGAAGCTTTTCACTTAAGTGGCTCCGATGTGCCGCACGTGATGTCCCAACTTGTACACACAGTGCCGTTACATACGAGTAGAGTAACGATTGGCATAGACCTAGAGGTGCACCAGATACTGATACAGCACCGTGGCACTGATGACCTCGTAAGGGTCGTAGGAATCGACTGGATGCGGGAAGTCTGCATCAGCCGTTGTGACGATATATCGGTAGACTAGTGCCAACGACCAAACATTATGATGTAATCTGAGTGGTCAACAGTGATTGACGATAAACAAAGCTGACCGACTCGAATTAACCTGCTAATGAAGCAGAAAATGCAAATGTTATGCGATAGCGCGAGACAATCAAAGCAATCAATGTTGATTGGTCGCAATGTATAAGTTTGATATCAAATGATCAACGCGTTTCAGCTGGTGAGCCATAGTGTCTGGAGATGGTTGACGATTATGTTTATTTTGGACATGTTCTATCTTTTATTTCTGGAAAAAAATATAGCTAGGCAGTGTGTCTGCCTAGCTATATTTATAGTTTTGTTAATATCAACAATATGGCCAATTACTGGTTTGTTACGGAGCATACGAAAATACCCCAAATGCCTATCCTAAAACCCCGCCTTTTCAAGCAATGTGTCCAACGGACGTGCCGAGACATGGACGGTCACAAAGGTGTGGTAAACTCGTATTCGGTGTGGACTATTCACAGAATACGAGTTTAACAAAGAGCCATAGAGCGAGCTATATTTTGCATAACCCTACTAGACAGAGTGCGTAACACCGAAGTCCGGCGTCGTATAAAAATCTTCGAGATCGGAGACAGGGCCATCTACCTAAACTGGAGTTGGGCAGGACATCTGGCTAGACGCGGAGATGACCGAAGAAGTAAAGCTCTGACAGAACGGTGGCCAAGGTTGGTCCTTAGAGCCCAGATAAGGAACGTACAGATCAAACAAAAGTGGCAGAAGAAAGGGGGAGCCCAAGTTTGAAAAGGCGTTTGTCGGCGGCATGGCGACGCGTCGGTGACGTAACTTAGCTGTCATTAAGTTTTTAAGTGATGGACATAAACCTCGTGTGCGCTAAACTGAGCTTAACAACTTGGCGCCCCAAGGTGACGGGCGATAATCGCTCCGTATTTGCATACCGCGAACTTAACTATTTATTACAACATCTGATGATCAGGGCAATCGATTGGAACATCCGATACAAGGAAACATTTCAATCTTCTTGGAACATAAATAAAAAACGATGTTTTTACTAAGAAACAAAACGTTTCAATACCAAAAACCCACATGCAAATTTTGAAAACAAGCTATTGCAGGTGAAGGGTATAAACCAGAACTACTGAATAATGTTATATCTACTTGTTGCTTTGTTCCTATAGGTTACACCTACATATTACATTTTCCAAAAATTATATATTTCGCTCCTACGAAGATGGATCTAATAAAGTTGTACCCATTAATTTATCACGCTGGTTAGATGCCCAAAAAAACCCCACAAACAAAAAACTTGGACGTCCATCTGACGCAGTCGGGTAATGAACTTCAAGTTAATTATCCATTTGAAGGGCAAACTACATAATCTATTACATTTGCCTTTAAACGTTTATCTTGTTGGTAAGTACAGAGATTTGGTCAGTAAACCATCGACTGCGAAACTATAAATAGGCATTTTCCAAGAAGTTTGTTTTCCTGATGGCCGACCTTCGCCGGAGCGACGCGGGCGCGGTTCTGCGTAACGTTACTGTTCCGTCGCGCGTCGTGTACACAGCGGACCGGTGGACGCACGTGTGCGTACCTGTACGGTGTACCTGCTCTATACCTGAGAACTGTTGCGGTACTGACGACAGACATCTAACACGCTATCTACGCTGTACACTTGTAAACATATCCGCCATACGCTATTTCTAAAATTCACTTCTTTTTGTTAGCGTGTCGATGGCTATCCCAGTTGAGTCGGTGTGGAGTTTGGCTACTAATTTTGGCGCCTTCAGGACTGTTATTCAGCTCCTGTAGGCAATAGTAAGTAGGTAGGTACTCAGGCAATGCCCCATCATTGTTGAGTACGCCCAGAACTTCGCTACGAATCGATCAGTCGACGTCGATCTACTGCAAAAGAACGCGGACATTTTCTGAAAGCGTCAAAGAAAATGAATTTATATTGATTTTCATCACTACTTGGTATCGTTAAGTGATAACGTTTTGTTAACTCGCGGTGTTCCCCGGAGGCAGTGGTTCCCGCGCGGCGGTGACGCATGCGCAGTGCGCCGCCGCCGCCTCTTAAGAGCGTATGGTACCTCAAACGCAAGTTTTATAATGCGTAAAAGTATAAGATTCACTGCAGTAATCAACATCAGAAAAATATATGATATTCTTCAGGATATATGCTAGTGCCATAGTGTTGTGAAAACATAATACAACTAACTTAGCTCGATAGAAAAAATTCGCGAAGATACCTCTAAAAATTTCTTTTAACGAGTAAAAACCATACTAAAATACATGTCATCGTTCTGATTTTTTTGCCAAATAATTCTACAAGCAACATACTAAAGTCATAGTGTTTTACTTTTTTAGTCCAATCAATAGTTTTCTTGTAAATCGCAAAATACCACTAATTTCGCACTATTCGGCCGCAGCGAAAGACGTAACAACCGCTTTGTAGTGCAAGCTGATTTGACCTTTATTCTAACAGTTTTTCAAGCGAAGTTTGAACCACCACAAATAGGGTTGCTAATCTGAGGTAGCATACGCTCTTAACAACGCGCCAGTATACGTTTGTTGACTCTTCTCAGTGTCAACGGGTTCTCGCCTTTGTTTATTGGAAACTCCACGATAACACGATATTTCCCACAAAGCGGCGAAAATATTCCGTTTTTTTTAGTTTATTAAAGCGTCATCTGACAGACTTTAAGGTCACTGACTACCTGTTACTACTCTCAGAGTTGTACAAATTACAGGCGGGACCACCGGCGTAACGTTATTTCCGAGGCACGAGAAACGGAACCCATCCATGGAACAGCCTAAGCAAACGCGCCTTAACCTTGATCTGATCGACCCGAGCGGCTGGTTGTTGTCCTCTTTTTTCATTCAGTGAGAATATGATTAATTTTGTGTCATGTAGGTATAATTTATGTATCCAATTTGAATATTTAATTAAAATCGTATGCATAATCAGATACTCGACGAAATGACACCCAAAAGTCAATAAGATGCAACGTGCCCTTCACTGACGCGCGGCGTGCTAGTGAAAGTGTTCCGCACCACACTCCACGACGCAGTGCTAGCGGTGCAGAAGGCCCACTCTACTCGCGACAAACACAAATTCTGCCCGCGACTTTGTCTGCATGGATCGATGTTAATGTGAATCCAGGTAGAAACTAACTGTGTGCCAAATTTGATTCAAATCCGTCTAGCCGTTTTTGCGTGAAAGAGTAACAAACATTCATCCTCACAAACTTTCACGTTTATGTAATAGTAGATAACAGTAAGGTGCGCGTGTATGCTAGTAGTACGGAGTTGGCCTGCTGCGGCGCGTGCGTGGTGAGCAGCTCAGTGTGTCGCGGAGTCAAGGTCAACCGGTTAGCGGTCTCAGGGAAATTTATTTTTTATACATATTGATATAATCAGCAATGCCTGATGGGATTTCCCATCGGCTAAACTGTCGATCTTCCATATCAACTGTGTCTGTTAACTGTTTCATGGTATACATTTTCAACTACCTTCCTTAAGCTCACCTTGCAGCAGGGAATTTATTGCTCCTATCCTATTCCGTCACTAAGAACCGTGATTTGTTAGTGCTTTCTCACGCGGCAGCATCGTTGATGCTCTCAGCAGCACACAGCAGAAATATGCGATACCGTGCTGCTAGATGAGGCCCTTTTCCACTTTCGTTTAAAATAACTTTTTTAACGTTGTTGTTGAACTAATTTATTCACACATTTTTACATTAGTGGTATTACAATACACAACTTACTATACGTTAAAAAAACAATATTATACGTCGCGAGGGCTTGCAAATATTCGACAAATTTAGATATTCGAATATTCGAATATTTTGCGTTGAATATTCGAATATTCGAATATTATTCGAAATATTATAAAGTCAAATAAAACAGGGTTTTAAGTGGTAAGAACACTTTTGCAATGAAATAAAAAGACTCATTACTAAGAACAATCACATTTATTTGGCAAAACTTTAGTTAGAGATTTTCAAAATCAAACTACTTCACTTCACAACATCTTGTAATACTTAAGACAATTTTTAAGAAACATCAACTAAACATAACCAGTATTGTATTTGTATTGGAAGAAATCGTAGTGCTTAAAATAAACTGGGTTTTATTTTAACCTAATGAACCCTGTCATCAATGAGATCACCAAACTTTACTTATCTTAAATAAAGTAACAAAAATAAAATTAAACAATTTCTGTTAACTTGTAAAGTAACTTAAATATAAGCAATCTCTCTTAGATCAGTTGCATAAAAACTAATGAAAACAATTTAGCATAGCATACATAATAATCAAGGCTATATTATAAACTATAAGAAATAAAATAAATGCAACTATAAAAAATGGTTAATTATCTGAATAAACCACATGAATTAAAACGTTACATGTTACATTACAGTATAATTTGTTATCTAAAATCAGGGTTGGCATGTTTAAAACAAGTTGTTTAAAACATGTGTTTTAAACAGAGTTTAAAACAGTTTCAAATAAAACATCGTTTTTTATTAGGTGTCAAACACCTAAGGTATCTAAAAACTGTGACAAGTTTTGCAGCTTTCTCGTTACCAAGTTTGTTTCGTATCGAAATGAATAAATCCAAATGTTTTTGTGTTATTGTGAAATCAAAAATCGGAAAGAAAGTCCGCTCTATTTATACACTCCATTCGGTAAAGTCCCCCGGGGAATTCCCAGAACTTCCGTAATTCGTGAATGTGATTATATTCAATAAATGATTTGGGTATTCCCCTTATTTTAAGCGAAGTTTAGGTGATTTCCCTACTAAAAATGAACGTCGAAACGTACCGCATGTATTGAATTAAGATCAATTTTGGTCATGCAGTTTTTAAAATAGTATAAAAGTGAATTATATCAGGCTTAATCAATTAAAAATGGATGATAACTAACTTAGGAAAAAAAACAAAAAAAACAACTGTTTAAAACATTTTTAACTGTTTGTTTTATAAAATGTAAAAAAAACTGTTTTTTTTCCAACCCTGTCTAAAATAAAGTAATAAAACAAAATTTAACAATCTCTGTTAACTTGGCACTAATAAGGTACAGATTTCTTATGTGCATAAAGATATTTCAGTTGCATAACTAGACTAAACAAATAACAATGAAAACAGTTAGCTTAAATTTAATCACTGGTTATGAAATAAATGCAACTATTTGTTGTTTGGTTTCCTTTGGTAATGAGATCTCAAGAAACTTAATGCGTCCAGCGAATCATCTTTTAGAGAGCATCTTAGGTGGTTACATAAATATTTGCTTGAGGAAAATACTCTCTCACATTCCACACTTGTGGGTGGTATACAAAGCAAGAAATTATAAACTTGTTCTAAGTGAACTTGCCTTGGACCCCCTCTATCAAATAAGGCCATTTGCATACAAACTGATGTTTCGAGTTCTACTTTATCGGAAAAATTTGCAGTAGACGTAGACGGAGCTGAAGAAATCGTATCAATAATTCTTTTTTGCAGCTGTTCCTTAAGATTTTTCGCCGTATCTGTGGACTCTGGGGTTTCATCTTGCTGACATCTCATTTGAATTAAAGGCACATTATCAATATCATCTTCCTCGTCAGATTCAGAATGATTGCTAAAATATATATTATTTATGTCAACTATGGTTTTCCTGATAATGTCATTTCCAGCTATTGTGAAAATGCTTGTTCCTTGAATCTCTTCGTAGTATTTTTTTGGGCTGTGAAGGTATTTCAAAGTACATACCAATTCTGGTTTCCTGCGTTGTGCAATCCTGTCTTTGAGGGCCTCTAAAAGTTCACCGCTGATAAAAGTATTGAGACTTTCTAACTTGGTTATCATGAATTGTAAGGCTGTTTCACACGTTAAAAGATTGGCCTGCTCCTGGCAAATTGCCTCCACAGTGGTTTTTATTATATTTAGGCTGATGGAGAACTCGTCCAACAAGCTTATTTCAGAGTTTGTGAAACTTATGTCGCTTTTTACATCAATAAGAGCCTTCATAATATGATCCTTGATGACTAGGAATCTGGAGATCATATCAGCCATACTACTCCATCTGGTTTTGCAGTCCAAGATAAGGTTTTTATTTTCATCTGCCACATATTTTTGGAGAATTTCACATTTCGTAGGGGATTTTTTAAATAATTTTACTACCTTCCTGACTTTCTCTACCAGCTCTTTACAATACACAAGGCTTGGTGTTCTTGTTGTATTTGGATGCACTCTGTGCACTGTAAAGCCACCATCTTCAGCGTCCGTGTCTATGTCACTTTCCGTATCTGGTGAATTTTCAGCTGTTTCCTCTACTTCACTGACTACAGTATATTTTTTTTTATAAATTACATCCACCACAGCGCACTGGATTCCGTGTGCGAGGCATTGCTGATGATATGATGGTAGTTTGCGTCCCATAGAGCACATGACACTCGCTCCATCAGTCACACCGCACGCTATATCTTGTTTAATATTAATATCATATTGTTTTAGTTTTTGGTCTAAAATATTGAGACAGTGCTCCGCTGTTGCACGACCAGTTATTCTGATCAAACCAAGGTTTCGAAAACATTTATCTGAAAATTGTGGGCTATGCAGGTTCACATTCATGTAACGACGATTGCGCGCAGAAGTCCACTCATCTAGGGACACTGAAAACTTGTGTCCTTTGTTCTTTATGTTTTCCAACTCTTTCTTCAGGTCAGTTTTTAGCTTTTCACTTTTGTTTATTACTATTTTTTTTATTGTATTCGCTGATTTAGGTAGGTCTTGGTAGCCGCTTTTTTTAAAGAGTGCCCGAATTGATTCAGATGTGCTAAAAACGCTAAATGGAAGGCCGTCACATGCAGTCATTTTAGCAATCAAGTCCTCCATTTTATCCTCAGTAGCTTGAAAGTAAGAATAAATCATCAATTTTCTCTTTTTGGCGTCGTCTTTAGATTGTTGAGATGTCGTTGGTGTATCAGTTTCTTCTTTGTGCAGTTTTAAGTGATTGTGCAAACAGGTTGTAGTGTTTTGACATTTTATAATTTTCTTACACTTTTTACATTGTGCGTGTGTGCCACCGTCGGTTCGGAGAAAGAAACGCCATACTGTAGATTTTTCTCCCACTTTCGAAAACTCCTTGAATTTCAGTTTGCTAGGATCCATGATCAAATACGTAGTTCTAGTAGTCTTGGTACCTGTAAAAAAAAAATCAGAATGCTATTGTTGTCATGCATGCATACAATACAATGCAAACAAGGAAACACAACACTTACCTACTTACTCTTTTTAATGTAGCCATTAACTTATAAATGTAGCCATACTATTATTAGCGTATTGTTAATTACAAATTATTTGAGGTTAGATTCTGACGCAAGGTTAAATATACCTAGTTGGATGGTATCATGGTAATGAATTACACAAAACCTTAACAAACACAAGTAATTATAAAATTATACTTACATGAGTCATTAGTACGCACAACTAGATAATTTTCTCATAAAAATAACTATCTGCAATCGAAAACACAAGCCTGCCGGCCGGTTGAAGTAAACAAACAATGGCGTCGATCGAGTAGTCTGCTTGACCCAGTGTTGCCAGACGTTTTGAATGGGCGATCGTACGATGGGTTAATAAAAAGTCGTATTCCTTAGGAAGGCTACAAAAAAAAAATAGTACGTTTTCAAAACCTTTGTTTTATTATATTAATAAAGCAAATAATCAATTTAAACACACACTTTTAAGTCTTTATTTATCCCCGTAAAGGGTTTTACTATTCATGTTACCTATTTAACATTTCTCGTGTTTGAGAAAAATCCACACAACACCCATAACGCTTTATATGCTGTTTGGCTAAAAGTGTGCCATTTAATGTTTCATTGCTCAGCCTGTTTCGGATCTCTGTTTTTATAAGATTGACTGAAGCAGCGTTCACAATCTGCGTTAGAGTGCGGAAGGCATAATAAGTCCAGCAGAGCAAATTTTGCTATATTTTTAAAATCAATCAATCAAATATTGATATTAGTACTTTGGTTGTATGAAATCTAAAAAAGTCGTATTTTACGTACGATTTCTGCCCTTGGATCGTACATGCAAAATAAATGTAAAAAATCGTATGAATACGACTTAAATCGTACATCTGGCAACACTGGCTTGACCGAAGAGAGCGCGATCGCATCCGAATAGTTCCGAGAGTTCCCGAATGACGGCGAACAATAACGAGCCTACTTTTGGATGCGTTCACGCATAATGCGTTTGATTAATCGAATATTCGAATATTCGTAAATATTATTCGAATATCAAAATGGGGCGAATATTCGAATTATTCGAATATTCGAATATTCGAGTTGCAGGCCCTTTTGTTCTTTCCGAAATCCTGACACCCTCGTCGTTCATCATCGTGGTCAAATGAGCAACACTCTCTTTATGAGTTTCGAGGCAGATGCTCCTAACTCCTCGATCGGTACGAAGTGTGGTGGTCCTTTTTCTGCCACATTTGCCAACCCGAATTACCTCAAGAGGCTTTTTATTGTCAATTTTAATTTTTATTCGATTTACGACAGATTTTGAAACCTCAGTCATAGCAGCTATGGCTCTCTGGGAATGAGTGGAGTGCAGTAACAATGTTAGTATCTCTCTACATTTTCTTGGAGAGGTGTCCAAAGCCTTGTCTATCCTAAAAAAAGGAAATTTGAGGATATTGCGTTTAACTATTAATAAAATGTAAATTCATAGACAAAACATAGCAAAACTATTTTACTACTGGGCATTACTTACCTTTTGATTATTTTAGACAAAAAAAGTCGGTTAAATCAAATGAAAAACAGTTTCTTGAAAATTCAAAAATATATACTGCGAACCGCGCTTTTGAACAGACAATGACCGAATTAGAAGAAACGTCCCAAAATTGACAAATGATGCACGGATTCACTGTGTTGCCACTTGGCAAAAACAGTAATAGTAGCAGTAGCTATATCAGATAAAATAACCTTTTATATTCAACATAGTTTTTCAAATATACTTAATCCGTACTAATATTATAAATGCGAAAGTAACTCTTAGTCTGTCTGTCTGTCTGTCTGTTACTCTTTCACGCCTAAACGGCTAAACGGATTTTGATGAAATTTGGTATGGTGATAGACGATAACCTAGAAATGGACATAGGCTATAAATAATCACGCCATCGTTCTTAGGGGGTAGGCAGTAGGCAGTTAACTAAATTGAGTTAGTGATTTTTAGTCGTTTTTGTTGGGACTTTTGCTCTTTCACGTCTAAACGGCTGAACGGATTTTGATGAAATTTGGTATGGTGATAGATGATAACATAGAAATGGTCATAGGCTATAAATAATCACGCCATCGTTCTTAGGGGGTAGGCAGTAGGCAGATAACTAAATTGAGTTAGTGATTTTTTGTCGTTTTTGTTGGGACTTTTGCTCTTTCACGTCTAAACGGCTGAACGGATTTTGATGAAATTTGGTATGGTGATAGATGATAACCTAGAAATGGACATAGGCTATAAATAATCACGCCATCGTTCTTAGGGGGTAGGCAGTAGGCTGATAACTAAATTGAGTTAGTGATTTTTAGTCGTTTTTGTAGGGACTTTTGCTCTTTCACGTCTAAACGGCTGAACGGATTTTGATGAAATTTGGTATGGTGATAGATGATAACCTAAAAATGGTCATCCGTACTTCCGTACTAATATTATAAATGCGAAAGTAACTCTGTCTGTCTGTCTGTCTGTCTGTCTGTTACTCTTTCACGCCTAAACGGCTAAACGGATTTTGATGAAATTTGGTATGGTGATAGACGATAACCTAGAAATGGACATAGGCTATAAATAATCACGCCATCGTTCTTAGGGGGTAGGCAGTAGGCAGTTAACTAAATTGAGTTAGTGATTTTTAGTCGTTTTTGTTGGGACTTTTGCTCTTTCACGTCTAAACGGCTGAACGGATTTTGATGAAATTTGGTATGGTGATAGATGATAACCTAGAAATGGTCATAGGCTATAAATAATCACGCCATCGTTCTTAGGGGGTAGGCAGTAGGCAGATAACTAAATTGAGTTAGTGATTTTTTGTCGTTTTTGTTGGGACTTTTGCTCTTTCACGTCTAAACGGCTGAACGGGTTTTGATGAAATTTGGTATGGTGATAGATGATAACCTAGAAATGGACATAGGCTATAAATAATCACGCCATCGTTCTTAGGGGGTAGGCAGTAGGCTGATAACTAAATTGAGTTAGTGATTTTTAGTCGTTTTTGTAGGGACTTTTGCTCTTTCACGTCTAAACGGCTGAACGGATTTTGATGAAATTTGGTATGGTGATAGATGATAACCTAAAAATGGTCATAGGCTATAAATAATCACGCCATCGTTCTTAGGGGGTAGGCAGTAGGCAGATAACTAAATTGAGTTAGTGATTTTTAGTCGTTTTTGTTGGGACTTTTGCTCTTTCACGTCTAAACGGCTGAACAGATTTTGATGAAATTTAGTAAGGTAATAGATGGTTACCTAAAAACGGATATAAGATCAAAATGATCACGTCATCGTACTTAGGGGGTAGGAAGTAGGCAGAAAACTGAATTGAGTTAGTGATTTTTTTATGGTTTTTGCTGGGAGTTAAGCTCTATCATGCCTAAACGGCTAAACGGATTTTGATGAAATTTAGTTAAATGATAGATAGTGGTGGGTAGTGGTTTCTACCTAGAAAAGGATATGGGCTATTAATATTCATGCTATCTTACTTAAGGCGTAGGCAGTAGGCAGAAAACTAATTAAGTTAGTGATTTTTAATCGTTTGTTTTAAAAGTTTACCTCATTCACGCCTTAACGTCTGAACGGATTTTTATAAGACTTGGTTAATATAAAGATAGGATTCTAGGCACGGACACAGGCTACTTTTTACGGCGGGAAAATACCTCATTCCCGCGGAAATCTAGCGCGATCGTGTCAAGAAGCGCATGACGCCATAGCTACTGAAATGATTTTGATGTTTTTTTTTTTAACTGAGTGATCAAATACTAACTTGAAGTCTTAGTAGACTTCAAGTTAGTATTTGATCACTTTTCTAACTTAGAGGGTCGGTAGGCGCCATAATTTAGGGAATTTATGATAAGATTTTGATGCAACTGTCTTTATTTAACAGTTTTACTTGGATCGAAACTTAGCGACATTCCATCACACTACTTAACTTATAGGGTAGGAAGGTACCAAATTTCAGACTACTTTTTACTTCGGGAAAATATCTCATTCCCACAGGAACCTATACACAGCTTCCTATCTATAACATTAAAATTCTGTCTAGAATCACATTACGCCAAAACTATTGATCTGATTTGTATACGATTTTTTATTCAACTGACTGTTACATTACATACAGATAAAATCTAATTACCTACACCACAGAATTAATATAGTACTACATAACTAGCTACGCTTTAAACTTGAGGAGGTAATTAGATAGACATTTATACGAACTTTAAGCTCAGTAATCAATCATAGTGATAAGTTAATACTCATTTTAGACAAAGAAACGGATAGGTGAGTTCATCACCGAAATTAACCTACACTTAGTTTGTTTACTATTCAACGAGGGAAAATCCTGGATTATAAATGCGAAAGTAACTCTGTCTGTCTGTCTTTCTGTCTGTCTGTCTTTGCTTCACGCCTAAACTACTGAACCGATTTGTGTGAAATTTGGTACAGACATAGTTTGGAACTTGAGAAAGGACATAGGATAGTTTTTTTTTTTTTCGCGAGATAAACCAAAAATCTGCCGGAAGTCACTATTCCACGCGAACGAAGTCGCGGGCAAAAGCTAGTAAACTATAAACTCCATAAAATCAAGCACTGTCCCTATTAATTTGGCCACCTACTGTATATTTATATTGACGAGCCCGAATCAAAATAGAAAATATTGAGTCTTGAACATTGGGACCGACCATCTGTAGGTCGTTCAAAGAGAAACCTGAGGAAGTTCGTGCCGATCCATCAAAGACAACACGAGTCTTTGTCGTTTCACTGTTTTGTTTAAACACTGCATGATGGCAAAGGTAATAGGATGGAACGGGATTAATAGTCGAACATTCCTCTAAATGGCCTAGCTCAAAGTATTCTTGAATAAAATTGGCATATTGTGCCTTTAATTCTGGATTCTTACGGAAACGTTTTTCTAAATACAACAACCGTTTCTTAGCCATTGCGTAAGAATTCCCCAAACAATCTGGAGTATCAATTAGGGGCAGCCTAACACAAAATCTACCCGACTCAAAACGGTAAGTATTACGATAAAAATGTTCTTCACATGCCTGCTCAATTTTGCTAAAATATTGCTTATCTGGTACCTGCTCCAGTTCCCAAAACTTTGTCAATTGAGAATTAATATTGGAATTATTGCATTCGCCACTATCACTGATTGAAACATGACACGGAATATTATTAGGTGACGAACGATTCCTTACACATGGAGGAATAGGGCCGGCAATGAGCCAACCTAGCTTTGAGCTACGTAGCTTGGGCATGTTATGACCTAACGCTAGCTGATCACATCCTAATAGGTCCCAAAATAGGTCCGCACCTATTAAGACGTCTATAGCCGAAGGCTGATTAAAATTAGGGTCAGCTAACTGTATGTTTGTTGGAATCTTTAATTGACTAATATCTATAGGTTGTTTAGGAATAGCACCTGTTAATTGGTTTAATACATAAAATGACTGTACGAAACTATAGTCATTGTTAAGTGAATTTACTCGGGCAATACAACTCTTGTTCACATGTTCTGCTAAGTTGTTGCCTATACCTATAACATTTATGGTATTTATAGAACATACCTGTAATGATAGCTTGGCCATAAGTGACTGGCTAATGAATGAGGACTGACTTCCACAGTCTAATAAAGCACGCACTTGAAATGCTTTGTTTGTTTGAGGATTAATAACATTAACCATGGCTGTTGACAAAATAATGTTATTTTCTATGAAATTATTGCTAATCGAATTATTGACTGATATCTCAGTTGACTCGCGATCTGTGTTAGCATTATTGCTGCTGACTGTACTAGCACTGTTAGAATTAGGTAAATGCAGGAGTGAGTTATGTCTACGCTTGCACTCACGACAGGGACCCAACTTGCAATCACGTGCACGATGCCCTGTTCGTAAACAATTGGAGCATAAGTGCAACTTAAATGCTTCATCTCGTCGTTCTTGAACACTCTTGCCTAAGAAAGTAGGGCAGTCGTATATCCAGTGGTCACCCTTGCAGACAACACACTGCCTAGCGACAGAGCCGGTGTTCTGAACTGTAGATGAAAAGGATTTAGTACTACGAGAATTATTATTGTTATTTTGGCGTGATTGTATAGGGACTGTCTTAGGTGTATCAGACTTGTTTTGAGACATAGTTTCTAACACATCAGCGCGATCAGTAAGGAATTTATTGAAATCCTTTAGAGTGGGGACATCGGACAACCCATTACGATGTTCTTCCCACTTCATGGCAGTACGATTATCTAATTTTGGTAAAAGAATTTTAATAATTATCATGTCAAGCAGCTCATTCTGTTTAGCTAAGCTTGACAATGCTCGCAAATTTTTAGTTACGTGGTCAACTAGAAACCTCAGTGATTTGTCCGATTCACGTTTGTGTTGTTGCTGTGTTGATTCAAAATACAACAATGAATTGAGATGTTGATTTATAAGCTGGCGCTTGTTATCGTAACGATCGCACAAGAGCTGCCATGCAGTCTCATAGTTAGTTTCACAAATTTCTAAATTAGAAATAATTCGTGCAGCTTCATTTTCGAGATACGATACTAAATAATGGAACTTATGAATAGGCTTCATACGCTCGTTGTTGTGAATGAGCGACAAATAGGTATCTCGGAACTCAAGCCAGCGGAAATAGGCACCATCGAACTTTGCGATTTGTATTTTTGGTAATTTAAAATCAAGATGATGACACTGAGATGACTGACTGTGATTACATTGCGATAAATTGTGCAAATCAGATTCCTGAGAAATATACTTATACTTATCAAGTTGCTCCTCAGCTATTGCAAGATGTGAAGTAAAGATCTGCTCAATCTCATCACGTACGTCGATCTCAGAGTCCATCTCATCGCAATTTATGACTTCAATCTGACCCTGTAGTTCATCGAATTTGTTAGACATAGCTCGTATTTTATCAATATTAATTTCTAATTCTTTAACTTGGCCCTTTGTTAATTTTAAAGAGCATACTTCATCTAAATATTTTTTAAATTTCGTTAAACGACCTTTTACCGAGCTACGTTTAGCAAATAGTTCTCTCAATTGTTTTGCAAAACTGTCTTTATCTTCGCTTGAAAACATTTTGCTAATTAGTTATCAATGGTAGCAACAACAAACGATAAAATAGCACTGAGAACTTTCGAAAACAATAATAGTTGATTGAGTAATCTGTATGCCAAATGAAGGAACAAAGATATATGTTTGGAATCTTATCTGATACTCCTTCGGCGGCACCTGGGTCCGAACGTGGCGAACACGGCCGTAGCGCGGAGGCCTATAGGCGGCGCGCGGCGGCGCGGCGGCGCCGTCGACCCGAACGCGGCTAGCGGTAACCGGCAGCGTCAGGCGACGATGTTTCTGGAATAGTCGGCCAAAAATATTTGAAATAATGTGAACTAGAATGATGGAATGTATTTATTGGGAGGGCGACTAAATTTAGGCTACAGATTACCTTTAATATAACAAAAATCGGGAATATAGTTTCTGAATTACTTTTTTACAAATGACGTAGGTAGGTTGTTGACACTTAACAACCGATTTTAATTTTACTATTTTTTAGATTTATACTGGTTATTTACTTGAAATAAACTTTGAAGTAGCTAGATACTTAGTTGAATTATTGAAATACACAAGTGGAATGTACCAAACAGCGACCTTTTGATAGGAAAATAGGTTAAGTACCTACTATGGGGTAGGGTAATCTATTGGAATGGCACTTAACTGATAGGCGAGACGGCTGCTTCTGGCTGCACTGGTCCTCGCTGGTAGCTGTGGCACTAATAGGTACTACGAGCTGCTCGTGCAGATGGTTGCGGAATCTTCGAGCTGGCGTGGCAGGCTGACGGTGAACCTTGACGACGTAGAAGCTAAGGCTGGGCGCGGCGCGTTCTGCTGACCGACCTGGCTGGCTTAGTTGTCTTCTATTATAGTGTTCTTGCGTCTGTAGTCCTCCACGATGAATCTTTGTAGATTTCCTTTTCATAAAGATTTCATTTTCTTCGTACTCGGCTCCGAATTTGCAAAAGTGTACTGTCACGGTCGCCAATTTATGTCCAGTGGTGGACATTTGGAAGTTTATAATTAAAACCTCAGTTTCTTCACAAAACAACTTTATCTTGAATATTTATAGTTATTACAATGATATTTGCAGTTTATAAAAACAAATCGTCGCAGCTGTGTACTCCACGTAAAAGGTTGGCAAAGTAAGTATAATAATCAAATATGTGCGGGTGTGAGTAAAATCACGAACAATCTGAAGAAAAAGTTATGGCACCACTTGCTAGTGCAACTTGATGCTATTAAAAAGCGTCAGGCGTAGATACGGCGCAGACAACTACCTTAGTCGGTAAGTTTGTTTTTGAGTCATGCATATTCGAGTAACTGTTTATTCGAGTATTTTACACATTATAGTATTCTATAAATATGTATATGGAGTGGCACTCACCCACTGCCTCGCACGTCAGCGTGCCGTCCGGGAGCTGGCGCTGCTTGTACCCCGCCACGCACCTGTCGTACAGAGCACAGTTGTATGAGACAGCTCGCACACTACCAGCTGTACACAGTACAGTGTTGTACTCACTTGCACGTGTGGGTGAGGTGCTTGGGCAGGCACAGCTGCGAGCACGTGTCCCACTGGCACGCGCGCGCGCCCGCTGTCGCGCACGACGTGTTGCCGGGCACGCAGCGCCCGTCGTCGCACGTGCGCTCGTCGCGCGCGCACCACGACTCCTCGCCCAGCCAGCGTCGCCGGTCACCTGCACACACACACACACGTGAGACACACCGCCAGCACTACACACACACACACACACAGCGGTACGTACAGAAGGCGGGCTCCTCGTCGCCGTCGCAGTCGGGCACGCCGTCGCACAGCAGGTTGGGTGGCAGGCACGTGTCGTCGTTACAGCGGTACATGGGTGGCGGACACACGCGGTGCTGACACAGCGCTGTCGCCTCGTCGCGTCCGTCCGCGCAGTCGCGTCGCGCGTCGCAGCGCCACACGCCGGGCAGACAGCCCGCCAGCCCGCCGCAGTCCAGCTCCGCGCCGCACCGCGTCATGTTGCCGGTCGTGGCGCACGTCGCCTCGTCTGAGCCGTCAGAACAGTCCTGCGTGCCGTCACACCACCAGTCAGCGCGCACGCAGGCGGCGCCGGTGGCACAGGCGCGCGCACCGGGCCCACAGCTAGGCGTGCGGTCCACTTCGTCACTACCGTCACCGCAGTCGGGCGCGCCGTCACAGCGCGTGCTGGCGCGCACGCACTCGCCGGAGCCGCAGCGCCACTCGGACTCGGAGCAGGCGCGCGGCTCGCACGCCAGCTCGTCGGCGCCATCACCACAGTCATCGTCCAGGTCGCAGCGCCAGCGACTGCGCAGCGGAAGTACGTGGGGTCGCAGGCGGGTGGAGTGCGGCCGGGTCCACACGCCGCCTCGTCCTCCCGCGCGGGGCAGTCGGGCTCGGCATCACACAGCCACTCGCGCGGGATGCAGCGCCCGGACCCGCAGCGGAACTCCCCGGCGCCGCACGTGCGCGTCACGCACATGGCGCCCTCGTCCGAGCCGTCGCCGCAGTCCGAGTCCGCGTCGCACACCCACACCAGCGGCACGCAGGCGCCGTTGGCACAAGTGAACTGCACACAGTCGCGCACGTCAGTACATGGTACACGGGTGATGTCGGTACACACAGTACAGTACAAGCTACAGTGCAATCAAATTATCTTGGCAGGTCCGAACTTCGTGCAGGTTATTTTGTTACAACTATTGTATAAAAGTGTTATGATATTTATTTTATATTTTGTATTTCTCACTGTTTAAATTAGATATTTTCTGATCGTATAGGTATTGGTTTTGTAAGGGCAGACCCTTACAGTTAATGTGGAATGTTAATAAAATGAATGTTAATGTTCAAAAAGGTATTTTAATACGGAATTAATGCACTAAAATAATAAGAAAATAATCAAAAATGTTATAAAAAATGTTTAAATGTTAAATGTTGCGCGAGCTCGATATTACATCGAAGACTGACGTTCTTGCGTACGTGAATCTATTACATTATATAAATTAACAAAAGGACAATGAGTAATGGTGGGCCCACCTCTCAATAGAAATAAGATCCTCATGAATGAATAGGTATTTTTATGCAGAATAAAACTAAGTATTACGACTAAGGTTAAAAGTCAGTACTTTTGGAGTTATGTTACCAATTATACTGGCTTATACCTAAGTGATACCAATTTAAGCAATTAATGATTGAGGTCATTTGTAGTTTTGCCTGGCCACGCCTCAATGCAATGCATGTGCGGCGGCTGGGAAGCCGGCTGAGCACCGGGCAGTGAGCAAGGCCTGCGCTCCACCCGCTAAGGCCAAGGGAAAGGGAAGGTCCTCCGCTACCAACTCCACCGTCGTCAACGACGCAGCCACCGATGCCGCTGCTGAATCCGCCACCACCGTAACTCCCACTGTGGTGGTGCCACAGGAGGTCCCGGAGGGGGCTGAAATGGAGTGTCATTAATGGCCCCACTAAGCCTCTTCCAGGCAAACATCAACCACTGCGCCTGCGCTCAGGATCTGTTGCTCCAGAGCATGGCGCAGTGGTCGATCAACATCACCGTGGTCTCTGAGCCATATTTTGTCCCGCCCACTCCAGACTGGGTGGAGGACCTAAGCGGCACAGTGGCCATCATTGCTTCGGCCGCCGCCGGCACCCCGGCGGCCTTGAGATGGTCAGAAAGGGTCAGGGGTGCATAGCAGCACGGTTCGGAGAGATCGTAGTAGCGGGAGTCTACTTCTCTCCGAGCCGATCTCTCGCCGAGTTCCAAAACTCCCTCAGGGAGTTAAGTGTCGTCATCGGAGGCTATTCCCTTCCCGTACTTGTGTTCGGGGACTTCAACGCCAAGAGCTTGGCCTGGGGTTCCCGTTACACGAATTTGCGCGGTGGGATGGTCGTGTGCTGGGCTCTGGAAACATCCTGAACCGGGGTTCTGTGGCCACGTGTGTGCGGATGCGGGGCGAGTCGGTGGTGGACGTTTCGTTCGCCAGCCCCGCTCTGTCACGACGCGTCGTCGACTGGCGCGTTATGGAGGGGGAGGAGACCTTTTCCGACCACCGGTATATCCGGTTTGAGGTCTCTGCCCAGTCCTCGAGCGCGCCGGTCCCACAGACCCCGAGTGGTCCGCGTTGGGCGCTGAAGCAGCTGGACCGGGATCTCCTGCTGCAGGCCTGGGTGTCATCACCGGTCAGGCCCGCTGACGTTAACACCGAGGCACGTTGGTTCCAGGAGGCCATGTCCGGAGTCCGGCCAGGAAACGCCCGGCGTCACGTGTACTGGTGGTCGCAAGAGCTGTCGCACCTGCGGCAGCAGTGTGTGGCGGCGCGGCGCCGGTACGCCAGGCATCGCAGGCTCCGTATTCAGCCTCCGAATGCGGAAACCGTCGAGGCGGAGCTTTATGAAGGGTACAGAGCGGCGAAGAAAGCCCTCTCCAAGGCTCGTCGGCGGGCCAAGGATCAGGCCCGCAAGGAGATGCTGGAGACTCTCAACAGAGATCCGTGGGGGAGCCCTTATAAGATGGTGCGGAATCAACTCCGCACCCGGGCCCCCCCGCAGACGCAGAGTCTCCGGCCTGAGCTCGTGGAGGACGTGGTGAGCGCGCTGTTCCCTTCGCGAGGGGAGCATCGTCCCCCGCCAATGTCTCCGCCACCTGCGGTGCCGGAAGCGGACGGTTCAGGAACCGATGACGACAATCCGGAGGTGACTGGGTAGACCTGAGAGTGGCGGTACGGACGCTTAATGCCAAAAATACCGCCTCGGGGCGCGATGGCTTGCCTGGCAAAGCCTGGGCCCTGGCCTCAGACTCAGAGGCTCTTGGGCCCCGACTGGAGAGGCTCTTTAGCGCGTGCATGGAAAGAGGCCAGTTCCCGCTTCGTTGGAAGACGGGGAAGCTGGTCCTCATCCAGAAGCCGGGGCGCCCTGCGGACTCGCCGTCTGCATACCGGCCCATTGTGCTGCTCGACGAGGTGGGCAAGCTCTTTGAAAGAGTAATTGCAAACCGCCTCGCCGCCCCGGGTCCGGATCTTGCGGATCAGCAGTTCGGCTTCCGCAAGAGGCGCTCGACGGTGGACGCCATCATGCGCGTGAGAGCCCTCATGACGGGGGATGCGGTCTCTCGGGGCGGTGTGGTCTTGGCGGTGTCTCTCGACATCGCCAACGCCTTCAACACCATGCCCTGGAGCTGCATCAGGGAGGCACTCCGGTATCACCGGGTGCCGGCCTACCTTCGTCGTGTAGTCGGGGACTACTTGACAGACAGGACTGTCATCTACCCTGGTCAAAACGGAGAATGGAACCGGCGAGAGATGTCGTGCGGTGTTCCACAGGGTTCGGATCTGGGGCCGCCCCTGTGGAACATTGTTTACGACTGGGTGCTGCGTGCCGAGTTGCCGACCTCCCTGACGGCGTCAGCGTCGTCTGCTACGCGGACGATACGGTTTATACGTCATAGAAATAAATAACGAGTTACCCAATCTATTGGAATATAATATACTCGCTGAGAATGTGTGGTTGTTGCGTGGAAGGATACAGTCACGCCACGTAAGAGCAAGAACATATTATTGCTATATGCTAATTGATAGAAACCAATTTGGAAGAAACGCGATCATACAATATTATTGCTCTTGTTTGACCGGACGGCGAACTGTAGGCACTTGCGCTCACATTATATTATCTTTGGTTTGGTACCTAGGAGTTGGATGGTACCAACCATTCGTGGCACCCGCGGGTTTTTTAAATGATGTAATTGTCATTGATGTTCAGGAGGAATAATAAATCTTTTTTGTTTTAAAGTGAAATACGTGTATTATTACTATTCTACCTTATAAATATCAATAAAGAAAATGTTAGACTGGGACGACTTTAAGACGTTGTATCTCCAAAAGTACAAACATTTAACAATAGTTTTATTAGTAACTAATATTTCTCTTAAAAAGACCTATCCAACGGTATATCACATGTTACTATTGAGGGGTGGGCCCAAACCCCATACATTGGTTTCCCATTGTCCTTTGCAGTATTCTAACTAGGTTAAAGTAAAGTACAATGTGCGGTTGCTTAACCGTACATCTTGGCGGGGCAAATTAAGATAACTTATTAAAGAATTAAAAGAATATTCTATCAATATAAATAAACTAGTATTTGCGTGGCTGCGCTCGCTGCGCGCAGCTCGCGGGTCTGCCTACCTACACCTACCTGCTACCTACCTACACCTACCTACTAACTACCTACACCTACCTACTACCTACCTACACCTACCTACACCTACCTACACCTACCTACACCTACCTACACCTACCTACACCTACCTACACCTACCTACACCTACCTACACCTACCTACACCTACCTACACCTACCTACACCTACCTACACATACCTACTACCTACCACCTACCTACTACCTCCTACTACCACTAAAAGAACATTACCCTAAAGTTTGCTTGTCGTCGCCCCTGAGTTACGCTTCACCCACTCAACCTTCGTTACGCTAAGGAGGTCGCCGGCTCGCTTCGCTCGCCACCTCCCCCCTTCGCTCCACTCGGTCTCGCAGGTTCGCTCCACTCAGGACCTACCTACCACCGGAAAGCTATCATGATATTATCCCTACGCTACGGGGCTCGCCGGCTCGCTTCGCTCGCCCGCTCCCCCCTTCGCTTTGCCGCTGTACCACCACCGGACAGGTTTCAACGCCCCTCAATTGTTTTAGGTAAGAAAAAAAAAAAAAAAAAAAAGTGAAAAAGGGGGGGGGGGGGTTGAAGGGGGGGTGAGGGGGGGGAGTCTCGAAAAATGATTTCGATTAACGCAAAGGCCCCTCTAAATGAATCTGAAAAAAAAATCGTTCCAAGTCTCTTAACTTTCGAGATTCGCCTAAAGGGGGGGAGAAGGGGGGCAAGGGGGGCCACTTTGAAAAATGATTTTTACTTTACCGAGCCTCCTCTATACGAATCCGTAAAAAAAAACACTTCAAGTCTCTTTGTTTCCGAGATACGATAGGGAGGGGGGGGAAGGGGGGGGAAAAGGGGGGGTTTGGGACTTTTCCCATAGGTTTGAGAGTTAGTTGTTTACGAATCTGTAAAAATATACCCACCTCCCCATCCACCATCTGGGAGAACAATTCTGTCAGTCAGTCAGTGAGTCAGTGAGTGAGTGGTAATTTAGCTTTATATAGTATAACTAGTATTTGCGTGGCTGCGCTCGCTGCGCGCAGCTCGCGGGTCTGCCTACCTACACCTACCTACTACCTACCTACACCTACCTACTACCTACCTACACCTACCAACACCTACCTACACCTACCTACACCTCCTACTACCACTAAAAGAACATTACCCTAAAGTTTGCTTGTCGTCGCCCCTGAGTTACGCTTCACCCACTCAACCTTCGTTACGCTAAGGAGGTCGCCGGCTCGCTTCGCTCGCCACCTCCCCCCTTCGCTCCACTCGGTCTCGCAGGTTCGCTCCACTCAGGACCTACCTACCACCGGAAAGCTATCATGACATTATCCCTACGCTACGGGGGTCGCCGGCTCGCTTCGCTCGCCCGCTCCCCCCTTCGCTTTGCCGCTGTACCACCACCGGACAGGTTTCAAAGCCCTCAATAGTTTTATGTAAGAAAAAAAAAAAAAAAAGGTGAAAAGGGGGGGGGGGGTTGAAGGGGGGGTGAGGGGGGGAGTCTCGAAAAATGATTTCGATTAACGCAAAGGCCCCTCTAAATGAATCTGAAAAAAAAATCGTTCCAAGTCTCTTAACTTTCGAGATCCGAAAGGGGGGGGTAAAGGGGGGGCAAGGGGGTCAAATTTTAAAAATGGTTTTTACTTCCCCAAGCCTCCTCTATACGAATTCCTTAAAAAAAACTCGTAAATTCTCTTTATTTCCGAGATCCGCCTAAAGGGGGGGAGAAGGGGGGCAAGGGGGGCCACTTTGAAAAATGATTTTTACTTTACCGAGCCTCCTCTATACGAATCCGTAAAAAAAAAAAATACGGGTCTTTTAGTTTCCGAGATACTATAGGGAGGGGCGAGAAGGGGGGGGGAAAAGGGGGGGTTTCGGACTTTTCCCATACTCACCAGAGTTACTTGTTTACGAATCTGTCAAAATATACCCACCTCCCCATCCACCATCTGGGAGAACAATTCTGTCAGTCAGTCAGTCAGTGAGTCAGTCAGTGGTAATTTAGCTTTATATAGTATAACTAGTATTTGCTTGGGTGCGCGAGCTGCGCGCAGCTCGCGAGGCGTGAAGGGGGGGAGAGGGGGAGCTTTGAAAAGTGATTTCGACTAACGCATTGCACCTCTCAATGAATCTGAAAAAAAAAATGTTCCAATACTACCTACCTACAACTACCTACTACCTACCTACACCTACCTACCTACACCTACCTACACCTACCTACACCTACCTACACCTACCTACACTTACCTACACCTACCTACACCTACCTACACCTACCTACACCTACCTACACCTACCTACACCTACCTACACCTACCTACACCTACCTACACCTACCTACACCTACCTACACCTACCTACACCTACCTACACCTACCTACACCTACCTACACCTACCTACACCTACCTACACCTACCTACACCTACCTACACCTACCTACACCTACCTACACCTACCTACACCTACCTACTCAACCTTCGTTACGCTTCACCCACTCAACCTTCGTTACGCTAAGGAGGTCGCCGGCTCGCTTCGCTCGCCACCTCCCCCCTTCGCTCCACTCGGTCTCGCAGGTTCGCTCCACTCAGGACCTACCTACCACCGGAAAGCTATCATGACATTATCCCTACGCTACGGGGGTCGCCGGCTCGCTTCGCTCGCCCGCTCCCCCCTTCGCTTTACCGGTACCACCATTTTACTTCCCCGAGCCTCCTATCCTATACGAATCTGTAAACAAAACAGAAAAAAAGGGGTGAAGAGGGGGGGGGGGGAGAGGGGGGAGCTATGAAAAATGATTTCGACTAACTCTATGCCCCTTTCTATGAATCTGAAAAAAAAAATGTTCCAAGTCTCTTAACTTCCGAGATCCGAAAGGGGGGGGATGGAGGGGGGCAAGGGGGTCAAATTTTCAAAATGGTTTTTACTTCCTCAAGCCTCCTCTATACGAATCCCTAAAAAAAAAACACGTAATTCTCTTTATTTCCGAGATCCGCCTAAAGGGGGGGAGAAGGGGGGCAAGGGGGGCAACTTTGAAAAATGATTTTTACTTTACCGAGCCTCCTCTATACGAATCCCTAAAAAAAAACACTTCAAGTCTCTTTGTTTCCGAGATACGATAGGGAGGGGGGAGAAGGGGGGGGAAAAGGGGGGGTTTGGTACTTTTCCCATAGTCATGAGAGTTGATTGTTTACGAATCTGTCAAAATATACCCACCTCCCCATCCACCATCTGGGAGAACAATTCTGTCAATCAGTGAGTCAGTGAGTCAGTCAGTGGTAATTTAGCTTTATATAGTATAATTCATGGAAAAAAAATATAAATAAAATGATTAAAATGTAAATAAAGTTAAATGTTAAAAGAGTGAGGTGTCGCGTAGGTGGATGCTGTAGCTCTTGGTGGCTTCTGTGGCGGTAATCTGGTTGGCGCGTCGGCGGCGCTGACGGCGAACTTGCCACAGCGTTTGCAGTACACGTAGGCTCCTCCCGCGACGAATATTGATATGATCAGAAGTCCCATCGTAGAGTACGAAATGATGTATTGATGGACATCGTGTTGCGACATTTCAGTCTGTTTGGTCTGATCTTCCAATTCTTTCAACGAATTATGAAGTTTTTCATAATCGTTTTTCACAAAATGCGTGTTATGTTGGCTTGTTGATAAGTCAAGCGGTTGTACCGATGTTAAATTGTTGATGTCATCCAGGTCTATCAGCGGTATTTCCGGGTTGACGTAAATTTTGTTTGTGTAGTAAACTTGTGTATAATATGTTTCTTCATTGTTTCTAATTATGCATCCTTCTTTGGTTTCTAAAATTCCCGTTGACCGTATTGCCTTCGTGGTCATACCACCTTCACAGATGATTTGCAGTTGACAATCCGTGCAGCAGACATATAGCCAGGTGTTTGGTTTTTGTAATGGTGTCCATTTGTTGTTGCAGGACTCGGATGTGTAGATACATTTTGATAATGTAATGTTTGTTATTGCGCCGATTTCGCATGGAATTTGATGATTTCGCATGTTGCGTGTTGGTCTGTTTAGTGAGCATACATAATTATGTCCTTGGTTCTATTTTAATACAATGTTCCAGGTTATTGTCAGTTAGCTGCATGTATGTCTCTTTTCTCACATTTACTGCAACATATTCTGAGTTTGTTTTCATTGTAATTGACTGGTTGTTATTTTTGATCATCGGAATGGGAACTGTTTTATATATAGTGAATGGAGTGTCACCCGTTAGTGGTAATGTTATTTCGATGATGAAATAATTTTCAAACAATCTAGATTTTACTTCTAGTAGTTTGTAAATGTCAGCTAATTGGTTTTGAATGTTGTCAACGGGTAGCGATAATTGTTGTGGCAATTGTCCAGAGATAATGTTAAGCTCCTGAAAGAGTTGGTTCTGCGGTAAAAGTCTGGTGTCTACATGACCATGGTGAATGTTAATAGCTGTGTCTAAAAGCATCTGTTGTATGTGGCGGAGTTTGGACAGAATTGTTGAACTTGTCAGAGCCATGATGTTAAAGTAGTTCAACGCTTCGTCTTGTTGAACAGCTTCGTCCAATTTCTTTAGATAATTATCTGTAGCATTAAGGTGTTGCTCTAATAAATTGAACTGAGTGTTCATCGCTTCTTCGTTTCTCTTTAAAATGTTATTGTGTGCCTCAATGATTGAGGTTTGACCTTTGATCAGATTTAATAGATGGTCTCTGTTGTTATGTAATGTTTCTATGTCCTTTTTATATTGTGTTGCGAACCTTTCATCTAGCACGCCGAATAGGCTGTTTGCCAGGTAACCTACTCCATCGACGAGGCCTCGGGTAACGCGCCCCCTTGTCTGCCCATGATGAGTTTCCAACATGTAGTTGTTATGATCAAGTTCATTGAGTTCCTGTTCGAATTCAGTCATGATGGTTTTGCACAATGTTTGGTATGCAAATTGCTCACATCTTTCTCCTAGATGTTTCGCAACTCTATGTATATTTTCCATGCCTTGCCAGTAAGTTGTCATGTTATAATATGTTACAATCTTCCAGTCATCATGTACGGTTTGCAAATTGCCGATTTTGTCAAAGTACACTCCTCTATTTGGTTCAAACGGTGTGACGTTTATGCCAACACTGTTCTGCCTTGTGGGCTGAAATAACGTAAGTAATGTTACGAGGATACATAGTAGGCTGGAACTTATCTTGCTTGATTTAAAACGTTGTTTCCTGTTAGTGTTATTTGTTGTAGCCTTTTGTTTTTTAGTGCAGTTTTTGTCATTGGAGGTGGTGGTGTCAGGTACTTCTGTAGGAGATTCTGGTATTGGGAGTTTCATTAATTTTGTTATTGGTCTTGTTAGTAGCCCTGTTTTAGTTTTTAACGTCACAACTCTGACTAGATTGTCTCTCCCCGGGTGAACTTCTTGTATTCTGCCAAGTGCCCATTTCGCAGGCGGAAGGCAGTCTTCTTTAATTAAGACAATATCCCCTATTGTTAAATTATTCGTTTGGTTTAGCCATTTACTACGAACTTGAAGTTGTTGCAGGTATTCTGATGACCATCTGCTCCAAAACCCTTGTTTCATTTTGTCTAATAACTGCCACCTATGTCGAATGTTGATGTTTTGATTTTCGATATTTTCCGTTGGTAAGAATGTTAAAGGTCGGCCAATTAAAAAATGTGCAGGTGTAAGGTAATCAATATCGTCCACGTCCTCTGTCAAAGGGCAAAGTGGTCTAGAGTTCATACAGGCTTCTATTTGTGTAACCTGTATAAGCAGTGTTAGAAACTCTTCGTATGTCAACTTTTGCTCTCCTAGGACACGTAATATGTTATTTCCATCCAGGTAAGGGTACAAAATATGTTTCTGTAGTCCTCTATTTTTGCTTACCCTTCCTTTAGTCTTTAATTCATGGATTTCTTGTTCGTAATATTCATTTTGTACATGTTTTATTATTATGTTAGTGGCACATCGAATATCAGCGAGTGTTAAATTGCATTGTTTTGACGCGGGCGGGTCATTCATGTTTGCATGATTCATAGCTGCGTCTTCCCCGTGCCGATTGCTTTGCGACGTCTTTGTTATGAAACGCGACACCCAAGCTACGATGCGTATTATAGTCATAATACAGCTGTTCTTGTTAAGTAGTTCTGTTAAAAGGTTGATGTTTTTGTTTTCCATAGTTCGTGACGTAACTGCATGCACCTTTTTAACTTCTATTTCAGGCATCTTTATCGTGTCATGTGTTACAGGAATGAATTCACTGTTAAGCCATTCAGGTCCATTAAACCACAGAGGAAAGTTGTGTAACTGAGACGGCAGTAGTCCACGTGACGCGCAGTCAGCCGGGTTTTGCTCCGATCTGACGTGCTTCCAACTCCCTGCGGGCACTACAGATATGATCTCTTGCACTCTGTGTCCGACGAAGGCTTTCCATCGCGAGACATCTCCCTTCAGCCAGCCAAGTACGATCATCGAGTCCGTCCATGCTGTTACTTTAATGTTAGGCTTATCAAGGCAATGTTTAATTTTCTTTACCAGTTGAGCTAACAGCTGAGCACCGCATAACTCAAGTCTGGGAAGTGTTTGTTGTTTTTGTATTGGAGCGACCTTTGTTTTTGCCGCAACCAATGCAATCTGTTGCTGTTTTCCCTCTGTAATCTTACTGTACACTACACACGAGAACGCTTTTTCTGATGCGTCACAAAATGCGTGTAATTCCCAATTCTTGTTTGTTTCTAATCCAAGCCATCGGTTAATTTTGAACGGTTGCATGTTTGTTAATTCTGTCTTTAATGTTCTCCATTCCTTTTCTATTCCATCTGGAACTGTATCATCCCATTCGATTTTGTACTTCCAGATCTGTTGGAATAACATTTTTGCCTTGATTGTTATTGGGGATATTAACCCCAATGGATCAAAAATTGTTGATATGTCGCTTAAGATTTGCCGTTTGGACGAATTCTTGTTGGTTTCAGTGTTGGTTTTGTTTTTTAGTGTTGTTGAAAATATAAATTCATCTTGTTTCGGATCCCATGCCAAGCCTAACGTTTTGGAGGCTGATGCCTCTGTAAAGCTTAAGCTGACTGGGCTAATCATATGTTCTGGCAGATCTTCTAGCAGTTGACGTTCGTTACTCGACCATTTTCTGAGATTGAACCCTCCTTCCTTCAATAACTGTATAAGTTGGTCTCTTGTATCTCGGGCCTCATCTATGGTATCCTTTCCGAATAACGCATCATCTACAAAAAATTGGTTAAGTAGGATGTTTTTAGCTTCCGGGTACTTGTCACCTTCGTCCCTTGCTAGTTGTTGAAGTGTTCGGAGTGCTAAGAATGGTGCGGCCTTGGTACCATAGGTAACTGTACATAGTTGATATTCTCTTAGCAGTTGCTGTGGACAATCTCTCCACACTATTTTCTGTAGAGGTTGATGTTCAGGATGCACCATTATAAATCGGTACATTTTCTCAATGTCTGATGTTAAGACATATTTGTGTTGTCTCCATTTCAGCAAGATACTACAGATGTCTTTTTGTAGATTCGGTCCTGCCTCCATTAAGTCATTAAGACTGCGTTTTGAACTTGTTTTTGCCGATGCATTGAACACAACTCTGAGTTTCGTTGTGATAGCACCTGGCCGCACTACCCCATGGTGTGGAAGATAATATTCCATGTTTTTGTTCCCTGTGTTGTTTTCGACTTCCTCCATGTGACCCATTTCTTCATATTCTTCCATGAAGGCTTTATAATCCCTTGCAAACGCATGGTTTTTAACCATACTTCGCTCTAGTTGCTGAAATTGAGCGATTGCCTGCGGTTTCGATGTTCCTAATTGTTCAATAAAATTGTCCTTGAGGGGGAGACGAACTTGGTATCGTCCATCAGGAAGTCGTGTTGTTGTCTCTTTGTACAGCTGTTCGCACTTGTTGTCTGGGTCGACATCTTCTTTCTCTTCTTGCAAAGACTCCTGTTCCCAGAATTGTGCCAAATCTTGAATGTTGTTGACAATTACATGGCAATTGAATGTTTTGTAATTACCACATACTATCCAGCCTAAATGTGTTTGTTGTGCTATAACGGATGACGTGTTTGCTTTTATTAGCCCCTCTAACAATATTTCAGAATATACCTCGGCTCCCAATAGTAAATCTATATCCTGGGAAATGTTAAAATCTGGATCAGCGAGTTGCAAATGTTGTAAGTGTTCAAAACTATCTTTATTTATTGTCTTACTTGGCAGTTTGTTTGTTATCTTCTTCATAATAAGTGCATTAATAACCTATTGCTTGAAATTCCCTCACACCGTACTGGCTTTATGTCCTCTTCATACGCTGTCTCAACTATAAAGCTTTGGAACGCGCTACCGCTTGGGATTAAAAAGGCCGAAAGCAAAATGGCTTTCAAAAGAGCAGTTCGGAAGTACTTCTTAAAATCGGACTAAATTGCTATTGCTAATAATCAAATCTCTTAGACTGTTTTGTATGTATTATAATATATATTAGTTTATTATATTCTGTCTGTATCTATAATAATATGTATTAGTATGTACCTATTTATGTATATCAATTTATATAACAAAATAGTTTACTCCTTATTATTATTTTTTTTTGTACTCTACCACAACGCTGTCTTATTTGACCCTAAGGTTGACTGGTAGAGAATGCCTTGTGGCATTAAGTCCGCCTATGTACCACTATTGTACATGAAGTTTAAATAAATAAATAAATAAATTAATGTTAATGTTAAAATTGTTGTATATCGCTTGGCACTTAAGATGGAGCACTCCTTTACAGTTGGTGGTGGCTGAAATCCCAACACCTGACACCACCGCGCTCATCCTTTCTCGCTTTAATTGCAATTTTTGTGCAGCATTTTCTGTAATGAGGCTGACCTGAGAGCCCTGGTCCAATAAAGCGCGTAAAATGACCATAGTTCCGTCATTGGCCATTGCTTTGACCTGGGCCGTGGCTAGTAGTACCTCATTTGAGTTGTCATGAGCTAAATGCGTGTTTACTTGTTGACCTACATTAGCTCTGTTGGTTCTCGATTTCGCAACTCCAATCGCATCATGCAAAATGCTGTTATGCGGCTCATCGCAGTGCTTGCACTTTTTTTCCGACGTGCATTTTTCGCCGTTATGACTAAACAGGCAATTTAGACATACATGTAGGTTGTTAGCGGTTTTTAACCTTTCGTCTGGTGACATACTTAAAAATTCTCTGCAATTATAGAGACCATGTTGCTTATTACATTTAGGACAAGTTATAAAAGAATGATGAGATGTTTGCTTGTTATGGAATGTTCTCGGCGTGTTCTTAGTTCCACCTGGACTGGTCTGTTGCTGCGCCTTAGGCTTGCTGTATGTTGCATTATGTACTGTTTTCGGCTGAGTGTTTTGCTGTTGACTGTTAACGTTCCGCGGGCGGTTCGGATTTGTACCCGATTCCATTGACATGAACTTGGTTTCAATGAATTTCAGGAACTCGTTTAATGATGGCATTTCCCTTGGATTTTCCATGGATTCTTTGAAGGACTGGCATGTGTCTGCGTCTAGCTTTTGCATTAAAATGTGAACCACTAAAGGGTCCCAACTAGAAGTATCGTATTTCAGATTCTGAATAGCCTGGAGGCACTCAATGGTCGTATCATGCATTCTTTTCAGTAGTGATGCCGTTGGGGTTTGTATGCTGGGTAGACTCAGTAACATGTTGGCTTGGTAAAAATAACAGTCTCTTATTGTCGTACCTCTGCTGAAGTATCCGCCAACTGGCTTCGTAGTTGTCCGCACTAATGTTCATGTGCTGTATTAATCGCTCGGGCTCTCCCTTTAACTTCGCCTTTAAATGTTGCATTTTTTGAGCGTTTGAGATAAAAGTGTTACGATGCACGATTTCCACGAACAAGTCCTTAAATGTTGTCCACTGGGCATAGCTGCCACTGAAAATCGGAAGTTCAATTTGAGGCGTGGATTTTTCCTGGTGTTTGTTATCCCAAATCTTCTTGTTAATTTGTTCCTTACTGAATTCATACAACCTTTCTAATCTGTTATAATCACTTTCAAATGCTTGCATGTTGACTAACATATTGTCCAGCTTCCAATACGTGGTATCGACTTTTTCCCAACGTTGCGTAACTGATCTCAATTTATCTTCAAGTTTCC
This sequence comes from Diarsia mendica, assembly GCA_949316265.1. Taxonomy (NCBI): domain Eukaryota; kingdom Metazoa; phylum Arthropoda; class Insecta; order Lepidoptera; family Noctuidae; genus Diarsia; species Diarsia mendica. The sequence goes on from OX438917.1 coordinate 3,759,145, forward strand.
ACTTTTCTTTCAAATTTTCAATATCCATGTTACGTACTGTTCGCTCAAACGCCTTGATGTTTGACCGCTGCTCATTTATCATATCTTTAGTCCGTTGATCAACGACTAACTCTTCATTTGACGTCGTGTTCCTCACATCATCCGCGACCTCGTCTCTTTCCCGTTGTTCTTTACCAACCTCTTGAGCACTTGGCCTTTCTTCTTGTTGTTGTGACTGAGTAAACGAAGTAAACTTGTCGTCTTCGATTTTCGCCACTAATCTTTGTTTCGACTTATTTATCATACTCTTCGTCTCTTCGTATATTTGTTCCAAACGCTCGTAAATGCGATTCTCATAGTAAGGTCCAGACTTCTTGCCTTCAAATAAGGCTAATTGGATGTCGTTGTTTTTAAATTCACTCCAATACCCCTCCAGCTTTTGAAGTCTTTCATCGTGATACTCAAGAGTGGTTTTACGTGTAGAACTATCTTTCTTAAAGTTTTACCTGTTTTAACAGTACGTTGGTTTTGTGTGTCAAATTCTCCCTTTCCACGTCTTCCAGATAAATCTAATTTCAATAATACATAGGACTTTACCACGAGGGAAACGTGTTTATAGTTGACTCTATATGTGCTAGGTACGTTATCCCTCTAGCACAGGGATGCACAGACCGCGGCCCGCGGGCCGCTTGCGGCCCGCCGGTACTATGTCAGTGGCCCGCCAGCAAAAATATTCCCTCGTGAATTTGAAGGAAAATATTTCTGAGGCTTACAAATAATATTATATTAAGTATTTGAATCACGCGCGTTACTAACTGGGCTCGCCGTGCAGGTGCATGATGCGTACTCAGAAATATTCGTGTAACTCAAAAATCCTGATTTATTGTGTGTTTTGGCGTTTTTAGTAGGCCTTACAGATCAAGTCATGGTTATCAAATCATATAATGACTATCGTAATCGGGACTATGTTGCAAAACTAAGGACAACCAAGCAGTGGTGTATAAAAGTAGGTCATAACATGCCTGTGCAGCGGGTTGAAAGTACTACTTTTCAGGGTTCTCTGCCTTTTCGCCGAAAATTGTTTGCCAGATTTTCACTTGCCAACTAACGTTTCGCAGAATTTTATTTCGCCGAATAATCATTTGCCAACTTATCATATAAGTTTGTTTTATTTCCCAACCTCACAGTTACCAACTGTACGTTTGGTCTGATTTTCATAATGACACTTTTTAAAATGCCAACTTTCATGTAGCAGAATGTTTTAGTTTACGTAATAGTCATTTTGTTGTTTACCAAATCAAATGATTGGAACCTAATCCCTCTAGTCCAAGTCGACGGAGCCCCGCTCCGCGGGGCTCCTACTTCCGGGTGGATTGAAAAAAAATAACCACGAAGGGGATGGCGGGGTCTATTCGCTCGCTTCGCTCGCTCACTCGACCCCGCCATCCCCTTCTAACCTAACCTGTCCGAGTCGGGGTGCCCCAAGTCCCGAGCTCGCTTCGCTCGCTCTTGCATCCAAGTTTTCCTAGTAGCGGGTAAAAATGTGTGTAAAAATTAGTTTATTTTTTATTTTATTTATTTTATTATTTTATTATTTTTAGGAAAGCTTACAGACTAATAACTATAATTATAACAATCATATATATATCTAAATTGCTAATAACAAGCTTCCACAGATAACTTCAAAATTATAAACCTCCTCTTAGTTACTTCCAAAATTACAGTATAAAACTACCAACTTTCAACACAACAAAAAAAAACAAACAAACTTAATACTGCAGTACAATAAAAGTATTGATTAATCAAAACGTTGTCTGACTATTTAATTGTTACCTTTTAACTTAAGCTCACTTGTAAAATAAAGATTTTAAGTGTTAGCAGGTGCCTCCTGTACAAAAAATGGCTTTGCTAATAGTTTCCTGACTGTGCTTGCTTTGTTGCAGAAAATATCAATGTCAGGTTCGCAAGAAATTTCGTTAAAACTGCGACTGGCCCTCGAAAAGAATGCATTTCGCCTATAATTTGTGTTTGCATATGGAATATGTAGAAGTGGTCGCTGACGCAATCCCATCTGATTAGTGCGCAACGCTAATTTCGAGACAAGTTCAGGACAGTCGATGGTATTATTAGCGACATTAACTAAGTAGCATACGTCATTAATATGGCGTCTACGGTCAAGTGGTAGAAAATGATACCTTCGGCAGCGGTGAATATAATCGACTGATACCTGCTTTGCCCTATAATCAAGATACCTGAGAAATTTTCTTTGGATGCCCTCAATACGAGACTTGTAGATCCCGTATTGAGGGTTCCAGACTTGTGATGCATACTCAAGGTGGCTGCGTACGAACGAACAATATAACACTTTGATAGGTTTTAGTGATCGGAAACATGCTGCGGTTCTCATTATGAAACCAAGTGCTCGTGACGCCTTATTCACTATACTCTCAATATGCTGATCAAAGAGTAACTTGCTGTCTTGTATAATACCAAGATCTCTAATGCTATTGACTTTGCTAATATTTATATTGTAAAGCTTGTATGTGGAATCGATTTTAGACTTCTGACGAGTAAAAGTCATGTGGAAACATTTTGAGACATTCAGTTCAAGCCTGTTACGACTACAGTATTCTTCAAATCTATTCAAATCACTTTGTAACAGGTGTGCATCAGATGCATTTCGGATAACTTTATGAACCTTCATATCGTCAGCATAAAGTAATATATAAGAATTCTTAAAACAGTGTTTTACGTCAGCAATAAAGAGAGTAAATAAAAGGGATCCCAAAATTGAACCTTGAGGAACTCCAGAGGGGACAAAACTCCATCCAGATGTGTACCCCTGAAGCACCACAGCCTGCGTTCTATTGTCAATATAAGACGAGAACCAACGATACAGATCTCCGTGTATTCCGGCTTTTAATAGCTTCTCTAAGAGCAGTCTATGGTCAATACGGTCAAAGCATTTACTGTAATCAGTATAAATAACGTCAACTTGTGCACGCTGTTCCATACCTTCAGATATAAATTCATGGGATAGGATTAAGTTAGATGTAGTGGAACGCTTCCTTAGAAAGCCGTGCTGTTCATCACCAAAGTTACATTTCATAGCAGCATACACGTCAGTAAATACAATGCGTTCCAGGATTTTGGAGAACAGACATATCTTGGATATTGGTCGATAATTAGAGATATCAGACTTATTACCTTTTTTGAAAACTGGGGTAACGAATGCCGATTTCCAAATTTTTGGAACTATACCTTCAGAAAGCGACCGCCTGAATAAAATACACAGTGGTACAGCAAGGCTGTCGGCACAATTCACAATAAATACTGGAGGCAAAAGATCAGGACCGCCAGACTTAGAGAGATCCAAGGTCTTTAATAACTTTAAAACCTGAGAAGGACATACACTAATCGAACCAATGCATGACACACTATCTTCAACGATAATGCCACCGGAAGTGGCGGGCACAGGGTCAGGCTTAGGGCATGAATATCGGAATCTCGGAATCTCGTAATATCGGAATCTCGGAACGAAATTTCCGATATTACAATTCCGATATTGGATCTCTCAATATCGGAATTGTAATATCGGAGATTTTTTTCTATATATTGAGATTTAAATTAAATCTATATTTTAGAATCTTGTGTAGCGCCGAGTGCGACAGCGCGCTACCGTATTCCTGTTGCTAGTTCGCTAATCATGCAAAGCAAGAGCAATAAAAGTCACGAGTGATATGTTATTGAAATGTTAAAAAAAATGATTAATCACTAGGGTGTAAACGCCACTTTATCAAAACATCCAGGGGGTAAAAGCTACGAAATATCTGCAATCTCGTTGTTTTAAAATGTCATAGCCTGCTTCTAATTCATTTAAAGCATTTATTATGTCATGACTTTCACTAATCAATATATACTTAGAATAAAACTGCATTTAGTGGAACAGTAGTTGCTTACCACGAACGTGTTTGAAGAATCATCAAACTATGTTTAAGCAGGTTGAACAGAGAATGATATAAATACATATAACACTATTACATGCGGTAAAAATGTTTTGAAGCTTACTTCTGTCATGAGTTGATGACAGACGATGGCTTTCTAATAATGCTTTAATGATATTCCTTCTTTTTAGGGTAACCCTAAAGGAAAAAACGGAACCCTTATAGGATCACTCGTGTGTCTGTCTGTCTGTCCATCTGTCACAGTCAATTGCTCCGAATCTAATGAACCGATTAAGTTGAAATTTGGTACGCGTATGTATTTCTTTGACTCATACACGGACGTGCATTCATGTAAATCAATGAATTTTGAAGATCCCATCTTCAAAACTCATTGATTTAACTTTTGGGGAGCTTAACTAAAGATGAAATGGTTTATAGAGTATGTTAGTTTAAACGAGGGACATATTGAAACCCGCAATCATGCTTTAATGATACATAAAAAAATATGAACAAAAAAGTACCGATAAATAACAGACAGAACCATACCAAATATTTCAGAAAAGTCTCGCAAACCTTGCGCTTATTACAGAAAATGTCCGCGGGTAAATGACTTTTAGGTATAATCCATTTTCCCCATATACATATTTTAAAACTGGCGTAGGACAATGGCGGAAAAGAAACGTCTATTAAAGTGAGATCTAGAGAGCGTGCGGGGGGCCATGGCACAATAACGTCACAAATTAAGGTTATAGTCTTTTTACATATTTGCGACGAGAATCGGGTAAGTACTGAACATCTTCAATATGGCCCTCGTTTAACCTAACACGCTGTATACATATAAAAAATACTGGGTGGTAAAAACCATTTCATTTTGAGAAATCGAAATAATATTTTAAAAGTTTAACCTTAAAAACATAGAACGATAGCGCGTAAAAAACCAAACAGAGCTGCATTATTAAGTTATTTCAGCCTAAAAATGGCTTTTACGACTTTTGTAACCTGAAGTAGCGATATGTGATTTAAAAAATACAATGTGTATACTTTAAAACAACCAATGCTTGAACCAAATTACAGAATATGATTTAAAAATGTTTTTATTGCACTCAATCAAACCTCATACCGAATTGGTGCAATTTTTAAATAAAATGTGCATTTTCAAATGAAATAACGAAATTCCGATATTAATATCGGAATTCCGATATTGAGATCTAATATCGAAACTCAGTATCGGAATTGAAAATCTTCCGATATTACATGCCCTAGTCAGGCTCCTGGAAAGTTGAGTGGAAATAGGTTGCAAATAAGTTGCTGATTTCTTCACCTGTACTCGCAGTATTATCACCATAATGCATTACTTTTGGAAAAGTGCCCGAGTTTCTTTTGCTCTTAACATATGTCCAAAAAGATTTTGGGTTCTCAATGATTGAGGATTCAATTTTATCCATATATGTATTAAAACAAGTTTTTTCCAAATCAACTGCTCTATTCCGTAAAAGGGAAAAAGAGTGGAAGTCTGACATGTTGCCGTATGTTTTGAACTTGCGATGATATTTATATTTCTCTTTCAGTACTTTGATCAAAGCAGAATTATACCAAGGAGGATAAGATGATTGTCTAACCGATTTCATTGGAACATATTTGTCCCTAAGCTCATATAATTTATTATAAAAGATTTTCACAGCACTTTCCAACGAATCAGCAAGTAAAAACTCATTCCAATTGATTAGGTCGAGTTCAGATTTTATTGTGGTGTAATCACCCTTAGAAAACACATACTTCGGAGTCAATTTATCAGTCAATTTGTGAATCTCAACAAAGTCGGCAGTTATCGTCAATGGCTTATGATGTAGGTCTACAGGTAATGCTAAAGGATCGTCACATTCAGCAACACTGACCGAGTCATTAGAAAAAACTAAGTCTAATAATCTACCATTGTTGTTTCTCTCACCGTTATATTGAGACAGGTTGGAAGTGAGGATACCATCAAAAAACTCGCTTAAGTAATTACATGATACATTTTGCGGCGTCAGTTCATTACCGTCAGAATTCATCCAGTCAACATTACTACCAAAATTAAAATCACCCAGAACAATGAATTTATCTAATGGGTGGGTCAAGATTAAATGATTTGTATTTATACTAAAATTATTTAATTGATTATAATATGAATTGCCAAGGTTTTCTTTACAAAGGTATAAAGCACAAATATGCAAATTATAATTTACAGCTGGCTTAGATCGTTTTAAAATAAGTGATACCCAAATATCTTCGGCAGAACTTCGCCAATCATGTCGTTCTACAACAGTAAGCTCACTTCTCACCGCTATCAAAACACCACCGCCCCGCTTCTGAGAGGTTCGAGAGTAATCACGATCACGCCTCCACACCAAATAGCGACCATCAAAAATCTCACTACTAAAGATATCATCCACAAGCCATGTCTCCGTAAACACAATAACATCATACGCACTAAGTGATATTTTATGAAATATATCATTCGTCTTCGTACGCAGACCACGCACATTTTGGTAATACACATTAAGAGTAGCCATCACTAATAAAAACCGGCCAAGTGCGAGTCGGACTCGCGCACCGAGGGTTCCGTAAAAAAAATATATTATGTGATGTAACTAAAAATTTATGGTTTTCGTAATTATTCCTTTATCTATGCTATAAGACGTTGCTTCGTACCAAATTTCAAGATTCTGAGTTCACGGGAAGTACCCTGTAGGTTTTGATTCCCTTGCGAGTGTCGAAAATTTGCGGCATAAACGGGAGTATCTTGATGTAACTAAAAATTTATGGTTTTCGTAATTATTCCTTTATCTATGCTATAAGACGTTGCTTCGTACCAAATTTCAAGATTCTGAGTTCACGGGAAGTACCCTGTAGGTTTTGATTCCCTTGCGAGTGTCGAAAATTTGCGGCATAAACGGGAGTATCTTTTGATCGCGTTGACTTAGAAGTTTGATTTTTTCACAGCTCCAAGAGACCATAGACTTGAGTATTTGATATGAATTTCAGCTTGATACCTCCACGCGTTCCTGAGAAAAAAGGTCTTGACAGACAGACAGACGGACAACAAAGTGATCCTATAAGGGTTCCGTTTTTTCCTTTTGAGGTACGGAACCCTAAAAACTATGGCAGAATAACATACATAACTAAAAAGGGCGAGTAAAATTACGATATGCACCAAAAAGTACAAACAGTATTCAAGTTCTCGACAAAATATCATTATGGAGGTAGAAGGTAACAACTTACAATAATATATAGGGCACAGCAAAGCACAGTGTCTAAAAATAAATAACTTTGAAGAACTTAAACTAAAGCCCTCAATAGATACAAAAGGTGACAAACGGTAGCAAGATAAGGATCGCATACAGCACAAAACGGTAATAACAGACAAAAGAGAGTATTCTAAATCAGACCATAACCGAAACGTAATTAGGTTGTAGTTACATTGACACAACAATTTCGTATAAGTGATTTTTAAAAGTAACCCACTTACTAACACCGTGCAATGACACAGAACGATTAGGAAAACGCAGGTAACACACAGTGGCCCGCGGTTCTCAAACTGTTTATGGGCACAACTAACAAAATATGTAAACACTGCCGTATTAAAGTTAATAGTTATCATTACACAATTTTTGAGAGATCCTTTTCTGATTTCACTATGATAACTGGGGTTGTGTCCATTTTTCTTGCATGTATTTTTGAGTGTTTCACCCATACATATTGAAAATCCGTTTCAGATGCTAATTTTTTAGTTTTTGATAGCAGCATTTTATTTTTAGTGGTTAGGTGGTCATTTATAAATATCTTCTGGTGTCCTGCTAATCCAATTTGGCCAGTTGTTAGTGGTGATGTCTTGAAGATATATCTGGCTGCAGCAACAAAGTCATCTTTGACATAGCGATTACAGAATGATACAATTACCGGCTTTATCTGGTCTTTTATCATTATAATTATCAATGTATGAAAAGAGAACTGTTACACTGACAAAATTTCATTCGTCTAATAGTTGTGTGGCCTAGAGAAATGTTTGACAAATGATAAATATCCCAAACGTTTTGTGTCATTATAATAATCGGCTTAACAATAATTCTACCAAATGAAAGGTTGTCATACAAAAATTTGCTAATCGTTAGTTGTCAAAGCGAAACATCTGCGAAACGTTGGTTGGCAAGTGATAATCTGGCAAACAATTTTCGGCGAAAAGGCAGGACACCACTTTTCAGCCCTAGGGAGAATTGCTTTCAACTGACAGCTGTCAAATTATTTGATATAATTGGGAGCAAGCCTATTGCCATCAACCAATGTAATTAGGAGCAAGCCTATTGCCATCAACCAATGTAATTAGGAGCAAGCCTATTGCCATCAACGGATGTAATTAGGAGCATGCCTGTTGTCATCAACCAATCTAATTAGAAGCATGCCTATTGCCACCAACCAATCTAAGTAGGAGCAAGCCTATTGCCATCAACTGATGTGATTAGGAGCAAGCCTATTGCCATCCACCGATTTGGGTAATTAGGGGTAAGCATATTCCCATCAACTTTCCTTGTATTCGTAATGAAAAGCACAGTGTTTACCTCGGGTTAAAGACTTATTTAGTCCCTCAAACTATAACCCCGTCTCGGGATCGGGACTAAATAAGTTGCTTTCACCCGGATTCACCCCTAAGGTACAATGTACTATTTTATTACTCAATCTTTAGATATCGAATGAAATGAGGGAGAGGAAGACCAAAGAAAAGATGGATGGATTGTTTGAGGAGTGATTCATTATTAGAAATCGTAAATATGAGCGTGACGGTCTACAAGCGAGAATGGCAGGAAACAAACGTGTTCCACTGTCCCCAAGCAACATAGGTCAAGGGCAGTAAGATGATGAGTTAGTTTAATTTCAAGTTTGTGGATAGTAGAGGGAATAAATGGCAATAAAATGCTATGAAAAAGCCTTACCTTTATCACCGAAATTAATAGCCCTCGGCGCCATAGTATTCGTCCTATCCGTCAATCCTCTCTTCACTGGAATGTGTTCCATCTTGTATTCCGTCTTAACAGACTTCTTGAATGCTGCTTCCATCTTCCCAGTCAACACAAAAGTCGAATTCAAGTCCTTAGGGTCAATAGCCCCGTAGTTTTCTACATCAGCTGCAATGTCATACTCTCTCTTGATCTTCTTAGCAGAATTCAAGTTTCTCGTCGTGTCCAAACTCTCAAAGGAGTCATTTATTTTTCATCCCTTCAATTCGAAAAGTGACGTTTTGTTCCTCTATAAGTGCGAGCAAAGTAGCTCTTTTCTCCATTAGACTTTTTAGCGGGCAGTAATGAGATTTGAATTTAGAACATGAATCGTTCATTGAAATCGAACGCAAATTGTATTTTTCTCAAAAATGGTATGTAATGTTGCCATAACATCTCTAAAAAGTATCCAGAAAGTGAACTTTACCGGAGACTTATTCACAACTGTCCAGTAAGAAGCGAGATTTTAAATTTGGAATCTCCAACTGTCCAGTAAGTAAGTATGTAATTTACTTACTGGACACTAGGTCATCCTCTTTAGATCTGCTTAGAAAAAAAAACATAGTACCAGACACAGATTAGAGTTTAGCCATTATAACATGGTTATAGAAGGGAGGTTCCAAATATATATCTATCTCTCTTTTTGGTATGACATTTATAGTGTGGGATTTTATGATTGTATTTAGTAATTTCAGTTTATTAAAAAGTTTTTTCTAAAGTTGTTTCCTAAACTGCCTCGTTGGTCTAGTGGTCGCAAGCTCGACTGCAGAGCGTGAGGTCCTGGGTTCGATTCCCGGGTCGGCCAAAAAGTGCTATTGTGTTTTTCACATATGAATGTAACCTTCAATATTAATTAAACGAATTTGTTGTTAAACTTTCTTTAATTTTTGAGAAAAGCATTATACAAACCTCAACCAGTAAGAAAGCCATCCTGGCCTCGTATATAACCAGACCTCACCTGCGGTTCGGTCCGGTTAACTCATACTTGGCCAGGAAGGCTTACTTACTGGATTCTGCAGTAATGTACTATTACTGGCTGTACGTATTGGCTGTACGGTGCGAGGAGGCGCGGTAATTAAAAAAAAAAAAAACCGCGCGCGATTTACTTCCCTGTTCTTAGTTCTTATAATCTACGGACTTTATTGTATTTTGTGCAAAAAAAATGAGTTCTACGTCGAGTTCTGAAAGTGATAGTGCCTGACTCCTGAAACAATAAAAATAGAAGCTAATAACGTCATACAAAAGTTAATCCCAATTTCAGACAATTTCATAATAAGTATGGAAAAATAAAAAAGGAGCGAAGACATTTTCAGAAAGTGTATTTGTAATTTACCTTCATAAATTATTTTGTTTTAATTAAACTTATTCATTAATTACTTAAAAGTGTCTCTTATTTATTTTCTCATTGAAGGGGATGAAAAGTAGAGTATATGACTCGAGAGCAAAAATATTTTTCCCTCAGGCGATGTACTTTGAATCCCTCCCTACGTTCAGGATTCTAATATAGAATCCCTCACTACGTTCGGGATTCTACTCTAGAATCCCTCACTTCGCTCTGGATTCAAAAAAGCGCCCTCGCCGTAAAAATATTATTTTGCTCCCTTATGATACAATCTACTAATAATAGTTTCGTTATTAGGCAGTTTGATAGGCGTGCCCTTGCGTTTCTTGGCTGATAACCGTATAGGTTCCTTATTCTCTATGTCAGTTAGGTCCTCACTGTCAGTAACAATGTCTACAGTTGCATTAATTAACAGTGGAATTATCGGATGCATACGGTTTGAGGTGCGGAGTGAGGCAGGGGGGGATCTCCTCTCCCAAACTCTTTAATTTGTACGTGGATGAGCTGATAGGTGGCCTCACCAGCATGCAAGTCGGCTGCTCTATTGACGGTTTGTTTGTCAACAATTTGAGTTATGCAGACGACATGGTGCTGTTGGCGCCATCTATCAGCGCACTTAGGAAGTTAATAGAGTTGTGTGAAGCGTACGCGTTGACTCATGGCTTACGATACAATGTAACCAAAAGTGAATTTATGTTGTTTTCGAAGGGCAATCTTGGACCCGACTCTGTACCTCCTGTGATGTTGAATGGTGTTGCTCTTAACCGGGTTAGCCAATTTAAATATTTGGGTCACCTAGTGAGTGCCGACCTTAAGGATGACGCAGATATCGATAGGGAGCGCAGGGCGTTGACGGTCAGGGCTAATATGTTGTTCAGAAGATTTGCGTCTTGTTCAAAACAAGTAAAAGTTACTTTATTTAAGGCATATTGCCAAAACTTCTATGGCAGTAGCTTGTGGACAACATATTCCCTAAAAACCCTCAACACCTTGCGCGTACAATATAACAATGCCTTCAGGATGCTATTGCGTCTTCCACGTTTCTGCAGCGCATCTGGCATGTTCATGGAGGCTCGTACGGATGGATTTGCAGCTATCCTGCGCAAAAAAGTTGCCTCCTTGTTGAGTAGAGTCCGTGCTAGTAGCAATGGCATTCTGGGGGTTATTGCGGACAAATTTGACTGTCCGATTCTGTGTCATCACATTGGGGTGTTGACTAAAACTAAAAAAAAAAATTAAGTGACATAAAAATGATTTTAAATTAATTATTAGTATTGTAGAATTTTTCAATTGTATCTTGCTCATCAAATTTATTGCCACTAACATAGTCTGTAAGTGTATTGTTTACTAACCCATATGGACCTGGTTGTTCGAAATAAAAATTATATTATTATTATTATTATTTCCTTTATTTATCTTTACACAAACTTATTACATTTTTAAATATTTCTCATAAAAACTTTATTATTATTAACATTTATTATTATTATTAACATTTATTATTATTATTATTAATGTCATCTTTTTTGGAGAAACTGTATTCTAATGTGGTGGAGGGTTTGTGTAGGTCTAGTGTTGAGATGAACTTGAAGTGTGCGTCTCCTTCGTGCCCATCATCCGACCACGTTATGCCTTTAGCTGCTTTCGCTTTCTTCATTATCTCTAGGTACTCGGATGTCAATGCTGGTGGGGCTTTATCATACCCTTTGAGTGTTAAATACAACTTCTTCAACATAGTAGGCATATCACTCATGTATTCCGTGAAGGCTTCTATCTCATCATTCTCTATGGACAATAGTTTCTGTCTAAGATTGTCTCTGGCCTTGATCTGTCGTAGTTCACTTTGCCACTGCACTTTGTCAACGAAGTCATAGAGGAGAAAGTGACCGATTCCCGATCTCGGGTGTTTTGAAGCCCTCGCCTACGGCTCCGGGCTTCAAACGACACCCTCGACGGTAATCGGTCACTTTCTCCTCTTGGTGAACAATATACTAATAAAAGTTTCGTAATTAGGCAGTTTGATAGGCGTGCCCTTGCGTTTCTTGGCTGATAACCGTATAGGTTCCTTATTCTCTATGTCAGTTAGGTCCTCACTGTCAGTAACAATGTCTACAGTTGCATTAATGTCATCTTTTTTGGAGAAACTGTATTCTAATGTGGTGGAGGGTTTGTGTAGGTCTAGTGTTGAGATGAACTTGAAGTGTGCGTCTCCTTCGTGCCCATCATCCGACCACGTTATGCGTTTAGCTGCTTTCGCTTTCTTCATTATCTCTAGGTACTCGGATGTCAATGCTGGTGGGGCTTTATCATACCCTTTGAGTGTTAAATACAACTTCTTCAACATAGTAGGCATATCACTCATGTATTCCGTGAAGGCTTCTATCTCATCATTCTCTATGGACAATAGTTTCTGTCTAAGATTGTCTCTGGCCTTGATCTGTCGTAGTTCACTTTGCCACTGCACTTTGTCAACGAAGTCATAGAGGAGAAAGTGACCGATTCCCGATCTCGGGTGTTTTGAAGCCCTCGCCTACGGCTCCGGGCTTCAAACGACACCCTCGACGGTAATCGGTCACTTTCTCCTCTTGGTGAACAATATACTAATAAAAGTTTCGTAATTAGGCAGTTTGATAGGCGTGCCCTTGCGTTTCTTGGCTGATAACCGTATAGGTTCCTTATTCTCTATGTCAGTTAGGTCCTCACTGTCAGTAACAATGTCTACAGTTGCATTAATGTCATCTTTTTTGGAGAAACTGTATTCTAATGTGGTGGAGGGTTTGTGTAGGTCTAGTGTTGAGATGAACTTGAAGTGTGCGTCTCCTTCGTGCCCATCATCCGACCACGTTATGCGTTTAGCTGCTTTCGCTTTCTTCATTATCTCTAGGTACTCGGATGTCAATGCTGGTGGGGCTTTATCATACCCTTTGAGTGTTAAATACAACTTCTTCAACATAGTAGGCATATCACTCATGTATTCCGTGAAGGCTTCTATCTCATCATTCTCTATGGACAATAGTTTCTGTCTAAGATTGTCTCTGGCCTTGATCTGTCGTAGTTCACTTTGCCACTGCACTTTGTCAACGAAGTCATAGAGGAGAAAGTGACCGATTCCCGATCTCGGGTGTTTTGAAGCCCTCGCCTACGGCTCCGGGCTTCAAACGACACCCTCGACGGTAATCGGTCACTTTCTCCTCTTGGTGAACAATATACTAATAAAAGTTTCGTAATTAGGCAGTTTGATAGGCGTGCCCTTGCGTTTCTTGGCTGATAACCGTATAGGTTCCTTATTCTCTATGTCAGTTAGGTCCTCACTGTCAGTAACAATGTCTACAGTTGCATTAATGTCATCTTTTTTGGAGAAACTGTATTCTAATGTGGTGGAGGGTTTGTGTAGGTCTAGTGTTGAGATGAACTTGAAGTGTGCGTCTCCTTCGTGCCCATCATCCGACCACGTTATGCGTTTAGCTGCTTTCGCTTTCTTCATTATCTCTAGGTACTCGGATGTCAATGCTGGTGGGGCTTTATCATACCCTTTGAGTGTTAAATACAACTTCTTCAACATAGTAGGCATATCACTCATGTATTCCGTGAAGGCTTCTATCTCATCATTATCTATGGACAATAGTTTCTGTCTAAGATTGTCTCTGGCCTTGATCTGTCGTAGTTCACTTTGCAACTGCACTTTGTCAACGAAGTCGGTTAATTCGGGGCAGTCTGAAAGGGCTTGTTCGCAGATGATGTGTAGTTTCTGCTTGCTCTCTTCCCATTTCGTCCAGGTGGCCATTACTTTGGAGTCTAGACTTACAGATTGTTTCATGTAATTTTCAGCAGCACGCTCTTGTCGCGGTATTTCTTCAGTGCACATCTAGATTGGAGAAAAAAGGCATATAAATGCATAGAAGTTATCCATTACTATTATATATTATTGGATTTCAGCGGTGGACACGTCCGCGGGCCTGTTGCGAGGGCGACCTTTTGGTGGCGTGGCCTTGCTGTGGAGAAGCAGCGTATTTCAGCAGGTGTCTGTGTTGCGTTGTGATAGTGAGCGTATTTGTGCCATTAAAATAATAACCAGTGATCGTCCAGTGATAGTGCTAAGCGTTTATATGCCTACGAACGCGGCGGGCAATTTAGCTGAGTTCACGGATTGTCTTAGTATGGTAAGCGCAATAATTGAAGAATACGGCATTGAGTCTGTGTATATTTTAGGCGATTTTAATGCTACACCGTATAGTTTATTTTTCAACGAGCTTGTAAGCTATTGTGATGAGCAGTATTGGACATGTGTTGATATGGAAATGCTAGGTATTGACTCGGATACGTTCACTTTCATTAGTGACGTGTACGGGTCGTGCAGCTGGCTGGACCACTGCTTGGTAACTCAGTCTGCAGGGCGGTCTGTTACGAGCGTGTATGTGGATTATGACACGTCAGATCACTTCCCACTTATTATCGAGTGTAAATTAAACTTAATTCCACAGACGGTACATCACAGTATTATGCTGAATAAGGGGGTAGTGTGGGGTGTACGTACGGCGGAACAGATTGCCTTGTATACTAGTGAGTGTAACAGGAGGCTCAGACTTGTTGACTTCCCTGCTGAGTGTAGTCAGTGTGCTGACTCTTATTGCCGCGACCATTGTCACAGGCGCGCCATTGACAGACTGTATTCTGATATTGTGTCCGCTCTTCGTGACGCGTCTTTGGTGGGTCGGGGTAACGGGGGGACGGGTATGGATGGCTCGCGTATAATAGGGTGGAACAATAACGTCAGAGAGGCTCATCGGGTGGCCAGAACTAGGTTTATTGAATAGGTATTATGCGGCAAACCTAGGTGCGGGGAAGTATATCGAGAAATGTGCGAAACCAGAAGGTTGTTCAAATCTAGGCTTAAGTGGTGCCAAGATCATCAGGACCAATTGAGAATGGACACCCTTGCTGTGAAGCACTCGAACGGTGACTTTCGTGGTTTTTGGAAGGCTACCAACAAGGTAAGCTTGGGTCCTGGCCTACCGGTGAGCGTCGACGGGGTTAGTGAACCGGGAGATATAGCGAGTATATTTAAGTCCTACTTTTCGGTAAAGCCTCAGCTGGGAACGCGGGTCGCGGAGGTCAAGGCTGAAGAGGTTACGAGAGTAATAGAGACTAGGATTTTGGCCAGTGAGGTGGGGAAAATCATAAAATATATGACCAGAGGAAAATCTCCGGGCCATGATGGCCTAAGTATCGAACACTTGCAGTATGCCGGCCCTCATGTGGTTAGGGTTTTAGCTATGTTCTACTCGCTTTGCCTGAGCCATTCATACCTGCCGTACGACTTCATGAGAACTGTAGTAGTGCCTGTGGTTAAGAACAAAACTGGTGATTTTGCCGATAAAACTAACTACAGGCCTATCTCTCTTGCTACTGTTATAGCAAAGGTGTTTGACGGTTTGCTTGATACACGGTTAAATAAACTCGTCACACTGCACGATAATCAGTTTGGGTTTAGACCTAAATTATCTACTGAGAGTGCCATACTGTGTCTCAAGCATGCCGTCAGATACTATACTGATCGTAAAACACCAGTGTACGCGTGCTTCCTCGACCTGTCCAAGGCCTTTGACCTGGTTTCGTATGATTTGTTGTGGCATAAACTTGAGGGCATAAACATGCCGCATGAACTGGTTAAAATCTTCAAGTATTGGTACGAACACCAGGTTAACAATGTCAGATGGGCGGGTACATTATCGGAGCCATACAGGCTTGAATGTGGGGTGAGACAAGGTGGGTTAACATCACCCACACTTTTCAATCTCTACATGGACGCACTCATCGTCGCGCTCAGTAGTGCCCATGTGGGCTGCCACGTTGATGACGTTTGTGTAAACAATCTAAGTTATGCAGATGACATGGTGCTGCTGAGCGCGTCGGTTTGTGGATTACGCAAGCTGCTGAATATCTGTGAGGAGTACGCGGGCAGCCATGGTCTGATGTATAATGTCGCGAAAAGTCAATTCATGGTATTTCAGGGAAGCGCCAAATGCCCTCAGCAAGTACCCCCTATTCGCTTGAATGGTGTACCGTTGGAACGGGTGGAACAATTTAAATACTTGGGGCACTGGGTAACAGCAGATCTGAAAGACCATGTCGACATTGAGCGGGAGCGGAGGGCACTGTCTAAGAGAGCAAATATGATAGCCCGTAGGTTTGCACGTTGTTCAAACCAGGTTAAAATCACGCTTTTCAAAGCCTTCTGCACATCCTTATACACGTGCAGCCTTTGGGCATCTTACTCACAAGCTGCTTACAGTGCCCTTCGCGTCCAATACAACAACGCGTTCAGGGCAGTGTTGCGGCTACCCCGCTTCTGCAGCGCCTCGGGCATGTTTGCAGAAGCGCGCACCTTTGTGTTTCCACGCCACCATGCGCAAGCGGTGCGCGTCCTTAGTGCGCAGGGTGCGGGCTAGCTCCAACACTGTCCTGGCGATGGTTGCTCAGCGACTGGATTGCCCCTACGTTGGGCATTGTTGTAGCAGGCATATTGCTGGGGCCTAATTTGTAATTTTATACAGCTTTCTAGTTTTATGTTTAATTATTATAATAATTTATTTGTTTGCTTGTGCATGTTGTTAATTTAATTCATTGTTTTATTTAATTTATTTTTCTCTTTTAATTTAACTTGGTTTATTTTTCATTTCACTAATCAATCAGTTGTGCAGTAATTTTATGTGTTGTATGAATATGGGTCAATGACCTGAAATAAAGGAATTTTATTTATTTATTTATTATTACAATATCCGAGAATGCTGTTGAAACTAAAACTCAACCTAGCGTTGTCATAGAGATGGTGATAGCTCGCAAATGAGACAATTTCATGGTGTCATTTATCACCAAACCTGCGATATTAAGTACTGGTTATACATAGGCGAATTACAAGAAAAAGAAGTTTAATAATCAAGGAATCTCGCGACAATTCGCGCCTTGAAACAGCGGGAACGAATATCCTCCCACATCCCGTTCCTGATTCGAGATTAATCAGAATATTCATAGCTTAAAACTTTACCTGCTCCATAGCTTCAGTGGAGGACCGATGCGCAAGATCAGCGACATGCGAGAAGGCGCGCGTGCGCAACCTCTGACGTAACGCGAGCACTCGCTGGCGCGACATCAAACTCAGCAGCTTGGACTCCAATAGGCTGTAGATCTCCTCTTCTTCAGAGATGCGTTTGCGCCAATCTTGTTTTGCTAGAAGAAAAAGATTATTTAATTTCTGTAAGATGTCGATAAGAAAAAAGTAGGTATAAATAAAGAGGACGTTTTTTTTTCGGGTGTGTGGAAGTCATCAAATGACGAGCCCGCTCTTGGGCAGAGTGAAAGGAAGTGTCAGACTTCTACTGATTAAAAACTACCCATGTTCCTTCTTAGCTCTTTATGTCGAGGCCGCGGTATTCCTTGAACATACATCCCGCAGCCGCGAAGGGCGTCGGCCCTTGCGGGCCTTTTCCTTATTTGCTGACAACTCTTTGAGGCGTGCGTGGAACACGAACGCGCCGTCGACACGGTATTACATTTATTAACTCCTTGATTCACAATTCGACCTTTGCGCTGCAACCGATGACGCTGGAGAAGTGGCGAGTTCCGAGCCACCAAAACTGTAGCGCTAATAAAGAAGTTTAACCAATTCCTGGATAAATAAATAACTCAACACACCTTTCTCCTTAGCCAAGTCCGGCTCTCTGGACACCATCTTAACACTGTTAGACAGCGACAATTTCGCCTCCAGCTCCTTTACCTTCTTCTTCAACTCTTCATTAATCTTCACATACTGCGACAGCCTCATATCTCCGTCGACAATGTTCTTCTTGATACTGAGCTGTATCTTGTTGGCTCTAGCTGCGTATTTCAGTGTGTTGTATGTGTCCTCATAGCTGACGTTCGAAGGAGACACGTTGGCGATCATGACTGTTTTACAGTTGCCGCCGAGACTGTCTTTCAGCAGGCGTGTTAGTTTTGAGTCTCTGAAAAGGGTTAAAAGAATTTGTTTGTGAATTTTACAGTAGCGATAAACTAGGCAATAGGTATTTCATCTATATGGGCGGGCACCTAAGCTCTAGGCCCTACGAGCTTTGAACGACAGACACCACATGCAGACACAGACGTCAACTATACAAAACGTGGAAATGCCTTCTTTGCAACAAAACAAGCCGTAAACAGAACAATGACGCCATGGAAGTCATGGGGGTTGCGCCAACAAAACACTCGATGCAGCGACACGAAGAAGAATCTCAATTCTTATGCGTCTGTTCAAGTGTTAATTTTCAGTAAGACATTTAAACCCTAGAGAGAAAGCATATAAACAATGGAAGTAGGTAATTCTCTGGAATACTTAAATACTCAAAAGGCTACCCACTACTAACCCATTTCTGTTTATCTAACTAAGAGATGATATTTAAAACAATACTTTACCTGTAAGGAATGTAACTGCTCCCATCAGCAAGCCTATTGATACAGTTGCCCAGAGACAGTAGACTCTTGTTGATATAAGCACCTTCCTTGAACCGGTCCCCCACACAGCCAGTTGCGGAGGCACGCTCACTGCCCGCCAAGTCAATCATGGACAGTTTCACTATACGGAGTTGACTGCTTGTCTTGTATCGCATATTGACATATACCTGTTCAAAACAAAGGTAAGTGAAATGTGGGCTTCCATGATGGATTAAGGCCACCCTTTCTCAGACATGAGGCCTGAGGCCAGCAGTGGAAACAGTAACGGCAATGAGAACCTATAAATCATTAAATAAGCCTGGAAAAGCCAACTGCTTGACATGGGCCTTCTAAAAACAGTTACAGGGGTATCAAATTATTAATAGTAATTACTTGTAATAGAAAGTTTTTTCTGCATCTACCTATTTTGCAAAGAGAAGTAAAGAAGCCAGAGGCCCATGGTTGGCATAAAATCTCTCAACATGATACTAAAAATTGAGAAGAGAATAGTCCTATCAATCTTTGTCAGTGTTGGGCACCTTCAACTCATGGTAATATTGTTAGTTATCCGATTCAATCCACCTTTATAAGTTTTTGAACTGACATGGTCACTACCACTAGGTATCATTAAGGATAGCAATAAAAAAATTGAATTTAACACAAACCATCAATCACAACCAACAACACAGATGTTACTGTATCCTGGTAAAGGTGGATTATACCTTTACCAGGATACAGTAATGTTTACTTTTGCATACGAGAGCTACATACCTGAAAAACAGCATGGCTCCTGGAGCTCTCAGCTTTAGCATCAGTGGGGTGCTGTGTCCTGTTCTTGTTACCATTCTTGAGCATTTGGAGCAGTTCCTTCGCAGTCTTGATATTGTTTAACGTCAGTCCGGCCACCATCACACCGTACTTTGAGTCTTCTCGCAGTTGAAGTGGAGTGCTTGAAGGTTTCAGTAAGTCATATACATTTTCATTGTACACCTGTAATTTGAACCATAATGCATGTTTATGGGTGAATAGGCAATGGCAGGCATTATGATGAGATCAATAAATAAAAAATTATGACAATTATTATTATTCTTATTTTTATTCTTTATTGCACACATAAAATAACAAATTATTATGTGGAGAAAATAGAATTCATCTATATCCCTGAATAATGTGATATCAATGATAAAATTTTAAGTTATAGTTTCATATTATTTTAATTATTTTTCTGAAGAATAACACTAATTTACTTCTGCTTTAATTATTTTCCTATATAGTTTACAACAATCAAATAAGTTTATGACAAACTTACATGGAAACTATGAAACTAATACCTACCTTGGTTAATGAAAACAAAAAACAACAAGTTTATCAAGCAAGTTTAACATAGGAAAAAGTTGTTACAAACTGCTCTGTTTATTAGTCTGAGAAACCTTAAAAACAACAGGGAGTCTACTTACTTCAATGTAAGAAACTCCAATATCAAACTCCCTTTCCTTTTCAAAAGAGTTTATTGTGTAAAAGAGGTGTTCCATGGTCAAATATGTGATGCCCGGGTGTTCTTTGTTACCAATCATTGTGAAAGTCTTCCCTGCACCAGTAGCTCCATAAAAAAACACTGAACAGTTGTAGCCCTCCATCAAAGAAGCCAGTATATCCTTCGTGGTAGTCTCGAACACATCCTTGTTGGTCGCGTTCAGCCCACAAACATTATCAAACACAAACTTCAACTCTTTATTGGCGCGCTTTAAGAAGTTCATAGTAGGCTGTTGGACTCCTTGGTAGAAAAAAGGTCGGATATCCTCTTTAGGGTCGAACACCAGCATCCTACCGTCCACAACGTCTACCACGATGCGTGTGTTCATTTCTACTTCCCTGTCGTTTAGAGGCCTGACTCTCACAACAACCTTGACGTTTGCAGCCATGTTTTGTCTTGATCCACTCTTTGATGGTGCCAAGGCGGTAGACGAAGACTTCTGCCCGCCCTTCACTGGGGCTCTTTCCATTCTAACCATTTTAAAGCACTAACTTTTAATATTTATCATTGAACGAAGACGTTTGCCACTGCGAAATCACCAGCACAACTGACTGCCCACAACTTAAACAACAACTGTAACGGATCTTCAACGTCACATGAATCACAAGGTTTGTTCAATAATTATTAATTAAAACTCCGTTCATAAACAGCGGTGTTTGAAAATCTTTCGTCCGCGTCGCGTAACTAACCAGAAGTCAAAGTAACCGTCAAATTTTAAAATTGACTTGACAGACGCGTTCGGCGCCCGCGCGTCACTAGTATTGCGTTTCGTTGCACGTAACGATATATTTTTTAAAATTTTAAGTTTTAATTATAAAATATTCATACCAGGCGGGTACAACGAAGGGTGACCTTGGCTGAAAATGCCGTTTAAAAATAAACTTTATGTCAAACAGATAGAGTTTATATTACTTTACTTTCCCTACGATTTTTCGAAGGGGGAGCAAAACGTAAGAGCGAGACAAAATTCAAGGGTTTGTCGGTTCTTGTCTTGCAATTGCCAGTGAAAAAAACAGGAAAATGTATAGTAATCGAAAATCACATATATAGCTAAACTAGCCCATAAAATTTAACGGTATTAATTTAATATTCAAATACTTAATATTCAATAATAAATACTTGCGAAGTAAAATTTATTAGAGCCAAAATTTATAAAAACTGTATAGCCATATAAAAAAAAAAACGTAAAAAATATGGCGGAAACGTTTTCGTGTTGAAATAATAATTTTCCTTTTTTAAGTGTTTTTAATTGTATTAGCGAAATATTTGTCTTCAAATATGGTGAAATGGTGTTGTCTGAAGGGTTGTGAAAGTGAGGGGTATCCAGGATGTGGGATTTCATTTTTCAGGTAAGTTCTTTCAACTTTGTTTACAAATAACGACTAGGGTGACTATGTTCAAGATCTATAAACGGGAATCATGAAATTATTGTAAAGAATACCCCTTTTCATAATCAATATCGGTATAAAATCTCTCTTAATCTCAAACATAACCAAAACAAATATTTGAATTCTTTCTTTACTTTTTGAAACTTTTCCATTTTGGTCTTAAATCAAATCCAACGTATCCAATCCATGAGCTGATGATGGATTCCGTAGCGGTTAGGAGTATGAGGATAACTGTTTAAAAAAATATTATGAGGACGTAGGTTTATTGGTTGTATTCTTTCAGGTTATTTAGGTGAGCTGATTATGGAATGTAGGTACTACTCTTCAATGGTTAGGAGTTGAAAGCAATAATAAGGGAATCTTGATTGTAAGGTTAATGCGACAAGGTATCCCGCGAAATTCGAATTTTGTTACGTTTTTTGCAATTTGCTTGTCAGTGTCAGGTTGTATGTTAAGGCTCTAACAGCACCGAAACTAGCGCCACCCACATCTTATTTATTTTACTCTAAAATCACATTAAATTTGAAATATCCAAAACAATATCATGCTGGTAAATAACCTGTAGTATTTTTAAAATCACTTTTCATGATTATAGACTTGATAAATTAAGAGAATTACTGATTGAAGATAAATGTGGCCACAATTGGCGGTAATACTTATTACCGCCAATAGTGGCCACTTTTATCTTTTAGAGAATTACTTAATTCTCTTCTATTCATCAAATAGTCACTCAAGGAACCTTTATGAACTGATGGTGGTTACTTATCTCGAACCTTTATGAACTGATGGTATGTACTGGTGGTTTTAATCATTATTACTCAGTAAAGTCACAATTTGTTACGCTCGCGAATCCTATTTCGAATTTCGCGGGCTACCTTGTCACATTCACCTTAAGGGTTAGGTTTCTTCTGTTGCATAGTCAATATTTGTATTTGTAGTTGAAAAATAAAAAGACTTATTTGCAACTTTTTTTCTAAACTAAATAAATCAGACAAAAGACACCGACTATCGAATTAGTAAGTTTCCTTAGAGTACCTATATTTAAGTTAGGTGTGTATATATTCGTATGCCACCATTTATTTGGAACAACTTTTTGCAAATATGAATAAATGTCTTTGTCAGTTTTTTTAATTATTACAAATGCCAAGCCAGGCCAGCCACATAATTATATCTGACCCAAATGAAAGTACAAAATGTTTGGTCACCCTATTAGAAAGAGATGACATTCTCTTTCGAGGTAATCTCGCTCGGAACGCTTTTGAGCGGCACGTACACAGTCCAGATAGTATATAACGTCCTTGATTCATACATAATAATACGTATTCTGTTGCACTTGCAGTAGTTAAAAAAAAAATATCAGAAATATCAAAATAAATATAGATAACCCTTCATAAAGTCATGTAAAATACAAAGTATCCCTGATTATACTATTGTCTACCTATTTAAGCTACCGTGAAACCTGGCAACTTTGCCGAAGGTTGTTAAATTTGCCATATACCGACTTCCAAGGCAAAGTAATTTGTTACAACGAAACTGTATTTTTTTTACCGTGTTTAGCACCCATATATCAAATTTGAATATTTGATTGGCAACATTATATTTAACATGACAACCCAGCTTTCACAAAACTGTCATTTTTGGCGGTTTTTTTTTTTTTCCTGTCTCGACTCTAGGTGACTTTGTGCCATAGAGTATAGTAATATAGCTTTGTGTGCTCCGAAACTTTAATAAAAGATTCGGCCACCGTGTTTGTTGGATAGCACGTGTGTTTAGAATTTGATTGCTGTTTTTAAGTGTTTTTCGATATTTTAGTGACTTGTCATTCTGTAATTGTGTTGTCCTTGTGATCGTAACCAGGTTTGTATTGTGATTGTTTTATTTTAGTTTCCCTTTTACGTTTTTATCCAAAATGGAAAAAAACAAACCCCCTGACAATAGGTCCCTCCCGATATTCAATGCTCTCTTCCATCTTCTTCTCTCGACCATCAATACGCACTGAACCCACTATCGCAATTGGCGGATGTTTTGAACGCTACAGCGATGGATGTATCGCCAATTCCTCAATCCCAACCAAATCCTCGAAAACGTCCTGTTGACAAACAGATTTTGCCCCCTTCTTTGCCAAGCAAGCAGCAAAGAAATCCAATTGGCCGTACTAAATATTCTGTAATTGATAAAGCCCCCTACGTTGTCCACGTTTCTCGCATTGAAACACAACCAAATGCTGGCACCACCCTCCACCCTGTCAATTTTGGGAAGTTTCTCATCAATAACAACATCGCGAACATTGTTCGTGGTGGTGTTAACAGAGTCGGCAGAAACCGAGTCTCGGTGGAGTTTGCTTCCCCTCAGGACGCTAACTCTTTTCTGATGAATAGTGTGTTATCTAAGTATTGCTATACAGCATCCATCCCTTCATTCAATATCACAAGGATGGGTGTTGTCACAGGTGTTCCTTCAGAACTAACAGAGGAAGAAGCGATGTCGGATTTGTCTGTGCCATCAGGGTGTGGACAAATCCTGAAAGTAAGACGCATCAATCGTAAAATGCAAAGAGACGGGGTCACTGAGTGGAAGCCCACCGAAACATGTGTATTGACCTTTGATGGACAAGTGCTGCCAACCAGGATTTATTGTTGTTACACATCCCTTCCCGTTAAGCAATACATATACCCTACCATTCAATGCCGCAAGTGTTGCAGATTTGGACATGTGGCAAATCTGTGCAGGTCCAAACCACGCTGTAATAAGTGTGGCCACGACCACCCAGGTGACGGATGTAACATCTCAGAGGCTGAGGCGTTCTGTGCGCTTTGTTCAGGGAATCACTATGCCGATAGCCAGTCATGTCCTGAGTGTGGCAGGCAGAAGGCTATTAAGACGGTCATGGCCGAAAAAATCATCCCTTATGCAGAGGCATGTAAAATCATCCCTATAGTTTCCCGCAACTATGCCAACGTAGTTAGATCCTCGCCAACATCCCAGTCATATCGCAAAACTGTAACCCTCAAACCCAGGACCCATGCCCCCCTTTCTCCATCATATGATAAAATTGCTCATCAGCAGATAGTTAGTTCTCCACAACCCTCACAGCCTAATGGCTGTGCTTATAACAACAGTCCTGCAGCAACTAATATCGGTTCGATTATTGAACTTCTTGTAAAGCTCCTTCCTTCTCTTATTTCTTATACTTCTTCCAGCTCACAATTACCGTCCAACGTTGCCGACCAACTTATTTCCATACTTTTATCAATTAAAAATGGCGTCCCGCCTAGTATTCCTTCAGTGGAATGTGAGGAGCGTGTGGCATAAAAAGCACGACCTCATATTCCTTTTAAATAAATACAAGCCTTTGGCTTGTTCCATAGCTGAGACTTGGCTCACCCCAAGTCTTAACTTCCGCATGCCACACTTTAATATTCTCAGATGTGACAGATCTGATGGATATGGAGGTTCAGCTCTCCTTATCAATAATCGGGTCTCACTTCTGCCCCTTCCATTGCCTTCACTCACAGGTGAAATGAGTATTGTGGCGGGAGGGGTGGATGGTATTACAGTGTTTTCAATATACATTGCTCATCCTCGGCCTGCATTTTTAGATATTTTAAAAACAATTTTTTCTAATACCCAAGGACCAATTATGGTCATGGGTGATTTTAACTGTCACCACTATAGATGGGGGTCCGAACGCTGTGATGCCTTTGGTGTGGCTTTGGTTGAGATTTTGGATGATCTGGATCTCTGTATCCTTAATAATGGTTGCCCGACTCGCAGATCCCTTCCTGGACAACAAAAGAGTTGTGTTGACCTAACATTTTGTTCAGTTGAGTTAGCGGCTTCGGCCCATTGGGAATGCACATCCTTGTCGCATGGTAGTGACCACTATCCTATAGTAATATCTTTGTTTAATAAGACCTATTTAGAGAAAAGTTCTCCTCCACTTCTGAAGTATAATTTGTCCAAACCAAATTGGGTAAATTTTGTATCATTATTGGAGGATAAAATTGAAGTTTTGCCAAATTTAAACTCAAGTTTGTTTGATCCTCCTGGTCACCGCCATGCCAAGACCTGCTATGAGGGGTTTTGTTACAGCCATCACCTCAAGTGCTGAAAATTCCTGCTTTCCATTGAAAAACAGTGCCCGCAATAAAATCCCATCACCACCGTGGTGGGATCCAGAGTGCACTTCGGCAGTCAGGGACAGGAATGAGGCTGAGGTTTGTTACAATGCAGATATGACCACTGAAAATCTGTTGGCATACTGTCAGATTAATGCCAGAACCAAACGTCACCTTCGCAAGAAGAAACACACACACACATGTGATATGCAATAAACGATTGAATTTGAAACGTGCGGGTTGGGTTAAATTCTGCACATCTTTGTCTCCCTCTACACCTGTGTCAGCAGTTTGGAAGAGTATCAATAGGTTCCGACATGGGTGTTCCCCATCAGTTTCTTCCCCAATCACTAGGGAAACAGCTGAACTTTTTTTTGATAAAATAGCTCCACCATATGTTCCACTTTTTTCTGAATATGTAAACATGCCCCTTCAAAATATATCAGAGGATCCTTTTGATGCGCCATTTACTTTGGAGGAACTGAATGTGGTACTCAGTCATGTCCGGGACTCGGCTCCGGGTATTGACGGTGTGCCATATTCTTTTATAACTCACTAGCTGATGCCCGCGGCTTCACCCGCGTGGATGTCGTTCAAATTATATACTAAAACCTTCCTCTTGAATCACTCTATCTATTAAAAAAAACCGCATCAAAATCCGTTGCGTAGTTTTAAAGATTTAAGCATACAGACAAACAAACAAACAGACGCGACTTTGTTTTATACTATGTAAGGATAAGGATTCTGGTGACAAGGCTAAAACTTATTTT
Organism: Diarsia mendica; assembly: GCA_949316265.1. Lineage (NCBI taxonomy): Eukaryota > Metazoa > Arthropoda > Insecta > Lepidoptera > Noctuidae > Diarsia > Diarsia mendica. The sequence continues at coordinate 3,785,716 of OX438917.1, forward strand.
TTAAACATTCTAAATTTTGCTTATATTCATGGTTGGGTCCCAGAACAATGGAAATTGCAAGTAATTATTCCACTTTTGAAACCAGGCAAACATTCAGATGATCCGAATGGCCTTAGGCCAATTGCTTTGTCTTCAGTCTTAGCCAAATTATTGGAGCATCTAATTAAAAACCGTCTTGAGTGGATTGTTGAGTCGAGAGACATACTGCCGAACTACCAATTTGGTTTTAGGAAAGGACTTGGTACTATGGACAGTGTGGGTACTTTAGTTGCGGACATACGCTTAGCTTTTTCCAAAAATGAATCGGTTGTAGCTACCTTCCTGGACATTTCTTCTGCGTATGACAATGTACTTCTTCCAGTACTCAGGCAAAAATTGCAACAGCTGAGTCTACCGGTTAAGATGATACGATGCATATGTGAGTTACTGATGTCCCGCTCGCTGGTCCTGAGAGTCCAGGGAGAGGTGTTCGATGAGAGGAAGATATGGAAGGGACTCCCACAAGGATCTCCCCTCAGTCCCATACTGTACAACCTGTATACGGCGGATATTGGGTCCTGCTTAAACAACAATTGTCAGATATTACAATATGCCGATGACATTGCCCTGTACGTGACAGATTCCTCTATAGTCGATGCCGCGTCATCTTTGTGCCTCTCTCTGGATTCTTTGAATCAGTGGCTTTTAAGCCATGGACTGTCGCTATCTGCGCCAAAAAGTTCGGCAGTAATCTTCACTCGTAAAAAAAGCACCCCCTTTTTTTTTTTTTTTTTTGGTGGGTGGAAAATCATCGAATGACCCCCCGCGCTCTTGGGCAGAGCGGAGGGGAGTGTCAGACTTCTACTGACTAAAAACCGAACCCATGTTCCTTCTATGCCCTTGTGCCGAGGCCACGTTATCTCCTACTAAAATCCGCGGCCCCGACGGGCGTCGGCCCTTGCGGGCCCCTCCTTGCTGACATCTCTTTGAGGCGCGCGTGGAACACGAACGCGCCGCCGACACGGTCTGTTGCCGTCATGACGACGGCCGGAAAGAAGCACCCCTCATGTAACAATCGACATTTTAGGACAAAATATTCCAATAGTTAATAAAGTAAAATTTTTAGGCGTCATTTTGGACGCAAAGTTAACCGGCAAACATCACCCTTATACAAAAATGTGAAAGAATTATTTCTATTTTAAAAGTTCTTGCGGGCGTTTGGTGGGGGGCTCACCCCTACACCATGAAATTGGTCTACAATGCCTTAATTCGTAGTGTTTTGGACTATGGAACTTATCTTTTGATCCCGTGTAACAGAGGTGCCTTAGTTGGACTGGATAAGATTCAGTCTAAGTGCCTTCGAATCATCTTAGGTTGTATGAAATCCTCCCCCATTAACGCGTTGCAGGTTGAGTGTGCTGAACCCCCTCTGGCCCTTAGACGTCAATATCTGGCCTCCAGATTTGTATCTAGGCTTATATGCAGGACTTCACACCCCCTGATAGAAAAATTGTACGAGTTAGATGCCATATGTACAAATTCAAAATATTGGAAAAATAAAGAAATACCCCTAATTCTAAAATCTTTTCGAGAAAGTATAAATTTAGCATGCCCTATTATTCAGTTCTCCAGATTGCCCCTTTTTCATTTTACGTATAAAGTTTTAAGTTATGTTCCAAATATTATCTTCAACATTGGTATTTCCAAAAAATCCCCGTCAGCGAACTCAGCGTTCAACGCGGTGGTGGGCGAGCGATGGAATAATTTTCAATTATTTTTTACGGATGCATCGAAATTGACTGAACTTAACCACACTGGAGCGGCGGTCTATTACCAGAGCTCTAAAATAATTTTACAGTTTAAGTGTCCTAAGGAGTCTTCTGTATTCACTGGTGAGTGTGTGGCTGTATTGGAAGCTTGTCGCTATATATACAGTCTCACCATAATATAGACAAAGCCGTAATCTTCACAGACTCTCTTAGCTGCCTACAAGCCTTAAAACAAAACCCTTTTAAAAGTAAATTACACAGCTCCCTGGTTTTACAAATTAAAGACTCCTTATTATCTTGTGCTACCAATCAAAAAGAGGTTCAGCTAGTCTGGATACCTAGTCATTGTGGTATTAAGGGAAATGAGTGCGTTGATGCATCGGCTAAAGATGCTTGCTCATCGTCAGTAGCTGATCTTTCCCACAATAGCATTCAGGGGTATGACTTATTGAGTCTCCCACGAACTAACCTCCAGTCATCGTGGCAGGATCAATGGAATATCACCGGAAGGAAAAAAGGCAGGTTATATCACGCGGTACAACCAATCATAAAACCAAAACCTTGGTTCTATGGCTACAAAAAAGTCTCCAAACCTGTTATATCAGTTTTATGTCGTATTCGTCTAGGTTTCTGTAGCACTCCTGTTTTCTTGCAAAAAATCCGGGTTAGGGACTCTTCTCTCTGTGAGTGTGGGTTGGAAGAAGGTACTCTGGATCACATCTTCTTTGAATGCTCAAACAACATTCCTCCTTTAGATCTGTATAGACGTCTCCCTAAATTTAAAATCCCTCTTCCGACTAATTTCCCCTCTCTGCTAACATATCCCTCCCCCGAACTGCTTGTGGCGCTGATGATTTTCATCCGTCACAATAACATTAAATTATAAATTTAAATGTGTGGGTGTGGTATGCGTATAATCTATGTTTTAACAATTTTAATATTTATGTATTTATATTTTTTTTGTTTGTTTCAGTCCCGTACTAACCCGACAAGATTCACGTCGTGTCGAAGAATTTTATTTGCGACCTTAATTAACTAACATTAGATTCATATTTTTACATTTTATTTTGCACACTTGTTTTTCCAACTCACTGGACATTGGCAGAATAGTCGACATCGGCTTTAATTGCCATTAAACAAAAATAGAATAGAATAGAACTTTAATAAAAATTAGTGGCATAAACGTCGCTTAGCTAAGTCAAAGGATATTGACTTTTCAGGCTCAGAAACTTCATTGTCCTCAAGGAGTTTATCTTCACCATTCTGACAGTCTGAATTGTTCTACTATTTAGAAGATTGTTGATATTTATGATAATTAAAATGATTTTTTTATGTTTTTAATTTAAAAAAAAAAGTTAAAGTTGTTTTTTAGTTAGTTAGTAGTTAGAAGTTAGATTTAGCAGTGATCTCTTGAATTTGGTGATTTATATTACTTACTGTTTTTCTCTAAATAATGAACATTTATTATTTCAAGTTTGTTTTGTTACCCTCTTTCTAAATAATTAACAAATAATCCCGAAATTTAATTAAGTTATTAAAAACAATACATTCAAAATCTGGGTCTTTTCAACACTCGTGCGACTGTTCATGAAATAAAAGGAGACGCGAGTACCGGCGGGTTAAGCACCTTTACTCAAACCTAATTATTCGCAATATTATAAGTACACAAAAAATACTTCACTTTAAAATGGATTCTCCCATCAACCTTGCTATTAAAGTAACGCTTGATCTTCACTTAAAGCAGCAATCTGTACCTAAGTTTGCATGGAGAGAGCAATCTGGAACTACTGATCCGATTTCGATCATTCTTTAAATAGAGGGAAGTTACATTACTGTTTTCAGTATGCTCTATTCTGGACACGGGTAATCTATGGGTCATCACACAGTCATCATCATCATCATCATCCACAGCCCGACTTCACCCACTGCTGGGTATAGGTCTCTCCTTAATTTGCCAAGCTCCACGTTCTTGTGCTAGCCTCATCCAAGGCATCCCCGCGATGTTAGCAATATCGTCTGCCCATTTCGGCGCCGGACGACCAACACTTCTCTTTCCAGTCCTTAGACGCCACTTTGTCACAGCTTTGCTCTACCTGCCATCGCCTTGCTGTGTCCTACCCAACTCCATCAATTACACCAAAAGTTCGCTAGAATACCTGCGTGTCCAATATGATATGCCTTCAGGATGTTGTAAGACTTCCTCGCTACTGCAGTACGTCGGGGATGTTTGACGCAAATTCGTACCGACGGGTTTCACGCGATAGTTTGCAAAAAATGTGCCTCGCTACTCAGGAGAGTGAGAGATAGCCACAACAGCATCCTAAGAACTGTAGCGGAAAGCTAAGGGTTACTTATATAATAATATTTAACACTCTATGGATCTTTTTGTGTCCGAAATAAAATCATTCATTATCTCCGACCGTCAAATACCTACTGCATTAAAAAAAAAAAAGACGGGTTGCACTCCGGGAGTGCCGGCAGAAGTGAAAACTTGATTATTAACGTTGAGCATGTTTGATATTTTGGAATGGTTACCTAGGGAATAATTTTGCACCAATTGCTTTAACAGTATAAAAGTACTATCATTTATGTGGTAGAATACAATATTGATTTATTGCGCTATCGTACACAAACATGACAATTTATATTACATTAAAAATTTAACACTTTAAAACTATTACAATTATTTTACATTAAAAAGTTTATCTCTCCGAAAAATCAACTTTCATCCATAATTTCAACGACTTTTTCACCATCATCATTACCAGAACTATCATCGCCAATCTCTAAAACTGATACGATAGGTTTATGGTAGCTGAAGTAAGAAACGAACAGTTTTGATTCGAACCTATTTAAATGTCTAATAAAGACCGCATCAATAGTAGTTTTGTATTTCGTTGTGCTAAGATTGCGATCATTCGACATAGTTAAACCAAATTCATTATTTAAAAATTCAATTATTCCGCCATAACTATGCTAACCCATTTATTTTGTCTTTCCCTGTCCTCCGATCGGAACTCCGATTGGTAGGAGGAGCGGGAATATTTTTTCCCATGCCTCCGATTAAGCATCATAAAAACATTGTACAGTCTAGTTCAAAATAAATTATTTTTGTATTTTATTGACTGTACAGTCGACATCGTTAACGTTCAGGGTCAAAATGTCCAACTCCCACACGACTAGTCTAAGATCGATAGTTTCCGAGATATAGCCGTTTCAATTTTGACAGCTGTCATCCGAAATGTAGATCTCATTGAGATCTATCACTTGTCCCTACACACAACTAGTCTAAGGTCGATAGTTTCCGAGATATAGCTGTTTCAATTTTGACAGCTGTCATCCGAAATGTAGATCTCATTGAGACCTATCACTTGTCCCTACACACAACTAGTCTAAGGTCGATAGTTTCCGAGATATAGCCGTTTCAATTTTGACAGCTGTCATCTGAAATGTAGATCTCATTGAGACCTATCACTTGTCCCTACACACAACTAGTCTAAGGTCGATAGTTTCCGAGATATAGCCGTTTCAATTTTGACAGCTGTCATCCGAAATGTAGATCTCATTGAGACCTATCACTTGTCCCTACACACAACTAGTCTTAGGTCGATAGTTTCCGAGATATAGCCGTTTCAATTTTGACAGCTGTCATCCGAAATGTAGATCTCATTGAGACCTATCACTTGTCCCTACACACAACTAGTCTAAGGTCGATAGTTTCCGAGATATAGCTGTTTCAATTTTGACAGCTGTCATCCGAAATGTAGATCTCATTGAGACCTATCACTTGTCCCTACACACAACTAGTCTAAGGTCGATAGTTTCCAAGATATAGCCGTTTCAATTTTGACAGCTGTCATCTGAAATGTAGATCTCATTGAGACCTATCACTTGTCCCTACACACAACTAGTCTAAGGTCGATAGTTTCCGAGATATAGCCGTTTCAATTTTGACAGCTGTCATCCGAAATGTAGATCTCATTGAGACCTATCAATTGTTCCTACACATTTTTAAATATTTCCTATATAACAATAATAAAAAACATTTAAAAATATATAAAAAAAAAAAAAAAAATATTATTATTAATTATTATTAATTATTATTATTAATTATATTATTATTAATAATTTTATTATTATTATTATTATTATTAATTATATTATTATTAATAATAATTATTATTATTATTAAGCGCCCTGCGCTGCCTAAACGAAACAGTAGGCCCAGGCATACATTTTCGCCGCGCCGTAGAGAGGGGATAGCTGTCTACTCTCCATCCGTCTTACGCTTTTTCGATCAGGGTCACGTGGTCACGTGTCCTGACGAATTTTCGATCAGGGTCACTTGGTCACTTGTCCTGACGCGAGTTTAAGATTTTATACCCATCACAGAACAATTTCCCAAAGTGCTCAACGCCGCTAAAGAAGTTTTCACTTCAAAAAAACCGGGGAAGGATCCCCGGTTTTTTTTTGGAATAATTGTTCGAAACGTTTTCCATAATTACAAAGTAAACTGTGAACGTTACACTCTTGACATATCAATAAACGGTAAGTTATTTGCGTTATATAAACACATAGCTAAATAGTTGTTGGACCGTGATTTTGAAGTTATGTAAATACATTCTAATAAGTTTTTTTCTGTCGCTAAATGGGTTTGCGTTTGGTCGCCTACTCGCCTGATATTCTTAGCGTATCGTCGGAAAATTTTCATAAAATAAATTAGTCCCCAAATTCAGCTTTGCGAACTCTACTCGCGGATGCAGTCATAAGATCGTCAAATGTTAGGACATGCAGCGCAAGATTAAGGCATTGTCTGTGGAGATACGCTGCAATACACACTTTAAATCTGAGCCGTCCATGATCAACCAACCAATCAGGACCGTCTTTGCTACGGTCGCTTTGGGTTCGAAGTCTATTTAGAGATTTCCAAGTCGGCCACGGGAAAGCATGTCCAGGTGGAAGGCTTCCAGACAGCTCGACTATGAAGCAACCTAGGGTGGAGTATGATAGTCTACTAGTGGAGTATGATTGTCTACTAGACTAGTAGTAGGGATCGCAACAGGACACTGTGGACTCAATAGACACCTGACGATTATGAAAGTAAAGGAAGATCCCATATATGCCCAACATGTGAAGAAGCAGAAGAAACAAGTTTACACCTTGTGGCGGAATGCACAATGTATGAGCTACTAAGATGGGAAATCCTAGGAACAAATGAGATTAATGAAGAGAAGCTTGCAGAAATCTCTACCGAACAACTGGTGAGCTTCTGCAAGGCAACAGGAAGATTCGCGATGCCGACCACCAGTAACCCATGAAGGGGATCCACCGAAATGGGGAACTGGGCGAAATAATCCACAACGAAAGGACTGTGTCTGCCGGCGTCCCCGAAGATAAATAGAAATGATTGTCTAGAAGACACCGATTCGCTCGAACTTTGCAGAGATCTCAATTATTGATCGGGAAACAGAGAAGCCGGCGGTGAATTCCACAGACAATTATCGTGATTGCGTGAGGAATGATAGGAAAGAGAAAGGACCATAACCTAGGCGAAGACCCGGTGGTCGTGGGTTCGATTCCCACAGGAAGTATACTTTGTAAAGTTGTTTCCAGTTTCGCTAAGACATTGCAGGCTTGAATCACATGATTGTCTGACTAAAAGACGATTCCGTGCTTCGGAAGGCACGTATTTAAAGCCGATGGTCCCGGTGGTCAAAAAGCGGTCGTCAAACCATGTCAGAGGCCCTTGAGGCGGTTTAGAAACTCTGACACTAGGGTGTGTGGGGTCGTTAAACTTACTGCTCACACGATAAGAAGAACAAGGGGGCCATGACGTCTCTTAGGAGAGAAAAGAAGAAAAAACCGTATTTCGCCGACACCATTAAGAATTTAACTCAATGAACTTGAGCAAATATAGTATTCAAGAGGCAAACCACTTGAATAGACAGGGGCACATATTTATTGAACATTCTCTTCTTAGATCATTTTTGTGACGAAATAGTTAGTAAAATTATTAAAACTTGCGATTTTACGAATCTTAACATTTAGGTAAATCACGACGTGTACCTGTTTGTTAGAGTGCTTTTAACTCGAAAACCACTTGACTAGTTTTCGTGGTGATTATAATATTATTTTTTAAAGTATTCTAGTTTGGCCAGTATACTCAATTCTTCTCGTCTTTTTTTCACAAGTCTTTCATGAGTCATAGATATTGAGTACAGTCTGATGTCTCGTTTGTCTAGTGACCGCAAGCTGCCGCTTAGAATGAGGTCCTGACTTCGATTCTCCGATCGGGTGAAGAGTTATTATATATTGAGTTTTCCATCAGAAATTTCCCAATAGCGGCCATGTCGGAGTCCCAATTTGTGGGCATTGGCCTGTGGGGTATATCTAGGGTTGCATGTTAGCCAACAAGCGATTGATAACAACCCACATAGCCCACAGCAGCAATTTCATATGTTTATGTGGTTTTAGGAGGATATATACTAAACTGAGTGTAAATTTTAACCGACTTCCCTTAAGGGTTCGAATACTCTACAAAACTTCATTTTCTTGAACTATTGATTTGGCACAAGTTTGGTAGATCATCGAAAAGTTTTAGTTTTATTACAAACTGTTTGTCAGCGAACTGAAAGACGTTGCATTGGAAGGCCTCGCACTAGGTGAACTAAGGACTTGGTGCTGGAGGTTGCGTGCATCCGCTGTATGATCCGCTGGATGCGAGACACACGCGAACGGTCAATGTGGCGACACTTAAGGGAGGCCTATGTCCAGCAGTGGACGTATCGGCTGAAATGATGATAATACCGTCTGTTGCGAAACGGTAAACTCGCTAATTAGTAGGTACCTAATTAAAAAAATTAGTAAACCCAGGTTTAACATAATTAAAACCTTTTGAAAATAACCATTATTCGTGATAGTTCAACTTAATTTAGAAATATGACTAGAAAAAAATCAATTTTCAATGTTGCAATTTTTCTCTAAATTATAATTGTCAGTTTCAAAAGTGTAAGAATGCGGTAGGTAATTGGGGACACTAGATTCAAGACCCGTCCTGTCATAACAAAATGCATCTCGATTGTAGATTTCAGTACCTATGTGTGAGGTCTAGCGGGAGGGCTTCATCGAGCTTTCTGAAAGCCTACCACATGGACATGCTTTGCCGGGGCCGACTTTGAATCCTCTAAATACGAGTAGACTCCAACCCAAGCCGGCCGTAGCAAAGACAATGCGGGTCCATGGGTGGCTCAGAATTTTTTTTTTGGCGTTGGGACATCATCAAATGACTCCTCCCGCTCTGGGCAGATCGGAAGGGAGTGTCAGGCTTCTAGTCTTCTACTGACTAAAAACCACTCGTGTTCCTTCTTAGCCCTTTGTGTCGAGGCCGCGGTGTCTCTTTCGAACAGCCCGCAGCCCCGACCGGATGGCTCAGGTCTTAAACTGTGTGTATGAGGCGTACCATCTTGCGCTGCATGCCCTGACACTTGACGATCTTAATATGACTGTATCAGCGAGTCGAGTTCGTATAGCTGAGTTTTGGGTCTGAAATTTTGCCATCGACACGCTAAGTAGAAGAAGTATCAATTTGTAGGCATGCAAACATAATTCGAGATTAACTGAAATTAATTTACTATGCATTGTCACCGAAGTAGGTGTTGAGGTGTCAAGATGTAAATTATCATCATAATATTATATTAGATACTAGCTGATGCCCGCGGCTTCACCCGCGTGGATGTCGTTCAAATTTGTTACAACAGCCCACTGACAGTCATCTGACAGCCACCTGACAGCAAGCCACTCAAGCGCCAACGACAGCCATGCCAACCATAGCCAAGCCACGCCACTAGCAAGCCATATCTACCGGACGCCTCCGGTGGGGATAAAGCTATATAATGCCCTACAAGCTCATTTTGCGGTCTTGTCGCACTCGATTGTAATAGTATAAAGTTATAAATCAGTTCTGTTTATTTTAATTACCACTGTCGTTACAGGTATCTAGTTTTAAACAATTACATTTATCTCCCAGCTGTTCAAACATCTCAGGGTGAGATTTGGTAAATTTACATATTTCTTCAATCTAAATGCCTGTTAACGTAAGTATTCCAAGTTTCTTAAATAGTGGTTTACATGATGTAAGTGGGTCTACATTACAAATCGCACCTCTTTTGTGCGACGAAAGCCGAAAGGCGAGCGAAAAACCAGTATACCATAACGGAATATAGAACCAACATATGCATGATAAGCCTGTAATGTGGCTTGTCTGCTTATTAGGTTAGATATACGCCACAGAACATAAGAAGACTTACTGAGTGTTGACTATAAAAAAGTATTTGATTGTCTTTGTCTTTTGTCTTGTCACTTAATTTTATGTCTGTAAAAGTCATGCTAATACACCAGTTTATTTTAAAAGATATTTCTTGTTTAATCCTCGAAACCTAAACCAGCATCTCTCAATCAGTAACACTGAGTTTTTAACATATATTGACTGGCCTGTTGGTCTAGTGGTTAGTGACCCTAACTGCTATGCCGGAGGTCGTGGGTTCGATTCCCACCCAGGACAAATGTTTGTGTGATGAGCACGATCATTTGTTCTGTGTCTGGGTGTAATTTATCTATAATATGTATGTATTTAGAAATATATAAGTATGTTTATCAGTTGTCTAGTACCCATAACACAAGCTCTGCTTAGCTTGGGACTAGATGGCGTTGTGTGATAGTTGTGGAATATTATTATTATTATTATTAATATGACCAATCCAAGAACACCGCTCGTCAAGAACTATCCCAAGAAAAGTCATACTATCCGATTGTTGTATTGGTTTATCCTGATAAGTTAAAGTTTAAATCCATTTTTTTTCAGTTTTTGTTACAAAATTGTACATACTTGGTTTTATCTAGGTTAGGTTTAAGGTTATACTCTTCCATCCAAGTTATTACTTTGCTTACGGTACTATTTATTTCGTCATTATAGTTGTCCTTGGTCTTAGGGATCATTACGGAAACATCGTCTGCAAAGAGTATGCAAGGATGATTAGTTGCTTCTGCCAGGTCATTGACATATATCAAAAAAAGTGGGGGGCCTAAAATACTGCCCTGTGGAACGCCAGTGCAATCTTTCAGGTTATAATTTTACTAAAATTAATTAATTCGTTTATTATTCAAAGCATCCACTAGCACAATGTTTTAAGAGTGCTACATTGAGTTTTACCATAAAATGTGATTTTTCATCCTAAAAAAAAAGTCGTTTCCAAGCAAAAACTTTTGCTTGGGGTAAAAATCAAATCAAATCAAATCAAAACATTTATTTGCATAGAATGTAGGTACAATACAATAATGTTGTTATAAAAATACAGTGAGCCGGGTACATTCTGCCTGAGTTTTGGCATGCAAAATTTAACAGATAGATTAATAATGTCAGTATCAATAATATTGTGACTTATCAAATAATAAAGAGAATGAGTAACCTACAATTCGAAATACATATTATTAGGAATCAGAAGTGAAATACGTGAACAAAATAAACAATGTTTAATATCTTTAGAATTACACTTTTACAAAAATATCAAGACAAACATTTTAAACAATAATCAAATAGAAATAGCACTAGCAAATGGAATAATCAGTACACGAGCAAAAACATAAACCAAAATTAGCAAGCACACGAATTCACACGATAATAGTCGGGTAGCAAGTCCTTTCCGAGCGCCGTCCAAGCAAAAAGTGACCGTTGCACCGCCGCTCGCCTCGTTTTATGAACTTCTGTCGGTTGCCGCACGTCGACCGGACGCTAACCGCACGGCTACTGGCTGATGTCGTGACTTTGAGCCAACACGGCCTCTCCTGACGCTCTGACGTCCTCGTCAGCTTCCAACAAGGCGGCTGAGTCTTCGCTGTCTCCTTGATAGCGTGTCTCACAACGCCAGTGGGGCGTGCTGGCACGGGGGAGTGCCACGCACAACTGCGCCTGTGGGGCGCGCTGGCACCTTGGAGTGCCGCACACAACTGCGCCTGTGGGGCGCGCTGGCACAGTGGAGTGCCGCACACAACTGCGCCTGTGGGGCGCGCTGGCACCGTGGAGTGCCACGCACACATGCGCCTGTAGGGCGCGCTGGCACCGTGGAGTGCCACGCACAACTGCGCCTGTAGGGCGCGCTGGCACAGTGGAGCGACGCGCTTAACACGTCAGTAGCGCGCTGGCAGCCTGGAGCCACGCGCTGTACACGCCAGTAGGGCGCGCAGTCGGCCTGCAGCGACGCGCTCGGCCTGCAGCGAAGCGCTGGGCTTCAGCGAGGTGCTCGGCCTGCAGCGAGGCGCTCGGCCTGCAGCGACGCGCTCAGCAACGCCAGAAGGCGCGCTCGGCAACGCCAGTAGGGCGCGCAGTCGCCTTGCAGCGACGCGCTCAGCAACGTCAGAAGGCGCGCAGTCGCCTTGCAGCGACGCGCTCAGCAACGCCAGTAAGGCGCGCTGGCACCCTGCAGTGACGTGCACGTTCACGGCGTCATTGTGGCAAAGCCCTGGCAACCACTGCTAAGGCCAAGCAGCGTTGCGTTGCGTCCATCCTTGTGTAATGGTTACTCTGCAAACAAACAAATTTACATTAGAATTTTGTTCCGCTCGATCACTCCTGACCAAACTTTAGTTCCATTGGGTGGCACCAAATTCGCCTCTCATTAATTAAATCAAATGTACTGGAAATTATCAATAATACAACACTCAACTACCTTGAGTCATATACCATAGTCCTTCACACCAACCTTAAAAATTCTATTGCAACAAAAACTGCTGAAATCATCGAGTAAAACCTTTAACACCAAGGCTCTCTAACCGAGTAGTAGGTACAACAAGAGAGTAATCTCATTCATTAAGGAACATTCAAGTCGAGAATCAAATTCAAAGAAACATTCACCAAACAAAACTTGTCAGACAAGAATACCAATAGGCACATAGGGATGTATAAGCACATTGTTAGCATATCACACAGACTTCTTCCACAACACTGTAGGCATAGGCTCCAAGTTTGCATACCCCTCAGATGTCGACTTCCACACACACTGTAGGCATAGGCTCCAAGTTTGCATACCCCTCAGATGTCGACTTCCACACACACTGTAGGCATAGGCTCCAAGTTTGCATACCCCTCAGTGGCTGTTGACATAGACACATTGTTAGCGTATCACACAGACTTTCACACACGCAGCTGAGGCCACGCGCTTGACCAAACCACACGTTCATAAGTAATGGTTACTATGCAAAGAGACAAATCTACGACAGAACCTGACCAAACATCCATAGGTCCCACTCTCGTTGATAAAATCAAACGCGGCTAAACTGGAAATTATCGAAAATACAACAATCAACCACCCTGGGTCATGTACCATTGTCGTTTAAATCAATCTTAAAACATTATTGCGTCAAAATAAAAATGCCAGGTTCACAAAAATCATCTAGTAAAACCACAGATCTCTAACTGACTAGTAAACAAGTCTATCTCCCGTGTGTATCACTATTTGACTTAACACTACGGTCTTTCCAGACACTGACCTCAACCAGAGCTAAACGCACAACGCACAACATACAACAAACACACCCACTGTCTACTCGAGTTTCCTCAAAAACCTTCAATTTTAATCGGACTACGACAGGGTAGACGACTGACTAAAAAAAATATGATTCTGTTTAGTCCGTCAGTTAGATTATCGGAAAATATTGGATACGTGTTTTTTGTTTTATCAAAATAATAAAAATTGACGAAAATAAAGCTTGTCAAAGATCATGGAGAGGGGGCTTTTGACGTCATAGTCTGGTAAAATTGTACCAAGCTGTGACGTTGCACGACTTTTCAAAGCGCTGTATCGTCTTCATTTTTTGTTTACGTGAAAAAAGAAAAAATACGTGTTCAATATTTTTTGGAAATCTATCTGACGGACTAATTAGATTTTTTTAGTCGTCTACCCTATTGCTGGTACTGTCTAACTGTCTAACACAATACAGCCGATAGAATCTCTTGGCTTGCAACCACAACTTTACTTCATCAAAATTCTTATAAACATCAACTGATACGTAACTCATTGGCATCTTTCTTAGCCTATCATGTGTATTATAAAGCAACTTCTATAATAAAGCAAAACTTATCAGACTTTACAGTGCACCTGTATACGGCCTACGTCTTCACACGAAAACAAGTCAACTGATCATATTGCGTAGGGGTTTGCATTTACGCAGACCATGATTATTCGAGTTTGATGTGCCAACAACTGCACTTTTTGGTTTCAAATATACGGAAAACGACTTTTGACTGTATTTCGTTTTGTTCATAATTGCGGCTTTTATTTGAGCATCAGATATCACAAATCACAACGTTGCCCCTCACCAGGAATTTCTCCTGTATCGTGGGTACCTTCGCAAATATTTAAACTCACATACACAAGTACCCGACTTAAAGAAAAACTATCTGTAGGTCATACAGGTACTTGTACTCGTAACGTCATTATAGCACAGTGACCATATCGACTTCACGCGGACACAATGACCGAAATTTGTGTTTAAAATGAGTCCACGTGCTGTTATTGGTCAACCAATCGTTAAGCGACGTATTAGCACCACCATGTAAATAACCACCAATGCGTCCGAGGCATTGCCAATCACCCCAGTGACCTTATAAACACACACATAACATCACGCCTGCAATCCCCGAAGGGTTAGGCAGAGGTACCCAGTATACCCACATTTCGCCAGTTATGTTAAGACATAAGCTTAACCATGTAATAGGGGTGAGCCCATTGTCACCAACAGGGCACAAATCCAGAAAATAACACTTTGCCCGACCCGGGAATCGAACCCAGAACCTTCATGCTCATAGTCGCGTTTACGACTACTAAACCAACGGAATATTAAAATATATCTCGCGGTTGAGGCGACGCGTCGCCTCAACCGCGAGAGCGGTTACACAGGACTTCGCGTCCTCACGCGGCTCCTACGACGACGATCTCGTTCGCGCTTGGAACGGCGATCGGATCCCGAAACTTGCTATACGTGACCTTCCACTCCACTTATGGTGGCTACGAGATCGCTTAGAACGCAAGGCACTAGTTTTTGAACGCGAACAACTCAATCTATCCATTGCTAACTACTACCCGCTTTTATCTAAAATTAAAAGCCTGAAAACTAGTTTTTAACTTGTGGGCGAAAAGAATCCACTATCCCACTTCTGATATTAGGAATCAGAAGTGAAATACGTGAACAAAATAAACAATGTTTAATATCTTTAGAATTACACTTTTACAAAAATATCAAGACAAACATTTTAAACAATAATCAAATAGAGATAGCACTAGCAAATGGAATAATCAGTACACGAGCAAAAACATAAACCAAAATTAGCAAGCACACGAATTCACACGATAATAGTCGGGTAGCAAGTCCTTTCCGAGCGCCGTCCAAGCAAAAAGTGACCGTTGCACCGCCGCTCGCCTCGTTTTATGAACTTCTGTCGGTTGCCGCACGTCGACCGGACGCTAACCGCACGGCTACTGGCTGATGTCGTGACTTTGAGCCAACAATATTTTAACAAGTCATATGAAGCATATTTTAATTATGTCAATAATATTAGATTGCTGAAATGTCACAAACAGGTATAACAAAAACAATATATTAAGAATCACACAACTAATAAAAAAATTACTGTATCAAAAGTATTATAAGATTGTGAATAAATCTATAAAATAATAAAAAAGCAATTACAAATAAAATACAAATAAATGATTTTATGTCAAGTTCAGAGTAGATAAAAACAAAAAAAAATGTCAATACTTGTAATTCTGTTCAAATGTCAATACTTATTAATCTGTTGGTACTTAGTTTGATGTACAGAATGCTTGGTAGACGGCTGTGTGAAGGGTAATTTTACACTCTTTATAGTTACAACATCACGCTATACGCAGTGCAGTGGGTGAGCAGCACTAGGTCGGGCAGACTCTGTGCTGTGGTAACGGTGCGGCAGCGGGCAGACTGGTCACACTGGGCAGACTGGGCAGACTGGGCAGCAGCGACGGGTGGATGTCGTCTTTCTTGCCTTTCTTGGGCTTCCGGGGCTGTAGCCGCAACTGCGGACATATAAATAAAAATGTTTATTAAAAAAAAAAAAAAAAAATATCTTTATTTCAGACCTAAGCAGTCCATACGTAGTTAGTGGTTAGTAACAAACTGTGCTTACATGCTATGTTAGTGTTGTTAGTACTTAATTCTATTTAACATAAACCTATACCTAATTCTACCCAGTGCCTTTGGATGGGGCAGTCCACTCTGCTAACAATCATTTTCAGGATGCTGTTCTGAGTGCTACGCAAACGTTGCAGTAGGGAAGCCGCTTTCTTACGCATGATGGCGTGAAAGCCATCCGTACGTGCTTCAGCAAACATTCCCGACGCACTGCAACGTCGCGGCAACCGCAACAGCATCCTGAAGGCATTGTTGTATTGCACGCGCAGGACGTTGTAGGCTCGGCCCGTATATGACACCCATAGGCCGCTCGTGTAGAAGGACTGACAGAACGCTTTAAATAAACTGACTTTGACGTCTGCCGTGCAGCGAGCAAACCTACGGGCGAGCATATTGCTCCTCACCGCCAACGCCCTGCGCTCGCGTTCTATATCCCCATCATCACGTAGGTCACTGGTGACAACATGACCCAAGTATTTAAATTGAGTCACCACATTTAATTCAACGCCGTTGAGATATACTGGAGGTACACGACGGGGCTGTTGTTTAGGTGCCGTAAACACTAACACCTCACTTTTATTTGAGTTGTATTTAAGGCCGTGCACCTCCGCATACGTCTCGCAGATCGTGAGAAGTTTCCTCAGTCCACTCATCGAGGGACTGAGCAACACCATGTCGTCCGCGTAACTTATGTTATTGACACATATACCGTCAATATGACAGCCGACATGAGTGCTGCTCAGCCGCTCGATGAGCTCATTTACATATAAATTAAATAACAGGGGGGAGCTTAACCCCCCCTGCCTCACACCGCATTCCATTCGATACTCATCCGACAGAGTACCGACCCATCTCACCCGATTTGTCTGGTGAGCATACCAGTACCGGAGAAGCGCTGTGTACTCCACCGGCACACCCGTGCCCCTCAACTTGTCCCATAGCACATCATAGGAGACAAGGTCGAAAGCTTTCGACAGGTCAAGGAAACACGCGTATACCGGCGTCCTCCTCATGGTGTAGTACTTGACGGTGTGCTTCAGGCTGAGAATAGCACTCTCGGTGGACACGCCCGCCTTGAATCCGAACTGGGCGTCGTGCACTTTAACATGTTCTGAGAGGCAGCCCTTCATCAGACCGTCAAGCACCTTCGCCATGGTGGTAGCTAGTGAGATGGGTCGATAGTTGTTCATATCGGATGTGTCACCAGTTTTGTTTTTAACTATAGGGACCACAATCGTCCGCATAAGTGGTTCCGGTAAGTAGGAATGACCAAGGCACAAAGTGAAAAACAGTGACAAAACTCTAGGCAGATGGACTCCCGCATGTTTAAAATGTTCGACACTGAGACCATCGTGACCCGGCGACTTCCCACGCTGCATCCCCGAAATAATTGAAGCCACACTCTTGGCAGGTATTTTCGTGTTCCGCTCAGTCTCAATGGTCTCAGTACCGTTCACTCCACGAGACGCCGAGCCCAAGACCGACCGCACAGAAAAGTGGTCCCTAAAACTATCCGCAATATTCTTGTGGTCAGTAACACCACCGACGCTCACCGGGAGACCCGGCTTCACATTCATTTTATTCGTATTCTTCCAAAAATGCCGAAAGTCCTTGTTCGCGTGGTTGAAAGCAAGGAGATCCATTTTAAGCTGATCCTGCCTGTTCTGACACCACTTGAGTTTAGACTTAAAATGTCTCCTTGCCTCCGCCATATCATGAAATATAGGACCATTGGCTGGGCGACCAGCCATTGTCCACACCTGGAACCTAAGCCGGGCCTCGCGGTGAGCGTCCGCGACATGTTTGTTCCACCCCGTGACATAGCCACCCTTCCTTCGACACTTTATCCTATAAGTTTGTACGGCTGCCTGTTCCAATACATTCACAATGTCAGAGTACATTTTATCAAGAGCTGAACAATGTTCTTTTTGTTTACAAAACTTATCACAACAATCACTCAGCTCCTGAGGAATATCAATAAGTCTCAGCTTAGAGTGACAGAGGTCGTGGTACTCGGTTATCTGCTCAGACGTTCTCTCACCCCACACAGCTCGATTTACATGATTATTACTTTCTACAACTTTACAATTAATTTTTAACAAGTCACATTCAATCACAATCGGGAAATGGTCGGACCAATACATGTCATACAGTACTGTGACACTAGCGACTGATTGCTGGGCAGATTTAGTGACGATGCAGTGGTCCAACCATCTGTTACAGCCATGTGATTCACTTGTGAAAGTGTAGGTATCACTGTCACACATCTCCACATCTACACAGACCCAGCTGTGATCTGAACAAAAATTTATCATTTCATTATAAAACAACTCATTCGGATGTGCATTATAGTCTCCTATGATGTAAAAAGCCTCAATTCCTTTATTTTCCTCTATTTCTATAACTGAGCGAATAGCACTAAGACAGGCTGTGAACTCAGGAAGATTAATCCTTACATAGTATAAAACAAAGTCGCTATTTTTGTCTGTTTGTTTGTCTGTATGCTTAAATATTTAAAACTACGCAACGGATTTTGATGCGGTTTTTTTAATAGATAGAGTGATTCAAGAGGAAGGTTTTAGTATATAATTTGAACGACATCCACGCGGGTGAAGCCGCGGGCGTCAGCTAGTCTTAAATAACTTATTCTAGTAGGGTAGTTGACTGACTCAAAAACTCTGTTAAATTATCGAAAAATATTGGATACGTGTTTTTTGTTTTATCAATTTAATAAAAAATGACGAAATGAAACCGTGTCAAAGATTGTTAGTGGGGGCTGGTGACGTCACTTTCTGGTAAAAAAATGTACCAAACTGTGACTTTTCGAAGCACTGTATCTTCATTATTGTTTACGTGAAAAAAGAAAAAATACGTGTCCAATATTTTTTTAAATCTATCTGACGGACTACTTCGATTTTTTTTTGTTAATTAACATTGTGTGGCAGGATAGGCTTGACTTGAGTGAAGGTCGGGGAGTAAAGCCGTGTATGTGAGTTAAGTACCTTGTAACGCACCTCCCTTTTTTTTCGGGGTTTGGCAAATCATCAATTGCCTCTTCCCGCTCTGGGCAGAGCGGTAGGGAGTGTCAGACTTCTACTGACTAAAAACCACCCATGTTCCTCGTAAACCCTTGTGTCGAGGCCGCGGTATCTCTTTCGAACATCCCGCAGCCCACAGCGTCGACCCTTGCGGGCGTCCCATGTTGCTGACATGTCTCTAAGGCGTGCGTGGAACAGTCGCGCGCCGTCGACCCGCCTAGTCACCGTCATAGGACGGCCGGACGGCGAGCTAGCCCATTACTCACCGTCCACAGGCTTTTTTTGTACAAGTCTGATCAATGACCTAAGTCGGATCAATGACCTTTGTTTTCAGACTATAGCACACTATATCGCACTGCTAACACAAGACTGTATCAACTCAAAATGAAACTTTTTTCAGAAATCATGGAAAACTGACCGATTGTAAAAAAGTGACTGACTGAACGATTGTAAAAAAGTGAACACTGTTTTAAAATAAGTCATAATTATAATTCTTACACTATTTCAGTGACGGTTTTATTGACGCGTTGATAATTAAATTTTACAGATGAAGAATGAGCTATCTCGAAAATCTATTTTTGAGTAGATACAGTGTTGTGTTAGCAGTGAAATGTGTGAGTTACGGCTTATTCCACAAATCCCCCCCGAAAATCCCCCCTAGGGGGGAAAAGTGGAATCGAAATTCACAAGTTTTATTTTCTTACTAACCCATATTGTATGACACGCGGCATATAAGTTGAACATGCGCAGTAGTCGTTTTTTATACGTCCCATACAAATCAAGCAGGGAACCTGCGCAGAACGACGCCATTTAGGTCTCCGTCAGGATGAACGGTCACTAGGCGTATTTAACGTTGAATTTATGCCTAAAAATTGGTTCCCTATTGCTTCTATTTAGTTCCTATTCTCAAACAATTGCTTCCATCGTATTCTAGACGAGAAAAAACATTTTAAGAGTGACCGTTCATTCTGATGTCAGGACGGCCGGTGATCGAGTCGTAGCGTCCTTATTAAATAGAATTATTGAAATTCACGGCGGCCAATGATTAGTTCCCGTTTGCTTCTCTCAATGTTTTACAACGATAATACTGTAACTATCACGGCAAAAAAGATATCGATAAAAGTGTTGAATAGCAATATTTTTAGCGCCTGACAAAAAAATTAAGGCAAAACTCTTACATAACATTGCAGTTACGCTTGACTAGGCGCGATAAATCTGTGGTATTGTACCGGTGGCCTACAGCTTAATATTATGATATTAAAAAGAAGTGACTGTCGTATTTAGTGACAAAAAATCATACAAATGTAATAAACACCTTTAAAGATAATATTTCAATTCTTAACTTCCTGGAGAGTGTTAATAAAGGCGCTAGCCAATGTTTGCTAACGCCCCAAGTCTTAAAATATGTGGCTCTGGTTGGCTGGACAAAACTTCAAAACGGCTCGCATTTACAATAGGGCAATAGGGCACTTTATGTGACGGCTAAACACCCTTATTTCAGAATAGGTGACGCTACAGAATCTTAAATAATCGATCGAAAGCGTGTCCAGCCAGCTTGAAAAACCACTTTTCGCTGGTCTCTCAATCTCGGTAACGGAAGTGATTTTGACGACTTTTCGCATATCAACGGGCGTCACATAAATATGTGACAGGCATCAAGCTAAAAGTTTTGTGATACGTACAGTGGTTTAGTAGAAAAATGCAAAAAACTGTGTCCAGCCATCTTGAATTTACGTAAAAAACTTTTGGCTGGCACTTCCGAATCCCACATAACGGGAGCGTTTTCGAATATGGTTCCTTTACTAATACTTGGTGACGCAATGTGTGACAGTAATAACGTTTGATTTATGGCGTCACATGTAAGGGTTTACGAGATATCAATGAAAACTTAATGTATACTTGTGTCCAGCCATCTTGAACTCAGGCTGGCTGGACACGTGTATCTCTGCTGCCTGATGATCTACGACCTTCAAAATGTTATCAAAATGTTGTGACGGGGACGATAATGATTACCTGAATTTGTGACGGAGAAACTTTGGGTAGTTTCAAAGATATTGATCATTTAAATTTTCCCATACAAACACTGTAGTAGGGTTACCAATATTGTAGGTTTTATGTAGGACAAAGTATATTTTAAGGTGTTTTCTTTAATGGACGAAAATCCACGTATTGGTGATACTAATACGAACAACTGTAGATATTTAAATCAATACAAGACAAATTAATGTTATTGATTATTTACGTGCAGGTACCTATCTACTCTTTTTAGTAGATAAGTATTGGTGTTTTTTATGATAAGTACGTATGTAGATATTGTGTCAGGATAACAGAATAATGCTCTAAGGTATTTAAATGAAAAAATAATGTAATTCACGTTACTTACCAAGGACCTCGTTAAATGACAACGCGCTTAGCAAATATTGCACGTATTCCTTACAAATCGACGGAAGGCTCTAAATACCATTATGTATACTTTACTCTAAACGATTAAACGAAAACTGTTTACGCTGTCACAGCACTCACAGCCTCTGTGTACAAAACAAACTCAGTATCAGTGCATCAGTGTTGCCAACAAGACCGATATAGAATCTGCTAAAATTATACCAATTGCTGTATAGAAATGCTAAAAATCTGCTAAGATTTTTCAGTGTCAAATGAAACGTAACATAGTTTTAACTTTTTTTATTATTTAACAAAATATAGGTACATACTGTTTTAATCGACTATGTTCTCAAATACTCTTTCCATTATCATCATTAGCATCAGGAGCGCCAACAATATACTTAGTAAAGGGATTTTTTTTCTAAATGGAAATAATTGCTTACGCATTAATGTATTTTATTTTAAAATAATTTTATATGCTAAAAAATATGCTATATGCTAAACAACTAATAAGTTTGCTAAACAACATGAAAAAATTCTATTATTCTTATTCTTTATTGCATACATAAAATAACAAATATAAACACAAATTACAATAATAAAGCTTATGCTAAATTTGCATCACTGAGTGCAATGCACTTTGTTTTTTTTGTTAGTGTTTTTAATTATTATTTAGAATTAACACATACTTCCCCTTTTTCTGCAGGAAAACCTTTTATTCCCACGGAGAAATCAAATACAAAGCTGGCGTGGCTTGGCTGCTACCGGCCGATTAGTCGATTAAAAAGAAATCCTATAATTATGTAAAAAATATGGTCACCTCACAATATTAATGGATGTTTGTATGGGAAAATTTAAATGATCAATATCTTTGAAACTACGCAAACTTTCTCCGTCACAAATTCAGGTTATCATTATCGTCCCCGTCACAACATTTTGATAACATTTTGAAGGTCGTAGATCATCAGGCAGCAGAGATACACGTGTCCAGCCAGCCTGAGTTCAAGATGGCTGGACACAAGTATACATTAAGTTTTCATTGATATCTCGTAAACCCTTACATGTGACGCCATAAATCAAACGTTATTACTGTCACACATTGCGTCACCAAGTATTAGTAAAGGAACCATATTCGAAAACGCTCCCGTTATGTGGGATTCGGAAGTGCCAGCCAAAAGTTTTTTACGTAAATTCAAGATGGCTGGACACAGTTTTTTGCATTTTTCTACTAAACCACTGTACGTATCACAAAACTTTTAGCTTGATGCCTGTCACATATTTATGCGACGCCCGTTGATATGCGAAAAGTCGTCAAAATCACTTCCGTTACCGAGATTGAGAGACCAGCGAAAAGTGGTTTTTCAAGCTGGCTGGACACGCTTTCGATCGATTATCTAAGATTCTGTAGCGTCACCTATTCTGAAATAAGGGTGTTTAGCCGTCACATAAAGTGCCCTATTACCCTATTGTAAATGCGAGCCGTTTTGAAGTTTTGTCCAGCCAAAGTTTGAATTCTTAGCAGATTTGGTTGAGTAACAAGAAAGTTTTTACTCCTTCGGCAACTGGTTGCGAAACTGCAAAGGTATAGTACATTTTGATACAAGTGCGGAAAGTTTGTTATTGCATTCGAGGCAGATTGAACACCCGAGCCGTATGGCGAGGGTGTTCATGGGGTCGAGAAATGCAATAACAAATTCCCACGTGTATCAAACGACGTTTTTCAATACACTTTCGAAGAAATTAACTAAAAACGTTGTGTTTTTGTCAACAAATTTGATGAGACTATGATTTAATTTACTTTTTTTCCGCGGTTTGATTTCGCCAGGTTGAAAAAGAAGCAAAGGTATAAAGCCGCCAAACAGCCTCACAGGAAAAATATAAAATTTAAATATTTTTTAATTAAGAACACAAAAAAATGCTTACTTGTTCATAAAAGTAAATAATTGTTTAAAATATTTACGTTTATTAGTAGTATTCTTTTTACAAACACAATTTAAATATTCAAAAAATATTTACGCTGTAAAGACGCAGATCAAAATGGCGAGATTAAAAAAAAAACACGCCTGCTCTATAATAGTCAGTGGTGTTTTTTTTTTAATTTCATAAGTTTTAATCGAATTATCGCTGCTCTATGATTACAGCGTGCGGTAATAATATTACAGCACGCTGTATTCTTATTACCGCACGCGTGCGAAATATGATGCATGTCGAACCTAATCGTAGTGCAATAAGAGCTAGTTTTCGAGGAAGTGTATTGAAAAAATATTATAGGTGCGTATCAAGAATCGACATTCGTCTTTGGCAACTGCTTGAGTGCGGCCCTCCGGCCGTGATGGCAACTGAGTTTGGCAACCAGTTGCTTAAAAATATTGGATATTCTTTTTACTCAACCAGTTGCCAAAGACGAATGTCGATTCTTGATACGCACCTAGTTGCCAACTAAGATTTTCTCAAAAGGTGTGGTTACTTAAGAAGAATTACCACTCTCAGTTCGTAACTAACATCAGTTGTGGAAATCAAAATAAGGACTAAGGTCTGTATTATATTAAATTAGGATGTTTTCAATCAGATGCATATAAAATTTGGTTTCTATTGAATTTGTTTGATTAAATTTCTTAAGAGTTGCGTCATCGAAAGGGAACAAGGGTAGGTACATTATGTTTCAAATAATAATATCGTGAAAACAACATAATATAGGTGTATATGCCTTTATTCCATGTAATTACCTAACTACAGCTTAAAGTTACTGAAAATTAACAACTAGGTTCCCCATTTGCAACAAAATTGAAATTATAAGTACACTTCTAATTTAGTAGGTAGTTAATATGTCTTTAGAATGGGATAACAAATGGACTGATAATTTCGAGACAGTGTCCGACACTAATTTTGTTTTCATTTAAAGTTTTTATCGCTAACCCAATTTCCTCATCGATCTCCTCGTACTCCTTCTTTTTTTTAGGTGTAATTTTTTTCAAATCATAGTATGTCGCTTCAGATTCTAAAACATCGAGTAGATGTGCCAACGTTGGATTTTTCTTACCAATAAAACTGTTGATCTTTCTATGCCATCCCTCTATATTGTTATTAGTTCTAAATTTTTCAGTTTCACAACAACAAGATTCAGCAAAAAAATCTTTATTAACCCACTGCTTTTGGAAATATTTATTAAACATATTGATTTCCTCACCAACAGGTCTTTTTGCCATTACATAATCATATCCTTCTCTTAAGTATTTTTTTGGTAACCGTGCAATTCCAATACATCTCGCCACATGCCTTTTTTTTACTCTAGTTTTTATTTGTAAGGCCTTCGCCTTTTTCCATAACGCATGGTTGAAGTGATAGTAACATCCCTTAAAAAGTATACCAGGAAATATGTCTTTAAATGCATTAATTGCTGCAATTTCGAAATCCAATGTAATTTTTTTTGGACTCCAGGTAGGAATTTGAGATTTAATTATACTGAACAAAATTTTATATGTGTTATTTCTTTTATCGGGAAGAAGTGCGAAAAATAATGGAGTTATGATATTGTTAATTTCATCATAGCCATGAATGGTATACAACTGTTTAAAGGCTTTTGGGCAACTTCTGAAAGTGCCATCAGCAAAGAAATGATTGAAATTACTCATTTTTGTTGTCACATCACGAATACAAAATACAATGATTCTAAAATCTCCATCTTCATATTCACAAAGATAAAAATGTTGGTACTTCATGGGTATTTCAACGTCCGTAGCATTTGAGAAACGCATTTTTGTGGTACCAACTACTTTGTTTCGCCCACTGTAAAGGTCACTTTTCACACTGCTGAACTTTGGTATATTCGCCGACGAAATTATATCCATCGTTTTTTAAATCACGAACCATATTGTCGTATTGTTTGGGGACTGATTCAAAATTGCAACTACTCACTCTCTTGAGATCATCCAATTTTTTCAAAAATGTGGTTTTCGCAAAATTACGTCTGCAATCGGTTTCGTGTGCTCTTTGCATTATTATCTCATTACGAGTATTTAAAGTAATATTACCTCTGCATCCTTTTGTAAGGCTACATTTCCAAAATGAGTTTTTATTTACATATATTTTTTTACGGCTGTAACGCCTACCATCGTACAACGCAGAAACACCTCCTCTTCTTGAACTAATGAATTCAATGTTAGATGTATTTGGGTATACATTTAAAGTAGACATGTTGATGTCTCCGGAACAGACTATTATACTGGTCTTAAATCGTACACATACTCGTGCAGTAAATACAGTAATCTAATGTGTATTACACATATATTGCAATTAATCGATAACCTCAAGAGGCAAATAAAATGATAGATGTCAACTACGTCAGTAACAAAAGAAAATTTATTCTGAACATCTGAAAAAAGTTTGAATTCTTAAGTCTGAAAAAAGTTTGAATTCTTAGCAGATTTGGTTGAGTAACAAGAAAGTTTTTACTCCTTCGGCAACTGGTTGCGAAACTGCAAAGGTAAAATATTATAGGTGCGTATCAAGAATCGACATTCGTCTTTGGCAACTGCTTGAGTAAAAAGAATATCCAATATTTTTAAGCAACTGGTTGCCAAACTCAGTTGCCATCACGGCCGGAGGGCAACCAGAGCCACATATTTTAAGACTTGGGGGCTTGGGGCGTTAGCAAACATTGGCTAGCGCCTTTATTAACACTCTCCAGGAAGTTAAGAATTGAAATATTATCTTTAAAGGTGTTTATTACATTTGTATGCTTTTTTGTCACTAAATACGACAGTCACTTCTTTTTAATATCATAATATTTAGCTGTCGGCCACCGGTACAATACCACAGATTTATCGCGCCTAATCAAGCGTAACTGCAATGTTATGTAAGAGTTTTGCCTTAATTTTTTTGTCAGGCGCTAAAAATATTGCTATTCAACACTTTTATCGATATCTTTTTTGCCGTGATAGTTACAGTATTATCGTTGTAAAACATTGAGAGAAGCAAACGGGAACTAATCATTGGCCGCCGTGAATTTCAATAATTCTATTTAATAAGGACGCTACGACTCGATCACCGGCCGTCCTGACATCAGAATGAACGGTCACTCTTAAAATGTTTTTTTTCTTCTAGAATACGATGGAAGCAATTGTTTGAGAATAGGAACTAAATAGAAGCAATAGGGAACCAATTTTTAGGCATAAATTCAACGTTAAATACGCCTAGTGACCGTTCATCCTGACGGAGACCCATTTAGTTTCAAGTTATTTGCCTAGGACTCTACCTTGTAATGCACCTCCCTGACGTGTCGATACAGACTGGAGTACCAGCCGAACGCCGATACAGTCTTGTGTCAGCAGTGCGATATGTGAGCTACGTACCTTGTAATGCACCTCCCTGACGTGTCGATACAGACTGGAGTACCAGCCGAACGCCGATACAGTCTTGTGTCAGCAGTGCGATATGTGAGCTACGTACCTTGTAATGCACCTCCCTGACGTGTCGATACAGACTGGAGTACCAGCCGAACGCCGATACAGTCTTGTGTCAGCAGTGCGATATGTGAGCTACGTACCTTGTAATGCACCTCCCTGACGTGTCGATACAGATTGGAGTACCAGCCGAACGCCGATACAGTCTTGTGTCAGCAGTGCGATATGTGAGCTACGTACCTTGTAATGCACCTCCCTGACGTGTCGATACAGACTGGAGTACCAGCCGAACGCCGATACAGTCTTGTGTCAGCAGTGCGATATGTGAGCTACGTACCTTGTAATGCACCTCCCTGACGTGTCGATACAGATTGGAGTACCAGCCGAACGCCGATACAGTCTTGTGTCAGCAGTGCGATATGTGAGCTACGTACCTTGTAATGCACCTCCCTGACGTGTCGATACAGACTGGAGTACCAGCCGAACGCCGCGGTGCAGTGCTGGCATTGGTAAGGTGTCTCACTTGTGTGCATCGCTACAATGTGGTATTTTAGTTTCGCTGCGTTCTGTAGGATAGAATAGAATATTCGTTTATTTGCTCACAATGTATGCTCATATTTACAATACGGTGGTTGCAATTATTTTAAGAATCCTTGTACAGTCACCTGCATAATGCATGGACAATGCTACAAATATTGACGGCACGGTTGGCGCAGTGGCTGAGCGATTGGACTGCTGCGCTGCGTGTCGCGAGTTCGATCCCCGCACGGAACAAATATTTGTATGGCCTACAGATAGTTGTTTCGGGTCTGGGTATTTGTGAATGTGAGTTTAAATGTTTGTGAACGCACCCACGATACAGGAGAAATTCCTCGTGTGGGGCAATGTTAAAAAAAAAGGAAAAGAAAACGCGAAAGTTTGTAAGTATGTATGGATGTTTGTTACTCTTTCACGCAAAAACATTACAGATTTGGTTTTTATCCCGATTATATCTTCCCGTGGGATAATTTTCGAGTTGTAGCGGGCGAAGCCGCTGGCAACACCTAGTTCAGAAATAAAATCGTGTGAAGCGAGAAATTACGACACCTTAAGTAAACTAGTTATCGACTAAAAATGTTCACAGGAAAATAGACACTAAAGTATCTGTTGTATTATCTTGTCAATGAAAGTAATGAATGCATGTGGGTAGTTAGGTTTCGAATATAAATAAATCAGTCGGTACGCAGCTATTGTCGTTTCACTACATGGTGACAGCGGTGGTCGGAAAATATTGCGATAAAATAGTATCAAGTGATCGTTTTAAAGTTAAAAAGCGTAAACAAAACTAAAAAGTGATAAAATTATAACGATACCATGGAACATGCGCGACCGCCCGCTGAATTATCGTTGGAAGGAGGTCCAGCGAAACGCGCTGACGCGTGGCGTAAATGGCTCAAGCAATTTCAAGTATTTCTCAAGGCGTCAGGAGTTTATAAAGAGTCAAAAGATATGCAGGCCAGTTTACTTATAAACTTAATCGGTTCCGAAGGCTACGACATATTCCTTACGTTCAAATTCAGTAGTGAAAATGACCGTGATGACATCGAAAAACTAATTGAAAAATTCAACGGCCATTTTGGCACAAAACCCAATACTACGATGGTGAGGTTTAAATTTTTTACGAGGAACCAAGAGGACGGGGAGAGTATCGACGAGTATGTCACAGCTTTGAAACTATTGAGCCAGCAGTGTGAGTTCGACCAGTTGGAAGACGGCTTGATCCGCGATCGGATCGTGTGTGGCGTGCGAGAAAGTACCGTGCGTGACAGGTTACTACGTAGTGAACAGCTCACACTCGAAAAAGCTATCGTCATATGCCAATCGAATGAAATATCTAATGAGGAGAGCCGTAAAATAGAAGGCGTAAAGTGTGAGTCAAAAGGCGCGTCGGTGGATGCCGTGTGGAGCTCGCGAGGAACTCGTCGAGGCGCGCGGGGCGGCGGCGGCGGCGGCTGGGCGCAGCAGCGCTGGCGCGGGGCCGGCAGCGCGGGCGGCGGGCGCGGCCGCGGGCTCGGTGCGCGCGCCCCGCAGGCGCCCGCCGGCAGCGGCGAAGCAGCGGGGTCCCCGCAGCCTGCGCGTGATAGTGCGTGTGCGGCCTGTTCCAGTGCGTATTGTGATGCTGAATCTAGATGTCCGGCGAGAAATGTGAAGTGCTTTTTGTGCGGTAATAAGCGTCATTATAGGAAAATGTGTACGGCGAACAGATCAAGCAAGGTATATTCGGTACAGGAGGAAAGAGATGATGACTTGTACTTTATCTCCTCTGTGGGTGTTCTGAACGATTCACGATCCGGGGACAAATGGTACAAGACTTTAATATATATAAATATAATATAATATAATAATAATATAATAATAATTTATTACCTAACAGAAAAGTGGAAATAACATGACGAATCATCTTTTCAAATTGGATACCGGCGCCGATTTGAATGTTATCTCTAAGGATAATTATATAAAGCTAGGTCTTACGTTGCACGATTTGAACCCGTCTAAACCGAAAGCGATGTCTTATTGCGGAAGTTTATTACCTATTCTTGGATCATGTGTTTTAAAATGGATGTATAAGAATAAAGAGTACAATATAAACTTTGTAATATCTGATCATAGTTGTGAAAGCATTTTAGGTAAATTTGCGTTAGAGGAAATGAAATTAGTGCAACGGGTATATAGTTTAAATATGGATGTATACAGTGAGTTATTTGAGGGCCTCGGGCGGCTACCTGGACACTACACTATACCTATAGATAAAGATTCATCTCCTTGCATTTGTCCAGTGCGGAAAATACCATTTAGTTTGAGGGGGAAGTTACAGTCAGAACTTAAACGCATGGAGGAGTTAGGTGTGATAAGAAAAGTGACTCACCCCACTCCTTGGGTGAATGCTATCGTAGTAGCGGCTAAAAAAGATGGTAACATCAGAGTTTGCTTAGATCCGCGACCACTAAATAAAGTCATACGACGACAACATTTCCCATTGCCTACCCTTATGGAAATAGCTACACAGCTGAAAGGAGCTAGTTGTTTTAGTAAGCTGGATGCTAGATCTGGATTTTGGATGATATCGTTGGATGAAGAGAGTGCAGATCTATGTACATTCGGGACGCCGTTCGGGAGGTTCCAATACTTACGTCTCCCTTATGGGATTAATTCAGCTTCTGAAGTTTTCCACTCTAGGGTAAGACAGCTGCTCGAAGGATTAGAAGGGGTAGACTCATTTGTCGACGATATTATTGTTTGGGGTATGAATGAGAGTCAGCATGACGAACGCCTGAAACGATTAATGGACAGGGCTCGAGAAGTAGGTATAAAGTTTAACCGAGAGAAGTGCGAGTTCAAGGTTCCTGAGGTTACGTATAATTTTGGGACACAAGTTTAGTGTAGAGGGGATGAAAATAGACGAAAGTAAATCAAAAGCTATCAAAGAAATGCCATGTCCGCAAAACAGACAGGAATTAGAAAGATTTCTGGGGATGGTCAACTTTTTATGCAAGTTCATTCCTAACTTTTCTGAAAAGGCCACACCGCTTAGGAATTTACTAAAGAAAAATAATGAATGGCAATGGGGTGCATGTGAGGACCAAGTAGTAAAACCATTAAAGTGGGACTTGTGTAACGCGCCGGTATTAAGTCTGTTTGCGGCGGACGAGCCAGCCGTGGTGTCGGTGGACGCCAGCTCACACGCGCTCGGGGCAGTGTTGCTGCAGAACGGCCGTCCGGTGGAGTTCGCCTCCCTTACTCTAACCGACACTCAGCAGCGATATGCTCAAATTGAGAAGGAGATGTTAGCTATTGTTTTCGCGCTAGAAAGATTCCATCAGTATGTATACGGTAAAAGCGACGTGATTGTGGAAACTGACCACTCGAAGCACTTTTTAAAAAATCCTTAAATGAGGTACCCGCTAGGCTACAGCGTATGATGCTCCGCGTTCAGAGATATGATTTTTCTGCTATGTATAAACCCGGAAAATACATGTATGTAGCGGACGCACTATCGCGCGCTCCGCTCCCTGAGTTAATGAATGAAAAGGTGTCGGATGAGGTGCAGAATCAATCTTGTTTTATGATTAAAAATGTGTCATTTAGTGACGAAAAGATAAATTTAGTACGTGAACACACAAAAAGAGATATCACATGTCAGTTATTGATTCGTAATATAAAGGATGGCTGGCCATTAAACAAGTTTGAAACTGATGAAAGAGTAAGGTCATTATGGGATCATAGGGATGGCCTTGAGTATTATGATGGTGTTCTATTTAAAAACGATCTAGTATTCATTCCGGAGGAACTCCGTGCCGATATGATAGGGAGAGTGCATGAAGGGCACCTAGGTATAGATAGATGTAAGAGGCGCGCGCGAGAAGTGATGTACTGGCCGGGAATGTCGCACGACATCGAGCGCGCGGTGCGCCGATGTCGCGTGTGCGCGAGGAACGCTGCACTGCCGCAGCGGGAGCCATTGATTTCTCATGAAATACCTAGCCTCCCGTGGGTCAAACTCGGTTCTGATATATTTGAGTATAAAAGAATATACTTCCTGATACTGGTAGACTATTTTTCAAACTACGTTGAGGTGTGCTCACTAACCAGTATAACTTCTAAAAGCGTAATAAAGGCCATGAAAGACCAGTTCGCGCGGCACGGTATACCACAAGAACTGATAACAGAAAATGGCCCTGCCTACGCCTCAAAAGAATTTCATAATTTCGCAAGTTCTTGGGCTTTTAATCACACCACATCGTCCCCTAATTACGCCCAGTCGAATGGTCGTTCAGAGCGCGCGGTGCGCACGATTAAAACTTTATTAAAAAAGTCGCTGGACGATGGTAGGTACTGATTTTTATTTAAGTTTGTTAAACTACAGAACTGCCCCGAGAGACGGTATCGCGAGTCCAGCGGAACTTCTTATGAGCACGAGGTTAAACACACGTCTACCGGTACACATAAATAAACTTAAACCGGCTAGGGACAACACGACAGATTATCAAAACATACTAAGTAAACAAGCGAGCGCGAAGGCCCGTCACGATACTAGCTCAAGGGAACTACCTGTTCTCCACACAGGCGACGAGGTGATTGCAGTGGACGGCAGTAGGAGACGAGAGGCACGGGTGACGGGTTGCGCAGCTCAACCGCGATCATATTTTGTAAAAGATGAGTCAGGCTCAGGCAGGATTTATCGCCGTAACCGCAGGCATTTGTTGAGAGTAAGCACGCAGTCTGTCTCTAGCGATAATGTGGTATGTGATGAGGATGAAAGGAGTGATAGTAGTGTGTACGATGATCCCGAAGAGGAAATGGTAAATGTTGTAGCTCCAAAAATTGCAACTAGCAAACCTATTGAATCAGAGTCTACAGGGTCATCGAACCGAGCTAAAAGGGCAGCCGCTCGTAATGCAAAGAAAAATATGTTAGATACTGAGCAAAAGTAGGTAGCCCAACATATAATATACCTACTCGTTGTATGTCGCCTTGAACGTTATGCCCGTTGTGCAATTCATGTGCCTACTATACAAGCAATACATTTCTATGTTAGATTATTTTGTTTCCAAAATTTGCATAGCAAGTGTAGATATATAATTGTGTTGATTCGTCTGATATTCAATTGTGTTAATTCGTCTATTTCTTAAAATACATTGTTTCTGATAAATTTAGACTTAAATATTTCATGAAGCAAGAATGTGTTGTTTGATGCATGTTTAATTATAAAAAATATTAAGTGCTTAAAATTATGTAAGTAATCGTTTGTTAATTATTTCAATGTTAAAAACTGAGATGCAGGTACGTAAGTAGGTACTTATATTTACTTGTACGATTTCTATTTTGTTTCTAAGGGGAAAGATGTTGTATTATCTTGTCAATGAAAGTAATGAATGCATGTGGGTAGTTAGGTTTCGAATATAAATAAATCAGTCGGTACGCAGCTATTGTCGTTTCACTACAGTATCCATGCAATTTTGCAGGTGACTATTCATAATTACAATAAGATGTTTACAATTTACGACTGGCCTGTTGGTCTAGTGGTTAGTGACCCTAACTGCTATGCCGGAGGTCGTGGGTTCGATTCCCACCCAGGACAAATGTTTGTGTGATGAGCACGATCATTTGTTCTGTGTCTGGGTGTAATTTATCTATAATATGTATGTATTTAGAAATATATAAGTATGTTTATCAGTTGTCTAGTACCCATAACACAAGCTCTGCTTAGCTTGGGACTAGATGGCGTTGTGTGATAGTTGTGGAATATTATTATATATTATTATTATAATTATTTTAAGAATCCTTGTACATTCTAACATTTTGGAATGCAAATATTGATGCTGTTCATCTTCAGTAGTAACATTTATTTAATAGTAGTGCAGTTAACGAGCAGCGGTGGCCCAGTGGTGGCGGCCCCGACTAACGAACAGGGTCGTGGGTTCGAACATTACTTTGTGTAATTCCTCGCCGCTGCTCTCAAAACGGTGAAGGAAAACATCGTGAGGAAACCGGCATGTCTTAGAACCAAATAATTCGAAGGGGTCCATATTGGCTCACCTAAAGTTTTTTATCCGAAATTGTTCTTCCTAACGATTTGTAATCCGAATGATCACTCCTCCTAAAATTTTTCATCCTAAAGTTTGAATTCCTACTATTTGTAATGCTACTGGCGATGTTCCTAACACTCATGTTTCCGAAAATTTTAATTCCTATTATCGTTATTGTAAACATATTGCAACTCCTACTGTTTTTTATCCTAACGTTTTTATCCCTAAACATAATTACCATAATATTTTCACTCATACAACTGTTTAGAATGATTAAAGATCGTTTCACTGATTTTTGTCTTGAAATGAAATAAATGAATGAAATTCAGGTCAGAGTCTCGTCTTGTGGACACTATGAAAAAAATACTTGGAAAAATTTCGCGAACAATTTCGAGGTAGCGCTCGCCGGCCGCTGCCGCGGCACCGCTCGCTTCGCTCGCTCGGCTCGCGCGTAGTTGGTCACAGTTCTAACCTAACCTAACCTATGGATATCTTTGCATATAAGGTCCCATTAAAATAGGTGGACAAATTTTAACACAGCGTTTAAGTAAGCCTAACTAAAGACATCTAAACAACAAAAAAAAACACTATATAAAGTGATTTTATTTTGACTTAAAATAATAAATTGCCGGCACTCTAGAACAAACTCATCCCATAAAAGTAGGTATTTTAATGTCTTTTTCTTATTTTTTTTTTACTATTGTCCTTATTTTAGCGGTCTAAATGATTTCTAAAATTTTGTCCACCTATTTTAATGGGACCTTTTATAATACTGATTATTATGAATAAAAAGTAATATAAACAAAAAAGATATGACTTTGAATAATAGTGTAAAAGATGGTTAGGTTGAGAAAATATAGGAAAACAAATAATAGGATAATAGATGTTTATTGCTACTGACATTAGGTAGTTGAATGCTTCGGAATTAAAACATTAGAAACAGAGACTTTAGGAATTGCGATCGTTAGGATGAAAAATGTTAGGAAGAACATTTTCGGATTTCCAATTTTCGGAGTTGAAATTTTAGGTCAACTTTGGCGCACCCAATTCGAAGACATGTGACATCTACCAATCCGCACTGGGCCCGCGTGGTGGGTAGATAAAGCCCAGTCTCTCTCCTAGAAATTTCCGTGCGTTCAAGCATTTTTGTCATACCTATTATTGGAATCAAATATAACAGCTCACAACTTAGGACCTAATGACAATAATATCCGTGGTGCTAGGCAACTGGGCTTATCCCAGTTGTATACGTCCCTGTGTGCCTATTGGCCTTGTTCTTTTCTGTCTCCTGCTGATATCGAGAGAAGTGGAAATTATGTTTTTTCCTACTCCTCCGCTATTCTTTTCTGATTAATTTCGTTGCGGGATCCAAGACAGTTAAATCGCTTCTCTGGGACTTCGTCGAGCTTCATTGTCTCGGCGCTTTTCTTGTGGTCGCCACTGTTGATTCTGGCTAACAGGAGTTACAGTGGTTTGGGAATAGTGTGGCTCTCCTAGAAAAGAGGCCATTTTTTTTTGGCGGTTGGTAAATCATCAAATAACCCCTCCGGCTCGTGGGCAGAGCGAAAGGGGGTGTCAGACAGGTCAGACTTACTAAAAATCAACCATGTTCCTTCTTAGCCCTTTATGTCGAGACCGCGTTATCTTTTGAACAGTCCGCAGTCCCGGCGGGTAGAGAGGAGGCCTGAGTCCCAGCTGTGGGATGGTGGTACTGACCTGGTAAGACTTGCCGCAGACGTGGCAGAGGTTGTCCTTCAAAATCAAAATCAAAATTCATTTATTCAAACTAGGCTGATAATCAGCACTTTTCGAAGGTCAAAATTTACTTTACTTTACTTTACTACAGTGAAATTTGGCTAACTGGGACATGGATAAGTGAGAAATCTCTATAACTGGAACTCATACTGGGGTCCCATGAAACAAATTGAATATCTGAGACACATTTAACCAGGTTTCACTGTATTAACATTTTTTATAAGACAGTCCCCCAAAAACGCCCACCCATCGGCACTTCCTAGTGTTTAGCTGGAAAGAAGAAGTGGCGGAACAAACTCCCCAGCACACATCTGTCTGTTTGGTTGGTTAGAAGAACCAGACTCGATACAATAGCAAGGTGTCAGTTAAATTTAAGATTTACTACAGACACAATCAGTAATAAACAAAAGTATATACAAATTACAAAGTAAGTGTAAACAATGTAAAAATAAAATAATAAATACATAACATAACAGTAAACTAATTTTGGAGAAAGAACACAAATAACAAACATTGTCTTGTGTTCAACTCAGCGACCAACTATTCTTATCATCTAAGTAGTCGTTAATAGAATAGTAAGCTTTTAAACAAAGATTAGATTTAACTTTGGCTTTAAACTCATTAAATGGCAAGTCTAGAAAAGAAGATGGCAGTTTATTATAAAATGTAATCCCGAGCCCTACGAATGAATTGTGAACTTTGTGAAGCCGGTGAAAAGGAGCACGTAGTTTATGCTTATTTCTAGTGTTAAAGTTGTGGATATCACTGTTTTTAGTGTACAGATGGATATTTTGTCTAATATATAAAATGTTGGCAAAGATGTACTGAGAAGCAACCGTGAGAATACCAATCTCCTTAAAAAAATCTCTAAGGGAAACTCGGGCACCCAGCTGATAAATTGCACGAACCGCTCGCTTCTGCAGAACAAATATATTTTGAATATCAGCAGCTTTGCCCCACAGCAGAATACCGTAGGACATAACGCTGTGAAAGTAACTAAAGTAGACTAACCGTGCTGTATCAACGTCAGTGAATTGTCTTACTTTTCTGACGGCGTATGCGGCTGAACTTAGCCTTCCCGCTAGGCTTGATATGTGTGAACCCCATTGTAATTTTGAATCTACTGTTATGCCCAGAAATACAGCAGAGTCGGCAGTTTCCAGCTCCTGATTGGCGAGGATAATATTGGGACCTAGATTTCTAACATTGGGTAAAGCGAACTTAATTATTTTAGTTTTCTTGGCATTAAGAACAAGGTTGTTTGTTGTGAACCAATCCGTGACCATTGATAGCGCGCTGTTTACGTCGTCAAAATCGTGTCTATTCCTATCTACTTTAAAGATAAGAGAGGTATCATCTGCAAATAGTACGACGTCACAAAAACCCTTTAAATAATATGGCAGATCATTAATATAAACCAAGAATAAAAACGGACCCAGTATTGAACCTTGAGGTACACCTAGCCGAACCGGTAGCCCGGAAGATTTCGCGCCATTTACGTCTACACATTGGAATCTATTTTGTAAATACGAATCTATCACATTTAGGGCCTCATTTTGAACACCGTAATGACGCAGTTTCCGTAAAAGCGTGTCGTGATGTACGCAATCAAAAGCTTTAGAAAGATCGCAGAAAACACCGATTGCATTTTGCGCTTTCTCCCATGCGTTAAATATGTGTTTTAGCAAAGCAACACCTGCATCCGTAGTCGAACGACCCTTTGTAAAGCCATATTGATCATTATGAAGGAGTTTATTTAAATTAAAATGTACTAACAACTGTTTGAGAATTAATTTTTCAAAAATTTTGCTAAAAGCAGGTAAAATAGAAATTGGTCTAAAGTTCCCAATATCATTTTTACTGCCTGATTTAAATAGAGGGATGACTTTACTGCTCTTCATAAGGTCAGGGAAAGTACCCAAATCAACGCATTTCTTCTCCTTGTTGCGATGTACATTCTGTAGGTGCACATACAACGAAGTGTGGCACTTGAACGGCTAAAGATATACAACATTACATTACCAGGTCACTCGTACCTTCCTCCGGATATGGTGCGGGCTCTGGTGGTGCCAGT
This sequence comes from Diarsia mendica, assembly GCA_949316265.1. Classification (NCBI taxonomy): domain Eukaryota; kingdom Metazoa; phylum Arthropoda; class Insecta; order Lepidoptera; family Noctuidae; genus Diarsia; species Diarsia mendica. The sequence goes on from OX438917.1 coordinate 3,822,898, forward strand.
GGTCAAGAGCCGGACCGGAGACATTGCGGACAGGTCAAACTACAGGCCAATTTCTTTGGCGACCATCGTGGCAAAAATACTTGACAGTGTGCTTAACTCTCACTTGAGTACCCACATCAAGCTGCATGATGCCCAGTTTGGCTTTCGGCAGGGTTTGTCGACAGAAACCGCTATTCTGAGTATGAAGCATGCTGTCAAGTATTACACAGACAGGAAAACACCTATCTACGCATGTTTCCTAGACTTGTCCAAGGCGTTTGATCTTGTCTCTTTTGATGTTCTCTGGCAAAAACTGTCAGATGCCGCGGTGTCGCCGGAGCTCGTCTCACTTTTGCGGTTCTGGTACCTGAAGCAGGAGAGTCGAGTGCGCTGGGCGGGTGAGCTCTCGGAGCCGAGTAGGCCAGAGTGTGGCGTGAGGCAGGGCGGACTGACCTCACCCTTGCTATTAAGTCTGTACGTGAATGAACTGATCGAGAGGCTCAGCAGCACACATGTCGGTTGTTTTATTGATGGCGTTTGCTTTAATAATTTAAGCTATGCAGATGACATGGTGCTGCTGGCCCCCTCGGTCGGTGCGCTCCGTAAGCTTCTCGGTATCTGCGAGTCTTATGCGACTTCTCATGGCCTTGTTTACAACGAAGGGAAGTCAAAATATATGGTCTTTAAGTCCGGTACCAGGTGTCCCTCCACCGTCCCTCCTGTGTTACTGAACGGTGTGGAGCTGCAACGGGTGTACTCTTTTAAATACCTGGGCCACCTGGTGACGGATGATTTGAGGGACGACGCAGATATGGAGAGGAAACGCAGAGCATTGTCGGTTCGGGCTAATATGCTGGCTCGCCGGTTCTTCCGTTGTACAGCCGCAGTAAAATTATCACTGTTTAAAGCATATTGTATGTCACTGTACTCGGGGAGCCTGTGGTTCAGCTACACCCAAAAGGCCTACAATGCTCTGCGGATCCAGTACAACAACGCGTTTAGGGTGCTGTTGCGTCTGCCTCGGTTCTGTAGCGCGTCATCTATGTTCGCTGAGGCACGTACCGACTGCTTCAACGCGGTACGGCGTAAGAAAGTGGCGTCGCTGCTGAACAGAATTCGTGGCAGCCCCAACAGCATTCTGAGAGCTATAGTCGGGAGGCATGACAGCCCGTTGGTGAGGTCATTAGTCACCTGTACTCTGTCCTTGTTCTTAGTTAAGTACTAACATAGGTTAAGAATATTGTTACTAACCCAAGCATCTTTCTTTAGTTAAGTACTAACATAGGTTTAAGAAATATTGTTACTAACCCAATGGACCTTAGATGTCTAAATGAATAAATGATTATTATTACATAGGGTATTTCAGCAAAAAAAAACTAATTAGTCCGTCAGATAGAATTTCAAAATTTATTGTACACGTATTTTTTCTTTTTACACGTACCTAAACAAAAAATTAAAACGATACAGTGCTTCGAAAACTCGTGTGACGTAACATCGCACTACATTTTTTACCACGTAGTGACGTCAAAAGCCCCACTCATTATCTTTGATGCGTTTTATCTTCGTCGATTTTTATTAATTTGATAAAACAAAAAACGCGTATCCAATATTTTTCGATAATCTTACAGACGGACTAATTAGAATCATATTTTTTTAGTCAGTAAACATCCCTATTCAGTTGGTTATTCAAACAATCTATTCTTATGGATCAGAAGCTCATTTAATTTTTAAAAAGAAACGACGTTGTAACCTCGAATTACACATAAATACATAAACTTACGCCCTTTTTCTTTTTCCTATTTTTTATTAATAAATAGTTTTTTTATTATTGACTTGTGTCTGTAGTAAATCGTAATATTAACTTACTTACACCATACTATTGTATTTAGTCATTCTTCTAACCTAACAGACAGATGTGTGCTGGGGAGTTTGTTCCGCCACTTCTTCTTTCCAGCTAAACACTAGGAAGTGTCGATGGCGTTTTTGGGGGACTGTCTCTTGTAAATAAGTAAAGTAAATTTTGACGTTCGAAAAGTGAGCACAGCCTAGTTTGAATAAATGATTTTTGATTTGGTTGTATTTTTTTTTATATGAGATATGACTGGAAAAATAAATGCTTTTAGTTTGACATGTAGTGTGTTGTATGGTTACCTTATTGCAGAGTTGACAACGAAACTTGATCTTCTTGAGATGTTCCCAGTCGATGTGATCGCGGAGTCGCGTCTTGTTCACGAACTTCTTGCCGCATTCGTTGCACATGAAACTGATACGTAACACCGTCAGTATAACGTTTAGTTTACTGTGAACTACATCAAGCTTACTCATCTAACTTTTGTCGGCTTCTGATCTGTATGAAAACCAAGCGTGTAATTTTTTGACTAAGTACCTATTATGACGTCACAAGCACTGAAAATCGGAAAATCAAATCGATTGAAAGCCTTCGCCCCAACTGCCTTTAAGCACCAGCGCCGACGTCCGACTAGCGCTATACACCGATGCAGACTGAGCCCGAAAATGAGCACTTACGATTTTTAACCGACTTCTAAAAAAAGAAGGAGGTTCTCAATTGTTTATATATTCAAAATGTTTATATATATATATTTTTTATGTTTGTTCGGGCATAACTCCGTCACTTGCTAACCGATTTGAAAAATTCTTTTTTTGTTGGAAAGGGTATACTTCCGAAATGGTCCCATATTTTTTTTATCGAAATCGGACAAGCGGTTTTCGAAAAATCAACAAAACTCAAAAAAAATACTACACTGTCCACATTATGACTCATGAACATGTGAACTTACATAATTATGAACCACTAAAAAGTGAAAAATAAAAACTTTTTAACAAAAAATAAAACCGCCTTAAAAAAAAACACGAAAAAGTGAAAAATAAACTTTAGAAGAAAAATCAGTTTCTGAAGTCGGTGGCAAAAACATAAAATCAAACAAACAAAAGTCACCGACTTCAGAAGCTGATTTTTCACTTTTTCGTGTTTTTTTTGAAGGCAGTTTTATTTTTTGTTAAAAAGTTTTTGTACGTAAGCTAGACACGAAAAGAGGAATGCGAAGTAATTTCTCTTGCGTTATCTATATAGGTCTACCTAAATCTGTGGCTTCCAGTCTAACCGGATGCAGCTGAATACCAGTATTTTACATGGAGCGACTGTCTGACAACTGAGTACTGGGTCGTACGATACCGTAAGACGGCTTGTCTGACTGGAAATTATGTGTTTCCTACTCCTCCGCTATTCTTTTCTGATTAATTTCGTTGCGGGATCCAAGACAGTTAAATCGTTTCTCTGGGACTTCGTCGAGCTTCATTGTCTCGGCGGTTTTCTTGTGGTCTGTTATAAAACCTACTTATTTACCGTGCGATCAAATTATCTTGGCAGGTCTGAAACATAGGCTCTGCGAAATTTTACGCATGTAAACTTGTGAAGAAAACTGTTATTGCCAGATAAACCAATACTTAAACGATCAGAAAATATCTAATTTAAACAGTGAGAAATACAAATAAAATAAATATCATGACACTTTTATACATTAGTTGTAACAAAATGACCTGCACCATGGGGTCTCAACTCGAACAAAATATAATTAGACTTGAAAAAAAAGCAATAGATGGCAGCATAAGTAGCAGTAATGAAATTAACAATCGCTTAAATGCGTTATACGGTGGATTTCGGCCGAAATAAGATTAGCAAAAATCAAAAGTTCCATGTTTAACGCTTAATTATCTATTTACACTCATATATCACGTTATTTCAACAAAAAAGGTTAAAGAAGGACTTTTACTTCAATTCGTACCCATAGATTGATAAAGTTGTCGAAAGTAAGCCATTGAGCTGTTTGCAATAGATGGCGTTTTTCTCAATTTGCCACATACAATATTTATAACCACAATCGTAACTGTTGTATAATTTCAATTAAATTTAACCATAAAGCATAGGTATTACTGTTTATAGAAATATAGCAAATCTTTTAACATTTCTGAGCGAAATAATTACATATTTTTCTCATTTTACTGAACCCGAAAGTTCCGTAACTACATAACACGAAACGTGAACTCCTAGATGGCGTTGTAAAAGTCCAGTCTGTGGCAATTAGTGCGACGCTGGTGCTGCCATCTGTTGAAATAGTGGAGGAAAGAATATAGCCCGAGCAATAACCTGACTTAGGGAGGTGTCATTTCTTTGTATGGGATTGGGTATCTGTACGAAGTATTATAATATCTGTGCCTGCACGAAGTTCGGACCTGCCAAGATAATTTGATCGCATTGTAAGTTACTTTTTGTTAGGTTTTATGTACTTTTCTAATGACAATAAAAAAAATGATCTTCCAAGTTCAAACAGCAACAACCATTGCACACGTCTACGATTTTTATTTTCATGCTATTTCCACAATATTTATTTAGTTACCTACTAGCTTTTGCCAGCGGCTTCGCCCGCGTGAAAATGACGATTTTCCATACAAACTTTCATCCCCTATTTAAGTTAACTCCCTTAGGGGTTGAATTTCGAAAAATCCTTCCTTATTCCTTGTCTACATTATAAAGGGAACCTCTGAGCAAAATTACAGCTTTCTAGGTCCAAGTGTTTGGGCTGGGCGTTGATGAGTCAGTCAGTCAGTCAGGACTTCTCTTTTTATTATATACTAGCTGATGCCCGCGGCTTCACCCGCGAGGATGTCGTTCAAATTATATACCAAAACCTTCCTCTTTAATCACTCTATCTATTAATAGTCTAAAAACTAAAACCCGACTACAAACGGCGGACTAAAACTATAATATACATATTTGTAATGTGCTCGTCAAGACCTTTCATTTGGTGAAGTGGATTCAAATTATTCAAATTATTTATTAACAACCAAGTACATAAACATAGTGATTTGAACGGAGATCCCCAAACTAGACGTTAGTCTGTATCTTGGGGATCAGAGTTGTACATATTCGTTTTGTTATTCAAAGGGTCGTACACGGTGATTATTAACAAAATCAAACCAAAAGAAACAATAATTAAAATGAAAAAGAAAAGAAAAACTCTGATACCAAACATGTTATGATTATCTCAATTTAATTTATTTCGATGTTATAATCTAACATTTAACTTCCGTCATAAAAATATTTGATAAAATTTATATAGCCTATGACACCCGGGCTGTTCTTACGAATCTATAGACACCTCATTTATTAAAATCCGTTTGGTAGTTTAGGCGCTACGGTGGAACATACATACATACATACATAGACTGCCAAAATCATTACCCTTCCTTTTGGCTTTGCCGTAGTCGGGTAAAAAAAACCGCATCAAAATCCGTTGCGTAGTTTTAAAGATTTAAGCATACAGACAAACAAACAGACAAAAATAGCGACTTTGTTTTATACTATGTAAGGAAGATAGAAGATAGATTTAGGAACTCAGGCTCCAACTACAACATGGTCGCCACTGCTGATTCTGGCTAACAGGAGTTACAGTGGTTTGGGAATAGTGTGGCGGGCTGTTTACACCGATTTTCATGGATAACGTGGTTCTCGAAGAAGGTTGTAGTATATAATTTGACGCGGGCGAAGACGCGGGCATCAGGTAGTGTACAATAAATGTAAGTTGTCTGTCTCTCCGTCGGGGTTGCGGGTTGTTCGAAAGAGATACCGCGGCAACGGCGAAGGCTTAAGAAGGAACATGGGTGGTTTTTAGTCAGTAGAAGTCTGACAGTCCCTTCCGCTGCGGGAGGGGTTATTTGATGATTTCCCAAACCCCCCCCCCCCCGCCCCCCAAAATAGTATATTTCATTTTTAGTGCGGAAAGCCTGTCATTGCAAAGTGCGCGAAGGCGAGGGTTGACAGTCGGAACAAGTTGCAATGATCGTTCCGCACGTGTACTGAACAACTATTTTTAATACAGTTGCGAAAAAATGAAACTGTAAAAGAATTTAAGCAGATTTTTTTGATGTGAAACATCTATAGCCGCACGTAAAAAAGATTTTTGGCGTGGCGACGCGTCGCCACCGCTACGTCATAATGATAAAAGACGATCGCGGCATGCGATCGTGTTTTATCATTATGACATATTTAGTTCCTACGTCATAATAATGATAAAAGACGATCGCGGCATGCGAGAAAAAGAAAAGAAAAGAAAAAAGAAAAGAAAAGAAAAAAAAAGAAAAAAAAAAGTTTTTTTTTTTTTTTCTTTATGACGTATTTAGTTCCTATCACAATATGTTCTTTTCTGCATATTACTTTTACAAAATAATGTCGATGTTTCACATCTGCCAGGCGTCCCGTGACGGCTCATTTCTTTTTCTTTTGTTTTCTTCACCTATTCTGGGTAGGCAAAGGGAACTATGCCCATACAGCCAAGTCTTCAGTAGATTTTTTTATTGATATGAAATGAAAATGAAATTTAATGAGATGAAATGGAATTAAACCTAACCAAACTCATTGAATCAAATAATTAAATAATTATTGATTCTTTAGAAATATTTGCATGAATCATAAAAACTTCTATGTTTTTTTTTTAAAAACTTCGTGGTTGGTTTTTTTTTAATGGACATTTTGACAGTTGGGAAAGAGAACGCACGAGTTCGGAAATGGTAAAGAAAAAGCACGAGTATGACATGCCCACATCCCGAACGCTATACGTCCCTGCAATACGCCACTTTTTGAGCAACTGTATTAAAAAAAAGATTGTGTGTCTCACCTGAACTCGCTCTCGGGAACATGTCGCCGCGACACCCGCAGATGTTGTCTGTACGTTGCAACCGACGCAAAACGTTTGTCGCAAGTCTCGCAGTACAGCTCGCCCGAGTCGCGCGCCTGACACAAACAAATATATTACTTACACACATTATAAGATCCAAGAGAGCAGCGTTTGCCCATTGATGGCGGCCCCGAATTGCAGCAAGTCGAAGTCGTGGGTTCGAACCCAGGCAGGCACACTACTTTGTGTAATTTATTTCATCACCGCTGTTCTCAAAACGGTGAACGAAAACATCGTGAGGAAACTGGCATGTCTTAGAACCAAAATATTCGAAGACGTGACATTCTACCAACCCGCACTGGGCCCGCACTGGTAGATTATAGCCCATTCCCTCTCAAAGAGAGGAGGCCTGTGTCCCAGCAGTGGGAACATTACAGGCTGATGATGATAATTCTAAGGTCCCAGGTCACATAAAAACTAGACTCTCAACGATGTGCTTCGTATAGGGTAGTTGACAAAAAAAAAACTAATTAGTCTGTAGTACTAATTTTTTTATTAAGACGATGACAATAGCTATTGACTTCTGATGTTTCAGTATTTTTGGACACGCCCACAATTTTTCCGATACCCTAGCGCCATACTACCAAGTAAGAAACAAATAGTCTAGGATCCGCGGTCCATTTTTGCACTTGATTACTATCAAGCTAATTTTGATGAGACGGCGAGACGCCCAACAATTTCCTGCACGAAACTCTCGAATTCTCGATTGTGGTAAGTAATAGGGGTAGCAGGGATAAAATATGTTGGTTTGATGATTCTCAAAAGTGTTAAGTACAAACACTTTTGAGAATCATCAGCTGGGTTTTTTTTGTTAAATCTGATGATAATTATCTAAATTATTTGAAAAAATATTTGTCCTACAAAATGTATGGTTTGATCAAAGAGTCCCCTTCCTTCCTTCCAATATGTATCGATAACGAAGTCATTAAAAATGATTACTTACTAACTGGGTTTTGGGGATTGGATATTTTCTATTAAACCCACTCTTTACAAGTTGCCTACAAGATTCTAAAAATTATATTAAGTGTTTGGCACTTACTCCACGCACCATCAATACTCCTGTACATCATAAACAACAGGCTAATACACTTTCTGGAGCCACAAATTCCAGAAGAGCAAGCAGGTTTTGTTAAAGGCAAAGACACGCGGGAACAAATCCTGAACGTTATCCAAATTATAGAGAAAAGTCGGGAATTTAACAGCCCTGTATTGATATGTTTCATAGATTATACCAAAGCATTTGATTGCGTGGAGTGGGGCAAGCTGTGGGGGGTTCTTAAAGACATGGGAACGCCTCAACATCTTATTGACATAGTCCGATGCCTCTACCTACACATCAACAACCGCTCTTTCGTCAAAATAGACACCGACTGTTCAAATGCGTTAGGCAGGGATGCATCCTCTCACCTCTGCTCTTCAATATGTACGAAGAGTAATATCATTCAAGACTCTTTAGGGCTGGGACAAGGGGTTTACTGTTGGTGGAAAGTGGATTTCCAATCTGAGGTACACTGATGACACCGTTCTCCTTGCTACAACATTTGGCAACATGAAAGAGATACGGCACAGATTGGAAGTGGAAAGTGGCAAAGTAGGGTTTGCAATAAATAGGCAGAAAACCAAGCTTATGGTGGTACATCGTGCGGGAAACCTATCGGGCGCCTATAACATCTAAGGCATCTATACTGTGGACAGCTTCGATTAACTGGGCTCCAATATAAGTAATGAAGGTAGCTGCGTCACAGAAATAAAACGGCGGATAGCCATGGCTAAAGATGCTATATTACGCCCCCGGAACATCTGGGAAAAACGTGGTATAAGTTTTAAAACGAAGGCCCGTTTGGTCAGAGCACTAGTTTTCCTGATTTTCCTCCATAGAGTTAATAATAATAATATTTATTTATTTTTAGGCTACTTTGGCCCATAGATAAATACCTTACAGACTAACATACATACGATATAATTGACAGCTTGTGTTAGTAAACAAAACCTTAAAACTATATTAGTATCACTACAGTTGCACTACGTCACTGTGCGATCATGTGGCACTTGCCCGCGGAAGCGTCGAAACACCACCCCCTGCGGCCAAAAGTCCTCTTCCAAGACGAGGTGCAGGTAGCATGTCGGTACTCGCACCACAAACGCCTTAAAGTTGACGTTGCGGCGCGACTCGAGCAGCTGCACTCTCGCCACGTACTTGATTTTCTGGCGCACGTACTCCACGATGTCCTCCGTCGTAGTGGTGTAATGTAGACGGGAGAGGTACAAAGGAGTGTTCGGCTTTGCGGCACGAATATGCACATTGGGCTCCGATGGAGCCGTGCCGCAGCGGTTCTTGAAGGTTCGCTGACGGCGCTTCCTCCTCAACACCGTCACGAAACCATCATCAGCCTGGATCGGTTCCTTTTCAGGCACAGGCTTCTCGGAAGGAGCATTTTTCCCCACAAGTTAAGACATGGACAATCCAAACAAGAGTAAGACAGAGGATAGACGCATTCGAAATGTGGTGTTTTAGGCGGATTCTCCGAATTCCATGGACGGCCAAACGCACAAATGTGTCTATCCTTTACCAACTCGATATCAAGACTCGATTGTCAACAGTTTGCCTACAGCGTATTTTGTCTTATTTCGGCCACATAATGCAAAGAGGAGATAGCAGCCTTGAAAAGCTGGTCATTGTTGGCAATACCGAAGGCAAGCGACCGCGAGCCCGGTCGCCATTTTACAAATTTGGAAGTGTCTGTCTTCCAAACGATTGGCTTTGAGAAAAATTGTTTGTGGAACCTCAATGTCATTTTTAAAGACCTGTCTAATGTCTATAGACACCCCACACGTAGGTATAGGTTTGATGAAAAAAAAAATATAGTTTCAGTTCCATGTATGGGGCGACCCCCTAAATCCTTTTTTTTATTTTTGTATAAAAATCGTAAAGCGGTTCACAGAATACTTGTAGAGTTTCAACTGTGTAGTCTCAATAGTTTCCGAATGAAGTGGCTGTGACATACGGGTGGACAGACGGACATACAGACATGACGAATATATAAGGGTTCCGTTTTTTGCCATTCGGCTACGGACCCCTGGTTTGTAGTAATTTTTGATGAGCTCGTTATCAATACATGTTGGATTTAGATAATGATCATCAGATAAAAATAAAATAGTTAGTAATAGATTTTTGAAAATCATCAAATAAATAATTATAATAATATATAATCAATATATATTTTATCCCTGCTGCCCCTATTACCTACCACAATCGAGAGTTTTCGTATAGGGTAATGTTGGCTCACGGAAAATTAGCTTGATAGTAATCAAGTGAAAAAATGTACCGTGGATCCTGGACTAACATTGTGACGCGGTCAATAATAATTTATAGATGAACGGATAGCTGTCAGTGGGGCGCAAAGTGACATACGTCCGTCTAGCACCGCGCCTAAGCGCTCACTGTCGGATTGCATACGTAAGAAAGAGAGCGCGATGACGCAACGCTCGAACTTCTTACAAACCATATAATGATTAATTATAAAATAATAATTTATTAAATAATCAAAAATTAAAAACAACCAAATTTTGTATTTAAATATGATACGTTATTGTTATAAATTTTACCAACGTACGTTCATCAGTAATACAGATATTTTTGTTGGAAGATCATTTTAAGAGGTTAGTTTACCATTTTTTTGTATCGAGAAAACTTTTCAAAAACGTGTTTTGAAAACAACGAAATTATCAGAAATATGTTCAAGATTAACATATATTTTTTCCGCCGTGTCAAACTGTATAGATTTGGCTAAAAAATTGTTCAATACAAGCCTATTTGGCTCTTGTCAGCGCCTTAATCGTCCATCGTACTCCCTCTGTGAGATTTCTAAACGCTAGCAAAGTTTTCGGCCGGGTTGCTCCGACCGATGTGATAATTGGCGCCTGAACAGATTGTTATAGCAACATTGCGAATGGACAACACGAAGTGCTTAAGAAATGTACAGGCGCAAAGCAATTTATTAGCTCCTGTTTCATTTCATAAAATTGAATGAGCTATTGGCAGTGAACTTAGATGTAAGTATAGTAAAGGAAAAATGATTTTTTTTTTTTTTCCGGTTCCGGTGATCTATCAGTAAACAACGTCGCAAATCGCTCCGTAAAAAACAGTGTTAAATAAACAGATAATATTAAAGTACAACCATGTTAAAAGCCGAAAACTGTGAACTAAAAGTGCTGTGTAACGATATCGTATTCACAAATAAACATTGAAAACTGGAAAACAGACAAAACTATCAGTTTAAGTGCATCGCAATTTTGAGGTTAGCTGTCAAAACAACAGTGAACGAGTGAAGTGAAGAAAACAGTACCACCAACCTGACAACTTGAAATTGCGTTCGGATCATAGATATAGAATTCCGTAGATTGGTAATGTCAACAATCAAACGAGACCAAAAACCATTAATCTAAGTCTGTGTAAAATGTTAAAATTACAATAAGTACCTACATATAATCTATTTTTCTAAGACTATGCATTTGTAAGACGCTATCTTAGCTGTCGATATCAACAAAAATTAGGCCATCGCATCACTAAAAAGTGAGGATAAAACTCCTTCGTATTTCTCTATTTGTTATTTCTCAAATACGTCGGTTTTAGGCACGCTAATTCATCTAGATCGTAAATAAAATAATGTTCTCATAATATTTTGCTTAAAGCCGGCTTATTAGGTGCATTGTTATTGCAGAAATAACGATGTAAACAACTTGTAAACTTACTGGTGAAACGAGTAATCCTGGGGATTTTTCTTTTTGGAAGATTCACATCCTGGTACTGCACAAGAAACCATCGTATTATGGTAATTCAATCACGGGTTATCACTGTAGTTCACTTAAATAATTGCCGAAACGCTCGCGTAAATAGTTACCGGGGCCGGTATGGGCCGGTAGCAATACGTGTTTTGGCCCTGTTAACAGCGTCACTTTCTCTCTCTTTCTAACACAGCAAAGTTCCGCTAAAGCGGGAGCTCTCATTCACTCTCAAGCCCAATCTACGGAATTCTATATCTATGGTTCGGATACACAACACAGAATTCAACGTTCCGTTACAAGCAGCGACACTACGCTTTTTTTTTTTACATTTCAAATAATTAAACCCCGACGAAAATGGAACAACAAATTCAAATATTTTTTGATAAAATTAAAAATGAAATGGATATGCAAACTACAACAATTACAAATAGTCTACTACAAAAGATGGAAGAAAAATTACAGCCACTAATTGAAGAGAATAAAAACTTGAAAGAAAAAATAGAAGTGTTAGAGAATAAAGTATGCAAGCTGGAAAATGAAAAGAAAAAGAATAATGTAGTACTTTTTAAACTAGAAGAAACTGAGAAAAGCTCATTAGACCTATTTAAAACAGTAAAAGAAAAAATGAAAAACGACCTAGACATTTTAGTGAATGATAGCGATATTCAGAACATCTACAGAATTGGAAACAAAAATAAAGAGAAATCTAGACCTGTATTGATCTCGCTTGCAAACTATTGGAAAAAAGTAGAAATTTTAAAAAACAAAAAGAAACTAAAAGATGTTTACGTAGTAGAAGAATATCCAAAAGCTGTACTAGAAAAACGCAAAATACTACAGGAACAACTAAAGGAAGAAAGAGCAAAAGGAAAATATGCATATTTAAAATATGACAAGCTGATGAGGAAGGTAACGCAACCAACATAGAAAAAAGAAAAAGAGAAGAATCTACATCTCCTGGTATACAAACCCCTAAACAACAAATTAATATGGCTACAAACCGCAAGATACATCGAACAAATGCCTATGACATGATGCGAGCTAGATCAAATTCAAATTCTTCCTTACCATCAATAAACAAAACTGACTAGCAATTAAATATCAGTTACCGGAAGCGGAACAACCCCAACCCGGCTGGTCTCCGTGGGGTTGACAGACCACTACCCTCAAAAACCCCCACACCCACACCCACCCAAAATAATAAAAACAATATAAACACAATACAAATAGCAACTATAAACGTAAGAACATTAAGAACTGAGGAAAGATTTATCGAACTTGAAGGAGCATTGAAAGATATTAGATGGGACATACTTGGACTCTGTGAAGTTAGAAGATCTGGAGAAGAAATAAATGAATTTAAAGACCTAATATTCTACTACAAAGGAGAAATTCAAGGAAAACATGGAATAGGATTTTTAGTTAAAAAAGACTTAAAACAATACATTGAAGAATTCGAAGGTATATCGGATAGAATAGGAATCCTCAATATTAATTTACCTGGCTTCAGATACCCATTTTCAATAGTGCAAATTTATGCCCCAACAGATCAAGCAACGGAAAAGGAAAAGGATATATTTTATAATAGTCTCACCATGACAATGCAGAAACTAAATAGGAACATCATATTGATGGGGGACTTCAATGGTCAAATAGGAGCAAAATCAGATAAGGGAGAGTTCATCATCGGTAAATATGGCCAGGGAAGGAGAACCGACAATGGGCAACGTATGATAAATTTCTGTTTCGAACAGAACTTGAGAATAATGAACACCTTTTTTCTCAAGAAACAAGGCAGGAAATGGACGTGGATGTCTCCAAATGGCAAAGATAGAAATGAGATAGATTTTATAATTACCAATGTGCCCAAGATTTTCAACAACGTCAGCGTGGTCTCAAATCTAAATTTTAATTCTGATCATAGAATGGTTAGAGTCAGGGATGCACAAACTTATTGAGACCAAGGGCCACTTGGGCAAATGATGAACTATTGGCGGGCCACCAGCACAAACTAAAATACAAAAATTGGCAAAAATTTACAAAACGTTTTAAAATTACACTTCGTGTCAACAATTCATAGATATAGAGTTTTTTTTTACGAAATATGCATGAAGCTTCTGACAAGAGGGCACTAAAATGCAAGAGCGAGCGAAGCGAGTGAGAAAATTTTTAGCCTTCACTTATGAAAGGTGATTTATATTATTTGGTTTTCATTTTATTATTATAAAAATGCATATTTAACGTAGTTTTACTAGTAACGTATTCAAGAATCGGGCACACAGAAAACGCGGCGGTAAGAGCGAGCGTAGCGAGCTAGAAATTTTTAGTGGCATGTGGCAGACTGAAATATTTACGTAAGACTAGTTCGAAAAGCCGCCCCAGGGCAGCGGCTTAAAGTAAGGAAAATACACCACTGCTTGGTTGTCCTTATTTTTGCAACATGGTCCCGATTACAATAGTCATTAGATGATTTGATAACCATGACTTGATCTGTTAGGCCTACTAAAAACGCCAAATCACACAACCAATCAGGATTTTTGAGTTGCCTGCACAGCGAGCCCGCTTAGTAACGCGCGTGATTCAAATTACCTAATATTTTTTGTAAACCTCATGCTATTGTTTCCTTCAAATGCACGAGGGAATATTTTTGCTGGCGGGCCACTGACATAGGACCGGCGGGCCGCATGCGGCCCGCGGGCCGCGGTCTGTGCACCCCTCTAACCGTTAGAGGAACAATAGCGTGCAAGGAATTAAAAATTCAAAGAAGAAAATTTCATAAATCAAATTGCCAGCCCATAACACATATATCAGAACAAAATCTTAATGAACTAAAATTATCATTAAACTTGATCGAAAAACAAAATAATGTACAAGAAAAATACAACATCTTAGAAGAAGCCCTATTAAAAATAAATAAATCTAAAACAAGAGATAAAAGTGACAAACTCGGTGACGAAGCCAGACTAAAAATAAACCAAAGAAAAGAAATGATAATTAACAGAAAAGAAAATCGTACACAAATAGCCAGGATTAGTAAAGAAATTTCTAAAGCCATCAGAAACCATAGGAAAACCAATAGACTTAATATCATGAGAGAACAAATAAACAAAACCGGAGGAATCAAAAAAGCATTAAAACAACTTAAAGGACATTCAACATGGATACCAAGGACAACGCAAAAAGGAAAAGACAACGTAATACAAACTTCAACCAAGCGACGGCATATTTTACAAACGGCAACAGACTTTTATAAAGAATTGTATATGGATAATTTAGACGAATACTCATGCAAAACATCATTAGAAAAAGACCCAAACTCAGAACCAATCCCATACTTTATGCAAAGTGAAATAAGAAGAGCTATCCAAACACAAAAAGCTGGTAAATCACCTGGAGATGACATGATTACTAACGAATTGCTAAAACTTACCATGGAAGAGATAACACAACCTTTAACACATATATGCAATGAAATTTTGGAAACTGAACAAATTCCTTCCCAATGGACATCTTCAACAATAATTCTTCTTTATAAAAAAGGGAACAAAAATGAAATTAATAATTACAGGCCCATCAGCTTGATGCCGAACTTGTACAAAGTATTCAGCAAAATATTATTACACCGCTTGACGATCAGCCTAGACAGTAATCAACCCAAAGAACAAGCGGGCTTCCGCTCAGATTTTTCAACAATCGACCATATACATACTGTCAAGCAAATTATTGAAAAATGCAACGAATACGACCGCCCGTACTACCTGTCCTTCGTAGACTATAATAAGGCATTTGACTCTTTGAAGCATAATTACATATGGGACTCTTTAAAAAACCAAGGAGTGGAAAGTAAACTCATTAAGATCATCAAGAACATATACGTCAATAGCACAGCAAAAGTTCAACTTGAAAACGTTGGTGATCAATTTAAAATACAGAAGGGTGTAAGACAGGGAGACCCCCTGTCACCAAAAATATTTAATGCAGTTTTAGAAAATATATTTAGGCAACTTAATTGGGAAACTTTCGGAATTCAAATAAACGGGGAAAAACTACACCACCTGAGATTCGCAGATGACCTCATTTTGTTTGCAGAAGATCCTATCACACTACGAACAATGTTACAACAACTAACAGCTGAAAGCAAAAAGGCAGGTTCAACGATGAATATCAGTAAAACAAAATTGATGACAAACAAGACAGAAGTCAAAATTGAAGTGGACGTAGAACAGATCGAATACGTAAAAGAATATATTTACCTAGGTCAAGTCATATCTGTGGAAGATTTATCAATTAAAGAAGTAGAAAGACGAGTAAATAATACCTGGCAAAGATATTGGTCTCTTAGAGAAATTATGAAAAATAAATCTGTACCCTTCTCGGAAAAGAAAACCGTCTACAATACTTGTATACTTCCATGTCTCACCTACGGCTGCCAGACCTGGCCACTAACACAGAAATTAGAACACAAACTGGGTGTATGCCAAAGAGGAATGGAAAGAAGTATGTTGGGACTAAGGTTGAAAGACAAATGGAGGGCTACAAAAATTAGGAGCATTACCAAAGTAGCAGATGTTACAGTAAAAACACGAACCCTGAAATGGAAATGGACTGGCCACATGATGAGATCAACAACAGGAAAGTGGACCAAAAAAGTAACAGAATGGTACCCGCGAGACGGAAAAAGACGTGTAGGAAGGCAGAAAAAAAGATGGGAAGACGATCTGCCCAAAGGTTGGAGAAGGACAGCAATGGACAGACAAATGTGGAGGGAACTCGAGGAGGCCTATGTCGCAAGACAGCCTGACCCGGTAACTGATTTTTAAAGTTAAGTTATATACATATAGAAAATAGAAATTAGTATAGTAGTAAGTTAGTATAGTTTTATGTTTTATTATATTACAAATTGTGAAAAGGTCAGAGTAAATAATACCTAGTTATTTTCAACACACTTGCTCATAAAGTGGCTATAATTTCACCGCAATTAGGCACGTAATGACACCTATAATCAAACTGTGACTTTTTCATTGCTATTATTCACTAGTGAGTTATAGATTTTTTTTTAAATTTTATTGGTTGAGTTGCTATGTTCTTAAAAAAGTTTCAATACAAAAAAGATCGTGTTCAATAGTAAAAATAAATTAATGTACCTAGTGCTTCCCCATTTCATACACCTTTGAATTTAAATAGATAATTTCAACTTATACTTTTTTATTAAATGAATCTTTCACTCAAATAATATAACTTTTGTTTTCTCTGTAATAAAGAAAAAAAAATCCCCATTTTGTCCGTGGCTAAAACTCTATCCGCGAAAAGTCAAAAATAAAGAAACCATATTCTTTTAGTCTATGGCCGATCGTCATTGTTACAGTAGTGGCGCCACTGGTCAAGAAAAAATGCATCGCTACGTCAAACATAGTGCATTTATTTTAGTTCCGTGTTTTCCCGCCTGCATAGATAACTTGGTAGAACTGTAGATGCGCGCGCATTAATTTTTCCTTCTATTGTGAAAAAAAAAACAGAACTTGTTTTAACTGTTGAAGTTGGTAGAACTGTAGATGCGCGCGCATTAACTTTTCCCGCTATTGTGAAAAAAAAAACAGAACTTGTTTTAACTGTTGATGATGACTTTTTAGTATTATTTTCTTCACAAGTGTGTTGAAAAACGTCGTATGATACACGTGTGTATTGATGATTACCGTCCTCGGCTTTCTTAAGACCCTCACCTGACGGCTCGGGTCTCAATTGCGCCTCAGCGGTAATCACCAACGTTACACACTTGTACCATAATGTACTATTATCCAACATGTGAGGAAAGTTCGTTTTTCCTATGAGTTTTTATTTTGAGTCTTGAGTGAACGAAGGATTGAAAAAAATAGAATCACGAGCGCAGCGAGTGATTATAAATTTCAATCCTGAGTAAGCGAAAGACTCAACAAAACGAATAGCAAATGAACTTGCTCACAAGTTGCATACAAAACTTTTCACCACTCCCAGCAAGAAAGTATTCAGTCATCATAGGTAAAAAAATTAAATTAAATAGTCACAAAGCAAACCAAAATAATTCTTTATTATAAAATAACAAGAGCTGTTGTTCATGAAAAGAATTCATAAATGAAATGTGTAACACACGTCTACTTAACAATTATTATGTATTCATACACCCTACCATGTATTAGATTCATAAGTAACAGAAGTTCATTGATCAAGTAGCAAGTGACCGTAAAAGTTCGACCGCTCTCCACTAGATGGCGCTGCGCCGATGACGCGTATTTCTGAATCGCGGTGTTAAGATTCTCCGGCACTTAATGACCCTCGCTAGTCGCTTGATCAGTGAATTTCCTCAGAATTAGAAGGGGCCTAAGGTGGGGCATTGACAGTATCTTCTGCCGCAAGACTAGCCGACGTCGTCGTAGACGGCTGACGGCTTCGTCCAAGAAAGAACCAAGAATCTGTAGGTTCCATTTCAGCACCTCCCCTTGATGTTGACGGCTGGGGCGATTGAAGGTATCGAACGTTGATTGATATCTTTCCTTCGATTTTTTGGGCAAAAAACTTAGTTCGGCATTTGAAACAAGGTTTTTTAAACCTTTTGGAGTTAAACTTAAATCTTCCTCACTAGAATCACTCATTTTCTTAGTAATCAAAATCGTAAACAAAACTTAGAATTTTCGCGCTAATTAGTTTTTTTTTTTCGAATTTTTCTTCTAAAGTCCTTCTTTCACAGGCTTCTTTCTTTGAGTGCGTTCAAAAATTATAATCATAAAGACGATGTAATTTTTTCAATATTTTATTAAACTTTTTTAATGTTTCTGAACATACACTTACAATAATTTGATAAATTTTATAAAATACATTAATCTTAACTTATAAATATTTCTATTCCAAGCATAAAATTATTTATTTTTTAAAATATCTTTAAAACTTAACATAAAAAAATCAGGCAAGGTTAGTTTCTGAACGGGATCATTACTTTCCTCACTGTTCAAACAGTGAGGAAAATCCAACTTTCCTCACTGTTTTCGTAGAGGAAAGACACTTCTTTCGTGCGGGAGTGGTGAAAAGGCTATTTTTATTTTTTTATTTTTTTTATTACTATAAAAAAAATAAAAATAGCCTTAAAGGAAAAATGAATTTTTCACCACTACCGCACGAAAGAAGTGTCTTTCCTCTACGAAAACAGTGAGGAAAGTTGGATTTTCCTCACTGTTTGAACAGTGAGGAAAGTAATAATGATCCCGTTCAGAAACTAACCTTGCCTGATTTTTTTATGTTAAGGTTGATGTTCACGGTAGCCCGCGAAAATTCAAATTTTCTTACGTTTTTATCGATTTTCAGGCCAGTGCTAGGTTGTATGTTAGTGAAAATATGATTCGCGGCTGTAAGACGTATGCAGTTACAGAATTATATATAATCATCAAAATCATCATTACAACCCACCAAGTTCATGTAACTGTCATGCTGGATTTACACTCTCGCGCGAGTGACGAGACGAGCCGCGAGGCGAGGCACGAGTCGAGTGTGTGAATGGTGTGAAACACACCATCCTCCTCGCCTCGCCAAGTTCAAGTTCATGTAACTCTCAAGAATGACCTTTTGATGAAATAATCATTCTTGGGAGTTACATGAGCTCGGAGGGTTGTATTAATGATTTTGATGATTATAATTCTGTAACTACATATGTCTTACAGCCGCGAATCAAATGTTCATCAACATACAACCTATAAAATTTGAATTTCGCGGGCTGGTTGAAGGATTCACCTTAAGGGCCCTCGCCCACGTGCGACTTTTTGTAGCGATGCAGACGCGATGCTCTCGCGCGTAGCATCGATACAGACGCGAAGCAGTCGCTAGCTGTGTGCCCGCGCCCACGGGACTAGATTCAGTCGCGATGCAGTCGCGATGCAAAAATGCAAACCCATTCATTTATTTCGTTTAACTCGTCAAAATGTATGGAACAGCAGATTTTTTTTTCGCGTTTGTATCGATTCAATCGCGATGCAGTAGCGCGTTGCAAATGCGACTAACACGCGTTAGAAGTGATGCTGTCGCGCGTTTGCTAAACGCGCGGCTGCATCGCTACAAAAAGTCGCCCTCGCCGTGGGCGAGGGCCCTAAGTTTTATAGATATTTAAAAAAAAAAAACAATTTTATGCTTGGAATAGAAATATTTATAAGTTAAGATTAATGTTTTTTATAAAATTTATCATTCTGAGGAAATTCACTGATCAAGCGAGGGTCATTAAGTGCCGGAGAATCTTAACACCGCGATTCAGAAATACGCGTCATCGGCGCAGCGCCATCTAGTGGAGAGCGGTCGAACTTTTACGGTCACTTGCTACTTGATCAATGAACTTCTGTTACTTATGAATCTAATACATGGTAGGGTGTATGAATACATAATAATTGTTAAGTAGACGTGTGTTACACATTTCATTTTTAAATTCTTTTCATGAACAACAGCTCTTTTTATTTTTTAATAAAGAATTATTTTGGTTTGCTTTGTGACTATTTAATTTAATTTTTTTACCTATGATGACTGAATACTTTCTTGCTGGGAGTGGTGAAAAGTTTTGTATGCAACTTGTGAGCAAGTTCATTTGCTATTCGTTTTGTTGAGGCTTTCGCTTACTCAGGATTGAAATTTATAATCACTCGCTGCGCTCGTGATTCTATTTTTTTCAATCCTTCGTTCACTCAAGACTCAAAATAAAAACTCATAGGAAAAAAACCGGCCAAGAGCGTGTCGGGCCACGCTCAGTGTAGGGTTCCGTAGTAATAATTCTTTTTTTGTTTGAAATACGGGCCAATGAAACTTGACCTCTGGATTGTATAGGCGCTCATACGATTCAGGGACCAAATTATATCGGTTAACTGCTGTTTCCATCTGTTGTTTCCATCCAAGTTCAAAATAATTTTCCTAGAAAGTCCTTATAAAGTTCTACTTTTCAGATTTTTTTCGTATTTTTTAAACTTATGGTTCAAAAGTTAGAGGGGGGGGGACGCATTGTTTTTTACTTTTGGAGCGATTATTTCCGAAATTATTGACATTATCAAAAAATGATTTTAGTAAACCCCTATTCATTTTTAAATACCTTTCCAACAATATATCACACATTAGGGTTGAAATTAAAAAAAAAATCACTTCCTACTTTACATATAGGGGGGCTACCCTAATAAAACATTTTTTTCCAATTTTTATTTTAGCACTTGGTCGGCGTGATTGATACACATATTGGTACCAAATTTCAGCTTTCTAGTGCTAACGGTCACAGAGATTAAGCGAGGACGGACAGACAGACAGACAGACATGGCGAAACTATAAGGGTTCCTAGTTGACTACGGAACCCTAAAAACGAACTTTCCTCACATGTTGGATAAATAACTATTATAATACGCAGTATCACCAGATCAGTCTACGGCTGGATGTGTCGACTGGCTTGTAGAATTCATACACACGTTCATGAAGACTTAGAGCTTGATCCCAGCGCCTATTAATAATAATAATAATAATAATAATAATAATCCACAACTATCACACAACGCCATCTAGTCCCAAGCTAAGCAGAGCTTGTGTTATGGGTACTAGACAACTGATAAACATACTTATATATTTCTAAATACATACATATTATAGATAAATTACACCCAGACACAGAACAAATGATCGTGCTCATCACACAAACATTTGTCCTGGGTGGGAATCGAACCCACGACCTCCGGCATAGCAGTTAGGGTCACTAACCACTAGACCAACAGGCCAGTCCTATTAATTTTATTGAGGCCTATCGGTCGATCTGTATAAACTATGAGTCTAGTCCACATACCAGTTGATTATATTGGAATCATCTGACGTACCCTCTGTCCCTCCCTGCGACAATTCATGCTACTATTCGGTCGGGTTGCGATGATTTGCGCCTGACCAAATGTTTATAGCAACGTTTTAGTCGACTGACAACTTGATGTTTTTAGGAAATGGAAAGGCGCAAGGAACGTATAGCCCTGTTTCAAAATTGAATAAGCTATTGGCAGTAAACTAAGATGTAAGTATAGTAAAGGAAGAATAAATTTTATGAACAACATCAAAGCGTTGTTTACATGGATGTATCGAGTCGCATGTAGAATGTTTCCATGCGATCTCCGTCACACCGATTCAGCGCTTGATCCGAGCGCCCATTTCGTTGAAACCTTCCTGTTGAACTGTACGAACTATGCACCGCCGAGTGACCTAACCAGCTGATGTCATACCATACGCTAACAGTCGTCGGCCGGGGCCACCTGGCCGATATAATTGACGCCTGATGGAATATCATGAGCAAGACTTAACTGATTGCTATGCTGACGTGAGTGCGAACATCAGGCACTACGATAAAATGTATATTTTTAAACGAGTGTTTACACCATTGTCTGCCTGTCCCCCGTTCGGGACTTAGGTATAATTGTTGTTAGGTGTAAATGTTGGATTGAACGAGGACATAACAGACACACTAAATAAATCAATAGCTTGGATGAAAGACCATAATCTAGAAATAAACTTCTCCAAGACTAGAATTATACCATTCCACCCCCGTCAAAAAACCCCATTAGACATCAACTTCATTTATAATGGCACATCAATAGAAGTCGTTCATGAGTTTACCTTACTTGGCCTGTCTATAGATACGAACATTAACTGGAAATCGCACATACAAAAGATAAAATCAAAATTGTCTAAATTTGCATACGCCCTTAGTGAAGTGAAAAAGACCACTAACCTTAAAACCGCACTAGTCACCTATTATGCCTACGCACATGCGTGGCTCAGTTACGGCGTGATTTTGTGGGGAAACAGCACGGATGCACCGAGACTATTCACCCTACAAAAAAGACTCGTAAGAATATTAGTAAATATAGAAGACACTGACAGCTGCAGACCCCATTTTCAAGATCAAAAAATACTGACCCTCCCCTGCCTATACATTTTGGAGATATGTAAATTCGTGCGAAACTACCCACACCTGTACACGACAAGGGAGGACATACAGTCGAAATTTACACTGCGCCATAAAAATAGGTTAAACATACCAAGCTCTAAACTAAAAATGCACTCAACGAGTGCCTTTGTGATGTCAATCAAAATATATAATAAATTACCTGATAAAATTAAAGACATAGAAAAGAATAATATATTCATAAATAAATTAAAACAATTTCTATTAATTAAATGCTATTATAATCTCAATGAATACTTTAATGATAAATTTTAAATTAGATAAATAAATATTTTAATCGATAATTAGATTGCATTTTAATTAATAATACATTTAGGATAATTCTAATGGGTCTACCTTTTTTAGCAGAATATTTTATACCCGAATTTTGTTTTGCATAACAGTGGATGGCAGAAACTAATCTCGCAGAAAATCATTTGGCATACACTCATTTACCATAAATTCAAAACGCATAATTTTGTAAGTCAGAATCATCTTTGAGCATAAACTTTATTTCCAGAACCATCATTTCGCCAACAATTCATAATCAGAATCGTCTTTTGGCACGCATTTATTTATTTATTTATTTATGCAAGGTAGCTTCACAGCTTATTTATTTTTATTTTTCTTACTTATTTCATTTCATACATACGTGTAACATGCAATAATAATAATTATATTTCGTCGCTTCATCCTTCAGATATAAGTATAACCAGGTAGTCCCTTTATCCTACAGGCAACATCGCACGTTTTTTAAAGGGTAACTCAATCGATTCTAAAGTCGATTAAAAAAAATTAAGTTTGACGTTTCCGGTTGTACCGTATATACCGTGTCAGATCCAAACTTGTCTCATTCCTTTTTCGTGCGAGGCAACGTGCGCATGCGATCCTGCAAAATGCCGAAGCGCAGTGCAGAAGAATCGTTACTTCATTACGAACAAAAAATTAGGAAAATAAAAACGTAAAGAGTTACTTCGACGTCGAATAAGATGACCTTTATTCGACTCTTATGGTGAAATTAATGCAGGTTAGTACCTACCTACCTTCGTTTTTATTTCTAAAAGTGAAAATTATAAAAGTGATACTTTGTGTTGAATTGTTAACTGTTTATATAAAGTAAATCGGGATTGCCTGCGAGGCAATTGCGATAACATGATCAACTGCGAGTTGATTGTGAGTCATTCGTGACAACTTAGTACAAAAGTGTGTAATCTTAATAGATACGCACATTAAGTACAGCGTATTATCCGCGAGATAATATTGGACTTAATTTTTTTCCTCACCAATATTTATTTGTCTACCCTCATTGGCAAAATATAAAAATACTTAATTGTATTTTTAGAAACTGGTGCGGCTCCAGCGGAGCCCCAATGTGAAGGGACGCCGCCGGCGTTCGGCCAAGACGCAAATGTACCGCGTATGTAATGTACACCTTGACGTCTGACACCCCGGCCATCTCGATGCCCGACGCCAAGTCTGACGTCTTACCCGATACAAGCCTGAATCCAGAGCTCTTATCTGCTTTAGCAAAAGCTACATCGGATACCCCCGAGTTTGGTGAAAACAGTCACAATAGTCTGGCCAACCTATGGACTCCTTTGTTAAAAACAAAAAAAAAAAAAAGGGATTGCCAAAAGAGGACAGAGAAAAATTAGCGAAAACTTATCTTGTGCCCGGCAATTGCAAATTACTGCAAGCACCCAAGCTTAATGCAGAAATATCAGCCGGCGTGTCCGAGCTAGTTAAAAACCGTGACAGGAAACTTTTCACCTTCAACAACAATTGGGCACGGGCACTTCAGCAATAAATAAAGCAATGAACACATTGCTAACATCCGACGATAAAATATCAGCTTTGAAATATTTGAGCGACAGTGTTGTCGTATTTTATCGGATTTACATTTTTTCCTGTCAAAGGACAGAATCAAATTAATTACCCCAAGTCTAGGGAAGAATGTCCTACACGTAATTCAAGATGCCGAACGTGATGAGACGTTATTTGGAACCACACTGAGCGAAAAAATCAAAGCCAGTCAAGCCATTGGAGAACAAGGCTCCTAGATAAGGAAAACGCTATCGAATCAGAAGGCCGGCGCTTCGCTGAAGTCTTCAAGTCGTCCTGTCCCGTCGGGAAACCGGTCAGGACCTCCTCGTTACTCGTCGAACAGGGGGGGGGGGCGAGGAGGCCAGAGGAAACACGCATCGTCGTCGACACAACGGCGGACGTACCTCCCAGCTCCAACAGCTGCGAAGAGTGTGAACTACAATCAGGCGAAGCCCCGTGCTCCACCTCCGCATTACACAGGTAAATGCAGGCAGAATTAAATTCTATGTTCATTGCTGGTCAAATACAGATAACTAATAACGAAGTCGTTCTTTCATGGATAGAGCATGGCTACTCAATACCTTTTTGTCAGGAGGTGACTCAACACAGAGCACCATCCCTCTCAAACCTATCTTTAATTGAAAGCCAGGAAATGTCTTAAGCCATTAGTAAATTACTCGAATTACTACTTAGGAGCTATAAGTCAGTGTTTACCCGAGAAAAATCAGTTCATATCAAATACATTTTTAACACAAAAAGCTAATGGAGGCAAAAGGTTTATACTTAATTTAAAGCCAATATCAATTGATAAAGAACATTTTAAAATAGAAGATTACACAACCGCTGCTAACTTATTCCCCGGGACGGCTTTCTAGCCACTTTTGACCAAACAGAAGCATTTGTTAGTGCCTATTTGAGTTTCTGATCGAAATTATTTAAGAATCCTTTACAAAGATCCTAATTCGGGTAGTATAAATACTTTTTAGTTCACGGCGATGCCTTATGGCCTGTCAGTAGCACCCAGGGTGTTCAAAAAATCATGAAGGAGGTTATGACGCATCTTCGAGGATGCTGTTATAAATCAGTAATCTATCTTGATGATATATTATGTATCGGTGATAATTATGACGATTGTGTAAAAAATGTACATGAAACCTTAAAGTTATTACGTTCGCGTTGTTTAGTTTTTGTAATTAATTATACAAAAAGTTCATTAACTCCATCGCAGTTATGCAAGTTCCAAGGGTTCATGTATGATACAAGAGAACTATCTATTTTATCGCCGATAGATAAACGCAATAATATTGCACAGATGGTTGACAAGTTCACCCGCCTTCCAAAGTGAGAGAAAGAGAATTTGCTCAATTAATTTGTGTTCTGATCGCAGCTTGCCCGGCAGTTAAATATGGATACTTATACACAAAAATTTTAGAACCCCAGAAATTTTTAGCAATACAAAAATTTAACAATAATTACGAAGCGAAAATCAGTCCTTCAAACGTAATTTTGCATGATTTATTTTGGTGGCACAGTAATTTAAAAACAATAAATAATTCGATGAGAGTTTTAAGCTACGGTAAAGAAATCTTCACCGATGCTTCAAGAACCGTAACCGTAACCGTAAAAAAGTTAACGGAAGATGGACGGCTGCAGAATCAGAACACCACATTAATTATTATTTAGAACTCCTTGCTGCCTTTCTGGGATTAAAAAGTTTCGTTAAGGAGGATGACGAACACTCTGCAATACTATCGCGTGTAGATAACACAACAGCATAATAATATGTTACTTACATAAATCGTCTTGGCGGAATACAATTCCCCCTCCTAGATCAATTTGGCAATGGTGTGAGAAGCGTAATATCGGACGCCGAGTCTAGAAAAGTAAACCCGGATACAGAGTGGGAGCTGTCAAATAATGCCTTTAGGCTTATTGAACAAAACTTCGGTTGTCCCGAGATCAATCTATTCGCTTCTCGCAGCAATACCAAATCAGACGCATATAATGTTGATACTTTTACCATAAATTAGAAGTCAAGATTTTTTTTTTTACGCATTATCGCCATTTTCGCTTGTTCTAAAATGTTTACGTAGGATTATTGATGATGAAGCTACTTGTACCTTAGTTTTCCCTCACTGGCCCTCTCAGCCATGGTTCCCTCTTCTCCAGACCTTACTTGGTTCGCATATACTTTATCTCAACCCTAACAAATTTTTACTTCAATCCCATTTCAGACATCATCATCCCCTTCACAACAAACTTACCCTCAAGGCATTTATAAGCGGCGCGGCACACCAGTTGAGACGCTCGACCTAATGTTGGCATACCTTTCTGACAGCTAGCGTCACTTTAAAATTATGGTGGGACTATTGTGCGCTACACAATTCTAATATTTATAATTCTGTTCCGTGATTTATAACGATTGCATTCCTTTTATATTATCTTTCTTGACAGAGCAATTCAGTAATGGATGTTCGTACAGCTCTCTTAACACCCATCGTTCAGCGTTATCTTTATTTTATTAAATGATAAAATCGGTTCAGATGACAATATAAGGCGATTACTTAAAGGGGCTTACAAACTCAAGCCAAATCGACCTAACTAAACATCCACTTGGGATCCACAAATAGTTTTCAACTATATTTCAAATTGGTATCCAAAGTTAGAATTAAGTTTGGAAAAAAAAACACAAAAAAATAGTTATTCTGTTGGCACTCAGAGCACACAGGGTGCAAACACTATCATTATTAAAATTAGAAAACGTGTCAATTACCTACTCAAAGCGGTGTTAAGATAGCCATAACTGACATTATCAAAACTTCTGCCCCTGGTCTCGACCAACCAACACTGTATTTACCAATTTTTAATGAAAATCTGAAAATATGCCCCGCTTCAGTCCTCAAGGATTATATTTTTGTAACAAAAGATATGAGGACTACGATCGCGGGAAGTCTACTGCTGACCCATAAGTCTCCTCATAGAGCAGCTACAGCACAGACCATCAGTCGCTGGATTAAGCAAGTGCTGTCAGAGAGCGGAGTAGACGTATAATAGGCACATATAGCGCGCATAGTACACGACATGCCTTTTATTTATCAATGGCCATGCCGCTACATCAGCTGCATACGCTGCAGGGATAAGTGTTAGAAAAATTACAAAATTAAATTATTATTACCATTAGAAAAACTGCTGGTTGGAACAGCACGTCCACAACCTTTGCCCGTTTCTACAACAGGCCAATGATAGACGAAAGCGGTTTTGCTAGGGCGATTGCTTTTCCAAATTAATAAATATTATGTTCGATATGTTATTTATTTGATTATCTAAAATGCTTAAGTAATTTAAGAAGTAAAACTGTTCATGACACAAAGTTTCTATCTCTGAATATCTACCTGGTTATACTTATATCTGAAGGATGAAGCGACGAAATATAATAGATGATTAAACGAACTTTAAAAGTGAAGTTCGATCACTATTATATGAGTCGCTTCATCCGAAGATATAAGGTCCCTCCCAACCCTTTACATAAATCCATTGATGTCATAAATCACATAGTTTCCAACCAGTGATTATAAACCCAGTATGAAAGCTTTGTGTCTAAAACTCTAAAGAATGAGACAAGTTTGGATCTGACACGGTATATACGGTACAACCGGAAACGTCAAACTTAATTTTTTTTAATCGACTTTAGAATCGATTGAGTTACCCTTTAAAAAACGTGCGATGTTGCCTGTAGGATAAAGGGACTACCTGGTTATACTTATATCTTCGGATGAAGCGACTCATATAATAGTGATCGAACTTCACTTTTAAAGTTCGTTTAATCATCTATTATTATTATTATCAGCTCACCCCGGCTAAAATTTCTAGCTGAGAACATTAAATGTATGTCAAAAATAATAATAATTATTATTATTGTCATTATTATTATTATTATTAATAATAATAATAATAATGACCTCACTCATACATGCAACGCATGTACTCCATGACGCGCGCTCGCTTCGCTCGCATATTATATAACACTAATATCTTCTGTCCCCGAAGTGCCGGGCCTCCGCCGGCCTCCTTCGTCGGCCTACGGCCCGGTGCCCATGCCGCCCATAAAGGATACTTTCGCGAGACGGTCGTAATACGTTATAAAAATCTACCAAATAAAATTCTGCCATCCTAAAAGTATGCCATTGAAAATTCGGCTATTTAACCATTCTGCGAAATGGGTATTCTATTAAATAATTGTTCTGCCATAAACACATTCGTTCAAAGAAGAATATGCCAAGTGTGTTATGCCAAATAAATTTCGGAGCATCAAGTTTCTGCCAGATAGATGGTACCCAATTCTAATATAGGTATAGTCAAATAAAAGCCCTCTTCCTCTCTCCTACTATTGCAGTGCCCGACAGGGTCCACAATGATCATAACTTTGTAAAACCTACCATCTAAGTAAACTTGTGGAAGCAATAAATTTATTGAGTATTGAGTATTGTTTTTTCGTTTTAAAAACCGTTAAATTTGGTTTGGCTTTTCCGTGTAGTTTGTCCTACCGATAAGGATATACAGGAAAACGTAAATAATAATTCATCATCTGCCTAGCCTTATCCCAACTATATTGGGGTCGGCTTCCAGTCTAACCGGATGCAAGTGAATACCAGTATTTTACATGGAGCGACTGCATACCTGACCTCCATAACCCAGTTAATACTAGGTAATACGATACCCTTTGGTAAGACTGGATGTCAGAATTTCAGGTCACTGACTACCTGTAACGACTACCAAAGATCTATATATATGGCAGCCGGGACCAACAGCTTAACGTGCTTTCCGAGGCACGGAGGAAACTCGGTATGTCGGGCGGTAACCCATCCACAGACCGACCTAGGCAAGCACAGCTTTACCTAAAGATCGACCTGAGTGGCAGTTCTTATTAAGCCACGAGCTCACGAAAATAATAATTACACAAAAAACAACGGGTTGCACTCCGGGAGTGCCGGTAGAAGTGAAAACTTGAACATTAACGTTGTGCATTTTTGAATATTTTGGAATGGTTAGGGAATAATTTCGCACGAATTGCTTTATTTATCAGCATAAAAGTACTATCATTTATGTGGTTTAATACAATATTCATTTATTGCGCTCTCGTACACAAACATGACAATGGGGAAGAAAACTGTCAAATAGTTCCACGTAGAGGGCGCTGTGCGTTGGCTACAAACAAACTGTCTAACTCCATAGAAATTGAACAATATCTTAATATTTTGTGACTTTTTTCAATATTATGGGTCGTTGTGTAGCCTTTGGATGCAAAGAAATAGGCGTTGTCAGATTTCCAAGAAATTTACGCATGAAGAGAAAGTGGGAAAAGGCACTGAAACTAAAAAAATTCAAAACAAGTAATTTTTCGAGGTTAAGTGGGAAACATTTCAACGAAACAGAATAAGAGACCACTCTAAGGCGACAGGTTAGTACGATACCTATTATTAATTCTGACTTTTTATTAATAATTTGAATGTGTGGGAGAAACAAGGGTCGAGCGTTGACTTGGTTTCTCCCACTTCAAGTCAACGTTCGCTCATGGGGGATTTAAGCCGCACTGATATATATGCCAAGTAAGTACTAACATTACCTATAGGCATTATTTGCTTAAAAGGAGGCCCCAAACACTAAACACAATATTATGTAAACTGAAGCATTAATAAACTTATTATTATTATTATTATTACCCAATATTGTTTCAGGCTTTCCACTCCAACGCAAAATTTTGAAGAAATCTGCTGTGCCCTATAAGTTTTGTTGGAATGAATCACAGAGTGTCACCTCAGCTCGAACTGAGCGATTGCAACAGAGAAATGCAAGGCGTTGCTTATTATCAAGCCCTATAATATCAAACGAACCACTGCCATCTACCAGCTTTGATCTTATTCCAGACATGAACATAGAAAAATTGGTTCTTTTCAAATAACTATACATTTGGTAACATTTTAACAAATGATGTATTACCTTAGTTTGTTTATTATTAGATCATTAAAAAGCAAAAAGTTAGTGAGTGAAGTTTATTTTACAACTTGTAGAACCATAATATTGCCCAGAAAACAGCTAAAAGTCGATAAAATGTTAAATCTATTGTAACTTTCGATAAGCTCCGCTTTGTTTACTTGTTGCGTTGCTCCTCGTTTTTTCAATTCCTCCTTCAACTGGGTGATACGCCAGGTAGCATACATTGTGCAGCGACAAATTGAGTTAAAAAACCCTCGCAAATACTTAAAAAATCGTCCACACAATGCAAACGTTTATTTCAAAAAAATTGACATGTGTAGCCAAACACCAGCGCCATCTTGCGGCGAAGTTTCCAGGAAACAACCCCATTAATCTAATATATAAAATTCTCTTGTCACAGTTTTATAAAATTCTCTTGTCACAGTTTTAGATGCCAAACTCCTCCGAAACGGCTTGACCGATTTTGATGAAATTTTTTGTGCTTATCCGGTATCTATGAGAATCGGCCAACATCTATTTTTCATCCCCCTAAATGTTAGGGGTAGTCCACCCCTAAATTTTATTTTTTTATTTTTTAGACAAAATTTTTAATTTCTATTTTTTTATGATACAACATACAAAATTACATACAATCCTCAATTTTCACCCTTCTACGATCAACCCTTATTTTTTAATAGCCATTTTAGTAATTTAATTATTTTTCCTCTCCGGTCGAAAACTGATCAATCGTCATTTAATAGGTAGGTAGTAGGTAGGTAGTAGGTAGGTAGTAGGTAGGTAGTAGGTAGGTAGTAGGTAGGTAGTAGGTAGGTAGTAGGTAGGTAGTAGGTAGGTAGTAGGTAGGTAGTAGGTAGGTAGTAGGTAGGTAGTAGGTAGGTAGTAGGTAGGTAGTAGGTAGGTAGTAGGTAGGTAGTAGGTAGGTAGTAGGTAGGTAGTAGGTAGGTAGTAGGTAGGTAGTAGGTAGGTAGTAGGTAGGTAGTAGGTAGGTAGTAGGTAGGTAGTAGGTAGGTAGTAGGTAGGTAGTAGGTAGGTAGTAGGTAGGTAGTAGGTAGGTAGTAGGTAGGTAGTAGGTAGGTAGTAGGTAGGTAGTAGGTAGGTAGTAGGTAGGTAGTAGGTAGGTAGTAGGTAGGTAGTAGGTAGGTAGTAGGTAGGTAGGTAGTAGGTAGGTAGGTAGTAGGTAGGTAGGTAGTAGGTAGGTAGGTAGTAGGTAGGTAGTAGGTAGGTAGTAGGTAGGTAGTAGGTAGGTAGTAGGTAGGTAGTAGGTAGGTAGTAGGTAGGTAGTAGGTAGGTAGTAGGTAGGTAGTAGGTAGGTAGTAGGTAGGTAGTAGGTAGGTAGTAGGTAGGTAGTAGGTAGGTAGTAGGTAGGTAGTAGGTAGGTAGTAGGTAGGTAGTAGGTAGGTAGTAGGTAGGTAGTAGGTAGGTAGTAGGTAGGTAGTAGGTAGGTAGTAGGTAGGTAGTAGGTAGGTAGTAGGTAGGTAGTAGGTAGGTAGTAGGTAGGTAGTAGGTAGGTAGTAGGTAGGTAGTAGGTAGGTAGTAGGTAGGTAGTAGGTAGGTAGTAGGTAGGTAGTAGGTAGGTAGTAGGTAGGTAGTAGGTAGGTAGTAGGTAGGTAGTAGGTAGGTAGTAGGTAGGTAGTAGGTAGGTAGTAGGTAGGTAGTAGGTAGGTAGTAGGTAGGTAGTAGGTAGGTAGTAGGTAGGTAGTAGGTAGGTAGTAGGTAGGTAGTAGGTAGGTAGTAGGTAGGTAGTAGGTAGGTAGTAGGTAGGTAGTAGGTAGGTAGTAGGTAGGTAGTAGGTAGGTAGTAGGTA
This sequence comes from Diarsia mendica, assembly GCA_949316265.1. Classification (NCBI taxonomy): domain Eukaryota; kingdom Metazoa; phylum Arthropoda; class Insecta; order Lepidoptera; family Noctuidae; genus Diarsia; species Diarsia mendica. The sequence goes on from OX438917.1 coordinate 3,854,999, forward strand.
GGTAGTAGGTAGGTAGTAGGTAGGTAGTAGGTAGGTAGTAGGTAGGTAGTAGGTAGGTAGTAGGTAGGTAGTAGGTAGGTAGTAGGTAGGTAGTAGGTAGGTAGTAGGTAGGTAGTAGGTAGGTAGTAGGTAGGTAGTAGGTAGGTAGTAGGTAGGTAGTAGGTAGGTAGTAGGTAGGTAGTAGGTAGGTAGTAGGTAGGTAGTAGGTAGGTAGTAGGTAGGTAGGTAGTAGGTAGGTAGGTAGTAGGTAGGTAGTAGGTAGGTAGTAGGTAGGTAGTAGGTAGGTAGTAGGTAGGTAGTAGGTAGGTAGTAGGTAGGTAGTAGGTAGGTAGTAGGTAGGTAGTAGGTAGGTAGTAGGTAGGTAGTAGGTAGGTAGTAGGTAGGTAGTAGGTAGGTAGTAGGTAGGTAGTAGGTAGGTAGTAGGTAGGTAGTAGGTAGGTAGTAGGTAGGTAGTAGGTAGGTAGTAGGTAGGTAGTAGGTAGGTAGTAGGTAGGTAGTAGGTAGGTAGTAGGTAGGTAGTAGGTAGGTAGTAGGTAGGTAGGTAGTAGGTAGTAGGTAGGTAGTAGGTAGGTAGTAGGTAGGTAGTAGGTAGGTAGTAGGTAGGTAGTAGGTAGGTAGTAGGTAGGTAGTAGGTAGGTAGTAGGTAGGTAGTAGGTAGGTAGTAGGTAGGTAGTAGGTAGGTAGTAGGTAGGTAGTAGGTAGGTAGTAGGTAGGTAGTAGGTAGGTAGTAGGTAGGTAGTAGGTAGGTAGTAGGTAGGTAGTAGGTAGGTAGTAGGTAGGTAGTAGGTAGGTAGTAGGTAGGTAGTAGGTAGGTAGTAGGTAGGTAGTAGGTAGGTAGTAGGTAGGTAGTAGGTAGGTAGTAGGTAGGTAGTAGGTAGGTAGTAGGTAGGTAGTAGGTAGGTAGTAGGTAGGTAGTAGGTAGGTAGTAGGTAGGTAGTAGGTAGGTAGTAGGTAGGTAGTAGGTAGGTAGTAGGTAGGTAGTAGGTAGGTAGTAGGTAGGTAGTAGGTAGGTAGTAGGTAGGTAGTAGGTAGGTAGTAGGTAGGTAGTAGGTAGGTAGTAGGTAGGTAGTAGGTAGGTAGTAGGTAGGTAGTAGGTAGGTAGTAGGTAGGTAGTAGGTAGGTAGTAGGTAGGTAGTAGGTAGGTAGTAGGTAGGTAGTAGGTAGGTAGTAGGTATCTTTTTTTTTTTTTTTTTCTATTTTTTTTACTAGGGAATTATTTACATGGCAAAACAACGTTTGCCGGGTCAGCTAGTCTAATATATAAAATTCTCGTGTCACAGTTTTCGTTGCCATAATCCTCCGAAACGGCTTGACCGATTTTGATGAAATTTTTTGTGCTTATCCGGTATCTATGAGAATCGGCCAACATCTATTTTTCATCTTTTTTTTTCTATTTTTTTTTACTAGGGAATTATTTATATGGCAAAACAACGTTTGCCGGGTCAGCTAGTATTACATAAAAAAATAAACTTCAGAACTATTAGGTACAATAGGGGAAAATGGAAAATAATATTATTCTGTTTAGTCCGTTAGATTATCGAAAAATATTGGATAAGTACGTGTTTTTTGTTTTATCAAATCAATAAAAATTGACGAAGATAAAGCGCGTCAAAGATCATGGAGTGGGGCTTGAAACGTCACTTGAAGGTACAAAATGTCCCGTCGGGGCCGCGGATTTTTGTACTAGATGACGTGGCCTCGGCGCAAGGGCAAAGAAGGAGCATGGGTTCGGTTTTTAGTCAGTAGAAGTGAAATGTATGGAGCTAGTAAAACAACCTTGTTAGCTGTGAGCTGGTTTATTGCTGGCAAGTAAAGAAAGGGAGCGCGCGTCGCAGCGCGCGCTAAGTAGATAGGTAGCTACATATACATACATATATATCATTCCTCCCCAATTAGTTTTTTGAACCTGTAGACAACAATACATAAAATTAATTACAATCGATTAACAAATACAACTCTTAAAAATATTTCTTATAGTCTATTATTTTTCTAACACGCTTCGACGTTTGGCGTGTGAGTGTGGGTGACGGAACCGGGAGCTCGTGGACCGGGCTCAAGGCGGCGGGGGCGGTATCGCCTGCCTGCTCTCGTGGACCGGGCTCAAGGCGGCGGGGGCGGTATCGCCTGCCTGCTCGCTCGCAGGCCCTGCCAGACCAGGCTGCGCTGACGGACTGAACCCGGTGTTGGATGTCTCTGCATCTATCCCTCTCTCACACTCTTCAGCCCGACAAACCGCCCAATTATCACCATCCGTTTCCTCAATAACTATAGGAACTCGCGACTCAACATTTTCAACCGCCGGCGTATCTGCCGCAGTCTGACCGCATGGGTTTTCCATCACAGGTTCATCTATTACTGAGCTCGTAGAATCCGACGACGGTTGAGCTTGCTGAGATACGCCTGTTCCACAATCTGATAATAACATATCATTGCTACCTTTATACTTAAAAATCTGATCCACGTGTCTGATGCACTCGATATTATGATCGTGGATTTTAATTTTGTACATTCGATTGCCTATTTTCTGCGTTACAGTTCCCAATTGCCATGACTCCTTCCGTGCACTGTACCATCGTACCCAAACAACATCACCAACTAAGAATTTACGTTTTCCAATGTCTCTATTCGGCGCGAGTTTATTTGAGTCGTCCGAGGGCATTATTAAATCTAACCGAGATCGTAAGATCCGTCCAAACATTAATTTAGCGGGCGTCTCTCCGGTGGTACAATGCACAGTGTTTCTGTAATTAAACAAATAGCCCAGTAACAATTCGTTAATTTGACACAATGGAAGATTATCCCATATATATTACACACTTTAGCATCTTTTTACATGTTCGGACTGAATTTTCGGCTTGACCATTGCTTGGCGGGTGATAAATAGGCGTCGTCATATATTTGATACCATTACTGCTACAGAAGGTTTTAAACTCCAATGAATTAATTTTAGCATCGTTATCCGATATTATAACATTTGGGATACCAAAAGTTGAAAAAATTGCCTTTAATTTCGTAATCAGCGCTTTTGAAGAAAGTCCGTTATGCATGTGCAAGCATTCCAACCATTTGCTGAATGAATCAACCACAACGAGAACCCTTTGGCCTACTGTCATATAATCTATGTGGAGGCGCTGCCAGGGCACGCCGGCCGAGGGCCAGGGCGCGGGAGGGGCGCGCGGGGGCGCGGCGCGCACACTGACGCACGTCGCGCACCCGCCGATCCAACGCTCGATGTCGGCATCGATTCCTGGCCACCACATCCTCCCTCTGGCATTACTCTTTGTTTTAATAATACCTAGATGCGTGTCGTGCAGTTCACGTAACATTATCTCTCTGAGCGACTGTGGGATAACGATCCTATGCCCTCTAAATAAACAACCGTTTTCATATTGCAAGTCCGACTTACATTGAAAATACGGCAGTACTGATGTGCAATTTATTTTACGAGGCCAGCCGCTTATCAGGTACCTTACAACAGTTTGAATTGTGTTATCGCTCGCTGTAGCCTGGGTGACGTCACGAGTAGTAATGGCGGGGGAAGCTTCATCTAAAAACCTAAGCGTATAATAGGTATCTATATCGCTTTCGTTTACTTCGTTTTTACAAGCTAACGGTGCACGAGAAAAATAATCCGCTACTAAATTTTTATCGCCCGCCACATATTGTACAACATAATTATAAGCAGCTAAAATAATAGCGTACCTTTGCAGCCGCAGCGCAGTCGTCACCGGTATACCCGTCTTGTTATTGAATATCGATACTAGGGGTCTATGATCGGTTCTTAGTATAAACGGCTCGCTGCGACCATAGAGGTACTGATGGAACCGTTTCATCCCGAAGATTATAGCGGTCGCCTCCTTTTGGATTTGGCTGTAATTTCGCTCGCTAGTAGATAACGAACGAGACGCGTAAGCTAGGGGTCGCTCCTGGCCGTCGGGAGCCTGTTGAGCTAGCACGGCGCCGAGCCCGGTGGGGCCTGCGTCTACTGTGAGCACGAGCTGCGCGCGCGGCTCGAAATGCGCCAGCACGCGTTCCGAAGCGAGCTCGCGCCGCACGGCCGCCATGGCGTCGCGCTGTCTGTCTGTCCACACCCATACCGCGTCCTTACATAACAGTTCGTGTAACGGACTAAGAAGTGACGAGGCATTAGGTATAAAATTTCTGTAATAGTTTACTATACCTACAAACGTTTTTAGTTTTACCTCGGTCACATTGGTAGGCTCTGGCGCGCTCATTATGGCCTTGACCTTGTCCGGGTTGGTCATTAAACCGGATTTGCTAATAACGTACCCTAGATACGTTACACTATCTTTAAGAAAGGCACATTTATCTTTCTGTAAACGTAAACCGGCATCATTTAACCTACGCAGAACTTCATGTAACCTACCCATGTGTGACTTTTTATCTGGGCCTGTGATGCAAATGTCATCGAGCCAAACGCTAACACCGTCTATTCCCGCGAGTAAGATCTCCATTGATTTTTGAAAAATCGCCGGTGCATTAGCTCGACCATATAGGGTCGTTTCGCCGGTTTCGCGACCACCTTCAGTAGGCGACCATTTCACGTACTAAGTTTCTTTAAAACAAGATAATAGTATTTGTAGAGGTAACACAAATAAATAAAAAACCTAACGTGCTTTATAAATAATTATGAAATAAGAATTTACACAGTTTGAAACAAATGGGCTAACCCAGAACCGAAAAAATATTGATAAAGGCGCGTTTTGATTCAGTGGTGAGAAAACGTACCGCAAGTTAGAAAAAAAATTGCACGGCGCGCGGTGCTCAAAGGTAATTTTCATTACTTATTTCATGTTTTACACACAAGTTAGATGTTAAATTGTACAACCGATAAGTTTTCGTTATTATTTAATAGTTGTATTTTGCTATTTTTTAAGTTATTATTAAGATAAAATCAAGTGGTCGGTAACCGAAATGCTTATTTATCAAGAACGTTAAATAGCGACCATGTGGTCGCAAACCGACGAGAATCGCATTATTTATTTTCTATCAATATGACCCTATTGCTTTGTACAGGACTGTTACAATTTTGAATGTAACATTTTAGAAGCTTTTCTTTGTAGTTATTTAGTAAGCGACCACCACTTTCTTTGAAATTACTATAAAAACGGGATGCTAAACAGGTGGTCGTAAACCAAAATAATCGAAATAAAGACGTTGGTTTCCGACCACCATAATTTAGTATGAGAGAAATAACGTCGGAATATTTTTTTTTTAATTTTTGATAAAAACAAAATTAAATTATTTTATATTACTTACTTTTTTTAGATGGAGTTCCCATATAATTCAGAGTCAACGAAAAAAAAAAAATACAGTCCGGTACACTGAAGAAGCCCTGAAAAAAGCTCTTGATGATATCCGAAAAGAAGGGAAGGGACCATATAAATGAATAATATAATAATTAATACATTTTTAAAGCGTTTATAATTGTTTTAATGGCATTTTTTCATATTATAATAGTGGTCGCCAACCAACACACTGGTGGTCGCTAACTGACTAAAGTGGTCGGTAACCGACGTTCCTTTTCGCTATATTTTCACTTTTTCAGCATTTTATAAATATTTTTGTATGAATGTACTTTATTTTATGTTTTTGTATCCAAACTAGACTATATTTGGGACAAATTCACATTAACATAAACTATTTTGCGTGTAGACAACATTTTTTTTTCTTCATCATAAGTGGGCAACTCAGCTAACTGGTCCCTAACCGGCGAAACGACCCTACTAGCCTGGTATACATATATAGGCCCTTATGAGTACTTATTGTTGTAAGAGGCTGTGACGAGTCCTCTAAAATAAATTGATTGTACGCGTTTTTAAGATCAATTTTGCTGTACATTTCACCACCGCCGATTTTAGCAAATACCTCCTCTATCCGAGGCAAGGGATATTTTTCTATTATTAGGTCTCGGTTCAGTGTAACCGAAAAATCGCCTGCGATTCTGACGCTTCCGTTTTCTTTCAAAACGGGTACTATTGGTGTCGCATATTCTGAGTGATCAACAGAAATTAAAATACCCGCATCAACCAGACGCTGTAACTCTTTCTCGACCTTATCTTTAAGCGCAAAGGGTACATTTCGCGGTTTAAAATACTTTGGTACGGAATGTTCTTTCACTTGTAACTTTACTTTAAACCTATTGAACGAGCCTAATTCATCACGCCATAGATTGGGGAATTTACCGAGCAAATCCGATATATCCGTATCAATACCTACCTTGGTTTGTACTGAGTTCAAACTAGTGGTCAAAACTAAATTGAAGGCGGACATAAAATTTCTACCTAGCAATGGAGGGCCCCCGTTTTCAATAACAAAAATTTTAATCATTTTCTTCATATTATTATAAAATGCTTCTATAGTAAAAACCCCCAAGGGAGATATTTTGTGTCCGTTATACAAACACATTTTAATATTGCACTGTTCTAACGGATACTGCGAAAACTTATTCCGATACAATCGATCTGAAATTACACTGCCACCTGAACCTGAGTCGAGTTCCATCAATATCCTATAATTACCTAAAATCAAATCTATTTGTATTGGCTTGTCATACCTTAAATTAAAGTTCTGGCATTCCTCACAACCTGCGTCCTTATCACTGCATTCTTGACCCGTTTTGACGTGGTAAACGCACGAATCTTTCGTAGTACACACTTTTTTTAAATGCCCCTTATGACCGCACTTTAGACACTTATAACCCTTGAAACGGCACTTATCACTGTTATGGTTTTTCATTCCACAAACCGCACATCGTGCGCCTGCGCCATTGCCGCTGGCGCTGGCGCCAACGCCGACGCTGACGCTGCCGCTGCCGCTGCCACGACCCCGACCGGACTTGTCTGGGAATCCTGCGCGATAAATTGGCTCTTCCTTTACCAAACTAACGTCGCTGGTGACGCCGGGATTGAGCATGACCTTGGCTTCTTTGGCGCAGGCCGCTTGCTCCGCCATTTCAATAGCCCGCGCTAACGTCAGCGCAGAAGGGCTCTGTTCGAACAACTTGTCCCTCTCTGGACCGGCATTCAGACCGAGGACAAAACGATCCCTAAGGTTCGTTTCTAAAGCAGAACCGAAGTCGCAATATACAGCTAAACCTCTTATTCGTGCTGCCCATTCCCCCAATGTTTCGCCTGATTTCCTGGTTGCACCAAAGAATTTTGCCTTGTCGACAAATGAGCACTTCTTTGGCTTAAAATGGCCATCGAGTAAATCCACGAGCTCGCTGAATGTTAGCGTTTCCACTTCCTTCGGAAACGCTAGGTCGAGTACTAGTCGGTAGGTCTCCTCCGTGAGATGAGTCAGTAAAATTCCACTTTTAATGTCCTCTTTTACACTGTTGATTCTTAAAAACTGATTCAACTTGCCTTTGTAAATTGACCATTCACTTATTTTATGATCGAACACGGATAAGGTTCCTAAATAAGTGGTCATTTTATTTTTTATATATACGCGTGGGTAATCCGACTTCGTACGCCAGTGAAATGTATGGAGCTAGTAAAACAACCTTGTTAGCTGTGAGCTGGTTTATTGCTGGCAAGTAAAGAAAGGGAGCGCGCGTCGCAGCGCGCGCTAAGTAGATAGGTAGCTACATATACATACATATATATCAAGAAGTCTGACACTCTCCTTCGCTCTGCCCAAGAGCGGGGGGGGGGTCATTCGATGATTTTCCACCAACCAAAAAAAAAAAAAAAAAAAAAAAATACAAAATGTACTATCATATTATGACGTTACACGAGTTTTCGAAGCACTGTATCGTCTTCATTTTTTGTTTACGTGAAAAAAGAAAAATACGTGGTTAATATTTTTTGGAAATCTATCTGACGGACTAGTTTTTTTTTTGTCCGATCCCCTATTATTTTAAATTAAAAAGTTTATCTCTCAGAAAAATCAACTTGACATTTAATTTTTTTGACATTTGACACACACACGCACATTCGCGCGCCGTCTTACGATCAGGTCACATGTCCTGACGCGAGTTTAACAGTTTTTACCGATCTCAAAAAAAAAATGCACAACGCCTCTAAAGAAGTTTTCACTATCACTACATAGTATAAAACAAAGTCGCTTCCCGCTGTCTGTCCCTATGTATGCTTAGATCTTTAAAACTACGCAACTGATTTTGATGCGGGTTTTTTCAATAGACAGATTGATTCAAGAGGAAGGTTTAATACCTTTTTTGCACCCGTGCGAAGCCGGGGCAGGTCACTAGTAAATGACATTTTAAATTAGGCAGAGAAAGTTTTATGCGGCACCAACCTTATGGCTTCGCAGATGTCGTCCAAGGTTGGACTTCCACTGGTACACCTTGCCGCAGCGGGGACACGGGTAGCGGTTCTGTCCTTTGTGGAGGACACTGCAACAACGATATATGTTCTAACAAACAGCATAATCCTACTTCCTACTATTATTTATTTATTTATTTATTTATTTAGTAAACATGGGAGACTTACAGCTAAAACAAACAGATCAAGGACAGTACAATAGTCTGAAAGCCAATTACAGGTCTCCACTTATAAAATACAGAGAAGAAAAAAAAAATTAAATTCTACGGACATTCACATCAAGTTACTATAAAGGTACTAACATCATAATTACTATGAATGTTGCTCACACTGCATAAAAGAACCATCATAACAAAATGAACTACGTGAAAAAGCTTCGACTTAAGCACTTCCTGGCTGACGACACACTAGTTTGGAATGGAAGTGTAGTCGAATTAGCAAAATGGTTGGACGGAATTCGTGTAGTTGTAATTTTTTGTGGAATCATTAGAAGACATGAATATAAGTTTCCTCTAAGTTTGCACCATTCTTGTTATGTACGGAACATCGTTTAATATTAGGGTATTAACACAAGTCCCATTATTTTGAAATTTTATTAATAACTAATTGTGGTAAGTTTAGATATTTGTAGATACCCCTTTGGTGTATAAATACTTTTCACCAAAACAGTGTGAGGTGTATGAATAACTAATTAATTATTATTTTTAATTTGCGGCTCAAGGGAAATTCAGCCTGTTGGTGCAAACTCGTAATATGCTTTTTAAAGCATCATGAACACCCAGTTATTTTAGCACCCTTTTGCACCCCTAGGAAACCAGGATTTTACAATATTTGTAAATTGTACTTCGGGGCAAATTAGTGTAGTCATGGATTTTTTAATATGTAATGTATTCTAAGTATACTACATTCGCACCCCATAAAAATAAGAAATATATAGCCGGAAGTTTATACAGAGCTAGCGTACGATGTTTGTATATAATTATAATGATGTCGAAGCAGACGCGGGCGGGCGGCGGGAGGAGTGCTATGCGTTCGCGTTGCGTTTAGATCATTGTTTTTGTTGTGGCAAAAAGCGATCCGTGCGCTACGCAAAATAATTATCATTTCCTCTTATTTTAATAATTGTCAACGTTCCTAAACAAACATTTTGGCCCAAAAAAACTTATTTCGACTCTTGCATCCCTAGGTTTCTGCGCATCGTATTACGCGCGCATATATAGTATTATCGAGAAATCGAAAGCGTCAGGAGTTCAGGACCCCTGGACCAAAAGAGATTTTTGATGTTTTGAAAATACCAAAATGTACTACCTTTTTTCTATTTGATACCTAACTTCAAACATTAAGTACCTCGACTGACGGCGAAAAAACACGTAAAGAAAGTGGTCAGACATTCTGACGTCAGGTTGTCTGGACCATTTTTTTTTTCATAGGTCGAGACAACATAACGAATTTATCTCTTTGTAAATATGTACTACCTTTTTAGTACCTCAACATATTATGTTTTTTTTTCAAATTTTTTTGGCATTCCAGAAAAATGTTACGCAACAAACAAACTTTGAGCCGAGCACGACGGAGCCGGTCTCGGCTTCGTCGTTCGCGGCGTAAGTGTGGACGTACAACGAACCTACAATGATCACGGTCTTCGAACGTAGTCAAATCTCTTTGTGTTCGCCAAAAAACCGTCAATTTTCGGAGCACAGCCGAGTACGAACGAAATGCTCGCAGTGCGCTCGTTCGAGGCTTGTAAGTCGGTCCATAATAGACGACATCTCTCGCCGGTTCTATTCTCCGTTTTGAAAAGGGTAGATGACAGCCCTGTCTGTCAAGTAGTCCCCGACTACACGACGAAGGTAGGCCGGCACCCGGTGATACCGGAGTGCCTCCCTGATGCAGCTACAGGGCATGGTGTTGAAGGCGTTGGCGATGTCGAGAGACACCGCCAAGACCTCACCGCCCCGAGAGACCGCATCTCCCGTCGTGAGGGCTCTCACGCGCATGATGGCGTCCACCGTCGAGCGCCTCTTGCGGAAGCCGAACTGCTTATCCGCAAGATCCGGACCCATTCCCTCAAGGTGCTCGGCGAGGCGGTTTGCAATTACTCATAAAGAGCTTGCCCACCTCGTCGAGCTACACAATGGGCCGGTATGCGGACGGCGAGTCCGCAGGGCGCCCCGGCTTCTGGATGAGGACCAGCTTCCCCGTCTTAAAACGAAGCGGGAACTGGCCTCTTTCCATGCACGCGCTAAAGAGCCACTCCAGTCGGGGCCCAAGAGCCTCTGAGTCTGAGGCCAGGGTCCAGGCTTTGCCAGGCAAGCCATCGGGCCCCGGGGCGGTAGTTTTGGCCTTAAACCTCCGTACCGCCACTCTCAGGTCTACACTAGTCACCTCCGGAATGGCGTCATCGGTTTCCTGAACCGTCCGCTTCCGGCACCGCAGGTGGCGGAGCCATTAGCGGGGGACGATGCTCCTCTCGCGAAGGGAACAGAGCGCTCACCACGTCCTCCACGAGCTCAGGCCGGAGACTCTGCGTCAGCGGGGGGGCCCGGGTGCGGAGTTGATTCCGCACCGTCTTATAAGGGCAGAATCACGGATCTCTGTTGAGTCTCCAGCATCTCCTCGCGGGCCTGAGCCTTGGCCCGCCGACGAGCCTCGAAGAGGGCGGTCTTCGCCGCTCTGTACCCTTCATATAGCTCCGCCTCGATGGCTTCCGCACTCGGAGGACGAATGCGGAGCCGGCGATGCCTGGCGTACCGGCGCCGCGCAGCCACATACTGCTGCCGCAAGTGCGACAGCTCTTGCGACCACCAGTGCACGTGACGCCGGGCGCTTCCTGGCCGGACTTGGGGCATTGCTGCGTCGCATATCTCGGACATGGCCTCCTGTAACCAACCTGCCTGACCGGTGATGACACCCAGGCCTGCACGATCGCGGCTTCCAGGAGGAGCTTCCGGTCTAGCTGCTTCAGCGCCTAACGTGGACCACTCGGGGTCTGTGAGACCGGCGCGCTCGAGGACTGGGCAGCGACCTCAAACCGGATATACCGGTGGTCGGAATAGGTCTCCACCCCCTCCATAACGCGCTAGTCGACGACGCGTCGTAACAGAGCGGAGCTGGCGAACGAAATGTCCACCACCGACTCGCCCCGCATCCGCACACACGTGGCCACAGAAAAGTTGATGTTCGCCTGGAGGAGGCTTAGTGGGGCCATTAATGGCACTACATTTCAGCCCCCTCCGGGACCTCCTGTGGTATAACCGCAGTGGGAGTTGCGGTGGTGGCGGATTTAGCAGCGGCATCGGCGGCTGCGGCGTTGACGACGGTGGGGTTGGTGGCGGAGGGCCGTCCCTTCCCCCTGGCCTTGGCGGGTGGAGCGCAGGCCTTGCTCCCTGCCCGGTGCTCGGCCGGCTTCCCAGCCGCCGCACATGCATTGCAGTGAGGCGTGGCCACTGTGGCCAGGCAAGCCGCGGCCTTGTGACCGGGCTGACCGCAGCGGAAACAATACGCTGCGGTCCACCTCCGAGTTGCATCGGGAGCCTACGTGGTGCCCCACATGGCACCGGTAGCACCTCAAAGGTTTGGGCTCCAGAAGTTTCACCTGCGCCCTGGACTAGCCCACCTTCAGAGTGTGGCCCTCCGCAATTTTCTTCGCCGCCATCACAGGGCAGCTAACCGTTACGGTCAGCATACCATCGCGGCCCGGGCGTAGGGTGCCCGCCTTGATCTGCTCGACAGAGCACCCCCCGGCCGCGGTGACGGCGGCTACCACCTCCTCCTCGGAGACCGAGTCGTCCAGACCCAGGATGCGCAGGGTTGCGCACTTAACTGGCCTGGACACTCGAACCTTGTCCGCATTTAGGGACGCTCTGAGCTTTTCAGCTAGAGCGTCTTTTTTTTTTGCGGTCGAGGCGCTCGATTCCCCGGGAATCTCTATCATACGAGCACCTGTCGTGGTGGCTCGAACTCGGAGGCCCCCGGCGATCCCGAGCTCTTCGAGATCCACCATCGTCTTTGCGTACATATCCTATAATTCGTTTCCCTATATGTCAAATGAAAGAGCGTAAAATATAAAACATTTTATTGTATGGCAATAAATGTGTGAATAATGAGGGAAAAAAGTTATTCATGCCTGCACTGATAACTTTTTTTCCCTCATTATTCACACATTTATTGCCATACAATCAAATTTTTTATTGTTTACGCTCTATCATTTGATATATAGGAAAAAGTGTTACAAGGGGAGGGACGGGGTCTATACAAATCTTTCCATTGTTCTTTGAAAAAAATATACATATGTTAATTATTAACTTTATTGCTTATTCTGTAATTTAAAGCTGCGTCTACGCTATTCGAGCCTAGCACGAGCCAAACACAATTCGTCGTCTAGTGTGGACCGACTTACAAGCCTCGAACGAGCGCACTGCGAGCATTTGTTCGTACTCGGCTGTGCTCCGAAAATTGACGGATTTTTGGCGAACACAAAGAGATTTGACTACGTTCGAAGACCGTGATCATTGTAGGTTCGTTGTACGTCCACACTTACGCCGCGAACGACGAAGCCGAGACCGGCTCCGTCGTGCTCGGCTCAAAGTTTGTTTGTTGCGTAACATTTTTCTGGAATGCCAAAAAAATTTGAAAAAAACATATGTTGAGGTACTAAAAAGGTAGTACATATTTACAAAGAGATAAATTCGTTATGTTGTCTCGACCTATGAAAAAAAAAATGGTCCAGACAACCTGACGTCAGAATGTCTGACCACTTTCTTTACGTGTTTTTTCGCCGTCAGTCGAGGTACTTAATGTTTGAAGTTAGGTATCAAATAGAAAAAAGGTAGTACATTTTGGTATTTTCAAAACATCAAAAATCTCTTTTGGTCCAGGGGTCCTGACGCTTACGAGAAATCGGGGAACATACATAAAAAAAAACAAAGATTGTGACGAATTGAGAACCTCCTTTTCGAAGTCGGTTAATAAATAAAGGACATACTTGGAGGACACTGCCATTTTATTTTTCGTTTAAACACAAGCTGCTTTAGCATTAAAAATATAATCTTTAGGTGCGTCCACTATTACTTACTAACAGAGCATTCACAATTAGAAAGTACTCCTTCCTCGTAAAATACATCAAACAACGCGCATACGTGATGACGACGCTTATCTCATCTTGTTAGTTTATTATTCCGTGTCGCGCGCTTGTCACTTCCATGGCGTATTTATTCAGTGGCAATTACTACAATACTAAAAAAATGTATGTTCCATATAAAAATGCCAATTTTTTAAAGGGTGCAAATTTAAAGGAGACCAAATTAATATGATTGTTATGATTTTCAAAACAATCAAAATTTCCCCCGAAGTACAGCGGCAGACATGCGTGAAAAACTAATTTCCATATGTCACACTAGGGTGCAAAATCAATAATGTATTTAGGTCAAAATGTCTAACCGTTTCCTCAGTTTACAAAACTACACAATTTTCCCCACAGCCGCAATGACCAAAAAACACTTTTTTTTTATTTTTATTTTTTTTCTGATTCTGCGTTGGTCTGATTAAAATAAATAAAATGTAATAATGTAGACTGAGGTGTAATAAAGCGTATAAAAAATTACGCTGAGTACATCTGTGTTCTCTGGTTAGTTATGACTAATTAATAGTTTTCACCCCCTTCCGTAGGGGGGGTAAAAGCAATTTGTTTTTTATACTCGATCTTTAACTCATACAAATCTATCACAAACGTTTTTGTCTCTCCGGAGAATTTAATCCAATCTTTATTAAAAAATGGCCTAATTTGACTACATATATCGTACTGTTTACAAAGTTTGTTTAAGTTCCTGCTTGCACGCACAATGTACGAATTTTGCCTATAATTAGTTGAAGCCTCAGACCAACAAAAAAAGGAAGACGACGCGCCACGAACATCAAAAGTGAAGCCAACTTTTTATCTATGTGTGTAGACAATGTCTCGTGAAGTCGTGACGTTCTAGGAGAAATGCGTGTGGTTTTGTGTAGGTGTGTGCGTGAGCTTGTATGTTTACTTGCTATAGGCGTGTGGTTTTGTGGCTTCACTGTTGGTGTAGCGGCGCGCCGTCTTTCTTTTTTTCTTGGTCTGAGGTTGAAGCAAATGGCGCACACAAAGGAGGATTGTATCGTTTAGACTTCATGGGAACGTTGAAATAAAATTTTGACAAAATATCACTACAGTTTAAGGTGTTATTAAAAATTTTCAACAAACACACACAGTCAGAAATCTCGCGGCGTTTGAGTAGCGGTAATCCTTACCTACATAGTATAAAACAAAGTCGCGTCTGTTTGTTTATTTGTTTGTTTGTCTGTATGCTTAAATCTTTAAAACTACGCAACGGATTTTGATGCGGTTTTTTTTAATAGATAGAGTGATTCAAGAGGAAGGTTTTAATACCTTTTTTGTACCCGTGCGAAGCCGGGGCGGGTCACTAGTATATGATATTTCTTGCATAGGTTGTGGTAGTTTTCCGAATGATACGGTACTTTTTGATGGTAACATAAATACCTTATGAACCTTCTTTGGATGCTCTCAATGCGGTCAATGTATTTGTGGTAACATGGGTTCCATATCTCAGACGCATATTCCAGGTGGCTTCTAACAAAAGTACAGTATAGTATTTTTAAAGTTTTGGCTTGAGTGAAGCACTTGGATAACCGCATTATGAAACCCAGTGATTTTGATGCCTTAGCGACTATTGCATCAACGTGGTTTTCAAAACTAAGCTTGGAGTCATGATGAACCCCCAGATCTCGGATAGAATTTGATCTAGGTAGAATTTGGTCGCCTAAGGTATACGATGTAGCAATGATTGAGCGCTTCCGAGAATACGTAATAACCGAGCATTTAGCGGGATTAAGATCCAGCTTGTTTATTTGGCAATAGTCCTCCAGGCGACGTAGGTCATTCTGGAGTGCCGTTTCGTCGATCTGGGATGATATTGTGGTATAAATTTTCATGTCATCGGCAAAACACAATAGTTTAGATGACGTCAAGCAAGATTCGATGTCGTTATAAACGCAAAAGTTTGTATGTATGGATGGATGTTTATTATATTTGAATAAAATTTGGTACACAGTTAGTTTATAACCTGGATTACCACATAGAATAGTGTTTATTCTGATTTTACCTTCCCGCGGCATAATTTTCGAGTTAGAACGCGTTTATTTTAATGAAATAAATGTTAGCTATAGTACAGTTTCCTCTTGCCTCTGGCTCTTGCTTAGATCGGACGTGTTTGTTAAAGTAACTCGAATATTTTTAAATTTTTAATTTTTAAATCGGTGTATTTTGCATATAAACTCGGACCCTCCTTTTTCATCTTGCGTGAGTCCTCATAAGACCCAGCGGCCATATTGGTTGGTGTCGGAATTCTCGCTCTCACCAACGAACTATACTGTCAATTTTATTGGAAGAACGATATTGACTTGGAAAAAGTGCTGTCGCTGGTGAGATTTGAACCCGGGTCGCACACGCCGCATCGAGACCGCTGTGTTAACCGCTGCGCCAAATCAACATAGCTACGACTACGACTGCTCATAATAACTATCCACTCTGCGGGCTCGGCCACATACGTCATCGCGTCTCGGCTACACGGCAGCGACAAGTGCTACGCTGCTACAAGTGCTACGCTGCTACGTTGTTTGCTACGCGCTACCTGAGTTTTATACTGTGCCTGAGTCGACCTTTGCTGCTCGTGATCTGCTACGCCGCGCGCCGCTCGCAAGTAAGGAATACAAACAAAAACAATATTAATATTGGATATCTACCTACTTGAGTTGAGCCACAGTTACGTTGGCTGGAATATCGGGATCGAATATTACCAGAATTGTTTTTGTTTTCTCACATTATATTTTACATTATAAGATGGTTTCGCCGATGAATAAATCAGCCTCGGCGTCAGAGCTTGATCAGATGAGCATTAACGCCAACATCACGCCGCCTAATTACGTATTCCAGAGAACAAAAAGAAGCCGGGAGGACATTTC
This sequence comes from Diarsia mendica, assembly GCA_949316265.1. Taxonomy (NCBI): domain Eukaryota; kingdom Metazoa; phylum Arthropoda; class Insecta; order Lepidoptera; family Noctuidae; genus Diarsia; species Diarsia mendica. Next base: position 3,871,312 of record OX438917.1, read on the forward strand.
AATTGCGGAGCAATTAGATGGGTTCAAAAAGGAGATAAAAGAAATGATGGCCCTTTTTATGACCAAACACGAACGTGAGATACAACAAGTCTCTTTAACCCTGAAAGAAATTCAGGAATCTAATCTTAATATACAAGATACAATTAAACTCCTCACGTCACAAAATCTAGACCTCGAAAAGAAAATGACCCAGCTAGAACATCAGGCGAAAGAAGATAAGAAGCATATCATAACTTTGGAACAGAAAATTGAGGATATGGAAACGGGATGTCGAAAGTCTAATTTTGTGTTAAAAAATGTGCCTAAAATTGCAGGCGAGTCTAAGCAGGATTTAATGTACATGGTGATGAGTCTTTCTAAAAATATTGATTGTCCCATGGTAAAAAATGACATCAAAGATATCTATAGAGTGCGGGGAAACAAACAGAACATTAATACGCCCATAGTTGTTGAAACAGGATCTACACTTCTCAAGAACGATATTCTGAAAATGGCTAAAAATTTCAACATTAAATACCAGACTAAATTATGCTGTAAGCATTTGGGCTTGAAGACTTACGATGATACACCAGTATTCCTGTCTGAGCATTTGACCGCCAAGGGCTCTCGCTTGTATTTCCTTGCCCGGGATTTGAAAAAATCCGGTGCCTACAAATACTGCTGGACTGCATATGGCAAAGTACTTGTAAAGCAGGATGACCAGGCTCCGACCTTAACAATTAGAAGCGAAGCACAGATACAGCAGCTGATTCAGAAAGTTTGACTATTTTCTGTTTATTATTGCTTTGGAATATTAGGTAACACAATTATTTTATCAGTTTCTATCTATTTAAGTGTCTTCTTGATTATATTCCCACCGAATAGTTATCATTCCATGCTGTGTAATCTTAATGTACTGGTTAGAAGATATTTTTTTGTATGCTATATAAGTTTAAGTACTCACACAAACACTCACTCCCATAAATTTTACACTCTACTTTATACTAACTCATACATAACTCAAACACATATCACTAAATATACACACACGCCTCAAAACTTGCATAAGAAAATATATCATAACATATTTTATTTTGCAACCATTATAATTGCAGCACACAAACCGTTACTCTTTGTCACAATAATTATAGAATGTATTCGCCTATCTATTAGGGATATTTATCATGTTCGAGCTACGACTATATTTCTACTTAAAAATATTAATTATGAGTAATACAGTTCAAACAGTTAATGCACTGGATGATATTGAGATTTCGAGTTCAATTGAATGTCATCCTTCGAATCTTTCTAATCATATTTGTGTTAAGAAAAATGATTTAACTATAATCTCACAGAACATAAGGAGTATATACTGCAATTTTGATGATTTTGCTATCACGTTATCTTCACTTAAATTCGAAACAGATTTAATAATCCTAACGGAATGTAGAATAAATATGAATAAACCTGTACCACAACTAGCCAACTATCAGTCTTATGTCACAGCCCGCCAATACAATCAAAATGATGGAGTCGTTGTATACGCAAAACATACATTACAACCAAAAATTCAAGAAATAAAATTATCCCAGGCGTCATGTCTTCAAGTCGATATATTAAACACCACTATCCTATGCATATATCGATCGCCAGCAAACACTAATATTAACAATTTCTTAGACTCACTCAGTTCACATTTAGATCATATAGACTCACAAAAAAACTTAGTTATAGCCGGGGACATAAATATTAATATTAGACCCAAAGAGACTGAGGCGCCTACTGAGCAAAATAACCGCCTCAATTACCTTAACTCTCTGTCAACCTATGGCATATTACCAGGACATACACTACCTACGAGAGAACATAACTGCCTCGACCATTTCATGATACGTATCAACGGGAAAAAAGTATGTGCATCAATCGCTATTTTACAGACTTCGATTACAGATCACTTTACTACATTTCTATCACTATCAAAAACAAAAAATAAAGAAGTTATACATAAAAGCGTTACCACCTTAAACTTTGAACAAGCATTAAATGACTTACTAGAAAAAAATATAAACGAACTAATGTTCTGCAATGATCCTAATGCACTAACCGATGTACTAATAGAGAAACTAACTAAAACGATTGAAAATAATACTACAGTGAGAAACATCTCCAACAACAAACGTATCATCAAACCGTGGATAACCCCGGGAATACTCCGCTGTATAAAGAATCGTAACCAACTACAAAAAAACTCCCGGGCTGATCCACATAACGAAATTCTAAAAATCACCTATAGCCGTTACAGAAACTACTGCAACAATCTTATTAAAAAAATTAAAAGAAAATATGGAAGAGAATTGCTGGCTAACTCAGTTACCAACACGAAATTGTTGTGGAAAAATATAAAATCAATTACTTATACCAATAAAACAAAAAATCAAAGTTCAGAATTATTAAATATCAGGCCAACTCCGACTGAGTCAGTTAACTATGTTAATAAGTATTTCGCGAATATAGGAAAAGAATTAGCTCAACAAATACAGCCTAGAGATAATACTAATAGTCCTGATCACCAACAAAACAATTTACTTACACAAATAAATTCATTCGTGCTATTAGAAACAGACACAGACGAAGTAGAATTAATTATAAGGAACTTGAAGTCGGATAGTGCCCCTGGGTGGGATGGTATCTCAACAAAATTTCTAAAATACTGTAATAAAGAACTCGCCCCTGTAATTGCCCATCTAGCTAACCTCTGTTTTAGAAACGGAGTATTCCCCGGCCCTCTGAAACAATCTGTTATTACTCCAGTTCACAAGGGAGGGAACGGAAGCGATGTCAATAATTATAGACCTATCTCGGTGTTGCCAGCCCTGTCTAAAGTAATAGAAAAATTAACCAACATTAGATTAGTCAATTATTTGAATAAGTTTAAAATTATATCTTCAACACAATTTGGCTTTAGGCAGGGAGTCTCCACCGAGGATGCAGTGACTGCCCTTACCTCGTTAGTGACTGATCATTTAGATAGAGGGAAGAAATGTCTGACGGTATTTCTTGACCTAAAAAAAGCATTTGACACCGTTTCCGTTCCCACCCTGGTGAACAAACTGGAGAAACTTGGAATAAGGGGAACTCCTCTCAAATTTTTCGTAGACTATCTCACAGACAGGAAACAGAAGGTTAAGATTGGAGGATACATTAGTGATGACAGTGACGTGTCGTTCGGGGTGCCGCAGGGTAGTGTTCTGGGCCCCACCCTATTTCTAGCTTACATTAACGATCTTTGTAACTTAAAAGTGGAAAACGCAAGTATATTTTCCTATGCCGATGACACTGCTGTTGTCTTCCATGGACACAGTTGGTCCGATGTTAAAATTAAGACAGAGAGAGGCATGTTCCAAATTGCGACTTGGCTTGATAGCAACCTTCTCACGTTAAACACTTTGAAAACCAATTATATATGCTTCTCTATTGATTGATGATGATTGATGATTTAGCACCACACCCAGCCAGGAGCAAGCCTGACCCGGACAAGTCCGGATACACCAGGGGGCACGATTTTGTAAGGAAAGACATGCTCTGGGATGGGAGAGGAAGCCCGACCAGCCGCAGCCAGTCAGGCACAATCAGCCGACTATGCAGCCTCTAGCCAATATAGGAATAGTGGTAAAGACAGGTATATCCATAGGAATGAGCATTGGTGTTTTGACCTTCGTTAGATTGGTCTCTTCTAGTATTGGGGAGGCACGTTCGTTTCTGGTGGTCGCGATTCCAGTCGTTTTTTGTCACGTCTTAATTACACATATTATTTTCGTGTATATATCTTCAGTAGTATTTGTTTCACTGTCAATTTCGCTAAGGTGATATATTTCCAGGGTGGCTGCTTTGAATTTTGTTCTATCTGCTGCTAGCTGAGTCCATTCTTCTTTGCTTTTATTGAAGTATTCCATGTCTTGTTGGAGTGACTCGTTCCATGTATATATTGGTCTTCCAACTTTTAGCCGTTTCGCCTTGTATCTAATAGCTGCGTGTAGTAAGTGAGGCTCGGTCGTCTGAGGATGTGCCCGTAGTAGCATAACCGCAGGCATTTAATTTTTTTGGTAATTGTTTTTCCCGTAAGAATTTCGCGTGTTTTCTTGTTCGGGGGGTTTCGCGTACTCTTTATCATATCTTTAAGAATGAGTCTTTCGTATCTTCTGAGTTTCGATCGGTTTGTCTTTGTGAGTGCCGCTGCCTTAAGACCGTAAGTCATTGCCGGCTCTATGACCATTCCATTTTCGAGTTTTTTATGAAGGATATTAGGGTCTTGGGAGTTACGCATTGCTTGTTTACATCTGGCGTTTACTGTGTTGTTTCGATTAAGTGTCGATGTTATATACGTGCCTAGGTACTTAATTTCGTCTACCGGTTGAATACTGGTTCCTCCGATTCTAATAAGATCTCGGGTTCTGGTGCTGTGTGGGTCTCTGATTTCTAGTTTTGTGTAAACGAAATACAATACCTTTTACAAACAAATGTTGGTTTACTAATTGTTCATGCCAACCGCTGGCGCCACCTATCATCGGCGCGCCGAACCTGGTGACCGCTGAGCATTCAAGCTGGCAAAAGGGTTCACACATTCATCACCACATCAGGCGGAGCCAGTGTCGCGCGGCCCCTTCCACGGATCGCTAATTCACCGCAGCTATAAAAACTTTGTTTTGTATAGAATCAGTCCTTTTAACCTTCTCTCTTCCTTCAAGTCACATCCATCATCCTTTACAGACCCCCGCCATGGCCATGGCGGTCCAATCCATCCACGCAGTCTGTAATTATTTAATTTTAATTTGAAGGAAAACAATATACGTCTCAAATCATCACGCCTTATTCAATTTTTACACCGACGGAACAACTGATCCCCAACATTTTGGTCCTACGAGACGGATCTACAAGAATACCAGCCGGAAGAAGACTCCACATACACGGTGCCGACCACGTTGCCGGCACGTTGCGGACTTTGACTCGGACTGGAGCCGGGCGCTGAAGACAATAGCTGGCTGTGAAGACGATCGACCGAGTGCAGCGATCATCACGATCGACCGAGTGCAGCGATCATCACAGCTGGTCCAGTGACCCAGCAATAACTTCATACAAGAAGAAAAGGCAAAGGCGTAAGAAACGTAACGGTCAGGTCTCTGTTCCGTCCCGTCAATCCCACCCATCACATCCATATAGTTGCGATTTGTGTTAAAGCTGTGTTTCGTTTCAGTTCACGCGAGTGTGGCAGCCACGTGGACCAGGTGATATTTGCATGTGAGTAACCACACCACATCACACCACACCACATAACGCTCATCCATATTCCGTCAGAATGTCGGTCAAGGCAGTGGACGAAGTTCTTTCCGAATTAAAGAAACGTAGGGGTAACATTAAGGGTCGGTTAACCCAGTTTAAAAATTACGTAGAATCGTTCGCGGGAGCTCAATTAACTACCATACAAACAGCTGAGTTAACTTTACGTGTTCAAGCCGCGAGTGAATTATACGATAAATTCGACAACGTAGAAAATGAACTCGAACTACTCCTTCCGGAATCCGAAACAAACGCGAATCTACAATACATAGAAGCATTAGAAGATATTTATTTTACGGCAATAGCCACTGCAAAGTGTTTAATTAAAAACGCGGAAATTACAAGTCGACTTCCAATTGCATCAGAACCACGTGTCAATATTAAATTACCAGACATAAAATTACCCGCCTTCGATGGAGCATATGATCACTGGCTAGAATTTAAACATTCATACGTAACCATGATTCATAATCGTTCCGATCTAGACGAGATCCAAAAATTCCATTATTTGCGGTCAGCACTTAGTGGAAGCGCGTTACAAGTGATAGCAGCTTTAGAATTCAGCCCAGCCAACTACGTTCACGCCTGGGAGTTACTAGAAAACCGTTATCACAACGAGAGGTTATTAATCAATAATCACGTAAAAGCGTTGCATAATATTCAATCATTAAAACAAGAATCGCCATCGCAAATAAGGAAATTAATCGATACTATTTTACGTAACCTGCGCGCTTTAAACTCACTGAATGAACCCACAGTTAATTGGGATACATTAATAATATATTTAGTGGTCAGTAAGCTGGATTCGTCTACGGAACGTGAGTGGGAAAGCCACATCGGTGCCACGTGTTTGGGTTCACGAGAGAAAATAAAACTTAGCGATTTAATAACGTTCCTCCGGGGTCGAGCGGACACGTTGGAAATGATCGGCACTAGCCACATAAAAGAAAAAACACCTCATAGCGATTTTAAACATCAAAACGTGAACGAAAAACGTAATTCACATCGAGTACACAGTTACTCTGCGACTAAAGCGGCACGTTTTAATAATTTCCGTGGTGCTACAAATAAACAATGGGAGTTACCCAAGTGTGTCCTGTGCGATAGGGAACACTCATTATACGCGTGTACAGCCTTTCTTAACATGTCCGTGAAAGACAGAATTAAATTTGTTAGCGATAACAAGGTATGTGCAAATTGCCTGCGAACCGGTCACGCGCTAAGTCAATGTAAATACGGGTCGTGTAAACAGTGTTCAAACAAACATAACAGCCTGTTGCACTTAGACGAGAGGGGTAACAGCGCGTGTGATCGTGCGCCGGCAAGCGGAGCACTCGAACAAGCTCACAGTCTAGCTACATCAACGTTACGTTCGGACGACTCGAGCCCTACAGTCATGTGTGAAGCAAACACTACCGGATTTAAATTAATAAGTACTGTTTTGCTCTCTACGGCGTTAATTGAAGTAGCTGATAATAATAACGTGTATCATACGGCCCGCGCGCTCTTAGATAACGGAAGCCAGAACTGTTTCATAACAGAAAAATTAGCAAAAAAAATAAATGCGTTATATATACAGTCCACTATTCAAATATCGGGTGTGGGACAGTCAGTCTCGCAATCACAGCATTCATGTGACGTCACAATACGTTCAAAATTAAGCGATTTCAATACCAAGCTTCGCTGTTTAATCTTGCCATGCATAACATCCAGTTTGCCTACGATAAACATCGAAGCCGGTAATATATATATACCTGAGTTCTTACAATTAGCAGATCCGACGTTTAACGTAAGTTCAGAAATTGACTTGTTGATTGGCGCGGATAGATTTTGGGATCTTCTAGAAACAGACAAAATACGTTTAGCAAGTGGCCCATTCCTACAAAATTCAAAATTAGGATGGTTATTGTCCGGTCCTGTGCTCGCGAGGAGCCCAAAACCTGCTCACGTTCATTGCCACTTCAGTCAGGAGATCGATAAACAACTCCGGCTGTTTTGGGAACTCGAAAACATTCCTTCATCATCATGCGCACCCTTAACAGATGATGAACGCACCTGCGAAAACATATTCAATAACACTACAAAACGCGTTGAAAACGGTAGATTTTCGGTTCGTATACCGTTGAAAGAGGCACCAGATGCCCTAGGTGATTCTTACACGTCAGCAACGAAACGATTTTTAACCTTGGAGCGTAAACTCGATCGTTTACCAGAGCTTAAACATTTATATTCTAACTTCATGCGTGAATACAATGATTTAGGTCACATGTCCAAGTTGGAGACTTGTAGTCAACCAAATTATTATCTTCCACATCATGGTGTTGTCAAGGAATCTAGTTCAACAACAAAACTACGCGTTGTATTTGATGCTAGTGCCGTCACTAGCTCGAATAAATCATTAAACGATATTCAGTACCCGGGACCCGCGTTACAAAACGATATTTTCTCGATTTTGTTACGATTTAGACAATATAAATATGTAGCTTGTGCAGACGTGGAGAAAATGTTTCGTCAAGTTCTTCTCCAGCATGACCAAAGGTCACTACAATTAATATTGTGGCGGGATAATCCTTCAGATCCGTTAGACACATATCAACTAAATACAGTCACGTACGGAACTGCGTCAGCACCATATTTAAGTATGCGCTGTATTAGACAGTTAGCATTAGAGTGCGACGATGGCGTCATCGCTCGCATCATCACGGAAGACATATTCGTGGACGATCTCATCACCGGTGATGATGATCTAAACAACTTGCTTCAAATATGTCAAAAAACATCAGACGTGCTCCAATCGGGGTGTTTTCCTTTGCGCAAGTGGACCTTTAACTCAGATGCATCTCACAACAAAGCCACAGAACGCTTCATAGGCGAACATGCGCAAACCAAAACACTCGGATTGGGTTGGCATAACACTAGTGACGAGTTACACTTCGTTACAAATATTGAGAACCAAGACAACAATTCACGTTTAACTAAGCGAATAATGTTATCAGTAATATCACAAATATACGACCCATTGGGTCTTCTTTCGCCGGCAGTCATGATTTCAAAAATGATTTTACAAAAATTATGGCTGAGTAAAATTGACTGGGATACTCCGGTCTCTCAGGAAATTGCTAACATTTGGAAACATTTTATTTTTACGTTAAGATTTCTAAACGATATTCGCATCCCTCGCCACGTAATAGGCGATCATAATCAATACACAGAGCTTCATATATTTACCGACGCGTCTCAACACGCATACGGCGCGTGTACCTACATACGTACATTTAGCAATATCGGTGACGCAACCGTTCGACTATTGTGCGCCAAGGGCAAAGTTGCACCTTTAAAAACAATCAGCATTCCGCGCTTAGAGCTGAGCGCCGCGCTTCTGGGAGCCCAGCTATTTAATAAAATAATTAAATCTCTTAGATTGCAGTTCAGTAAAGTATACTTTTGGACGGATTCCACAATCGTTATGGGTTGGATTAAAATGTCACCACATTTATTGAAAACGTTCGTACAAAACCGAGTAACTGAAATAAATGAACTCACAGGTGACTCAGTGTGGTTACATGTGAGTAGTAAGGACAACCCAGCTGATCTATTGTCTAGAGGTTGCGGCCTAGATTTATTAAAAGATAACGGACTTTGGTGGCACGGTCCATCCTATTTACATAATCGTTCACATGACTTTGAGCAAACTTACCGCGATAATTCGGAAGAATATAACTTACCAGATTTAAAACAAAAACAAACCTGCTTAGCCAATATTCAGCACGAAGACATATTCAAATTCGATAAATACGTTTCATTCACTAAACTTGTACGGGTAGGTAGCTACGTACTTAGATTCATAAATAACTTAAGCCTCAGGCGGGCGGACCGCGCCAAGCGACAAACCGGTTTCTTATCAGTAAACGAGTTGGACGCCGCGCTGAGAATGTTAATTATACTCGTGCAAAGGAATTCTTTTCCAGATATTTTGAATAACTTATTGGCTCAAATTCCTATCAAGCGAAATTGTAAACAATATAATAGGATTTCAAGTTTAAATGTTTTTATTGATGAACATAAGATAATTCGGGTTGGCGGTCGAATATGTAATTCATCCGACTTCACCTACGATAAAAAACATCCGATTTTATTATGCAGTAAGCATCCATTCACGATTTGTTTATTTGGGCACGAGCATGCACGATTATTACATGCCGGACCTCAACTTTTATTAGCTAACATGCGTGAACGTTGGTGGCCGTTGAACGCTAGAAATCTCGCTAGAAAAATAGTACACGAATGTATATCGTGCACACGTAATCGGGGTAAGACATTAGCACCTCTCATGGGCAACTTACCTTCCGAGCGGTTAGAACCTGGTTACCCGTTTATGCGAACCGGTGTAGACTATGCGGGGCCAGTTTTCATATTATCCAGAAAGGGCAGAGGTTCTAGACTCACTAAGGCATACATTTGTCTTTTTATTTGTTTCACGACTAGAGCCATGCATTTGGAACTCGTTACTAGTTTATCTACAAACGACTACATATTAGCACTAAAACGTTTCATTGGCCGGCGAGGTACGCCTCGCACTATCTTCTCTGATAACGGTAGAAACTTTGTGGGCGCGGAGAAGGAGTTTCCTTTGTTTTTAGAAAAGGAATCGGAAGCCATTATTGATTGCGCTTCCACTAATGGCATTGAATTTCGATTTATTCCTCCTTATTCTCCACACTTTGGCGGACTATGGGAGGGCGGGGTGAAGTCATGCAAGTATCACCTGAGACGCATAGTAGGTAACGCGCGACTAACTTACGAGGAATTTTCCACGGCTTTGACACAAATCGAAGCTGTCTTAAATTCCCGTCCAATGTCACCTCTTTCCTCAGACCCTTCTGACCTTTCCCCCCTCACCCCCTCACGCTTCCTCATTGGCCGACCGTTAACGTCGCCACCTTCAAGGAATTTTCCAGACCAGCCAACTTCGAGTCTGACACGCTACGAGCGCATCGAGCAACTGCGGCAGCACTTCTGGCGTCGCTGGTCTACAGAATACATCTCTGAGCTGCAACAGCGAACCAAGTGGAAGACCAAGCGGGAGGACATCGCCTTGGACAGCCTTGTCCTCATCAAGGACGACCAGTTGCCACCATTGAGGTGGCGGCTCGGTCGCATTCTACGTGTCATTCCGGGCGGAGACGGCATAGCGCGGGTGGCTGACATCAGGACAGCTGCTGGCACGATCAGGCGTGCCTTCTCCAAGATCTGCCCGCTGCCTCCACAACCTGTGAGCGGCGACGCCTGACTCCGTGCCGGGAACCATTTTGGAAGCAGCGCTTCCAAGGCCGGGGGCATGTTCATGCCAACCGCTGGCGCCACCTATCATCGGCGCGCCGAACCTGGTGACCGCTGAGCATTCAAGCTGGCAAAAGGGTTCACACATTCATCACCACATCAGGCGGAGCCAGTGTCGCGCGGCCCCTTCCACGGATCGCTAATTCACCGCAGCTATAAAAACTTTGTTTTGTATAGAATCAGTCCTTTTAACCTTCTCTCTTCCTTCAAGTCACATCCATCATCCTTTACAGACCCCCGCCATGGCCATGGCGGTCCAATCCATCCACGCAGTCTGTAATTATTTAATTTTAATTTGAAGGAAAACAATATACGTCTCAAATCATCACGCCTTATTCAATTTTTACACCGACGGAACAACTGATCCCCAACACTAATCTTAGGAATCAAATGTAACGAACGAATTTGGCAAAGACATTTAGGAAGGTTATTGTCATATCGTCGGCACCACCCTGTATAATTATCCTATTACAATAGGGGATCGGACAAAAAAAACTATTTATACAAAAAATTAAGACGATACAGTGCTTCGAAAACTCGTGTGACGTCATATGATAGTACATTTTGTACCTTTAATAATAATAATTGACGTTTCAAGCCTCACTCCATGATCTTTGACGCGCTTTATCTTCGTCAATTTTTATTGTTTTGATAAAACAAAAAACACGTATCCAATATTTTTCGATAATCTAACTGACGGACTAAACAGAATCATATTTTTTGAGTCAGTCCGATCACCTAGGTAGTAACACATATAATTATATATTTTTGCCACATCCCACTTAAATTGCCGAACACATACACCATTCACGTATGGCTTCCATGTCTCACAAAGCTATATTATCCGCTGTGAATTTGTCAAGGTTGCTTGTTTTACGTAATACCAGCAAAAAAGAGCGTTGAACCGCGACGTCCGGTCAAATGAGAGACTTCCATATTGTCATTGTGTAAGGTTTTTAAGGTTGCACAAGCCAGTCATTCTTCCATATAAACGTAGTATGGTGATTACTCCTCTGGTTGACGTTGTAGGTTCAAAATTAAAAATTGAATCAACTGGTCTTGTCATTTCATTATCTAGGCCTTTAGGGAAGCAGAATTGGAAAAAAAAATTGGTTTGGAAGTTATGAGCGTCGAAACTTTCATATTTTAGCACTAATTTTAACCATCTTTGGGCGTAAATAAGTTACGTATATATTACGAAAATGAAAAAAGTGAAACCATAAAGGCATAGATTAGTTATTAAAGAATTCAAATAATGTTATTTTGAACAGATACATTCAATGGATTTTTCCTGGTATCCATACTACCAAAGGTCTGCATAGAAACAATCGCGCGCCCGTTTTAGTTGTGTCTCTTTCGCTCTATGCATTTCGCTCGTGATGTCGGATGAAATAGCATGCATTTTAGCCCCGCCCACCAACTAGTTCGTGCCGTTGGCTTGTTTACCCTTAAGGTTCCGTAACCATCATTTACCGAGCCTTTTCCCAACTATGTTGGGGTCGGCTTCCAGTCTAACCGAATGCAGCTGAGTACCAGTATTTTACATGGAGCCTGTCTAACTTCTACAACTCAGAATAACCCCAACATAGTTGGAAAAATACTAAACAGATAAAGATGGTTTTTAAGGGTTCCATACCCCCCGTCGGGGCCGCGGATTTTAGTACTAGATGACGTGGCCTCGGCGCAAGGGCAAAGAGGGAACATGGGTTCGGTTTTTACTCAGTAGAAGTCTGACACTCCCCTTCGCTCTGCCCAAGAGCGGGGCGGGGGGGGGGGGGTCATTTGATGATTTTCCACCCACCAAAAAAAAAGGGTTCCATACCCGAAGAGTAACCAACGGGACCGGAGATACCTCCGCTGTCCGTCCGTCCGTCTATCTGTCAGCGGGCTGTATCTCATGCATGATCCGCAAAAGCACGGTAATATTATCATACAGTAGTTCGACTTCATACAAACGGACGAAGCGCGAGCTATGCCTACGCGCTTCGATTAGGGGATGCGCCTGGGATGCAGAATTGCAGACAGTCGCGACTGTGCCGCAGTGACGAGTGGACGGTATGTTGTTTAATACAATAAATGCGCGATGTTTTCTCTAAAAATAAGACAAGTACATTTAATTTACATTTTTTGTGTTGTTTTTGGTTTTATGAATTCGTTAATAACGTATCCAGAGATAACTTTTTTTTAATTACCTGGAAACTTTGAAAGATAAGACTATAAAATAATTTCACTTACTAGTAGGTAAGCATATAATGTGTGTCTTTTTAATGGATAAGTATTTCTTTCTATGTCCCGAAAAAAACATGGTTTTATAATTAAATCTATCAATCAAAGAACAACACGCATGTTTATTGAACACTTTCTATTCAATTCACAAATTATTTTATTTGTTTTAAAAAGTATATTTACGATCACAAAACTAAATGGAAACACAAACTATGCACATGTAATTAAAATACTGGAGGCGAGCAGCCCTTACGCATGTTTACGTACCGCGCGGCTGTAGGCATTTATTTCAAGGACACGGCCGAGTCACACTACTGTACCTACATATTTATACTGTGGCAAAAGAGTAGACGATGATGACATTTTCACAAAATGTGTATTTCTGTCGCTAAATTAAAAATTAAAGCGGAGTTTAGACAGACAGACGCGTAGGACGACTTTGTTTTATAATATGCAATGATAGTGATAGTGATTGACCTACCCTAACATTTGTTGTTTACAGTACAACAAAAAATCTATAACCGGTTCAGTAAGCTTTTTTACCAATTTCGTTACATATATTAATTCTGTTTAGCTTGATAATATTTATAACTTTCGTTGATGTGATAATATTGTGCAATCTATTTTATCACTACATAAGATTATTATAAAACTAAGGCCTGATTTTCCACCCACCAAAAAAAAAAACAAAAAAAGGCCTCCGCCGCATCTGTCTGTCTGTAAAAACTACTGCACCGAATTTCATGCTGTGTTCACCAATAGATAGAGTGGTTCTTGAGGAAGATTTTAGTATATAATTTTACGCGGGCAAAGCCGCGGGGATCAGCTAGTAGCATCTATTTTTGAGATAGACAGAGCGAAGTCGATTCCCACGGGAAGCATACTTTGTGAAGTTGTTTCCAGTTTGGCTAGGACATTGCAGGCTTGAATCACCTGATTGTCTGATAAAAAGATGGTTCCGTGCTTCGGAAGGCACGTATAAGCCGGTGGTCCCGGCCGCCAAATGTCGGCCGTCAAACCATGTCAGAGGCCCTTGCGGCGGTTTAGAAACTCTGAAACTAGGGTGTGTGGGGTCGTTAGACCTTACTGCCCACACGATAAGAAGAAGAAGAAGATTTGTCGCGGGCAAAACCTCGGGAATCAGCTAGTAGAATCTATTTTTGAGATAGACAGAGTAAGCAAGCAGATTAAACTACTGACCAGGACCTCTTGTTCTGGTTTCGATTCACGGTTTTTCCATCATGAATTTCTCGATAGCAACCACGAGGTCCCTGGTGGTATTACATAGTACTATTAGGTACCAAACATCGTGAGGAAACCGGCATGTCTTAGAACCACAAAATTCGAAGACATGTGACATCTACCAATCCGCACTGGGCCCGCGTGGTAGATTATAGCCCATCCCTCTCCTAGAGAGGAGGCCTGAGTCCCGCACGTGGGAACATTATAGGCTGATGATGATTATGTATGTACCTCAGGGTTGGAAAAAGAACAGTTTTTTTTACATTTTATAAAACAAACAGTTAAAAATGTTTTAAACAGTTGTTTTTTTTGTTTTTTTTCCTAAGTTAGTTATCATCCATTTTTATTTGATTAAGCCTGATATAATTCACTTTTATACTATTTTAAAAACTGCATGACCAAAATTGATCTTAATTTTATACATGCGGTATGTTTCGACGTTCATTTTTAGTAGGGAAATCACCTAAACTTCGCTTAAAATAAGGGGAATACCCAAATCATTTATTGAATATAATCACATTCACGAATTACGGAAGTTCTGGGAATTCCCCGGGGGACTATACCGAATGGAGTGTATAAATAGAGCGGAATTTCTTTCCGATTTTTCATTTCACAATAACACAAAAATATTTGGATTTATTCATTTCGATACGAAACAAACTTGGTAGGTAACGAGAAAGCTGCAAAACTTGTCACAGTTTTTAGATAGGTACCCCTAAGTGTTTGACACCTAATAAAAAACGATGTTTTATTTGAAACTGTTTTAAACACTGTTTAAAACACATGTTTTAATCAACTTGTTTTAAACATGCCAACCCTGATGTACCTACACCTCTGCCTTACCTTCGGGAATTACAAGCGTGATGTTATGTTAAGAATCTAATGCAATCATAAGATGTCCGGTCTTTTTAACCGACGAAAAAAAAGGAGGAGCTCAATTCGACACCTATATTTTGTCCAGGCAATAGTTTCACTTTTAGAGGCTTTTGCACAAGATTGGCCGGAGAAAGCCGCACGGAGAGAAGAGTGGAAAACCATGGGGGAGGCCTTTGCCCAGCAGTGGGACAATATAGGCCACCAAAAAAAAATTGTTTCACGAAAAATTAAAAGAAAGAAAGAAAAGAAAGAAAAAATGTTTATTTGACGTCAGTACATCAAGCACACACACAATAATAATAAAAAAAAGATTACAAAAATGGAAATACCTACATAGTAGGCATGTGCTGTGTGCCTCACGGCTGCGCCAAAAAGGTTCATTTCAGCATTCATGCCAGACAGGTGATGCTGTCTGACGCTGGTCTTCCAATGAACCTTGAGGGGGTAAGTGACAGACAGAAAACAGTTTCAAACATATTATGTAAGTAAATAAATGATTACAATAAATAGATATCGAGTACGTAAGTAAAGAAAATGTATATGTAGGTACGAGTTGAGATAAAATAGAAAAATGTAAGTAAGCAATAAATATATTATTGTGTAAGAAAGTAATAATACTGGTAACAATAAATAAATACAGAGATAAGTAAAGACAGAATAAATATTTTATAAGAAAATAAAATTGGTGTAACAGTTATAAGTAGGTATTATAAGTAATGTAATATCAAACATCAAACAGCTACCCATTAAAATAATTTCAATCACCACTACAAAACAAAGAATAGAAATAGGTACAGTATCTGTGCAAATCATAGATTAATAATAAATCAAAGGCCAGGCATGTCTTTGTCTCGCTCCCACCCCACCCTCGCGTCAGCGTCACTGTTCGACTGCGCGCGCGCCGCGCGCCGCACGAGTCTTCTGTGCTCACGCGACGCGTCTCGCACGCGAAACATGTGTCGCAAAATAGTCGCAATAGTTCGCGTTTATGCATAGCATAGCGTAGGTACGCAGGTACACGGTGCAGTACAGACTGATCATATAAACGCTCAGCAACCACAGAGTTGCTGAGCGTTTATATGATTGAAGCATTCAATGTGACCATATCCAGTTTCTGCTGTGCTTCTATCAAATACTGCCGCAGTCGTGTTCTGAATGTGTGAATAGTGCCCAGTACCCGTAAAGGTGGAGGAATATTATTCCACACTTTAGATGCAGCGTATCGGAAGGTACCTCTGAAAGCTGCTGTCCTATGAGATTGTGTCGATAATTGCTGGGCACACAGTCTAGGTGCGCACTCTCGTTTACTAGCCATCCAACTTAACTTGTCGTACAAATACTTAGGCTTCGTAGTCCTAATAACACCAAAAAGAAGACACGCTAGGTGTAACTTTCGCCTCGACTTCATTTTTAACATACAGTGTTTGTTCAAAAAAGGGGTGACATGACTTCTAGGGGGAACCGAGTAACAGAATCGAGCACACGCATTTTGGACTCTTTGTATAAGTCTATCCGTACGAGCCAGCAAACGTGGGCCGTAAACCGTATCAGCGTAATTTAGTTTGGATAGTACAAGGGTTTCGACTAGCTGTTCGCGAAGCTTTTCGGACAGGTAAGGCCTCATTTTATATAGAAGTTTCAGGCGGTAAAAACAGTTTTTCACGGAGTTAGCGACGTGTTTCTCAAACCTAAGGCTGTTGTCCATACACAACCCCAGATTCCGCGCCTCATTAACTCGGTCAATCGGTTCACCCATTATAGTCAAATTAAGGCTTACAGGTAGCTTCTTTAACTGCTGCTTCGTACCAAACAGCATATACTTCGTTTTCAATGGGTTTAAAGCTAAACAGTTCTCATCTGACCAGGTGGTGATTCTTTCCAGATCATCATTTAGGTCTTTAATAGCTGAGTCAATGTCGTCAGGCTTAAAGGACAAATATAATTGCACATCATCAGCATAAATGTGATATTTGCATTTCTGCAGACACTTTATTATGTCTGCGCAATATAAAATAAAAATAATCGGACCTAAGATAGATCCCTGAGGAACTCCTCTTTCTATTAAAGAAAGGGCCGAAGTCAGGGTAGTACCGTCCGGCAACCGTAATTCTACGAGTTGTTTTCTGTCACCGAGGTAACTATGGAACCATTGGATTGCATTGTTGTCAAAACCGTAGTATTTTAACTTAGATAATAGTAGTGGGATATTTATGCAATCAAATGCACGGGAAAAATCCAGTAGGACCATAAGTGTACACATGCCCTTATCTTGGGCTGACAACATGTTATCGGTAACATCCAGCAACGCCGTAGAAGTACTGCGCTGTTTCCTGAATCCAGATTGTAGATCAGGTAATATCTCATTCTCTTCTAAAAATTTGGTTAATTGACGGCATACTACCCTCTCCATTACCTTTGAAAGACAGGGCAGAACACTGATAGGCCGCAAGTCTTTAACCTCTATAGGGTTGGGATTCTTGGGTAGGGGTCTAACTGTTGCAATTTTCCATTGGTAGGGAAACTTAGCTGTCCATAAGGAGCAATTTACCATGTCAGTGATAGTTGCTAAGGTGTACGGCATAGTCAGGGTAAGCATGCTCAAGGTTATGTTGTCGTAACCTTCAGCATTAGACTTTAGGTCAGATATAATGCGAGAGACATCATTTTGGTCTACTGGACCAAGTGTGAAAGTAGCTTCACTATATCTGTTAGTCTCATAAAATGATATAAGCGAAGTGCTAGCTACTGGGTTTCCAGGGACAGTCAGAAAAGCTTTATTTATAAGGTCTGGGTTTCTAAAATGTGAGGGAATGTCTAATTTTTGCTTGGAGGGTGCAAACGTGGATTTAATGTTCCTCCACAGTAATTTTGGATTATTAATTTTATTATTAATATTGTGCCTGAAGTATGCAATTTTTTCATGATACAGGGAACTTTCAACTAAAGATTTCAACTCTTTGTAGTATTTTTTTTTAATTTCTGATTTTGTACATCTATACTTGCCTAGTGCATTGTCTCGTAATTGCATCATAAGTTTAATGGTGTCCGTAATCCAAGGAAACGATAATTCCTTAATAGTGCAGGTTTTTTGTGGTGCGTGGACATCAAACAAAGATATTATGCAGTTATTAAAAGTATCAACCATGTCATTAATATCGGCTTGCTCAGAAACACGCTCAATGTTTGATTGTGTCAAATCCAAAAGGAAACTATCCAAACATATGTCTTTAATTGGCCTAAATCTGATTACGTATGGTTTAAAATTCGCTGACTAAAATGGAGTGGCCAGTAATGGAACCAAAGGATTCCACTGTCGTATATCTAGGTGTTAGATCTGTGCACAGTAGGTCGATCAGAGTTTCACTCGTATCTGTAAAATGAGTCGGCATCGAGACCAGCTGAGCGAGACTCATGTAATTTAAAAAATCTTGCACCTTTTTAGTTTTAGTCTCGCTTACGTTGAGCATATTGACATTAAAATCGCCCAGCAAAATGAAATGATCGCAATTCCCCAGAGTGGCTAAAGTATTTGTGATGGCATCCAAGAAGAGGTCAATGTCAAACCAGGGTGGCCGGTAAGCTGTACCGATGGCAACCTTTTTCCCGCTTAGCGAGATTGTCAGCCACATCTGTTCGACGGAATCGAACCTGGGATCAACCGTGCCAGAACAGATACGCGCGCTCAGGCCCCGGCGCAGGTAAAAACCAACGCCCCCACCACGCCCCGGGCGAACAGCTGTAGGTCGCGGAGTGTGACGTAGGCGGTAGCCGGGGACAATAGGCGCGCGCCCCTCCTCGCCCGCCCGAAGCCAAGTCTCGTTTATTGCCATAACATCAAAACCATGCCTGTCCATTGCACAAATCAAATCGTCATGGCCTGTTCCCAGAGACCCTGCGTTGAGGAAGCCAACTTTAAAACATCTACCACTTTTAGGCATCATGACAATATTGAAAAAAGGCTTCTAAAGATATCATTTGATTTGCTATGACCTGTGTTGCGTAAGTTGCGCTTAATACTAACATTAATGACTTAAAAGGAAACATTTTATAGATAATTGGATACATTATTATTGAATAGTAGATACGTGTAATATATAGGAACCTGATTAAGTTTAAAATTCGTGCTTGTGATGTTTTTATGTTGGTGTAAATAATAAATAATATAATACGTGTATGTTGAAACCGGTTAAGGCGCTGACAAGAGCCAAATAGGCTTGTATTGAACAATTTTTTAGCCAAATCTATACAGTTTGACACGGCGGAAAAAATATATGTTAATCTTGAACATATTTCTGATAATTTCGTTGTTTTCAAAACACGTTTTTGAAAAGTTTTCTCGATACAAAAAAATGGTAAACTAACCTCTTAAAATGATCTTCCAACAAAAATATCTGTATTACTGATGAACGTACGTTGGTAAAATTTATAACAATAACGTATCATATTTAAATACAAAATTTGGTTGTTTTTAATTTTTGATTATTTAATAAATTATTATTTTATAATTAATCATTATATGGTTTGTAAGAAGTTCGAGCGTTGCGTCATCGCGCTCTCTTTCTTACGTATGCAATCCGACAGTGAGCGCTTAGGCGCGGTGCTAGACGGACGTATGTCACTTTGCGCCCCACTGACAGCTATCCGTTCATCTATAAATTATTATTGACCGCGTCACAATGTTAGTCCAGGATCCACGGTACATTTTTTCACTTGATTACTATCAAGCTAATTTTCCGTGAGCCAACATTACCCTATACGAAAACTCTCGATTGTGGTAGGTAATAGGGGCAGCAGGGATAAAATATATATTGATTATATATTATTATAATTATTTATTTGATGATTTTCAAAAATCTATTACTAACTATTTTATTTTTATCTGATGATCATTATCTAAATCCAACATGTATTGATAACGAGCTCATCAAAAATTACTACAAACCAGGGGTCCGTAGCCGAATGGCAAAAAACGGAACCCTTATATATTCGTCATGTCTGTATGTCCGTCTGTCCACCCGTATGTCACAGCCACTTCATTCGGAAACTATTGAGACTACACAGTTGAAACTCTACAAGTATTCTGTGAACCGCTTTACGATTTTTATACAAAAATAAAAAAAAGGATTTAGGGGGTCGCCCCATACATGGAACTGAAACTATATTTTTTTTTTCATCAAACCTATACCTACGTGTGGGGTGTCTATAGACATTAGACAGGTCTTTAAAAATGACATTGAGGTTCCACAAACAATTTTTTCTCAAAGCCAATCGTTTGGAAGACAGACACTTCCAAATTTGTAAAATGGCGACCGGCCTCGCGGTCGCTTGCCTTCGGTATTGCCAACAATGACCAGCTTTTCAAGGCTGCTATCTCCTCTTTGCATTATGTGGCCGAAATAAGACAAAATACGCTGTAGGCAAACTGTTGACAATCGAGTCTTGATATCGAGTTGGTAAAGGATAGACACATTTGTGCGTTTGGCCGTCCATGGAATTCGGAGAATCCGCCTAAAACACCACATTTCGAATGCGTCTATCCTCTGTCTTACTCTTGTTTGGATTGTCCATGTCTTAACTTGTGGGGAAAAATGCTCCTTCCGAGAAGCCTGTGCCTGAAAAGGAACCGATCCAGGCTGATGATGGTTTCGTGACGGTGTTGAGGAGGAAGCGCCGTCAGCGAACCATCAAGAACCGCTGGGGCACGGCTCCATCGGAGCCCAATGTGCATATTCGTGCCGCAAAGCCGAACACTCCTTTGTACCTCTCCCGTCTACATTACACCACTACGACGGAGGACATCGTGGAGTACGTGCGCCAGAAGATCAAGTACGTGGCGAGAGTGCAGCTGCTCGAGTCGCGCCGCAACGTCAACTTTAAGGCGTTTGTGGTGCGAGTACCGACATGCTACCTGCACCTCGTCTTGGAAGAGGACTTTTGGCCGCAGGGGGTGGTGTTTCGACGCTTCCGCGGGCAAGTGCCACATGATCGCACAGTGACGTAGTGCAACTGTAGTGATACTAATATAGTTTTAAGGTTTTGTTTACTAACACAAGCTGTCAATTATATCGTATGTATGTTAGTCTGTAAGGTATTTATCTATGGGCCAAAGTAGCCTGAAAATAAATAAATATTATTATTATTAACTCTATGGAGGAAAATCAGGAAAACTAGTGCTCTGACCAAACGGGCCTTCGTTTTAAAACTTATACCACGTTTTTCCCCAGATGTTCCGGGGGCGTAATATAGCATCTTTAGCCATGGCTATCCGCCGTTTTATTTC